>JADMNL010000027.1:303970000-304645000 GCA_016271365.2 Neoceratodus forsteri | reverse complement strand
TCAGGGATGCTCCTGCGATCTAGTTATTTACTTTTATACTATACAAAGTTGTCTGTGGGATGCTGTTGGAAATGAGGCTAGGTTCAATGACTGATATCCCAATAAACATAACTAGAACTTGATACTCGGAGTGCAGTGGCAGTGCAGGCAAAGAGAAATGCCATTTTGTGCTGAACAGCCTCTCACATCGAGGTGGGCAATTACATTACAGCATGTGTAGCCCCCTCCTCAGGCGCTATGTACCTTTAAGGGTGCATGTCAGCATCTGCGCTGTGCCAGCATCTATGTTGTTGGAGGACTGGATCAGCTGATCTGACTTGGCATTCCAGAGGTGAGGAGTCAGTGGTCTTTGCTGAAGGGCAGAGGCTGGTGAGTCAGAGTTGGTGGGAGACATGCACCTGGCACCTACTGCCAGCTCCCATTAGTGTGAAGTTTCTCTATGGAGCCTGGCATGAGGAAAAAGTACTTATTTGTAGCAGCTTCCATTGAACAATAGCCTGAAAAGGTGGGTGCAGGAGAAACAGAAGTTAAGAGAGAAGCTGAGGTCCGTCTGAAAGAGACTGTGGTCAAAGGAGTTCTGTAGGCAAAGGATCAGAGGTGATATTGGTTCATCGCTCAGTGGTTCAATTCCCTCAATAAAGAAGCACTTTCCTCTACTACACTTGGACCCTTCAAAAGGAATCTCAAACTTTACCTCACCTCTACCACTCAATGTGACTGCTTCTCTGAACAGAGATCTCTCTAAACACCTCCCAGCTCACTCATGTCTCACAGCCCACCCTTTCCCAGTCTCATTCCCTCTGGCACCGGGCCTTCCTTGTGACTCCTTTCCTGCTTCACATCTCCACTGGTTCAAGACATTTTCCACCACCACCGGACAGTGGCCCATTAGCCTGCCAACTTCCTCTCCCGGTCTCATGCCTGCAATACTAACTGCCTATGGTGCCCTCTATCTCTTATTGTTACCGCAGCCAGCTGCCTACTCAAGCTGCTCGTTATATGAATATTATCTCAAAGTATGTTATAACTGAGTATCTTTATGTTTTCTTTTAGTTGTTTTGGTTGTTTATTGTGCATTCTTTTACTACCTCTGTATGTATGTTGACCCTCATCCTTTGACGTGGAACCTTTGTAAACGAGCAGTTTCTGCTCAAAGGTATTTGTAATCCGAGAATTTACTAAATAAATAAATAAATATTCACTCCGTTTCTTATTTAAAGTGACTGGTCTGGCATCTAGCAGTGCCCTCCTTCCCCAAATGAGGACAAGTGACTGGTGAAATTCCAGAATCGCTGTCAGAAAACAGGAATTCACCTCAGAGTGCAAATAAGGGCCTGTACTGCCCAAAAGGTCTGGGTAGTGCCAGTTAGCACCAGACTGATGCCCGTGTGAGTGACACGACAAATGTGTAAAAGTACATCTGAGAGAACAAATGTACACGAATAGACTCTGTGGAAAGTCAGAGGCTGTTCTTGAAGTCTGCAACAGGATCCAGTAGTGCTACTCAGCTGCCAGTACCAGAACTGTGGAATCTGCCAAGTCCAAGGGAAAGAGAAAAAAAATGGGTTAGGAGATGCCCAGGGAGTTTCCACCCCTGCTGCCTGGGGTGGTGGACTCCTAGAGATCCTAGGTGTCTCCATCAGGGCCAGTATCATGTCTGGAAAAGTACCCCCACCAGGACTAAAGTCAAACAAGGATTAAAAGACTGTTCACCTCTCAGAGAAATGGAGAAAAGTAGAGACTGTGCTGGCTAAAATATGGAATGGGAGTGACAACAAGTGTCTAACATCAGTTCTGTGACCTCACATACAAGGAATAAAGGATCCTGTTTAATTTATTATTTTCTGTTGTGACATTTGCCTCCGTTCTATATCCCACTTCTGCTAACCTCTTCCTTTACAGCTCTGATTGCCCTGCCATGTGCCAGTGGAGCCCTGGAGGTCGCTTCAGGCTCGGGAGGTCAAGTAAGTGCAGTGCATTTGGTTTTGTGTGAGTCCCCTTCCTGAAAATGTAATTCCGTGAGTTATACCCCTAGACCAGGGAGGTGGGATTACACATGAAATAACTGAGAAAGTGAATGTGGGGCAGGACCTTGGGATATGCCCTACACTTTCTGAAAAGGGGCCTCGATACTTTAACATCTTCCCAGACATCTCTCCAGAAATGGTTATAAAGAACCTTGGTTTAACAGCTGGCAGTATAGCCTAGAGGGTAGAGTAACAAGCTGTGAATGAGCTTGGTACATCCAGCAGACCTGGGGTTCATTTCCCACAACCTTCACTCACATACTGCGTGACTCTGAGCAAGTCTTTTAACCTCCTGAAAAGAGGCACTTGTGCCTAATGGGCTTTAACCAGCTACGAAAGAGTATAACAAAAAAAAAAATTCCAACAGTTTCGAGGTCCCCTTCCCCCCCCCCCCCAATATACACTGTCAGTTTTGCATATAGACCTTGGTGCAGGACATGAACTCACAACTTCTGAACCTGAAGTGCATGTGGTACCACTCAGACACACTGCCACTAACATTGGTGCCCCCCACGAAGGTGCACCCCCAGTTTGTGTGCAAACATTTTTTTACCTGCTGTTTAGTGCAGCATAGTAGACTGTATGAGACTGATTCTGCTGACTTGCAAACTAGATTTTCTGTAACTACAAATCCCAGAAATCCCTGCCGTTGATATCGGAGGAGGAAAGCAGCAGTGGAAGATTCAATAGCAGTGCATTTTAGAGCTTTTGTAAGCACCAATCAGATATTTGCTGGTCCACTGTTCAACTTCTCCTGTGTCCAAGTACAGTCCTCTGGAACTGTGCTGAGCTCAGGGAGGACAGTGGAAACAGCAAACAAAAGATCAGAGCTTATACATGCACTGCAGGCTATTGAATCTCACACTGCTGCAGCCTCCTCTGATGACAGATGCAGGGGATCCTGGGATTTATAATTACAGAAAATGTCAGCTTGCAACTCGGCAGAATCATCCTGATACAATCTACTATACTGCAGGAAACAGTAAGTAAAAAATTAAAATAAAAAAATGTTTTTGCACACAAAGTGAAAATTGGGCCCAGCCACACACTTGGGTGTGGGGCTCTTCATGCTGACTGTTCCCCTTTAAATAAGACCTGTAGTTGTAGACAGTGGGAGTTGTGAAACACACACACACACACACACACACACTCTTGTACTGGCTCTCCTAACCTTTCCATTTCTGGGCTGACATCCAGCAGTTCCTGAGGTTAGCTGCAGAGTTTGTGAGCCTATCAGAGCTCACATTCATGTAAAAGAAGCAGTTTACCATATCTAACAGAGTATAAATTGTAGATGGAATGTGTGCAAAGTCCACCACTGGCACTCAGCCACTGGCCAAATGCTGGTAAATTTGGTATTGAACCAGTAGCACTTTCCATTAACTAGCCCTGCTAGCTTCTGTAGGAGGAGGTACCATTTCAATAAGTACATTAGCTGGGCAAAAATCTATAGAATTAGCAGATTTTCCCAGTCACTGACCCTGCAGGCTACATAGCAACAGTAGTTTAAGGCTAGAAGGGATTCTTTCTTTAGACTTTGGTAACTGGGTGGAGCTCTCGGGAACAATCCCTATTTTCAGAAATGACCCAGATATGCACACAAACAGTACAGAGGTACACAGGTACACGTAGCAGTAAGTGTCTGAACAATTATATTACATTTCATTTCACATAAAGCAGTTACACTGTACAGTTTATACAAACATTTAAAGGACCAAAGTTATTCTGCCTCCCTCATTTACACCGGTAACGTGTTCTAGAGTTTGGGAGCAACATCATCGAAGGAATGCTAAAACATTAAAATGATATCGGGTGTGGGAAACCTGACACATGAAGAGAGATTGGAGAACTTGGATATCTTTACCCTGGAGAATAAAAAGGCTGAGAGGGGATATTTGCCTTATATAGAGAGCAGTATATGATAAAGATTTAGCAAATTGTTTGTATTTGTAAAAGGAAAAAAAACACAATATGATATTAGGACCCACACTTACCAGCTAAAGGGAGAGAACTTAAAACTGCGGAAAGAGGGCAATGGATAACACAAAGGGCAGTGGTGATTTGGAACTAACTGCCAAATGAGGCAGTTCTGAGTGAAGATATGGAAAGCTTTACGAACAATCTAGATGTATATTGTAAAAACAGAAGTAAAAAGGGCTATAACCATTGAGAAATGGCAAGTCGTTATGGGCAAATCGCATTGCTGGCTTGAACACCTCCTGTGAATTCTGTGAAAATGCTGACCCACTGAAGTTCTGAACCAGGGAATTGACAGCAAATTAGATGATGCTGATCCGAGAGCTTGAGGCCTTTCAGGGAAATGGAGGAGTCTGGATGAACACGAGGTGGCACTAGGTGCAAGGATTTTAAAAGCAAATGGTTTCACCCAACTTCAGGGGAGAGCTGTCTGAGATCGCTATACATTAAGTAGTTTTCAATAGGCTCTTGAATGAGTTAGCTAAAAACTTTCGGACATATTCCCAGTTTCCCCACTTTCACCAGTGGTACAATATATGTAAATGCCCGGCACTAAATGATCACTGTCTGGTATTGTAATTAAATAATTGTAATACAACACTTAGAGAACTGTTACATATCTGTAGAATTTTTTGTACTATGAAAAACTATGTATTAACTTTGATATTGTTACATGAATTTATCCATTTATATGTGGATAGATACACCTTGCCTTAATGATGAACGTCTATAATAAATAATGTACTGGCTTGTTCTCTTTTATTGTAATTTTTTCAGTTATGTAATGACCAAATGGTAGCTCAATAAAGCTTATTGAATTGAATATTTAGTTGAGTAGCAAGGTGGTCAGTCTAATGTACATGAAAGAAAGGTACCAGTAAACATACCTCTCAACTGTCCCTGATTTTCAGGGACGTCCCTGATTTTGGCTCAAAATTTTACTCTGTCCCTTCTAAAAATTGTGTTTCTGTGACCAAACAGTGGAATTTGTAAGCACAAAATAATGTCAAACATTAAAGTTGCAGACTTGTTCCTCCTTAGAAAAGGCATTTTACACTAAACCCCTTATTCTACCAGCTTCCTGAGTTGATATCTCCAATTTTGAAGATGTGTCCCTGATTTTGGTCCTTTGTCCCTGATTTTTGTAAGCCTTGTCCCTGATTTATGAAGCAGGAGGTTGAGAGGTATGCCAGTAAAGATAGTTACTCTGGCAGCAGATCTGAAAAAGTGTGGCTTTTGGTTTTCTTTTAAGATGAATTTATTCTGAACAAACCAATTTTGTAATGATGCAAAGTCCTGATCTAAATTAAAATTGATGTCAACGCTACTAATGGTGCTCCTATAAATGACTGCATTGTCCACACACAGCAGAGTTTTTTTGAAGTACCGCAGTGAAGGACTGGAGAGTTGATAAGCAGAGAGAATAGAAGAGGGAACAAGATGGAGCCCTGTGGAGCTCCGTTTGAGACCTGAAGGAGAACGGGCTATGTGTTGGCAAGTTTAACCCCCTTAGTTCTGAAGCTAAGGTAGTTCTCAATCCATGTTAGGGATAGATAATCAAAATCTAGACTGAAATCCAGCCAACAGGATGCCCTGATCTATTGAGTCGAAGGTCCTGGGCAGATCCACATATATGGCCATGGTTACAAGATTATTGTCAAAGGCATGGGAAACATCTTTCGTGAACTAGACCAGTGACATCATCATACTGTAAATCCTTCCTAAACTGATGTAGTTAATCTGCTAATAGGCCATATGCATTCAAGTGAGTCCGTAACTGGTAACGTATTAACCTCCCTAGAGTTTTGGCCAAAATACGTAAGACAGAGATAAGTCTATAGTTTTCTAGGAGCTGTTTGGAGCTTCCTTTATAAAATGGAGTAACATCAGCCAGTTTCCAACAATCAGGCACTGCCCTGTAAGAAATGAGAGATTAAATATTATACCTAGGGGAAAAGATCAGTAGAGGTGCCAAGGCCATCACATCCAGCAAGGGTGTTTGTGTTGACATTAGATAATAAGTCAGACACTTGCTTTATAGTCACTAGTTTCAGGTGGAAATTAGGAACAGCAGAGTTTTTTTTTTTTATTCCTTTTTTTCCCTTGGGAGTCCCGTCTCCTTCAGCCTGGTCACGCCCGAGCTCCTACCACCTGCCCATTTGCCACCTCCCGGTCACCCCGGCTTTCCCCAGAGGGTGGGGGTCATGCACTGGTACCCCCACCCAGTGCCGCGAACCAGTAACCAGTTGGGAGGCGGCGGCAGGGTGAATTGAAGCCCGGGAGGCTTCACCTAGATGGAGGACCTCCCTCCTTCTTTCCTTAATTTCTCCTCCCGGGCGGGGATGTGCAATGACGCCAGCGTCCGCCCAGCCTCCTCCCCTGATGCTAGCACGGCAGCGCAGAGCCCCAGCCTCCGCCAGGGGTCCTCAGCGCTCCGGTGCTGCCCCTCTCCCCTGGAGAAGGAGAGCAGTCCATTAGGGCCCTTCGATCCCTCTCCCCTAGCCAGCCCTCCGGCGGCTGGTCCATTCCCAGACCGGGTTGCGCGGCGTCGCAATCCCATTGCTGCGCCGATGGGCCGGCCCTGAACAGCAGAGTTTTGACCGCAAGGTCAAACTGTAGGTTCATCATGTTTGCCCCGCTTTGTAAGTAGGAAAGGAATGAATATGTTTGCTGTGCAAACACACACTACTTTTAAGGCATAAAGGGCCCCACACCCAAGTTTGGGGCGGGTCCCAATGCATACTCTCTGTCCAAAAACATTTTGGTTTACTTACTATTAACTGTAGTACAGTAGATTGCATCACACTAATTTTGTTTGGTTCTAGGCTGACATCTTCTGTTACTACAAATCCCAGTATCCCCTGCAGATGACATCAGAGCAGTAGGCAGCAGTGAGAGGTTCAACAGCCTGTAGTGCATGTTGCAGCTTTTATAATCTCCTATTAGATGTTTTTCTGGGTCTGCTTTTCTCCAGGGACTAAGTCCTCTGGGGCTGTACTTAACCCAGGGAGGACAGCAGGACCAGCAAACAAAAGATCAGAGCTTATGTAAACCCTGATAGGAACTGCAAGCTTTTGAGTCTCCCACTGCTGCCTGCTGCTCTGATGTTAGATGCAGAGGATTCTGGGATCTGTACTAAAAACGAATCAGCCTAGAACTAAACATAATTAGTCTGCACAATCTACTATCCTACAGCATGTAAACTAAAATGTTTTTGCACACGAAGTGCACACCGAGACCAGCCGTTGGTGCCAACTGTTCCCCTTTAAAGGGGATCCCTAGTCACTTTATTACCCAGGGGAACCAGTGGTACACTTGGTACACAGAAATTTGGCCAGGCTTACCTTGAAGGACTGTACTGTCTTCATGTCTAGAGGCTGGTGTGTGTGTATGTGTGTGTGTGTGTGTGTGTGTGTGTGTGTGTGTGTGTGTGTGTGTGCGTTTGTTGTGGGTTCCTCCTGCCTGCTTACGTTCTTCCTATTTCTTTTCTTTCCTTTGGTTTTCTTGCTTTTTTTCCCTCTCTGTCCATCTCCTTCTCTTTATCATTCTTTTTGCTGATCTGCTTTTTGAGAATCTTGAAAATGTATTTAATTGAATAAAATAGATATAGAAATGTTGTGAACCGTAAAGGTACTTAAAGAAATATATCAGCACAAGGGTTATAAGGAAAGATTATGAGGAAAGTTTAGTATTAAGTACAATAGAGTGGAAGACTGTCATTTCTTATTAAAGTGCCACCCACAAGAGGAAAACTGAGTCACTCTTATCCACAGCAGTACATTGTTAGGTCATTTCAGGTGGCTTTTGTTCCATGGATTCAAACTGAAGAAGATGGTTAAACATAACTATAGCTCCAGGCATCTTCTTTAGCTGGACTCTGGGTTGAAAAGGAATCCCATGGTGCTTCGTCAAGCTAAGACTAAGCTCTATAGTGGTGACTTGACAGGGCACTGGGTTTAACCACTGAATTCATTTTGAACCCATGTCCAGCCATAGAAGATGCCTGGAGATACAGCTGAGTTTAACCGCATTATTCAGTTTGAATCCATGGAACAAAAGTCACCTGGAATGACCCAGCAATCTGTTTATTATACTGAAGAGGGCAGTGTTTAAGACTATATGGGTCATTTTTATTTCCAGATGAAGTATAGCTACAAGATCTGATTGGCATTCTGTCAAAGTAGGTGCAAAATCCTCTCACCAGTGTTTTAAATGAGTGTCTTCCTGCAGTAGAAATGATTTCCATCACTGGCTTCATGGCACGTAGCAGTGGGAGACTGCTCTGGAGCACAGGCAACCCAGTTTTGAGCTCCGAGCCCAGGACATCAGTAGCAGAGGCTGAAAAAGGAAGGTTAGGAGCATCCACACCAATGTTCTCCTCCTGGGGTGGGTAAGTTCCAAGGCATCATTCTCTTGCAGCATCATCTCCATGGGCTTGTGGTGCGCTGGTGAACTGTGGGTGACCAAGTGATATCAGGTAACACTCGGGAGTGAGTGCCATGACCAATCAGGGAGGTGGGATGGGACAAACAGTTGGGCAAAAAATCTACTCTCACTGGGCAGTATGATGGCAATGCACAGAGGGCTGTCCACCAGGCACATCATTGTGCCAACTTCTCCCTGACTTTACGCTTTGCTTGCCACTGGATTCATGCTTTTACGTCCCTGAGTAAGTGAGGTAGGGCCTTGCAGAATGGGAAGGGGGGTCTGCCTCTGTGGTTTAGGCAGGGGAGTAACACAGCCCTGGCAAGGAGGGGGTCTGGTACGGCAGGAGTGCCAGCACCAGAGGAGAAGTTCGAGGATGGGTAGTGGATCAAGCAAGGTGAGTCAAAATGATGCACATGAGAACAGTCATTGAAGGTCAGAAGGGACTTTAGAGCCATCAAGTACAAGTACGCTTCCTTGCTTCATAAGCACAGACCAACAAGTAGGCTATGCAAACGTGCACATTTATAACAATTCCTCACCCTACTACCCACGGTACTCTGTGATCTGCTCACTCGACTACCCAAGGTACCAGGTGATTACCCACCACCCTACTACCCAGGGTACCTGGTGATTCCCTTGGTAAGTAGAAATTTGTCTAGGTTTACTTTGAAGGCCTGTACTGAGAAAGGATAAAGGAGAAATAAAGAGAGAATAAAAAATATATATATTTTCATCACAGGGTATACGTCTCATTTTTTTTTTGGGTGGGGGGCATTTTGTCTCATTTCCATCTCTTCCCCGCCTCTCCCCTTTTTTGTCAACCTCTTTCTCGCATGATTTGGACACCACCCCTATATCCACTCTGAGGCTTGGTCACTTGCACAATGCTGTCGAAACAAACGCAAGTCACATCCACATTCACCACAATACATGTTGTGTGGCAGAGGATGGTCATATGACCTGCTCAAGGTCGGACAGGGAGTCTATGACTGTGGTAGTGGGATTTGAAGCTGGGATCCCCTGGTTCATAGAGCTCTATTTACAGAACCTCGACCACTACAGATATTGAACGAGAAGAGCCCTCGGTGCACCCCCACTATTGCTGTCTCCACTGCACTCATTATCGTGTTCCTTTGCTTATTAAGCTTGTGGTTTCCTGTTTACAGTTTGAAGCCAACTTTAGTATCTTAAAGAAAGGCAGATGTACACACACACACACACACACAGTGTCTGATCTAAGCTGTTGGCACGAGCCATGTAAAGTCTCTTTCGAGAACATTTGAATACATGTCTTTTCAATTAGGGACCTCATTGTAAACAACAGAAATGTTTAGCTTTGGAAGCTACTAGAATGGGACTCGGGGGATTTTGGCAGAGGACAAGACTAGCTTCAGTATCTGACATTTTCTTTTGGACTTGAAATCCCTATTCAACAGTACGAGAAACATCAATTTTATTTATTTATTGAAAATGTCAGAGATTACCTTTGCGTACAAGTGCTGATTTACAAAGGTTCCATGTCAAATACACAGTCACAATAAAAATGACAAGCGCAATAAGCAGTCTTACAGGAAATGTAGGCAAGCCAGGTTCAAAGCACTTAAGGGCAAACAATTACTTACAGGTTTGAGAAAATCGATACAGATCATTATATAAAAGGTCATAGGTTATGTACAGTGGGAAAACCAAATAAAACTGTTTAATGGTTACAACAGCATTAGACTGCAAATACAGACTCCAAAAATCTCTTAAACTAATTAAACTTGGGGGAGATTGCAAAGGCAGACTGCAAACATCTCTTAAAACTAATTAAACTTGGGGGAGATTCAGCAGTGTATCAGGAAATGTGTTTAACCAGTGAGCGGCCTGTGGCCCTGACAGCAAATGACCGCTTTCCCAGCTGAGTATGCTGGAAAGGAGGCTCAAGGGTATTCCCGGCTACGCTCCTGGTGTTGTATTGGTTGGAGATGATGTGGAAGCAATTTGTTAAAGCAAGGGCTGTAGGCCCAAGAGGGCCTTTGTGGCTAGCAAACAGGTCTGGAGCCCTATTGTGGTGGGTAAAGGTAGCCAGTTAGTGAGTGTGTGAAGGGTACAACTATGAATGCAGTTATCTGCACCAAGTATTTTAGGAGGGGCAGAAGAAATCTGTGTGACAAAATCAGGGCTAGGTGAGATACGGTCTGAAGCCGTGGAGCCCTCTCGCGCATAGCAGTATTCTGGTGGGGAAGGGGCTGGGGTGCACATGTCCACCCACATCATCCAAGGCACCACCACCTTGAGACTAAAGTGACTGCCACTGGTCTTCACATACCCACTGCCTCTCTCCTCCCATACATTCCTGGACTAATCTTTCCAGGTGGGCAAGTCAAAACTTCCAGGATCACAGGGAGAGGGAACTCAGAGCACCTGGCAGTAAAACTGGACAAAGACCAAGAGAGAGAGTGGCCATGTCATCTGCCTTAGCACCACTGCTGTTTCTAAATGTGTTCCAACCCCCATATGTCACACCCCAATGTGGAGCGTGGCCTGAGACATGAGATGTTCTCAGCCAGTCAGGAGTAGGCTGGGGCAGAGCCCACCCACCACACTCTGACTGACACTCGTTGGAACACAGCTTGATCTGTGGCGCTACCATGTCCTATGTCAGCATCCTACTCCAGTATTCCAGCCACATCTGTAGCCGTACTTTCCTGCTTTCATAACTTCCTCCCCCCTAGGATTGTGCAGGGGCACTACTGTAACACAAGAGTCACCCACCCTCCGCAAGGCAGATTGTCTGAGTCAGATGCTTAGCACTGCCTCTGCAGGCCGACATGTGTCCACCCAGACTCAGGTCTCAAACTTGGCTTGCTGGCAAGGTAAGCCATTCCCTTTACAGTTAGACATTTGGGTACCCTACAGGCTTTTTTTGCCTCTCTTACCCTCCTGAGCATACCAGTCCTTCTAGCCCTTTACGCCCCACTGCCCATTGACTCACCTCATGCTGCCACTCATGATCATCAGACTCCTCAGGACCTACAACAGCCCAGTGTCCGGAGTATCCATTCTAGGGGGAAGAAGTGCCTTGTAACTGGGGAAGTCGGATGGGTGATGTGAGCTGAGTGGTCTTGTGGGGACGTGAGGGCAGTCATCCAGTGTACCAGATCAGGGCAAAATTTTTCTATGTTCTGCCCCCCCCATTAGTGCATGCACATGCTGAGTCCTGTGGGGGAGGGGGTGCTGGACAGTATGTAATCACCAAACCAATTGAAGTTGCCACCACCATGAGCTGTTCGCCAAGTAATGCCCCACTCCACCCTGCAGTTCTGTTGCCCTCCCTGCCATGCCAGTCTCAGGGTGCAAATCTGTGTCATAAGTGTGCTGCAGGGACTCCACCCCCCCACACACACACACATACATGCTTGGAACCATGGAGCCTGTTACACTGTTCTTCTAAATTAATAAATCACTCCTCGCAGAAGTCTGAGTGGGGCCAGCAGTTTAGAGTGGGGGGGGGCAGAGAGAGGGAGAGCAGAGCCCAGCAATGGCCATCGAGAGTACAGCTCAGCATAACAATACCATTCCTGTGAGATCTGTCGGTGGCAGCAGCAGCTGGATTGTCAGTCCTGCTGGAGACAGAGGGTGTACTGGTGACGTTAGAGATTGTTCAAGAGTTGTTATCAGCCCCAGCCTTGTCTATAGAGTGCCTACAACTCACATCACAGAAGGAGGAGTCAGGGGGAGCTGGCCCTTGTTCCAAGCTGCCCACTCAGTCCTAAGGGACAAATGCAGCTGTGAGAGTAAACAGCTGTTCTTAACACCAAGGTTATAAAAACACCATTTTTTTTGTTTCCTGGTTTGTCTTTGATTGCAGAGCTACAGAAATCATTTATGTATTTTAGCTAAATTAATTCACATCCCCCCCTCTCATTTTTGCAGGGTTACTTTCTCATACTAAAAACACTTTTTGTTCTTGTAGAAATGATCTAGTATCCACTGAAGGTAGTAAGAGCACTGAACAGTAGAACAGGAGAGCCCAGGTTCGAATCCCACTGCAGCCACTGGTTCACTGTGTGATCCTTAGCAAGTTAGTTGACCTATCTGCTCTTCAGTCATTTCCAGATGCGAAATGGGTTACAGAAGCAGGGCCATACCTTCCTGTAGACTCAACCCTGATTCTGAGTTCAAGGCAAAACATGGATCAGCCATACGGCAAGCTACCACACTAGCCACCTCCTTCATCCTTGCACCGACAATGGTCCTGTGTGCTGACACCATGCCAGCTCCTTCATGTACTGGCAAACTCCTTCACATGCTATACATAGCTGAGACAGGGAACTTGATGCCACAGTTCATGTTAAAAATATCTAAGTTTCATTCTGCCCTCCTTTGCAATCCTGCACAATGTTAATCCATGTGGTTCATTCTTTGTAACCCCGGATGTTGATCCCAGTGGTTTCCTCTTGTTAACTCCCAACACTGATCCCTGTGGTTCCTCCTTTGCAACCCGTCGATGTTGATCCCTGAGGTTCCTCCTTTAGAACCCGCCGATGTTGACCCCTGAGGTTCTTCCTTTGCAACCCCTGATGTTGATCCCTGAGGTTCTTCCTTTGCAACTCCCAATGTTGACCACTGTGGTTCTTCCTTTACAATTCCAGATGTTGATCCTGGTGGATCCTCCTTTGCAACCCCCGATGTTGATCCCTGCAGTTCCTCCTTTGCAATTCCCGATGTTGATCCTGGTGGTTCCTCCTTTGTAACTCCCAATGTAGATCCCGGTGGTTCCTCCTTTGTAACTCCCAATGTAGATCCTGGTGGTTCCTCCTTTGTAACTCCCAATGTAGATCCTGGTGGTTCCTCCTTTGTAACTCCCAATGTAGATCCTGGTGGTTCCTCCTTTGTAACTCCCAATGTTGATCCTGGTGGTTCCTCCTTTGTAACTCCCAATGTAGATCCTGGTGGTTCCTCCTTTGTAACTCCCAATGTAGATCCTGGTGGTTCCTCCTTTGTAACTCCCAATGTAGATCCTGGTGGTTCCTCCTTTGTAACTCCCAATGTAGATCCTGGTGGTTCCTCCTTTGCAACCCACAATGTTGATCCCAGTGGTTCCTCCTTTGCAACCCACAATGTTGATCCCTGTGGTTCCTCCTTTGTAACTCCCAATGTAGATCCTGGTGGTTCCTCCTTTGTAACTCCCAATGTAGATCCCAGTGGTTCCTCCTTTGCAACCCACAATGTTGATCCCAGTGGTTCCTCCTTTGCAATTCCCGATGTTGATCCTGGTGGTTCCTCCTTTGCAACCCACAATGTTGATCCCTGTGGTTCCTCCTTCACAAACCCCATTGTTGATCCTGACAGTTTCTTTTTTGCAACTCCCAATGTTGACCCCTGCTGTTCCTCCTTTGCAGCTCCCAGTGTTAATCTCTGCAGTTCCTCCTTTGCAACCCACAATGTTGATCCCTAGGGTTCCTCCTTTAAAACCCCTGATGTAGACCCTGGAGGTTGATCCTGCAGTTCCTTCTTTGCAGACCCCCAATTTGTATCCTGGCGGTTCCTCCTTTTTAACCCCTGATATTGACTCTGCAGTTCCTTCTTTTTATCCCCCAATGTTGATCCTCACAGTTCCTCCTTTTCGATCCCCAATGTAGATCCCTGCGATTCCTGCTTTGTCACTCCCAGTGTTGATCCCTGCGGTTTTTCCTTTTCAACCCTGATGCTGATCCCTGCGGTGCCTCCTTTACAACTCCCGATGTTGATCCCTATGGCTCCTCCATTAGAACCCTCAATGTTGATCCCTGCTGTTCCTCCATTGTAACCCCCTGTGTTGATCTCAGCAATTCCTACTTTGTAACTTCCCCTCCCCATGTTGATCTCTGCAGTTTTTCCTTTGCAACTCTCAGTGTTAATCCTAACAGTTCTGCCTTTGCAACCCTTGGCGGCCCAATGTTGATCCTGGTGGTTCTTCATTTGTAACCCCCGGTGTTGATCCCTTCGTCTCCTCCTTTGCAACCCCCGGTGTTGATCCCTGCAGCTCCTCCTTTGCAACCCCTGATATTGCTCCTGGCAGTTCCTCCTTTGCAAACTCCAGTGCTGAACCTGGCAGTTCTGCCTTTGCAACTCCCTATGTTGGTCCTCGTGGTTCCTCCTTGACAAACCCTGATGTTGATCCCGGAGGTTCCTCCTTTGTAATCTTTGATTCTGATCCTTGCAGTTCCTCCTTTGCAACCTCTGATGTTGATCCTGGTGGTTCTTCCTTGGCAAATCCTGATTTTTGATCTTGGTGGCTCCTCATTTCTAACCCACCCCTTTCACCCTCAGGACTCGGGGCCAAGCACAACCCCTGGTAAGGACTCCCTGAACATCCGCACTCTGCAGACAAGCAACTTCCCACTGCGGCCAGCCACCAGTCCAACTACTCCTGGAGCCTGAAGGACTTGGGGCCAAGCACAGCCCCTGATAAAGGCTCCCAGAAGATCCACACTCTGCAGACAGGCAGCCTCCTGCTGTGGCCAGCCACCCATCCAACTACCCCTGTAGCCTGAAGGACTCGGGGCCAAGTAAAGCCTCTGATAAGGGCTCCCTGAAGATCTGCACTCTGTGGACAAGCAACCTCCTGCTGTGGCCAGCCACCCACCCGAGTACTCCTGAAGCCTGAAGGTATGCAAATAACAGTCACGCTGCTTACCATTTAAATTTTGAGCCATTCTCCCAATTCATCCCTACTGCTCTCCAGTGCTTAATGCGCTTGCAGTAACTCTCTATACAGCTTCATTTTTTCCTGTACAGTATAGAACTTAGCTTTAGTCATTTGTGTCCTTGCTTTACATGAACTGCTTCTATTTTACTGTTACCCTCTTGTGCAGTTCTCCCCACCTACTCTAGGTGGGCACATACATCTTTTTTTCTTCAAAGTATTGATTTTCCCATTTGCTCATTATAGCATTGGGCCACTAGGGACAACATAAACCTCACTGTCCCACTGTAGTCTGCCTACTTAGTGTAGATTACATATCCGTCCTTTCACTCTTGTCACACTTTAGTCTGCAAGAGCACGATGCAGACACTAACCATGCTAGCTGCTACACTGCTAATAATACTAACTGATGCGCCTCCATCCAAGCACCCCCCCGTAACCTCCCGCTGTGCCCTAGAGAATGCACTAATAATGAGCCAGCCACCCTGGCATCCCCCAGGGACCACTAAGGTCTCACACACTGACAAAATCCCCCCCCCCATTTGCTCTGCATAATGTGTGAGAAATAGCCACTGAGGAGGGCATCAAACTGCCACTACTACACCTTGTCGGTAGCTGTCACGCTACCCTCCCTACCAAGGACCCCTAATTCTGTACAACTCAGGAAAAAAGTGCTATTCTACATTAATAGTATCTCATCAAAACAGTTGGTCCTAATCCTCCTGCTGCTCTGTGGGAACATCCACCCTAAACTAGGGCCAGCACCCACTGGGGAAGAAAAAATGGGAAACAGGGGCATATTAAGATTGCATCTCTGAACATATGCAGCCTCTTGTCTAAGTTCACTGTCTTCCCAGCTTGGGTCGCCCAGCAAAGGCCCGATGTCATCTGCCTCACAGAAACCTGGCTCTCCCGGCAACAGATTTCTAGGAAAACAAACTGAACTTACAAGCTCAAATGGGCAGACTGGGAGGGCCATAGGCCCTTATCTGCCGACACTGTCTATGTATCTATGTATCTATGTATCTCCCACAAAATAATGAACTCATCCATCATGCTAGAAGATTACACCATCTGTAGGCAAGACAGACCCAGCAAAAGGGAAGAGGGGGTTTCTTGTTTTTATAAAAAGCCCACTTCAAGGCCTAGTGCTCCTCTTGTCAGCAACAGCCACTGACATTGAGCTGCTGACTGTAAAACATTTACTTATGCTGCCAAATGCAAGTCCATTGCAACTGCCACAGTTTACCTCCCACCAGGAGAAGCAAAATCGGGCTGGGATAAAGTAAATGACATCACTAAGACCCTGAAGCAGAACAATGAATTACTCAGTTTCACATTACCCCAGTCATGGTTTACCAAATCCATAGAATCTTTACATCCTTCCTGTGGCAAGGTAAGGTGGATCTTTGGGCCCTGTTCAAATGAATGCACACCAAACAGGATGGGGGCCTACAGGTTCCCAACCTCTTTTTGTATTATCTGGCAGTGCATTATACCAGACTTTCTCACCAGCTTGGATTACCCGATGATGGCCTCTTAGGGTCCTATGTCCCGCACTGGGTGGACATATAGCACTCCCTGTGCTCTAGTATTGGACCAGATATCTGATCACTCCTTTATCTTCCCAGGAAGAAACTCCCTCAACCATTGTGAGGCACCCCGTTGGAAGCATCCCTCCAAGTTCATCTGCAACTATGTTCATTAGTAAAAATCCGGCCATATAAAGACATTTCTCAACCCTTGTTCGAGAACTCTCATTTTCAAATAGCTGGGCGGATGCTTTCTGATCAGTTTTGGCCCTGTATGGGTGTTGATACTATTGAGGGCCTGATTCGTAATAAAAAAAACTTCTTTTTTTTTCAGGAAGCTAGTACATTATATCATTGGACTTCATACTGTTGTTTCAGATACTTTTAAGTGTCGCATATACTCCTCCAATTTTTTTGGTGCTGGCTCTTTGCATAGTCCCTCAGGGAACTTTGTCTTCCCCCTTGTTAGTAGCACTCCTACTTCCCATTATATTTCATATTATTATCAATCTCTGAGGGATTATCTGTCTAGAACAATGAATTACTAATGGTGGGTGACTTCAACATAAATTGGCTTTCCCCTGAACCCTGAATCCCCCCTGCAACAGGATCTGGTTGTCAGTGTGTACCTCTCCCAACTGGTTAGAGAGCCAACAAGAATCAACTACAAAACTGGTACCAGCCCCCTCATAGATTAGATCCTGTCTAATTGCCCCTCAAAGCAGTCCAGCAACACAGTTCTCCCTTATACCCTGAGTGACTACTCGCCTAGTCTCTGCAATTGGTCCAACAAAGCGATGAAGGCTGCCCTCACCATCATCACCGGCAGAGTACTCCGTAGAGGCCTCCTAAATGCCTTCAAAACTTACCTCACCCAGATCGACTGGTCACCCCTTGATAATATCAAGGACATTGATCTAGCCCTAGATTTCTTCATCTCCACATTTAATGCTGCTTGCGATATCTTTGCACCAATTAGAAAGAGGAAAGTGAGGGGTGCACTACATTGGTGGGTCACAGGGGGCTTGATTGAGCAAATGAAAGAGTGAGACAACCTTTGGCATAAGGCGAAGGCCACAGGGACCCCACATGATTTTCAAAATTACTGGGCAGAAATAAATGTACAAAAGCAATCAGGCTGGCTAAGGCTAATTTCTACAAAAGCCGATTAGAAAGGAACTGGGGTAACAGTAAATGTTTCTGGGGTAAAAAAAGTGGGGACCACACAAGTACCTCCAATTTCCGGCCCATATCCATTCTGTCACCATTGTCAAAGGCCTTAAAGAGGATAGTAGCAGACCAATTGAATGAGTATCTACATAAATACGACCTGCAATGCCAAAAACATGGGTTCCGCAAATGCCATAGTACTAACACTGCCTTAATCGAGTTCTCAAGTCTCCTACACAATGCAGCTGACAGCGGTCACCTAGTGGGGTCAGTTTTCATTGACCTCACACGATCTTTTGATACAGTAAACCACCACCTACTGCTAGAAAGTAACTAGAACTCAGTCTGTCCCTTACCTCTGTCAGTTGGTTTTCTAAATACCTCTCGGACAGTGTGTGAAGATAGGCTCTGTGCTGTTCAGTCCCAGGAAGGTCTCACTAGGGGTTCCCCAAGGGTCTATTCTGGGATCCTTGATGTTCATTCTATTTCTCAGTACCCTCTCTGAAGCTTGCACATCCAAAATTATCCTCTATGTGGAAGATGCCGTAATCATTAACCACAGCCCACAACTAGGCCCTCTCTCTCCCAGGACCTGCAAAACAGTATCCACCAGTTAGAGGACTGGTTCACCAGGCACAAATTGCTGCTCAACTATAAAAAAATAAATAAATAAAAATAATGCCGTTCACTGGCCCACACTTCAAAAAGAAAAACCTCAGTCTCAACATAATCAATAAAAAAAACATGAAGCCCTCAAACAAGTAAGGACATTTAAGTACCTCAGAGTACATAACAACTCCCTCTCCTTCTCCTCACATATTGACAGTGTAGTCAGGGCTGTCAACGTCAAACTTGGAGTCCTGTATAAGCACAGGAGCCACCTAACCCCTACTGCCCTGCTCCTGGCTCTCACCAGCTCAGTCCTGTCAGTTATTGACTATGGACTGATTGTATACAGTGCTGCCACCGACGTGGCCCTAAAGTGTGTCCAAACAGCACTCAACAAAGCCTGCCGACTCGTCCTGGGTGCCGACAGGCTCACTCACACATGCAAGCTATATGTTGAAACACAATGGCTAAACCTACCAGGGCGAGTAAAGTACCAAATATGTCTCATGGGAAAGAAAGCACTTCTTGGTCTTGCCCTGCCTGCCATCCACAACCTACTGCAATTCTCGCAAACCCAGCACTGCACCAGGGGCACTGCATGATGCTCACCATCTACATCATTCAGGAGAACCTCTCTCGCTCAGCACTCCTTTGCTTACAGAGCCCCACATTGGGTTAAAAAACTCCCTGACGAACTAGTCAACTCAAACCACATCAGCTCTTTTAAAAAAAGAATTGTAGCACTACCTAGCTACCTCCAGCAGTTGTGACTGCGAAATGACCTTGAACTCTTGGCCCTCAAGACTGCTTTTTCCCCTCTGCTTCAACTAAGCTGGCTTCACCCCATCCTTATCCCAGGGACCTCTAAGTGACCCTTTTACATCCCCCTCATCTCCCCGCCACCAGCCGCCTCCTTCCTCTTCCTCTTCCTCAACCTTAACTGCACCCCATTCTTTGAATTCACAAGGCCATACATTGTGTTTTATCTGTTCAAAGTAATTGACTTTATGCAAGTGAATAATATGTTCAGAATATGAAAAATTATTATTTATTTACAATTGTTTTGACTTATAGAGAATACATTTAAATGTACGGTTAATGGATGAGTCAATTATTTGTATATGTTATTGTGTTATTGCTGATGTCAATAAACTTTCAATTGGAAGGAAAAAAAAAACTGTAGCCTCCCTGTAGAAACATAGAAGTTGACAGCAGATAAGTACCACAAGGCCCATCCAGTCTGCCCATTTCTTCTACCTTACGAATGTGCTATCGGCCTTTACTCTGTCAATGGTCTATCTATTCATACTTATCTGTATTGCTCCCTTATGCCTATCACATGCCTGTTTGAAGCCCTGCACTGTATTCATATCCACCATTTCCTGAGGTAGGCTGTTCCATGCATCCACCACCCTTTCTGTGAAAAAGAACTTCCTCACATTACCCCTTAATTGGCCTCCCTCTAATCTCGTGCTGTGTCCTCTTGTCCTGCTATTTTTCTTATATTGAAACATGTTAGACTCTTTCACCATAGAACCTCCTGCCCCCACCCCAACCACTTGTACCGATCTCTCACTTTCTGACCTCCCATCCTCACTTTACTGATACAATTATGACAATCCCACATCTCTGGGTGCTGACCTATAGATCTCCATACCCGCCCTTATTTTTTATAGTTCATCTATGTGTCATATTTTTATCTTGTTGTATAGCGTTACTTGTACTTGGTTTGACTACTGATGTTATGTGCTCTGTAAATTCATACGTGCTGCTGTATACCCAATATGTTTGTCTGTCATTGTATTGTTCTTCTTGACACGGAACCTCCGTAAACAAGCTCTGAGCTTAAAGGCTGTATCCAAAAATTAAAATAAATAAAAAAATATTTGTTCCTGCTGTTTATTTTTCTTTCAAGATTTATTTATACAGTTCCAAATATTATTTTATGTTTATCACATTGGAGCTTATGTTTTTTTGCCCTGCAGTTAGCCTCGTTGTTCCCACTGTTCCAGAAGGGCAGGGAGCAACATGTATTGCATGCTCATTTTAGACACAAGAAAAGTGATAGCACACCATGGGTGTTCAAATACAATTGAGAGTATTGATGTAAATGTTGTGGCAGCCATACATACATATATAAATTGTCTGTTATGTTTACGCACCTTCCCTTGTATCCTTTGCACCTCACTCACTGCGGCTTACTCAGCTATACCCTGCTGCCCGCCAGACTCACCCTTCGCTGCCGATCACCGTATTCAGACAGCCCAAGGTCTCCAGTGTCCTCAAAAGCTCTGGCTTATTCCTGTCAGCCCCCCCACCCCACACACACACAGACACACACCTCCTGTAGGCAGGCCTGGAGAAGGTAGAAAGTGCCTTGGATCAACTGAGGAATGCTGACTGGGGCAGCGGAGTCGGTATGCAAGGGGTTCAGGTAGCATGGGGGAACAGGGCAGCTATCATCTGCCTTGCCAAGTTGAGTGTGTGTTTTTCCCTTTTCCTGGGTTCCTCCTTCCACCACCAAGGCAACAATGACCTAGATAGCAGAGCCAGCTGACACACAGTCACCCTCCCCAGCTGAAGTTCCGATTCCCACAGGTGTTTTTGAGTGGTGCACCACAGCACCCTCCACAGGGAGGAGAGTGGATGTTGAATTAGAATGGTGGAAGCAACACTGCTACCCACTGCCACCAAAGGGAGTTGCTACTAAGGGAGGTGCTATACACAAGGGATGAGCTAAAAAGGGGAAAATAGCTGCAGCCATCTGATAACCTATCATTGACTGCATTCACTCCTGCCATCACTCGTACTGGCAGCACCCCTAGCCCCATCATCAACCTTCTTGTGGACTTACTGGTTAACCAGCACTTACACAGGACCTCATCGGTGGGTGGCCTGCTATGTCTGTCATGCAGTGCCGGGGGGGGGTGCTGAAGTGTGTCATTACATTTTTCGCCTTAGGTTTGCTCCCCAGGCCATTGGCGTTCAATGATGGGAACGTGCGCATCAGCGCAACTGCATGGCAGTGTCTGCCAACAGGCCTGCCTGTGTTGCTGCTCTTGGATATAAAAAGAAATATCAGAAACATGGATACGGCTGGGGAGAAACTGAGCCCTTTTTTTCTATAGAGATGTTTCTCTTTGCCAATCAGGTCTGGCAGCACCCAGCCCCGTCACCGACCTTCTCATGGACTTACAGTTATCCACCACTTGCCCAGGACCAATTATGGTGGCGGCCAGTTGTGTCAGTCATGCAAGAACCTGTGGGGGGGGGGTCAACTTGGACAGACAGCCTTTTGCTGCAGACATCCGTTTTTCTCCCAAGGGTTCCAGCATGCAGTGATGCAATCACGTATGTGTGCATTAGCACACATGCATGACAGGCATACAGTGATGACCCCACCCCTTCTGGGGCTTCCAGCTATGCTGCCTGGTCTCCATCAGGTGGCAGGCATGCTGCAGGAGCAGTATCTCCCCCACCCTGAGGAAAGAGAGCTGTCCTTGTTATGTTCAATCCTTCCTTCCCCGGCTGGCCCTTGATGGTCTGTGCCTCTTCCAGAACACAGGTCACCAGCATTGTGAGCATTAGTGCTACAACAGAGCTGATGGACCAGCATGAGATTAAGCCTTTCAAAGGCAGGGACAACTCATGAGTTTCCATTTTCACTGTAATTGACCATTATTTTTTTTTCTCAAAAAAGACACAATTTGGCAAGTCCCTCGGCGCAATGGCAGGGTTACCACTTGTGACATCAGCGAACCATGTTTGGGAACAAGGCTGAGCCATCAGAGGCTGCTTGAGGGGGAGGAGGAACGAGCATCCCAGGGAACGCTTTTCTCTTCCCGGGGTGAGGGTACCACATGTCACACTACACTACTCCCACCCGTAGACGTTTGAGTGGCAGAGTGCATGGCACACAGGGAGGGAAGGACACACCATGCTGCATATCATGTGAGCATGCCAGCGCATGCTCACATCAGGGACTACATCCCAATGCTGGTGTCCCTGCGTGGCTCATGGGACACATGGCACACAAAGAGAATGGCGGAAACTAATAAGTAAGAAAAACCTTCCTCCACTCACAGCACCATTAAATTTGGCACACCCAGACTGATAGTAGGTAAATCCACCAAACCAGAGTGGAGGAGGTGTGCAAACAATGAACAAAAAAAAGACGATCATTAAGCTGTTACCAGATGTTTCCAGTTGTGTCATGGGGGAAGGTAACATGGATCTGTGTGCCTGCAGTTTACGGAGCTGTTGGGCACTCGCTGGCAGTGGTTTATAACCACTAACCAGTAATTACATATGAATAAACCATCCTGGTTGCAGCAGGATGATGGGCTCCCAATGAAGGCACCACACCATCAACTGCAGTGCCCAGCCTTGAACCTCTGGCTTGACAGGACCTCCCATGGAAAATGCTGGGGTTTCTCTTTGGCAACAGGCCTCACCATTTGAGAAATACAGATCTACACTTAGTTCACGTATATCAGTAGTCTCAATATTCCACTACAATCTGTGTTGGATGCAGCCCAGCACTGAGTGATCAACAACTGCATCCGGCTAAGCTCCAAAACAAAAAGTCAAGCTGCTGTGTGGAACCCCACTGCAACCATGCACTCTGAATTCACTCACTGACTGGAACACTATTGGAAGTTGCGCAACACATTCAGATATCTTGGATTCTGTCTCGATTCTAAGTTAACATAAACAGATCATATTACCACATAGTCAGAAGCACACATCAGACACCTGATCTCCTCTGTTGCAATAAAAACAGTCTTAATCACCAGGAGGCTTGTGATACAGCAGTCCATATTCCAAGCCTTATAATGTGTGAACAAAATCTACAGGACAGCCAATACAACTGCCTTATTGAAAATAACTTGCTTTTAAAAATACTTGCTGATTTATACTTGTGTATGATAAGAGAATTCATCACTGTACTCTCCAAAGTAAACATTGACTTCTCACCCAGCTAAAGAAGGGAGCTCAGATGGGGCAACCAGATACAAATGTGTCCGGGGTCTGTAGCCACCATACTTAAACAGCCTCCTCATCACACCAGTCTAGAACTATCAGTGGCACTCCCGGACCAGAAGTATCCTACACCGACCTCAAGCACACAAATCAGTCAGAGTAAAGGCTGTCACCACTGCCACACCGGAGAACCGCAGTACATTACCTTAAAGGGTGATGAATCTGAACCGCCTGCAACCCTTCAAGAAAGTGTTGTTCCAATGACTACAGAACCCTTGTGACTGTTTCTCCTTCTCTTCTAAGTGGGGTAGCAGGCAGAGTGGTAACTTAATCTGGAAAGCCATGTGTGGAAATGCAAGAAGTCTAGGAAATACAATTCCAGACCCAGAGGCCATCATGGCAAAGGCTGAACTGGATATTGTGGCCATTACTGAGTCATGGTGTACTGGAAACCATGACTGGAGCATGGCCATACCAGGCTATACCCAGTTCAGGAAAGACGTGGTAGGAAGATAGGGAAGAGATATGGTACTGTACTATGTGTAAGGAAAAGCGTAAAAACAATGCAGATACAGGGAATCCAAGGGAGAATGAAGGTACTGTGGGTCACCCTGAAGACAGGAAACACAGCCATTATTTGCACTGCTATTCACATTGGCATGATCTACAGACATCCAACACCATGGGAGGATTTAGAGAAGGTATTGGTAGAAGCCACTGGCAAAATGGCAGAAAAGGGTCAGATGCTGCTGGTGGGGGACTTCAGTCTGCCAGGTGTAGATTGGAGCCTTCCAGCTGTAGCTTCAGTAGAAACAGGGACATCCTGGACTCCTGCAGGGGCATTACTCAGGCAACTAGTCAGGGAGCCCACTCATTATGGGGCAATACTGGACCTGGTGCTCACTAACGGGGGCGGTGTTGCAGATGTCAAGATGGGATGCCACCTGGGGACCAGTGATCACTATACAGTGTGGTTCAACATAAGGATGGCAGTGGAATTGAGCCACTTAAGAGCGAGGGCCCTGAACATCAGGAGGGCAGATTTTAAAAAGATAGATGAATGCCCCAGGGATGACCTAGTGGGGGGATGACCTGGGTGGGGCAGACGAACAGTGGGAAAAGTTAAAAGAGGGCATACTAAAGGCAACAAACAGCACAAAGCAAGTGAGCAAATGCAAGAGGAAAGAGATATCGCCATGGTCCTCGAAAGAAGTGGCTGAAAAAGTGAAGGCTAAAAGGGTAGCAGAGAAGGGTTCTAGGTCATAATATCATGTACAAAAACATTGCAGCACACAATGCCACAACCAAAACCTCTAAAGCCACATACAATGTCAGTACAAATGCCAACACAAGACAGAAACTTACCAAAAAAATCAGGAGTCATTTGTTTTGTGGGGTGCTCCGTACCACTCACCCCCCACACCCTCCCCCCCCAGAATTAATATAATCAACTCCAAGGGGGTGTGGACCTCAGGCATGAGGAGAAAGTCAGAAAGGGGGAAATGTCTTTGTAACATAAAAAATATATAGGTTCAGTTCCGGGGAACCAAACCCTGGTCCCAAGATCTCCTCCGCTCTAGGTGCGAGTGCCTTAACCACTCCACCACGGGAGCAGCTTGACCAGGCACTGCGCCTACTACTCCTTTATCCCTTTCCTACTACTCCTTTCCCTTTCCCATCTACACATACAGCAGCAGGGGTAGTCGTAACTCTGTAATGCTGTTATACCCCTGTCACTGTAAACGCTGCCAAGATTCTAGCCGTGGTATTATTGCGGTGACGTTATGACAGCGATGTTTTAACTGGATACCAGCAGAGAAGGGAGGGTGGCCGGTGAGGTGCTTCGGGACTCAGTGCTGGAACTGATCCTCTTTAAGGTCTTTATAAGTGACATTGCAGAGGAGTTTGGAGGGAAGATCTGCTTCTTTGTGGATGACATCAAAATCTTCAATAGGACGGGAAGACTTTGTGGGAGGAATGCACAGAAAACGGAGAAAACTAGAGGAGTGATCAAGGGTATGGCAGCTGGGTTTCAATGCAAAAAAGTGCAAAATCATGCACTTAGGGAACAGAAACCCAGAAGCGGAGTAGAAAATTTGAGAAGAAGTAGTGATGACCCACAAACAGGAAACAGACCTGGGGGTAATCATATCTGATGACCTAAAGGTTGCCAGGCAGTGCAGTAAGATAGTAGGGTGAACTAGTGGGATACTGGGGTGCATAGTGAGAGGTATCACCAGCAGAAGATGAGAAGTGCTCTTGTCTAGGCTGGCACAGTGGCATGGAAGGCTGAGGCATTGAGCCTTACCTCCTGCCACAATGATGACCCGCATTTGGTGGTGAACATGGGTTCCTGGGGTTCGGCTGGGGAGTGAGAGGATTAAGCATTCTGACAGCTCTCCTCTCCTGGGGAGTGTAATTTGGCAGTCTGGCCAAATGACTACCCCCAGGTGGAGCCCTGAGGGTAGTGAGGATTGAGGATGCCAATGATGGGAGGGTGCTGCAGGACCCCGCAGCATGCATGTGCCTCCACGTGCACACACTAATATGCGCACCCCAGCACCAGGTAGGGACGGGAAGATAAGCGGGAAATGGGGGAGCACTGGCAGGCCACATAACACCGGTACCACTCTTCTGACCCACGGCTCAGACGGAAAAACTGGATTTGTGTACTAGGGTGGGAGGACGGCCCTCCCTTCCTCAACCCCACCACCGGGGGGGGGGAGTCCATGGGGGATTTGCCGGAATCTGAACTGGGGTTGGGAGAGAGCAATGTGGCTTGCATGGTAGATACAAGCTCCTTCAAGATGAGAGCCAAAAGCCCACCTGCCAGCAACCCCAGGAGGAAAAATAGAAGGGAAAAAAAAAGAAGTGCTGTTGTGTCTGTACAGATCGCTGCTGAGGCCCCCACCTAGAATACTGTGTCCAATTCTGGAGGCCACATCTCTGGAATGACAGAGGAGAAGCTGTCCAGAGGAGGGCAAGTAAAATGGTACAGGATCTACATAAAAACCTCTATGTGTAGAGAGTAAAGGAAATCAATATGTACAACCTGGAAGTGAGGAAGGAGAGGGGGGATATGATAGAGACCTTTAAATACTTCATGGGAGTAAATAAGGTACAGGAGGGAAGCATTTTTCTGAACAAAAGGTGCTCAAGCATGAAGGAATGTAACCCCCCTACAAATGGGGGTTCCCAAAAAGTTTTACTTGAGCTTGCCTAAATGCTCACTGCCAGGCTGGTGTCCTGCATTTTAGCAGTTTAAATGCGATTACCAGAGCTTGTATAGCCTCTGTGTACTGTCTCTTTAAGAGCTGCCTAATTGCAGCTTAAGTAATCTGAGAGGGAGCTCTGTTGAAAGATGTAACTATTTACTGAAAATCATTTAGAGTGATAATGATAACATAGTTTGTGTAACCTGCTTTCTTTGTAGCAAGGACTGTTTTGTTTGTCTCCACTATCTTGGTCCTGGACTGCAAATTGGACCAAACAGTACTGGTGGGACCTAAAATGTAGCCGGACTACAGGAGCTGTCTGAATTCAAAATCTGTAGGAACTTTAGTTTGGAGTTTTTTTGTGCCTTTTTTGCAACTGAAGTGGGAGCTCTTGCTTTGACTGACAGCTAGATCAGTCAACCAAATCTTCTGGATCTTGGGGAAGTCCCGGACTACTTGCAGTTTTCAGTTAGAACCAAGCTGGAAGCTGAGCAAGAAGGAGCCAAAGTGTTTCTGAGCAGAAATCTTGAGTGGATTCGCATGGGAGAACTCTGAAAAGGCTAAGTTTTTGGCCTGCATGCCGGTGTGCTGCTCCTGAGAGGGAGAAAAGAGAATTATTTTGGACCAAATCCAAGTTTGTGTGACTAAAGTAAGCTACTGAAGTGGGCCAGGCTCAACCTGAAGAAGACCAAATATTTTTGCTGAATGCGATCGGCCTGTCAGGAGTTCCAGCTACCCCTAAGCTCCCGGTGTGTGCAGAGACTTTGCGATTGTGCCCGGGGAGCGCTTTGCCTGATACAGTAGAATTCTCGTACATGTAAAGTGCTAAGAGCTGCTAGTGGGTTGTGAGTTAGTTCCCCACGAAACTTCTAAATTAAAAAAAAAAAGAACAACAGATATCGATTTAAAAAGAAACACAAAAACAAGGTCCCTGCCTATTGTACAAAACAAATACACTGCGTGGACCTAGTTGAATAAACAATTTATTTTCACTCAAGCTGTTTAACCTTGGGCACATCATTCGTGGCTTATACCACTCGTGAGGTTACCCGAGGTCAAACAGCTCTTGTAAAAATAAATCATTTATTCAATAGGTCCCTGCTGTGTATTCCTTATTTATTTCAATCTTAGGTGGCTCATAGCATTTATTTCCACTTTAGTCTGGTTACAAACGAGCTCTTAACCAACGGGAGAACAGCTTGCTTAATGCTTGATGACATCACAGTGACATCTGCTGCAGATAAAAACAGAGCAGTGAAACCATGCTGAAAGAGTCAAATCTCCAGTGAAAGAACCAATCTTGCCAGAGAGGCACTGTCATTGTATAAGTCACACATGACACAGGCTGGCTAAAAAGATTTTTTTTTTATTTTAGTGGTTTAACTAGATGAGACACACTGAGCTGAAAGCTTTTTTACAGGTGCAACTTGGGAGCACAGGGAAGTTAAGTGACTTGAGCAGGGTCACACAGTATGCAAGTGGAAGCTGTGGGATTCAAACCCAGGTCTGGTCTATTGGATGTCACCAGATTTGCAGCCCAGAGCCTTAAACCACTGCGCTGTACTGCCTCCTATTTAATTGATTTAAGAAATAAGGCACAACAGGATGTGGGTTATTGGGGGTTTACCCATGCCTTGTGTGGTGTGTCACGAGGCGCAGCCGAGTGACTTAACCACACAAGAAGTGGGTAAACCCCCAATAACCCACACCCTGGAGTGCTTTATTGCGATTATACAATGGATCCATGTGTAAAATGTGTTTAATTATGTTGATTTATAAATGCATTTCCTCAGCCGTTGGTAATGCAGGATTTACCAACGGCCATGTGACATGTTTTGAACAACGAGGTTACGGGATTTTCACACACCATTATATAATTAAGCAATAAGCCACAAGGGTGTGTGAGTTATCAGGGGATTTACCATGGCTGGAGTGGTTTGCCCACGAGGCGCAGCCGAGTGGGTAAATCCTCACCAGCCGTGGTAAATCCCCCGATAACCCACACACCCGAGTGGCTTATTGCGATTATACCAACACAACCTGTCATGGATGAAAGTTTAAATTGTTTTATTTTATTTTTTCCTGTGGAAAAAAATTATTTTATTAAAAAATATCCTTCTATGGAAAAAAGTAGTCCAGGGTTTTCAATGCAGTTCTTTATTTAAGTTTTGTGAAGTGGGTGATAATAACAGACAGTGAGGTTTTCAGTGGCAAATAATATGAAATGAGGGTTTTAAGCTGTTAAATAGTAGTAAATTGTAAAAAAAAATTGTTAAATACTAGTACATTTTATTAGAAAAAAAATACTGCAATGTAAGGTGCCATTCTTTTTATTAGAAAGGAGTTTTTAAACAGCTCATATATTGTGTAGATTTTTTATTATGCTGTGGTGCAGTGCAGTTTGTTTGGGTCTGCTTCTTTAAATTATTGTAAGGTAGGCTGCATTTCATTCTGTGGATGCAGTAATGTGAGACCTTTGACCTATTGAGCTACTGCGTCTGAGGTGGAGAGAGTCACGGAGTTATAGCTGGTAGCTGCAGAGACTCAAGGTGATGTAGTCGGCTGTAGGGATGACTGGAGAATCGGGGTTTCGGATGGTGAGACCGGAGCGATGTATGGCATAGCTGTATTTGGCTGAGGTACATTTTGTTGTTTAAAAATGTACTGCCGTTTTGAAGGCTTTCGAAAAATTTGATTGAGTTCAGTTGCGTCAATGAGGTCAAACGAGGCATACATTTTATTTGGTAATTTTTTAAAATGTGAGGCATACTGGTGACTGTTAGCGAGAGGAAAGATGGCGGCTTTGCGATGTCGGGGGGTCGGACTGATATTTTGTTATGGTAGTGCGAGGATGTGGTAGGCTGGCACCTTTGCCAGTGATTATCATAGGAATTACAATGGGGCTAAGGTGCCAGTCTGCCTTTCTGATTGGCTCTTGGTTAATGACAATGGTATAATCCCATGTATTTTAATTTGCATGATTTAACCTCTACAGACCTCACTTGTGACTTTGCCACTTGTGAGGCCATAGAGATCATACCATGCAGATAAAAATAAATGTGATATTTTTAGTTAGCCGTGGCATATCCCTATATTTATTTTATTTATTTGTGTTTACCAGGTATGTGTACTAGGCATTGGAATGCCAATTTCAGGCATGCCCAGACATAACAAAGGCAACAAATACATCCAAAACATAACAAACCAGCTGAAATCACACAAATCAATACTAACACCAAAAGGCGTAGTACATTTTTTTTTCTATAATTTTTTGCCAAAAAGACACACTGAACCCAAGCACATTTCCAAGTGCATCCTGAGGTGGTTAAGTGACTTGCTTAAGGTCACACAGTTTGCAAGTGGAAGTTGTGGGAATCAAACCCCAGGTCTGCTGGATATACCATGCTCAATCATAGCTCTTTGCTCTAACCCCTAGGCTATACAATATCAACAATATCAGAAAACATTACAAGAGAATAGTGGAAACAGAATACGGGTGAGATCTTTTGCATAAATACAAAAATACTCCAGTGAAAAGCATGCAGTTTGGACAAATACCAGATAAAAATGTATCAACAGTAGCAAATATACATGGAACTGAAACGTGTAGTCACATACCAATACCCAGAGGGCATGACGCTGTTCAGTACCAGAGCATAAATGCTTCAGTAGTAAATGTTTCCTAAGATGAGGTCTGAATATAGAGTGTGCAGGAGTACAACAGAAGTCTCTACCTGGCTGTACCAGTCTTCAGGAGTCAGGGGTTACAGGGGGAACCAGATGGGATAAATGGAGAAAAAGTGAATAAAGGAAAAAAGAAGAAATTGTCTTCCACAGTGTCTCAGCTGTCAGTCAGGATTTCAGCTGGGTCGCCTGTGTCTCCAGTGCCCATGGAACAGCTGAAGCCAAAGTGTGAGCTGGGCATCAGACTTGGAGTGGTGTAACCCGATCCAGCACAGCAGAGTGCAGCGTTCCAGTTCCCACCTCTATAGTGTTACCACTGTGTAATGGACATGCCGCTTAGTCTTGGCACAGTCCAGAGTTTCCCAGCAGAGAGGCGATCCAGGAGCATGTTTGGGAGGGGGCTCACAGCTTAGCCTCTCCATAAAATCCTTTCATCTCCCACTTCCCAAAAGCCCATGCCTCGTAAACAGCTACTAGTCTCTGCTCAAGACAAGGGGAAGGGGTGGAATTTTAAGCAGGGTCATTAGAAAAAGATTATCCAAGAACATTTAATGAAATGGAAAACAAGGAGACAGCTGGGCCAATGTTAAATGGCAGCAAATCATTTCTGCTTCAGTAAAAGTAACGAGAAACATGCTGGGTAAGCCAGTACCAGTACAGCAGCCCTCCAAGGTAGTTTTTCTTACTTCTCTCCTCGCAGCCAAGAGGATCCTAGTGCCCCACGTGTGTGTGTGTGTGTGTGTGTGTGTTTCACAAAATGGTTGAATAGGAAAGGTTACTTATGTAAGCAATAAAACAGGATGTGCAATAGAACCAATAATTATATGCCTCTGGCGCGAGGCACTCAGCTGTTCCTCATGCCTTGCACCCAAGACATACCATTACTGGCCATAATTACATATCCCAGAAATGTCTTAGGTGCCTGATAAAATGGCTTTTGAAAAAAAAAATAGTAGTAGTAAAGGCTTTATTTTTTCCCATAGAACCTGGCCCCAGGGATATACCCTGTTAAAGTTGTCGCTCCCCTGTCCTCCTGTGTCCAACTGCCACCCGATGGCTCCAACAGCTTCCCCTTTATGGGTAGGGACTTCAGAAGAAGAGCCACTCCCCCCCCCCCCGAGGCAGTAAACCACATGGACAGGATTCCAGTGTCTGCGGTGCTAGGACCTATGAGAGCCAGGAACCCCAGCTGTCATTTAGATAGTCCTTGATAATCTGTGCATTATCGTTTCCTCATCCTCCTGCCTCCCCTGGCAGGGGAAGAGCCTTTTGATGGCCTCAGATACATGCAACAATGTCCTGTGGAGGGAGCAGGCTCTTCAAACCACATGAAGTCATGCTGTATTCTGACTATTGCAGTTAGCCCTAGCACTCAAACTGCCCCGGAGAGAAGAGAGTTAATTTTCTATGCAAAGCATAGAACGTTGAGCTCGAGCTCGGTTCAAACCTCTGTCTGCTGCACTCAGAAGCACAACAGTCAGATTCTTTAGTTCGCCGAACTGAATGGTCGCTCCAGAGATTTCTCCTTTGCTCGCTGTTCGAAAGTCGGTTAAAGTCCTCAGTTTTACCAATTATTTTTCGCAAGTTTCAATTCAGATATCTGTCTGTGGTACAGTAAGTACTAGGTAGTGAACTAGACATAGTAAACTTGTGGAAATTGTAAAAATTGATTTTTCAACCGGTTCGGCTGAACCGGCTGTTTAATGAATTGCATATTTTCCTTAGTTTCTAAACTTACTGTGTGGTTACCAGTCCTTATCAGTTTAAAAAAAATGCATTTTCTTGTGTTTTTTTTCAATACCCGTGATACGGTTAGAAACTGATAAGGGTGTCTTGCCTGGTTGTTTGCCATACAAAGGGTAAGTCTGTGGTTAGGATGGCTACGTCTGAGAAACCCAAAAGAAAAACCGGGCCCACTGGGTTTCAGCACTGCAGTGTGTGTGTGTGTGTGTGTGTGTGTGTGTGTGTGTGTGTGTGGGGAGGTTTTTGCAAAGGCTGATCCCCACACCACCTGTGTTTATTGTCTGGGGTTTGACCACCTCGATTCAGACTGCCAAATCTGTAAACATTTCCCTAAGTCTGCCCTGGAAAAAGGATTAGGTAGGCTTAGGGATAAGGAGGCCGTAAAGTCCGCTGAATCGGATAGCCAGCCCGGTTCGGTTCTGACCGAACCTGAGGGAGTGCTCTCTTACCAGGGTGATACTTCTTTGGGCAAGAGGAGAGCCGATCCTGAGGGATCAGTTCCTACAAAAAGACAAAAAAAAAGAATAATGGGCCAGTTCAGATCCAGAGACCCATTTTCCGACCGCCGAAGAGATTGCTAAAGCGATAAGGATTGTAGAATTGCTTCACCCGGTTCCATCTGATCCGACGCCTTCTGGCAGGCGCTCGGTTCGGTTGGTTCCTCCAGTTCAAGGTTATGCCTCTGAAGATTTTTATGAACCGGATTTGGAAGGGGATGAAGATTATGATGATGATGATGATGATGACGATGGTGTGGAAGGTCTGGATGAGCCCATTGAACCGGACATCTCCCCAGACAGGCTTTCTGGTGTTTCCCCTCTTAGACTTTCTGAGTCCCCTTCCCACTACATATTTTACAGGAGAGTGGCAGAAACCCTCCACCTCCCTGTGGAGGAAGCCATGGAGGAACAAGAGGAACCTGATTATGTGGAGATGATGGACATCCCAGAGTCCAAGAGACTGTCTATTCCCCTTCATAAGTCTTTTGGGAAACAGACACAAAACATTTTAAAAACTCCAAATTCTGTACCTCCTGTCAGCAGAAGGATGGACAAAATGTACACCTTATCAGGTTCAGGTACAGAGTACTTGTATCAACAATGTAGCCATGTTGAGGTTGTGCAGGCTGCAGCCTGTGATAAGGTTAATATATCCTTGGCTTCACACCCCCCAGATAAAGACTCTAGGAAGCTGGGTGCCATGGCAAAGAATCAGTACATGGCATCCGCCTTGGGACTCAGGCAGGCTAATTATATGACCTGTGCAGCCAGGTACCAGAAGCCAGGTGGGACACTGTACTGGCACTGGCTAAGCAGGCCACCCCCCAGCTAGCCTCAGAGCTGGAGGGGGTGGCTGCTGATGGGATTGAGGCATCTAAGGTACAGTTCCATGCTGCTGTGGACTCCAGTGATGTGTCATCTAGAGTCATGGCTACAGCTGTGGCTCTTCGGAGAATGGCTTGGCTCAGATGTACTAGTGTCTCACAGGACACCCAGGCTAAGGCCATGGATTTCCCTGTGGTGGGTAATTTTCTGTTTGGGGAGCAGACAGAGAATTACATGAAAAAGATGGATGAGTATAGGACCACCTATAGGAGCGCACAGGACAAGGAAAGGCAGGCTACTCCTAAAAGGCAGCAAGCTAGGGGCAGGGGCACGCCTTTTCATAGGCCTTTCTACCAAGCACAGGCCTCTTCTCCTTTTCCTCAGAGGGGATTCTTCAGAGGGAGAGGCAGAAGGGGGATGAGCAGGGCTGCATCCTCCCCTCAACCGAGGGCTCCTGCCAAGCAGACACTCTGATGTGTCAGCCCGGGTCAACTCACCCATTCCTGTAGGGAATTCCAGTAGGAGGCAGGCTGGCTTACTTCATCCAGAACAGGATGTCTGTTACCTCAGACAAGTGGGTCCTGGAGGTGGTAAGCCAGGGGCTGGTTCTCAGCTTCAAGAAATTTCCAAAGCTGAGGGCCAGATCTTTTCCACCTGCAAGCACCTCCGAAAACCATTGCCCTAGAGGCAGAGGTTTCATCTCTACTGGCTCTAAAGGCTGTAGAGAGAGAGTTCCTACATTGTACAGAGGCAAAGATCTGTACTCCAGGTACTTCCTTACCCCAAAAAAGACAGGGAGTGGTGACCCATCCTAGACTTAAGATACTTGAACAAACATCTTTTAAAACCAAAATTCAAAATGGTGACTCTGGGAATAATCCTTCCCTCTCTAAGGCCAGGGGACTGGCTAGCCTCCCTGGACTTAAAAGATGCCTACTTTCACATTCCCATCAGGTGCTCCCACAGAAAGTACCTCAGGTTCCAATTGCCTTCAGGCCATTATCAGTTCAAAGCTATGCCCTTCGGCCTGACATCAGCTCCAAGGGTGTTCACAAAATGCCTAGCAGTAGTAGTGGCCTTTTAAAGAAGGAAGAATATTTCCATATTCCCATACCTGGACGACTGGCTTATTGTGGGTCAGTCCCCAGACCAAGTCAAATCAGACCTGCTAGTGACTCAGCAAGTGCTCACTTCCCTAGGATTCCTTCTCAATCTTCCCAAGTCAGTTCTCGAGCTTGTACAGCTCCTCATCTTAGGTGCAGAGTTGGGTATAGTCAAAGCAAGAGCTTTTCTTCCCCTGGAAAGGGTAAGGGCTATTGTAGAGCTGGCTTCTTCATTCCACCTTCTGGTCTCTCAGCCAGCAAGGCAATTCCTTCAGCTTCTGGGCCGCATGGCAGCTTCTGCAGCAGTGGTCCAAAGGGCCAGATTTCAGATGAGGGACATTCAATTTCTCCTGAGGGCCTTTTGGTCTCAGAAGAAACATTATCTAACCAAACTAGTTCCAGTGACTCAGACTCTGATCCAGGCTCTCTTTAATGGTGGCAGGATCAGGGCAAACTCAGACAAGGAGTCTCATTCATCACTCAGTCTCACTCTGTGGTCCTAACCACGGATGCCTCTCTGTTGGGGTTGGGAGCCCATCTGGGGGCTCTCACAGCCCAGGGACTGTAGTCCCCTCAGGAATCTCTTCTTCATATCAATCTCTTGGAACTCAGGGCGGTCTTTCTAGCCTTGCAAGCTTTCTCTCAATCAGTGCAGAACAAGGTGGTTCAGGTCAGGACAGACAACACCACCACCATGTGGTACATCAACAAGCAGGGAGGCACTCTGTCCATGGCCTTGTGCACGGAAGCCATGAAATTGTGGTCCCTAGCTTATTCTCTGCAGACCTCTCTGATAGCAGTCCAGCTTCCAGGGAAGGACAATGTGATAGCAGATGCATTGAGCAGGATCTCCCAGGGCCATCACGAATGGTCCCTGGACCCTCTGGTGTTAAAAGTGATTTTTTCAAGGTGGGGCACTCCAGAGATAGATCTCTTTGCAGCTCCAGACAATCACCAACTTCCTCTGTTTTGTTGCAGACCCACAGTCTTGGGCTCAGTCCCTCTGGATGCTCTGATTTTGAACTGGGAAGGGAAATTTCTTTATGCCTTCCCTTCCTTTCCTCTACTGTTCAAGGTTCTGGTCAAGATAAGGTCACAACCCTGCAAAGTGATTCTGATTGCTCCAGACTGGGCCAGGCAGCCTTGGTACCCCCTGTTGCAGTCCCTAGCAGTCCATCTTCCCCTATCTCTTCCCAGGAATTACAACCTGTTAACCTCCTCTCTGGGGAGGATTTGGTACCCCAATCTTCGGTCTCTCAATCTCAAGGCATGGCTCTTAAAGAGTTAGAGTATGCAGATTTGCATCTGTCCCAAGGGGTTTTGGATATTCTCAAAGCCTCTCGAAAGCCTGCCACCAGAAAAACTTACAACTCCAAATGGAAAAGATTCAGCATTTGGTGTTCCAAAAAGTATATCTCCCCAGACACTGCTGAATTGTCTACAGTTCTGAATTATATGGTTCATGTTAATGGCATAGGCCTCAGACCAGCTACTCTCAAAGTACATTTGTCACCTGTTTCTGCTTTTCTGTCAGTGGGAAAGCCTTCCTCACTGTCATCTCAATCTGTATTCTGTATATTTTTCAAAGGATTGCTTCATACCAATCCCCCCTTTTAGGGATCCTACCCCTGCTTGGGACCTTAATGTTTGCATTGCTCCGCTTATGCAACCCCCTTTTGAGCCTTTGTCTTCAGCAGAGCCTAAGTACTTGACTTGGAAAACTGTGTTCCTGGTAGCTATTACCTCTGCCAGGCATATCAGTGAATTGCAAGCTCTGTCAGTGAAGCCTGATTTTATCTCATTCCATAGAGATAAGGTGGTCCTTAAAACTAACAGGAGGTTTTTACCCAAAGTGGTTTCAGATTTTCATCTGAACCAATCTGTGTCTCTCCGTGTTCTTCACTGATCATTCTTCTTCAGGAGAGAGAAGATTACACAGTTTGGATGTTAAAAGAGCCCTTAGTTACTACACTGAGCATACTAAGGCTCACAGGTTTGACTTCCTCCAGTTGTTTCTCACTTATGGGGAAGTGGGGAAGGGCAAACCTGCCACTAAGAGAACTATTGCCAGGTGGATTGTCTCTTGTATTCAATTCTGCTATGAGAAGCTAGGCAAAATACCTCCCTCAGGTCTGAGGACTCATTCGACTAGAGGTACAGCTGCTTCCCTGGCTGCGGCCAGGGATATTCCTTTGTTAGAGATATGTAAAGCAGCTGCCTGGAAAACAGTCCATACATTTACGAAACATTACTCCCTGGACATCCAGGCTAGGAGTGATGCTCGGTTTGGTACAGCAGTACTGCAGAGCCTATTCCCAAGGTAGATTCGATTCCCTCCTCCATGGAGGTACTGCATGGTAGTCTGCAATAGTCAGAATACAGCAAGACTTCATGTGGTTTGAAGAAAAAATTACTCACCTTAGTAATTGTGTTTCTTCTAATGGAGTCTTGCTGTATTCTGACCTCCCTCCCTGCCTCCCTCTCAGAACCTGTTTTTGGGAAGTGGGTCTAGGTGTGCAGTGTTGTACCCTGGGGTGATTTGGACACTCCTCCTTTTAGAGAGGGGGAGTGGGTTATATTATTAATTTAACAGTCTTAAGTTGTTCACTACCTGGTTTTTGATTTTGGATTTCTTGGCTTGAGTCTTTTGGGAATCCAAAATATTTGGTTGCCATTTGGCAAGTAAAAATTTTACAATTTCCACATAGTAGTTAGTATTAGCTCGTAAGAATCTGACAGTTGCACTTCTAAGTGCAGCAGACGGAGGTCTGAACTGAGCTCAATCTCAACGTTCTATGCTCTGCATAGAAAATTAACCCCTTTCTCTCCAGGACAGTTTGAGTGCTGGGGCTAATTGCAATAGTCAGAATATAGCAAGACTCCATTAGAAGAAACACAATTACTAAGGTGAGTAATTTTTTCCTGTGGCCCACCACAGGAGTCACTGCAGTGTTTGTTACTAAAAAAAGAGGCAGGATAGCCTAGTTATTAGATTACAGAGATATGAACCTGGAGACCCAGTAGATCTGGGTTTGAATCTCACAACCACCTCTTACATAATGTGTTATCCTGCACAAGTCAGTTTACCTCCCTGTGCTTATTCTCTCCTGGGTCACACCTGGAAACAAGCATTAAATTTGGTGTGAATTTTGTTGACAAAAACTCTAAATAAAAAGTTTCATAGAGCTCATTGCTGGCATTCAGAAGACTGGTTTCTTTTTTTTTTTTTTTTATAATATACATTTTTTGCCGGCCCGAGCCCTACCAGGCGGCTTCGGCCCTCCAGATGGAGGGACACACTCTCTCTCTCTCTGGTCCCGCAGCTCCCATGCTACATGGCCTCGGTGGTTCCCCTGTGGATTGTCCCCCATGGCAGGGCCAGGAGGAGGTTGCCAGCTTCTCCGTCCCCAGAGACCCAATTCAGAATCCGGGCCCGCTTCTGGGAACCATGGACCATCATTGAGCCTGCCAGGCTCGATTTTCCTCCATTTTGCCCGCCCCTCCAACACAGAGACGTCAGCTCCAAATCTTCCCAACCCGTACTGTCCTTCTGCCACCACCAGAGGCAGTCAACGAGTGGAACAACTAGTTTTCCTTCCCCGAGAGAGGAAAGCAGTCCTCCAGACACTCAATCCTCTCTCCTCCTGCCAACCCCCAGTGGCCCAAGCTTGTTCCCAAACCCGGGTCGCCATCATGGCACGAGGTGTGGCATCCAGCGCCTCAACCCTCAGCACTACTGGGCCAGCTAGAAGGATGACTTCTAAGGAAAGTAATATTTGTCACAATACCAAGTGTCAGGATCCCAAAACAGACTGCCCAAAACTCGGAATCCCAACACTCAGTAATTACCCATGGCAGAAGTTTTTTTCCATGTTTCAGGTGGCTTCGCCTCCGAACCCCCTACTTAATATAACAAACTCCGCCAGGGGCAAGTACCGAGTGTCGGGATTCCGAGTTTCAGGTAACCAGTCCTGGGATTCTGACATTCGGTATTACAAATTTCTGTCTTTCAAAGGGATGCCTGTAAATATAAAACCACTACTAAATCACTTACCTGATGCTTCTTCATGTCTCGCTTCTGTGGTTTAGATATTTATTTATTATTTTACTTAGCTTTTCTTAACTGAGTAAGTGCACTAGACAAATCCTGCCTATTTTCAGGCACGACCCGGGGGAAGGGGATACAGATGAATGCCAACTGACCTTGAACCAGATTCAGCTGTTGGTGGTACTTTTAGTGAATGGGGGATTTGGCCAGAGCACCGGGGAAATTCCCCTTCTTTTCTCAAGAAGTGCCATGGGATCTTTAACATCCACCTGAACAGGCAGATGTGACCTCAATTTAATATCTCATCAGAAAGATGGCACCTCAGGAGTGCAGCACCCCCACCCCCCCCATGCTGCACTGCAGTGTCAGTATTGGGATATTAACCCAAGTGCCTGGTGTGGGGATAGAACCCACAGCCTTCAGATCTCCCGGCCTCAGAGGCAAGTGTGCGACCTGCTGAGCCACTGACACTGCTAACTGTGTACCTGAACCTAAGCCAGCTCCAGTTTGAGATTCCGGGGATGGGTTGTGAACTTGGTTCTCCCAGGTGTTTGCACAGAGGAGTGTCGACACACCATGGAGCCAGTGGTGGCAACCCAAGTGTATCGTTTCAAACTGCTTCTCCTGGGAGTGGCACAGGGAGGGAATATGAGTGCGTGTCTATGACCATTACTGGACTGATCAGGGTCCTGGCTCACCAGGCCAGAAGTTACATAGCGAAGCGCAGTGTCACTGTACCCTGCGCAGCAGGAGCACGGCTTGAGAGAAAATAAGTTAAGGTCTCTACTGCAGGTTTTCTCCTACCTTGTTTTCTCTTCCTTCATCAGCATGTGCGGCCTCCTCCAGGGGTCTTTAAAGTCCCTTTTGAATGTGCCTGGCAAGACCTTGGCCACCTCTACTGATACACACACACAATGACACACAGAAAAAAGCAAAAGAGACCGGTTTAGTCAAAGGCATGGCAAGTGATAGTCAACAAAAAATAGCCCTCGCAGACTGATGTAGTTGAGAAGTTCTTCAATACTGTTATCCCCTGTCTACAGCGACACCCATCCTTCTGCTGGGAGGGTTTTGCAGTCAATACTAATTTTACTCTGTGTTTGGTAGGGGTGTTGCAAATTTAAAATTCTCCTGCAAAGTGCTAGTAAAGTATCCAGGTCCCACTGTGTGGAGTTCTTGTGAAGAAAACTTTGCACTTCGCAGGGAAAAATCTCAGTGAAGTGGTGTGTTACTGCACTTCATGTAGGTTTTCTACAAAAAGTTTTCTTTTATGGGGGGGGGGGGTTCATGCAAAGTATGAGCATGGCAATGTTAAAAACCAGACAAAGTTTGTCATTTCACAGTGAACTACACAAATTAAGTTTTTTTCACTTCACCCACAGCTAATGATTGGCTGGTAGAGAGTGTGTGAACACTAGGTGACCTGTACACCCAGGAGCCGAGTATCTCACATCTGGAATGCACCCTCTGATTTACAGATGTTGCCCAGGAAGGAGAAGGATACACTGTGCTGAGGCTCCCTTCCAGGTTGGTCCTGCCGGGGGCGGGGGGTTGCATCTCCTAACTAGTTCCAGTGCGGATTCCTGATTTATGCATTCAAACCCGGGTCTCTCACATAGCAACACAACATGCCACTGCCACACTACTGGGCCAAATAGTTCCACAGTCATGTATTTTTTATTTAAAGATTATTTTTCTGTGTGTGAATTTAGTGCTCATGAAAGGTTCTGGACTAACAGCACTGGAACCTGAAGTCCTCTGCTTATCCACACGGTAGGCAGAGTACAGACAATCACAATGCAAGCTTCCCCGCACTGCCCCACCAATGTGCCTCAACTCTGCCACGGAGGGACCACCATGTGAGTGAGAGGGTATTTCGGACTCCATGCCCATTCAGGCCCTGGCCTGTCATGTGAGACTGCAAATAACAGTGCTAATTGGGTTGGTGGTTTTCTGATGTGGACATCTGCCCACTGGGTACTGGACTGAGACTAGGCCCCTGAACAGCCCTCAGGTAGCAGTAGTAGTAACAGTTCTAGTAGTAATAGTACTAGTACTAGTAGTAGATAGATAGATACCATCTGTAGCTAGACAAACAGACAGACAGATAGATAGATAGATAGATACTGTCTGTAGATAGATAAATAGATAGACAGACAGACAGATAGATAGATACCGTCTGTAGATAGACAGACAGACAGACAGATAGATAGATAGATAGATAGATAGATAGATAGATAGATAGATAGATAGATTGATAGATACCGTCTGTAGATAGATAGCTAGATAGACAGACAGACAGAGAGAGAGATAGATAGATAGATACATAGATAGATATGTCTGTAGATAGATAGACAGATAGATAAATAGACAGACAGATAGATAGATAGATACTTTCTGTAGATAGATAGATAGATAGATAGATAGATAGATAGATAGATAGATATTCTATTTATAAAGCGCCCATTTCCATGGACTCTGGGCACTGCACAAAAAATTCAAAAACACAATTTATACAGGCAGCAGCTTAAACACAAACTAAAATGTTATCCATCCCTTTAAAACCAATCAGTCATTAAAAGCCTGTTGAAACAGATAAGTTTTTAACGCTTTCTTAAAGGCTTCTACCGAGGGGGCCTCCCTTCAATAATCAGGCAGGGAGTTCCACAGAGTGGGTACGGCCACTGAAAATGTCCTGTCTCCAGAATGCTGCAGCCTTGCTCTAGGAACTCAAGAGCCCCAGCAGTAACAGTGTTAGTAAGAGCCTTTGTTTATATGATGTGCCCTTCCCGGAGCTCAGGGCAACATCAAAATAATAAACAGCGGCAATATAAAAGTGTATTAACCAGCTTTACACAAACCATCAAAAATCCTTTAAAACAGCAAAATATTCCAATAAATAAATAACAAAAACCTTTTTGCTATAAAGGATGACAATATTAAGGGATGTTAAATCCTAAATGCCTGCACAAATAAAAAGGTTTTCAGGCCCTGCTTCAAGGCCTCCACCGAGGGGGCCTCCCTCAAAGTTCTGAGCAAGGAATTCCAGAGGTCCGCACCTACCACTTCAAAAGCCCAGTCCCCCTAGGACTTCAGCCTTGCCCTAAGAACCACCAGGAGGCCCTCCTCAGTGGAGTGGAGTGGATGCATAGGTATGTGAGGATGGAGGAGTTCCACCAGGTTGCCAGGGCCCAGCCTGTGTAGGGCTTTATATGTTAGATGTCCAACTTTGAAGAAGATATGCCACTTGACTGGCAGCCAGTGCAGATCCTGCAGTGCCAGAGAGACATGACATGACCTTGTAAGGCCAGTCAGCAGTGAACAGCTACATTCTGCAACAGCTGCAGGTGTCGTAGTGTACCTCCATTGACCCCAAGGTGAAAAGTATTGCAGCAGTCCAGCCTCAAAGTTCACAAACGCATGTACCAGTGTGGCCAGATTGCCAGGAGGGATCCGGGATTTAATCTGGTTGATATTATATAGATGGTAAGAGTCATTCCTGACTACTGTTGACACCAGAGCCTAAAGTGCCAGACCATCATCTAGAATGACTCCCAGGTCTTTTCATTTTGTGGCAGCCAAGAGCCTAGAGGGGCCAAACCAAAGCCAACTCTCCCTCTCGGTAGCCCCCCATGACCCAGCTCATTCACTAGTACTTGGCTTCAGTCTCAGCCAGCTCAGTGGCGTCCAGTCTTGGATCATGGGCAAGCACTTATTAAGTGCCCGGACCCTATTCGTTCTGCTACCGCCATCCACTCCTTCTCTAGTCTTATATGCACATCTGCCCCTCCCTGTAACTGCCCCTGACCCCCCATTATTTCCCCATACCTTCCTCTTCTTGGCTCCCACACCCCTTACTCTCCCCACCCTTCTGTCTTTCATACTACATATCCCTTCTTCCCCCTCCCCATCCCTCTACTTCCTCCACCTACCCACCCTAATTCTGGACCTCCTTGTCTCCTTCCATGATCTACCTTCTCCTTTCTCCCCCTCTCTACTCTTCGCCCACTGCTAGACTACACTTAGCCACTTGCACTAACCTGGTTCATCTCCTATTCTTGTAGGCAAATGTTACTTACAGCTGTTGCTGCATTTTCTGTAAATAATCCCTATGTATGTGTTCTTGTACATTCAATATATATTACTCAGTGTTTAATTTATGATACATTGTATAAACGTGTGCCTTAATACGAGTGTACAATCTCTGTAAATATTTTTACGCTGTATGGATATGTATTTCTCCCTCTCCCCTCTCCCCCAGGATGCTTCTGGAAATGAGTTGTTTGAGGCTCAGTATGTCGCTCCTTGTGAAACTTTTGAAATAATTAAATAAATAATTAAGCACATCACCTGCACCTGGTGTGACAGGTGAAAAGGACATGTAGAGCAGGGTATCATCTTCATAGCAATGAAACCCAAGCCCACACCACCTAATGATCTTACCAAGGGGTAGCATATACACTGCGAACAACATGAGTGACAGAACTGAACCCAGGGGTACACCACAGGACAGAGCCATGAGATATGAGCAAAACTTTTCCAACACTACCCTTTGAGTTCTGCCCCTGAGATAGGACTCAAACCAGCAGATGACTGCCAGCAAGTCCTACATACTGCACTCTGTAAGCTGGTCCAAAAGCAGCCCATGGTCCACAGTGTTGAACGTTGATGACAGACCGAGGAGGACGAGAATTGACCATTCTCCTCTCTGTTGCCCTGAGCAGGCCACTGTGCACCCTAACTAGTGCAGTCTCTGTGCCATGCCTGGTCCTAAAACCAGACTGGAGGGGCTTGTAGATGTCAAAGACAGTGAGGTGGGCCCCATGCTGAAGCGCAGTCACCTTCTCAATAAATGTTCCCAAAAAGGGGAGGTCAGAGATGGAGCGGTATGGATGTCCAGGTCCAGAGAAGGATTCTTCAGAAGTTTCACCAATGCACTTTTCAGTGCAACTGGGAATACCCCATCTGACAAGGAGCACCAGACAATCTCAGCGAACTCTGGACCTGGTGGTCCGTGATGTGGGTGAAAACAATATTGATACCCGGAATCACAATGCAAAACGCGCAAAACTGGAATGACAACAAAAGTTTGACCCCTTCTCTGAGGTGCTATGACCTTGGAGTTAATTTTAATAGTAAGGGGGTGTGGGGGCAATAGCCTCCACAAAAAGAAAAAATTGGTGTTCTGTTTCTACTTTGTGCTCGTTAATTCTAGGTTCACTCTTACAGATTTGTCCTTATCACATAAAACCCCGGACCCAGACGCCCAACACAGCTCACAAGTAATCTCGTCAGGCATGGATCAAGATTACAGAATGTTGGCTGCAACTCAGAGATCATCTCACATACCTCTTCCACCATCACTGATCAAAACTTCCCCCAAGGCCACTGAATGCATCCCCAACTCAAAGGCTTGACTCTGCTGGGCTGTAACAGCCCACTCGGAGTGATCCCAACCCTAATAGAGCATACCCTGTCTGAGAAGAACCAAGCGAACTCCTTGCATTTTGCAAGTGAAAATACTCTCACAGGCTCCAGACAAGCTGGATGTAAAAGCCTATCCACAGCCCGGAAGAGGTAAGCCAAATGGCTCTTCCCAGCAGCAAACTCCCAAAACAGAAAATCTGCTGTTTTATGAGTCAGTGCCTTCCGATACTCACCATAGTGAGACATCAGAACCAGTTTGTCCTCCTGGGCCTCCTCCAAGAATGCTCCAACCTCTGCCCCCTGGTTTTCAGTGCCTTCTGCTTGCTATCAAACCATGGCAAGCTGAGGTGCGACAGCAGCAGACATACACAGACTGGCACTACAAGGTCAAAGGCCTCCAAGACAGCCTTATTATTGGCTGCCACAGCTGCCTCTGAACTGCCAGTGCACGCTGTCAACACATCTGAGGTGTCCAGAGCTGTCAAAAGTGATAATGGCTTTTAGGCACTATTGACCTGTGCTGGATTTGAACCAGTGACCTAGAGGTGAAAGTCTCCATAACCCGCTACCAATCCCCAATGCAATATTTAACAGTTAAGCCAGAAGAAGGCTTAGCCCAGGACCCATTTTCAAAACAACTGTATCCATTCATTCTCTTTTCCCATAAATATCCATCCATTTTTTCCTCCTAACTATCTGGAGCACTTTTTGAAGTCTGAGTTTTCCATTGCTTAACCTTGATACAAAATTGCCGCCAAGGCAAAACTGAGTTTTAAAGACACAGTGCAGGTCACAGCGACAGTTTTTTATCAGTACCTTTATTGTCATTTTTCACTTTCTCAACTCATCTCTCTGCAGTGCTCCCTCCTGCCGACCTCCCCAGTCCCATCACCCGGCTTCTCCCGGAGGAGTTGCCTGGGTAACCGGTGGGAGGTCAGTACCATCCTGCCTGACTGGGGTTTTCCTTGATTCTGTCCCATCCCTTTAGGACACCAGCGGCAAGGATGCACAAGGGAACACAAGTTAGCGCGAATAGCGCAGCTCCAACCGTCATCCTCGCTCCCAGTAACTGCTCCTAACTGTAGTGCCACCTGTAGTCCCCCAGGCAGCAGTATCACAGCGGGCCCAACTGCCCTGCTTCCCCAGAGGAGGAAGAGAGCATTGTCTAGGATGCTCAATCCTCCTTCCCTGGCTGGACCCTGGTAACCCGGGATCACTCCGATTTCCGGTCACCGGCATCACGAGCAGTAGCCCCACCTTTGTGCTGACAGACTGGCTTTATACCAATATCTTTTCATTCCATTTTTTTTCTCTTGTCTTGTTAGATGCCCTGTTCCCTATTTAGAGTCTACTTCAGCATTTTTTAAAGCTCTGAAATAAGTGTTCCTTTTCATATCGCTTCCCCCAGGTTTTGATCAGTGTTTGCTGTGGTTTTTAACCCCTAGCCCAATAAGATCAGGAAACAGAGTGGATTGCATGCTAATTTACCCTGGTCACAAGAAAAGTATGTGTAAAACAGTGGTGTTCAAAACCAGCTGTGAATATTATCGGGAACCTGAGAATAGCCAGATTATACAGACAATAATACATGGGTAGGTAAAGAACTTCTGTGCACAAACACTGAGGCAAGGGTTACCCCAAAGGGCATTTGGCTGGGAAGCCAAGTTTCAAGAAAATACAAAATCACACATGCCCCCACAATGCAAAGTGTCATGGGCTGCATATGCAAATCACCACAGAATGTTATGCTGGTCCAACTTTAAGCAGAATTGCATGGTGCCGAAAGGCCTCTCACACAGTTTGCAAAGGGTGCTAACAGAAGACACAGACACGTGTTTCGTCCTACCAGGACTCATCAGTATGCCTCGTCTGTTTGACAACCCAGTGGAATGGACCAGCTACCCTTAAGATAGTGTGCCTTGGATATGTTGTGGTGATGCGTGTAACCATAATTTTATACACACCCGAGGTGTGTGATGCTACATAAACCTCAAGAGTGAAGCTTGAGGGGTTTATTAAAGCATCCCACACCAAAGGTGTGTATGAAATTCTGTGCTACACAAGCCTACCCTTGTTTTATTTTTTGTAACTACTGTTACAGCACTTTTAATAAGGCAGTTTTTTAGAGAGACCTAGAGACAGTTTAGTTACATAAACTCATTGTGGAACTTATACTTCAGTTACATAAACTTTAACTTGCTTATTTTTTAAATTGTAAAAGATCTGCTGCTTTCCTGTAATGACCTTTTATTGTTTAAACAAGAGGCAGTTGTGCTACTGGGGTGTGTAGCTTTAGCAGTGTGAGTTTGATTGACAGCTCGCGGTTACACATGACCAGCTGTAACCAAAAATGACAATATGGTTCTTTCACTATTAAAAATGCTGGCCAGTAATTATTATTCTTTTATTTATTCTGTGTCACACACTGGGATAGTCATATTTAGGTTAATGATATTGAAAAGAGCACTCATAACTTCTTCAAATCTTAAAAAAATACCAAACAACCCGGCCCGCCCGGTGCTGGCCAGTTGAATTTCGGCTATACGCCTGCGACCTGGGTTCGGGAACAGACTCAGGTTGCTGGAGGCCGGGCCGGGGAGAAGGAGCAAGCGCCTTACGACTTGAAGAATGGTCAGGGGTTTGGCAGTTGAAATTCAATGCAAAGAAGTGCAAGATATGCATATGGGGCACAAAACCCTGGCACAATATATCAGTTGGGGGTGAGGATATAGCATGCACCAAGCAGGAAAGGGATCTTGGGGTTGTCATCTCTGATGACCTCAAGGTAGGGAAACAGTGTGACAAGGCAGCAGATAAAGCAAATAGGATGCTGGGATGTATAGGCAGGGGCATCACCAGCAGGAAAAGGGAGGTCATAATTCCTATACAAGACACTAGTGAGGCCCCACCTGGAGTACAGTGTACAGTTCTGGAGACCATACCTCACGTAAGGACATAGACAGGGTAGAGAAGGTTCAGAGGAGGGCAACAAAGATGGTGCATGGATTTCATCACAAGTCCTATGAAGACAGGTTGAAGGAACTGAACATGTACTCCTGGAGGAGAGGAGGGAGAGAGGGATATGATAGAGACATACAAGTATCTTACAGGGAGGAATAGGGCAGGAAAACACTATTTTAAGCAAAAAGATGTTCCAGGACTAGAGGGCATGGGATGAAGTTGGAGGGAGGACGATTCAGAGGAAACATGAGAAAGAATTTCTTCACAGAACAGGTGGTGGACAAGTGGAACACCCTGCCAGAGGAAGTGGTGGGGGCTGAAACAATCACGGGATTTAAGAATGTGGGATAGACATAAAGGAATTCTGGAGGTCAGGGTAGGCAACAGACTTCTAGGAAAACAAACTGAACTTACAAGCTCAAATGGGCAGACTGGGTGGGCCATAGGCCCTTATCTGCCGACACTTTCTATGTATCTATGTATCTATGCTCTCCTTCTCCGGGGGGGTGGTGTGGGGAATCACCGATGCACGGGGGACTCCTGGTGGAGACCAGGAGAACCCCAAGCATTTGGGACACAGCATCATGAAGGGGCGGACGGACGCAGGCATCATTGCATGCTCGCCCTTAAAGGAGAAAACCCAGCTACCTCCTGACGCCCATGATGCCCGGCCTCGGCTGCCGAGACTCCTCCAAAACAAGCCACGGCTCCCCGCCCTATCCCATCGCTCGCGGAACCTTAAGAGCCTGGGGTGTCACATCCCGCCTGGGGTGCTAGGGGAACTGGGAGCACGGCATAACGGGGATGCCGCAGCAGGGGGATCCGTGTCCGGGCGGATAATCTGGCACAGAGGAGGGGGCACAAAAAAAAAAAAATACCAAAACAAACTTAAAATGGAGGAAAACCCAAGCAACGTAAAATAGAATTAAAAAATATATGTACAAAAATGTTCACAGTAACATGCACCTCTGCTTTAAATTCCATGATATGTTCCTAGTGCAGCAGTGAGTACCTGAGCCTTATCATTCTTATTCGTACAGAAGTGTTATCCCCTGGCCAGCTTACTGTAGTGACTTCTCAGTTTACAGACATGGTCTTGGGTCCTCCCATGATTCAGCATCTCCAAAGGTTCACCAATACCCACTTGTGTTAACCCCATCAGGATCTTAAAAACAGTTACAAAATGGGTAAAGGAAAACCAAGACCTGTCATTGGTCAGATGTGATCACATGACTGTACGTTATTCCGATACAACAGTGCAGGTCAGAAATATTTAAACTTCTCAGCCTTGTTACTCAGTTTTTAAAATGAAAATCAGAGGGATCATTTTATAATTGCAGTAAGACACTCCAGGGTGTGTGTAATTGTGAGATAACAGCACTTCTCGGGTCTGTGAGGCCCTTGGTGTTGCCTTGTGCATCACTTCCTGTAGTGTGGTGTTATCCCACAATAATGCACACCCTGTCATGCATTATCATGCCTCCTCTCCTGTCTTCTGTGCTGCAATTTGCAAACCTTCAGTTCAGCAAGTCTCCCCTTATAACTCCTATGCTCTGGCCCAGCTGTTATCTTTGTCGTTTCCCCTCAGAACCCTGCACAGCACGACACTGGAGGAAAGACATGTAGCCTCGTGACATTTCACTTCCGAATTTTGGCCTAAGAGATGTTTACTCTAACGCAAAGGCTACGACTATAAGGTAGCCTCATTTATCTCACAACTGCCTTCTAGGATGCTTACCGTTGCACTGCCGGTGAATATCGAGGTTGTTTTCACCAGTTGTCACTTTAGGCAAAATGTTGTTAGGCTGCATGGACGCAGCGAGGTGTCGTTTGGCTGGGTGTCTTTCCACTAAATGTCATGGAACCCAGAACTCTGTCTACTTCCTGTGTCACCAGTGCTCCTAAATCACACTCACATACCAGTATATCTAAGACCCTGCCCTCTAGTATGTACCAATTTTTCTGGTAATTTTGCCCAGTGTGTTTTACCTTACACTTATCAACCACATAACTCAATCCCATTCGACTATTATTCCAATCTAGTTTATTCTTCCTACTGTCCCCTAGACAACCCACCCCACCCAAACACCTCCCTATTTTGGTATCATCAGCAGATGTTAACACCCAATTTTTAATTCCCTGAGTCGGGTCCCTTGTTGACAAATTAAATAAAGTGTGCCCAGCTTCCAAGCCCTGTGGCACTACGCTCCACACTGGCTTCCACTCTGAAGTCCTCTCACTTTACATTCAGTCTTGGCTACCCACCCTCCAACCAGCCTTTCACCCAATGAGCACTTCTTGCATGAATTCCTGTCCCATTAGCCTCTCTGTTATTCTTGCACCTGGTACCAAACTCTAATGCATTACTTTTTTTTATTTATACTTTTTGTACCCAAGACTCAGCACAGAGGATATACTGCCTTCTGGCTGGGTGTACCAGCCATCATGTGGCTATGGGTAGAGGCAGATTGACCTTTTATAGTTGCCCCTTCTTCTCTTTTGGTGGAGGCTTTGTTCCCCCAGTGCCGGTGTGATGGGACCAGGTCCCCAATCTGAGTGTGCTTACGCACATTCTGTGATACATGGCGCAGCATCCCTTCCTCTCTGTGTCCGAGTGCTCTGCCACCCATACATCTACAGGTGCCAGAAGTGTTGCAGGACGTGGCACCCTTCCCTCTCCAGAGGAGGAGAACATCCTCTGGGATGACATTCGATCCTCCTCTCCCTCCATGATGACCCAGGCTCTGGAGTCACTGGCATCACGATCTGACAAGCTGGCCGATCTAATGCATTGCTGAAGGCCTAACAGTCTACTTCTGCAGGCTTATGACAGTGTGATGATCCCCAGATTTTGCCACTAACCTTCAGCTCAATGAACCTTTTTTCTGGAGAATTGAATCCTGGCAGTCCACTCACATGTATCACTGGGCCTGAACCTTCCTGTACCTTTTCGTGGTTTTCACCAAGCCTATATTTCATCTGAAACAGCCTAATTAATCTGCAACAGTCAGTTTCATTGGTTTTTGCTCCACCTTGTTTCTTTCTTACTTGTCAGAACAGCAGCTGTGCAGGTCTAATGGATTTGTGATGTTTCAGTTAACTGCCAAAACTCTGATGGTCCGCACTGCTTCACTGAACTCCTTGGGCATTTCCTTCTCTTGTCTGCTGATATGTACAGCCAGTAACCTTTGCTGTAATCTCATCAAGTCCCCCTCCCTCTTACTTCGCTTTAATTCCATGATATTAATTCCTCCTTTCTGTGGACCTGTACGGTAAACCCCATTGTAAGCAGCCCCACTTGATAATCCCCCTTTTATTTATCCCTAACCCCCACGGCCATACGTCCTTCCCCTTCACTGCAGGCCTCTACGGTACCTCCTACAGTCTAGCTTGACATCTCAAAGTATCTTTAATTATGGGTTGAGGAGAGATTATTCAGCTTGCGAAAGACTAGCAAGAAACCAGTAAAACCATCATAGGGCTGGTTCCTCCTTCCCCTGGGCTCAGACAGAGATGAGACATACTGATGAGTGCTGAGAAGAACAAAACACATGGCTGTGTCCTCTCTTGCCAGCTTTTGCAGATTGTGTGGAGGCTCTTTGGCACCATATACTCCTACTAAAAGAAGAACTAGTCTAAATTCTTTCCTTCAGCTGGCCCAGTGGCACTGAAGGTTGAGGCGCTGGTCATTAGAACTCGGGCCACCGGGGGTCGGCATAGGCAAGAGAGGATTGAGTGTCTGGAGGACTGCTCTCCTCTCTCGGGGGAGGGAGGTTCTGTCGTCCTGCTCATTGACTGCCCTCTGGTGGTGGCTGGAGGGCAGTACGGGTCAGGAGGCATGCAACTGGCATCCTTGTGTTGGGGGAGGGGGATGAGAGTAAACACGAAAAGGAGTTGGCAGGCTCGTGATGCCCATTGTGTCCCCGTGGTTGCCCCGGCTTCTGAATTATGCTCTGGGGAGGGAGAAAGCTGGCACTCCCTCCTGGACCCGCCATGGGAGTAAGCCATGGGGAATTACGGGGGCTGGCTGGGAGAGGGACGGTGGGTACAGAGGATGAGTCCCTCCGAAGGAGGGCCATAGCTGCCGGCCAGGCTCCAAGGGATTAAAAACCGCTATGAAAAAATAATAAATAAATAAATTCTTTCCTTCAGTTCACAGTTCTCCTATCCTAAGAACATGCGAGGCAACACTCATAGCCATAAAAGACACGCCAAAATGTATATACTATTTTCTTAAACTTTACAGTTTTCATAATAACATGAACGTAAGTCATATTCCCATACAAGGTGACAGTACGTATGAACATATACACATTCTAAACATTCTACAATAAGAAACATAGTTGCAAGGGTAGAAATATCTTAGCTGCATCATTGGCTCAGCCAGGACCCCACCCACATACCCACTCCCCCAGAGACCCACTGATCCAGGGAGTGGAGGGGGTGGGGAGGGAAAGCAGGGTTAGCCACAAGGAGGTTGTCCAGCCCTTCACCATCCAGACAGCAAATAGCTTTGCACCCCTAGAGGAGGTTCAAGGACCTGACTCTGTTGGTGGGGGTTTTTGAAACAGATGATGAGAAAGGGCAGAACAACATGATGGCAACCAAGTGGAGCAAGTCTACCAGCGGAGTCATAGTGGTCAGGGATTCAATGATTAGCGGGGCAGAGAGGGGGGCTGGATTGGAGAGGGATGGCACAGTGCCTTCTTGGACCATCTGCCATCCAGGATTTAGACAGGATAGGAAGGATAGTGGAAGGGGAGTCGGGGGTGCTGGTACACCTGGGTTCCAGTGATATGGCAAACCAGTCAGTGGAGATGGTGAAGCAGAACTTCTGTAGACTGGGGGACAGATTGGTGGCACATTCAGCCTCCCTGGACTTTTCTGAAGTCCTCCCTGTGTGTGGCATGGAAGGAGAAGCAGGAAAGGATGAGGAGGGAAGTAATAGAGGATTTTAAGGGATGGTGTAAGGATAAGGGGTACCACTTTGTGTGGGACTGGGGAGACTTCTGGGACAGTAGGCTCTTCAAGGGTGATGGACTTCACCTGTGTGCTGGGGCAGAAGTTTGACATCTAGGTCAGTCATTTAAACTGACTGTGGGGGAGACTGGGTTTAGGGGAACCTCGCTGGCAGGGGAGAGGAAGAGGATCCTAGCTAGTACCCCCCTCCCACATCTGGGGACTTGCAGCAGCAGAACAGGTACAAAGAAAGCTGCGGCCCACACTGGACTAGGTGAAGGGACCTTGGAGAGGGGGAACACAAAGGGTGCAAGCACCAAGAAAAACAAGGGGATGAGAGGACATGGGAAGCACAAGGACAACAGCAAAGTACAATCAGAGGGCAGATGGAAGGGGGGTATGTCTTAATGCCAGGAGCCTAGGGAATGAAATCAGTGAGCTCCAGGTGCTGATGGCAGACATTGAGGGGAACCTTGTGACCGTAACAGGAACATGGGCATTGGAAAATAACGACTGGGAACTGATGGTACCTTGGTACTCAATGTTCAGGAAGGACAGAGGAACAGGCAGAGGGGGGGAGTAGCCCTTTTTGACAAGGGGGCGCATTGAAGTGACAGAAGATATGTGCATTGGGGTTGTAATAGGGAGACTGAGTCACTGTGGGTGCAACTCACAGCAGCTTCAGGCAAGAAACTGTACTGGGGATGATCTACAAACTGCCAGGACAAGGGGAAGGGAGGGACAGAGAGCTCAGGGAAGAACTGGAAAGAGGGGTAGATACGGGGGAAGTAGTGGTGGTGAGTGATCTGAACCTGCTGGACTTCAATAGGGATGTTCCAGCAGCCAGGAACACCAGAAGTCCAGCCTTGCTGGACGCGTTCCAGGATTGTCTGCTGGTGCAGGTAGTTAGAGAGCCCACTAGATGGACTGCACTTCTTGATGTGGTGCTCACCAACTTGTAGGTAGTAGGAACTGTAGGAGTAGGGGAGCCGCTAGAGAACAGTGACCATAACTCTGGTTCGAACTGGCCCTCAGGTCTGATAAACTGCAAATGAGAGCTGAAGTCCTTGATTTTTAGAAGGGCAGACCTCAGTAGGCTGAGGAAGCTGATCAAGGATAATTTAGTAGGGGTGGATAATATAAATGGGGTGGAAGAGAGAGGGGAGCAATTAAGAGAACCATTCTTGGGGCATCTAAGGTATGCATGAAAACAGTAACAATAAAGAACAGGTTCAAGAAACCTATGGTTCTCGACAAGAATCAGGGAACTGGTGAGGGTCAAGAAAAACACCTACAAATTAAAGAAAAGCAGGGGGAGAATATCTGCTGAAAAATAGGGAGGCAAAGAGGGCGATTAGGGAGGCAAAAGTAGACACAGAGCTGTATATTGCGGAGGGGGTCAAGCACAGAGAAAAGCAGTTCTTCAGGTATAATAGTGAAAAAAATGAAGAAAGGAGTGGGAATTGTAAAGCTAACTGAGAGGGACAGGGTGACTGAGGCGGATTGGCAAAAGGCCTCCATACTTAATGATTACATTTGCTCAGTTTTCACTAGGGAGGACAGGGGCCCTTGCCAGAGAGTGGCATCAAAGCAGCCACTAAGGGGGTCCTGGAGATGAGGCAGTCAACATTTACTAGCGAAAGGGTCCTGAAAGGGCTGGCAGCCTTAAAGATTGATAAGACCCCAGGACCAGATGGGTTGTACCAGAATAAACTTCAGGAACTGGCAGCAGAACTGGCTGGTCCCCTGCTAGGTCTGTTCATCAGCTGTCTAAGGACAGGGGGTAGTTCCAAAGGATTGGAGGGTGGTGGACATAGTTCCGCTCCATAAGGACGGGACAAGAAACAAGCAGAGAACTACAGACCTGTTAGTCTTACATCTGCTGTAGGGAAACTGATGCAGTCACTGATCAAAGAGGGCCTCGTGGACTACTTGGACAGCAACAGCCTCTAGGACAGTAAACAGCTTAGATTCCTGGTGAGAAGGTCTTGTCAGACTAACCTGATCATTTTATTTGACTGGGTGACGAGGGAATTGGATAGGGGCCGTGCTGTGGATTTGCTCTACTTCAGCATCAGCGAGGCTTTTGACTCGGTGCCTCAGACATTTGCTGAAGAAGATGGAGGATCTGGGTGCAGCTAAGGTCATAGTAAACTTGGTAAGTAATTGGCTGAAGGGTAGGCAGCAGAGGGTAGTGGTCAATGGGGTTTTAAATCAGAAGAGAGGGAAAGAGGTCACAAGTGGGGTTCCACAGGGATCTGCCCTGGGTCCCATCATCTTCAACATGTTTATCAGTGACACTGGTGAGGGAATCTGGGGCAAGTTGTATCTGTTCGCAGATGACACCAAGCTCTGTGGAAGGGTGGATAGTGATGAGTCAAAACAGGAAATGCAGACAGACTAGCAAAAGCTAGATGGATGGTCAAGGGTTTGGCAGTAGAAATTCAGCGCCAAAAAGTACTAGGTTCCACACATAAGGAACAAGAACCCCAGGACAGAGTACTGGATGAGAAGGGTGATACTTAGCACTACGGCTGAGGAACGAGACCTTGGGGTTATCATCAGCGACTCCCTTAAGCCATCGAGTCAGTGCAACAAGGCTTATAGCAAGGCACGTAGGATGCTGGATGCACCGGGAGGGGTACTGATAGCAGAAAACGAGAGGCGATACTTCCCCTGTATAGATCCTTGGTGAAGCCACACCTGGAGTTGTGCCCAGTTTTGAAGTCGTCACCTCGGGAGGGGCAGGGATAGGCTGGAGACGGTGTAGTGCAGAGTAACAAAAGGGATTCGGGGCCAGCAGGTTAGGTGCTATAAGGAGCGCCTCTAGACACTTAAAACTTACTCGCTGGAGACTAGAGGGGAGAGGAGAAATATGATAGAGACCTTCAAATCCCTAAAAGGAATTAACAAGGTCAGTGACCTGTAAGGAACTATTTAACTTGAGTACCAGCTCATGATCACCTGGTCATGACTGTAGGCTAATGGGAGGGAAGTTCAGGAGAGAGGTGAGGAAGTGCTGTTTTACAGAAAGGGCGGTGGAGCCGTGGTACAGGCTGCCAGCTGAGGTGATGGATAAGAAAACCGTTAGTGGTTTAAGCACGGCTGGGACAGAATGAAAAGCACTGTGGTTGGCAAGGTTGGAGGAATGGTCAAATGCATGGCAGCTCAGATTCAATGCAAAGTAGTGCAAGGTAATGCACCTGGGAAACAAAAACCCAGGGGAAGAGTACACAATGAGGGGGTGAGATACTAACAACAACAGAAATCGAAAGAGACCTAGGAGTAATTATATCAGATGACCTAAGGGTGGGCAAGCAATGTGAGAAGGCAGTAAGGCGGGCTGGGGGGATACTGGGATGCATAGGGAGAGGCATCAACAGTAGAAAACAGGAAGTTGTTATCCCTCTGTACAGACAGTTGGTGAGACCCCATCTGGAGTACTGCGTGCAATTCTGGAGACCTCATCTCCGCAAAGATATAGACAGAGTGGAGACTGTTCACAGGAGGGCAACCAAAATGGTGCAGGGTCTGCACCAGAAGACATACGAGGTGAGACTAAAGCAGCTTAATATGTACAGTATACCCCTGAGGAAAGGAGGGAGGGGGAACATGATAGAAACTTTCAAGTATCTCAAGGGAATTAACAAAGTACAAGACGGTAGCATCTTTCAGAAAAAGAGATGTGCAAGAACAAAGGGGCACAATTTGAAGATAGAGGGGGGACGGCTCAGAGATAATGTTAGAAAGTATTTTTTCACAGAGAGGGTTGTGGATGCATGGAACAGCCTTCCTGAGGAGGTTGTGGAGTCAGGAACAGTGGGAGAATTCAAGAATACATGGGACAGACATAAAGGCAATTCTAGTTGGGGGGTAGGAGGAAGTAAGCTGTTGATTAACTAGAATCTGCAACTTATCCATCAGGTAGGGAAATGGCCAGGCTAGGTGGGCCAAGCGGTCCTTATCTGCTGTCAAATTCTGTTTCTAATGTTTCTATGTGGTTATTGGTTGCTCAGGACGTCAGAAAAGGGGAGGAGATTGGGGGGTAGGGATGGGGACGGTTAGGATCTTGGAGGAATAGTAGGCCCCAGGGCTAAATAGGGAACTCTGGTAGACAGATTGAATCTTTGGTCTTTTTCTACCAGCTCTGTTATGTTTGAATGTTACTACATTTCTTATTCACAGTGTTTCACCCCCATAATCTGGCAGAGCAGGAAATAGGGGAACCATTAATATAATAAAGTCCAATTTTCAGTCCCAATAATACCAGACTTCTCAAAGGCCTTGGAGAGTCCATAAGCAAGATATAATTTATAAAGGCAATTTAAGGCAACCATGAGGGACTACTGTTAATAACAATATAATAAAAAAGGGAAGTTACGCCATAAACTGAGGGTCACATCACAGCACATCAGTTAACATCAACCATTAGAACTCCAATCTCATGAGCTAATAGCTAAACATAACTTTAAACAGTGCAAAAACTTTGTAGTAAACAGCTCACAATTAAACTTTGTGGTAATCCTGATTTAGGATAAATAATGATCCACTCTAACGTACAGACTGCAGGTTAAACAAAAGAAATGGCATTCCTGCCAGATGGGGCCAGATGGCCTGCACACTAGCCCACCCACAAATTCCAAATATACTTTCCCTGCTAAAGTCCAGGTGGTGTTGAGTCAGTAAGGAAAAATCATAATAGTTATGTTATAGTGAAACACATTTTCCTCCTAATCCAAGAAGAGAAATAGTACCCCAATGGTGTTCCAGTAAAGCAGGTACCATCACAAACAAAAACAAGTCCAGTTAAATGAACTTCAGTCCTCGTCCTGGGTGTCTTCTCCTGCAGCATTCTCAGGCATGTTCTTATCAGCAAACTCAGTTTCCGTTTTTGTGAGCCACCAGCCCACGTCAGCAGAGTCAGTGAAGTGCTGTGACTTACTGCTATAGGTGATTCTGAGGCAGACCAGCAGCTGTAATCTCCGGCCAGGCGGCTTGCAGGTGGGGAGCTGCCGCCCGCCGCCGACTGGGGGTGGAGCGCGGTGGCAGGACTCAGTGGACGGGTGGGGAGGGGGGTACCGCTGGACCACTAGGGATAAGGTAAACTGTTTTTAAATATACTTATACCCGTGATCGGGCTGCAAGCGGTCCACTGGACCACCAGGGATAATGTAATGTGATTTAAATATACGTATGCCCGCGATCGAGCTGCAAGCAGTCCACTGGACCACCAGGGATTGGGTTAGGTGATTGTAAATATACTTATGCCTGTGATCGGGCTGCAAGTGGTCCACTGGACCACCAGGGTTTTTAGATGTGTTTGGAAATGTACACATGCCCGCGATCAGGTGTGGGGGGGGCGCGACGCCAACAGACCCTGGCCCCGGAGCTCAGGTGGCCATCCACAGCTAGCGGCTGCCGTGTTGCACCCTGCAATATGGCAGCTCACCTGTGGGTGGCCAGCCCCTGCTCCTATTTCCTTTGGACACAACTTTGAGCGCCAGTGTGTGGTGCAAGTAGGTTGCACCAATTTGTCTGCGTCGCATCCCAGGCTGAATATGGGGATGTGCAGAATATGGCTGGCACACCCCCGACTTGTGTTGCATACATTACTGGTACCTCGCCATCGGGATCTGCGCCGCGCAACATCCCCTTTTGAATATCGTGCCAGGGCGCATCAGTAGGTTGCGCCATGCGCAACCCCTTTGAATATCCCACTCATTATGTCCAATCATTCGAGGACTGCAAGTAATCTTAGTTTTAAGGAAAAGGGTTTTTGCATAGACAACAACCTAATAGGGTAAGGAATAACATTCCATGTTGTTGCAGCATGGAAACCAGAAGAATTTTGGCCCACTCTCCCATGCAGTAGTGGTATTTTTAAATGACTGTTTGCCATGGAGTGGGAAGAGGTGATGCTGACAAATTGAAGTTGTTCAGACAAATGGAACGGGACTTTTTTATGTAATATTGTGAATACAAAATTGGTCAGAGCCAGCTGAGCCTCTAATTCAGGTTTTAACCAATTTAGTAACTCGAAGTTGTGGTAGTGGTGAGACCATGACCCATTTGAGGATCAAACTTGGCCCCTTTGTAGTATAGTGCATTCCTTTTATTAATAAAATGACAAGGATACATCCAGAGACCTCATTGGATGATCGCCATCATGTGACCACGCACTAAAATACTAGTGATTTTTTTTTTATTTATTAAACTCTAGGACTACAAATACTTTTGAGCAAGAACTGCTCATTTACAAAGGTCCCACGTCAAAGGATGGAAGGTTAACATACAAACAAAGGTAAACATTAATACAGAGTCTCAAAAAACAAAACACCGTATTAGAAGTGGAGAGACAGCAAAAGGATAGTAGGGCCAGGTGAGCAACCAGTAGGGGCGGGTGGGAAGGTGGGTGGGGTCAGGAAGGAGTGGGCAGGATGAAGGGCCATTGTCTTGGGGGGGTGGTTGGTATGAGAAGTGCAAGGTAGAAGGGACAGAAGTCTGAAGTGCTAAAAGATGGGAGGGTGTGGGCGATGCACAGTCAGAAACCAAAACTCATTATTAAGGCTGGAAAATCTCATTACCTATAACAAGCCATTTTATAAGCACAAAAAGACACTCCAGAGTGTGCATTAAAAGACTAACAATGCACTTCCCATGGGCATAAGGACACTCAGCCTTTACCCTCATGCCTTACAACACCCATGGGGTGTGCATTGTTAATCCTTTAATGCACACCCCATCATGGCTTGCCATGGGTGTCTTCCTCAAGTGGTCAAGCATCCTTCAGATACCGAATGCCCAAATTATGGAACTCCCTCCCTACCGTCATCCGGCATATGCCCCTGGAAAGGCATTTCAACTCCCTCATTAACTCGCATTTCTTGACATCATGTGCCTGTGGGTAGGCTGAGACTAAAAACCATAAGTGAACCGGGGAGCCCTACTGTTGATCTATTTACTCTCCCATTGCAGTGCCAAGACCCACCGCATGGTTGTACTGCCCGAAATCTTGGGCCACAGCCCTTACTGTCATGCTCTTCTCTTCATTCTACTAGATGCGCTTGTTGTGATTAATTCCACTCTGTATATAATGTTTCTGTATAACTTGTATATTCCTGCAAATTCTTGTAACAATATACCCTGTGCTTTTACATGTATAGTTGTTCTACTGACGATGTGTATGTACTGTTTCCCTTTGCCTCCTTCCCCCAGGATGCACCTGGAAACGAGCACTAGTGCTCAGTGTGTCTTCCTGGTAAAACTTTTAAATAAATAAATAAATAAAAATGGCATATTTCTTACTTGATGCTAACTTTGATGCAGTGTCTTCAACAACAAACTCATAATTGATCAAAAGAAGTTAATTTGCAGAGGTTATTTTAATTCTGGATTCAGGGCTCAGATACTTTTAGATGCCCTGTTACGACCCTAGTCACTGGTACACAGTGTTAGTAACATATTTCAAATAAGTGTCAGAAGTTAGTCTTGAGTCAAGAGAGATACTTAGGTATTTAAATCCAGTTACAGATTCCAATATTTCACTCTCAAGGGTATTAATACAGAAATTACCTCTACGGCAGAACCTAGTAGCATAATTTGCATTTCAGAAACATTTAATACCAGTTTTTCACTACGAAACCATTTTTGCAGATGGTGAAAACTGTTTCCAAGAATAGTACTGTATTTATCTCATTCGAATTCATGGGGTTGCAAAGTTTTGGACCACTGTTTAGCCATATAGATTGTGAAGAGGAGTGGCCCTAATATAAACCCTTGTGGGAAACCACAGGTAATATGGTTGGCCTTGGAAACCACATTACCAGCATCAACCATCCTTCTCAGCGGTAGGTCATGGTCCACTAAATCGAAGGGCTTGGTCAGGCCCGCAAACATGGCCTCTGTTGTATGGAAATTGGTCTGCAGTTATCCAACATTTTTTTCCCTTTTTGTGTAATGGCACAACAAAGGCAAATTTCCCCAACTCTGGAACTGACTGACATCCATATGTCGAGCTCATAATTTTTTGTCACTTGTTGAGCAATTTCAGACACTGCCAGCTTTAAAAACTTGGGTACTGTTTTGTCACTGCCAGCAGACTTGCTCATTTTTAATAAACTTAGTGCCTTCTAAACGTCAATGGTTTTAAGTTTTGTAAAGTAGAAACTGGGATGGTTAATTACTGTGTTTGGGTCACGTAATTGAGTATTATTTAATCCATCAATTGGAGGTTGTCTATACTTTTCCTGACTGCAGACATGATCATTAAAAGATGGAAATGATTTAAGGGTCTGCGTATCTTTCTCCATTCATTTCAAGTTTGAATGGCGTAGGTTCAGATTTTGGATTAATGACTGAATTTAGACTGTGCCAAAATTTCTTGAGATTACCCAAACTGAATACTGTTGTTTTTTAAATATGAACATTTTGCCTTATTCTGTTTTTTCTTGCACTTATTTTGTTAATGTCTGCAATCCTGACAGTTGGTTTATGTAGTTGTTTTTTAATTTACTCCAGGCTGCATCCCTGCTTTCATAGTACCTCAAGGGAATCAACAAAGTCCAAGAGGGTAGCATCTTTCAAAAAAAGAGGTGTGCAAGAACAAGGGGGCACAATTTGAAGATAGAGGAGGGGCAGCTCAGAGGTAATTTAAGAAAGCATTTTTTCACAGAGAAGGTTGTGGATGCATGGAACGGCCTTCCGGAGGAGGTTGTGGAGTCAAAAACAGTGGTGGAATTCAAGCATGCATGGGACAGTCATAAGGCAATTCTAGGGGGTTGGGGTAGGAAGAAGTAGGCTGCTGGTTAACTAGGATCTGCAGCTTATCCATTAGGTAGGGAAATGGGCAGATTGGGTGGGCCAAGCGGTCCTTATCTCCCATCAAATTCTATGTTTCTATGTTTCATGAGTTTAAATAAATCTTTACTTAACCATTTCAAAAATGTATTTCTTAACTCTGCGCTTTGTTAAGGGAGCATGGACATCTAACACTTTCATGAATTCATAAATGCAGATTATTATTCATAAGCATCATATAATCGACCATGAAAGGTGACTTGCTCACTTTGTAACTGCAGGCAGTGTGTTTCATGTCACATTTATTCTGTCAGACTTCTCTGTACTTGAACACGTACTCAGACCTGTAATGTCTCCATTATGATGGTCTGTACTCATATCTAACCCATACCCTCTGACGCCTCGTGCATGACTTTTTTCTTTTTTTTGTAATTATTTTATTGAAGATTTTAACATGATAGAACAAGTACAGTATCTCATTACAAATATACAATCACACTATAAAGAACATTAACATCTAAGAACATATAAGATTTGAAACAAGTAACAGGTTCTACTATGGTGCATAACCATATAGTGCTGAGGCCAAAGAAGTAACAAGAAAAACATGGTAGCTGTTAGAAAAGTATTCAAGTACAACTATTGCATTTCATAAAGATTAATTAGAAGGAAATTTGCAGTATCTGGATTTAGGAGATGAGTCCCAAATAGTATAACATTTGTCCAGTCTATCTTTGTTAGTATGAGCAAGTCCTACATAACTAGCTCTAGTTGCCAAGTCGTGTAGCCTTTCCATCAGAGTAGGTGGGGTCACCTGTTTCCAGTGTCTGAAAATTACATTTTTTGCTGTAATACATGCATCGTGTAACTACGATGAGGCTAAAAAATAGAACATTTTTCCTAGTCCTCCTCTTTCCTGGTCAACAAAAATAAAAGAACTATAGTAACATAATATTGTGATGCTGGAACTGATTTAGGACCTGTCTTATCTCCCCCTCCTACGGACAGTGACCCGATTTGAGTACAGCACACATCATAGCATATCAGTCAGATTGCTACACCTAGTCATGCTATATAACCTTATTGCCATTCTCATTCAGGAATGGCTGAACAGTGTTAGCTTCCATAGCCTTACTGAGTAGGCTGTTCCACACCACCCACTGTGTAAAGTAATACTTTCTAATGTTTCCCCTCATCCTGCCCCCTCGCTGTCTGTTTCAGGGCATGCCCTCTAGTCCTGCTTACATACCCCGGCTCAGACATCCTGGTATACTGACCCTGTCTATCCTCTTTAGTATTCAGAAGAACACTGTGATCATGTCCCCTCTCTGCCTTCTCTTCTCTAGACTGAGAAATCAGAGTACATTCTCTCCCCATAGCGTTGGCTCCCTAAGCTATTAATCAGCCTGGTGTCCCCTTGTGCATATTATTAAGTGTATTATCTGGTTAACACTTTCTCTCCCGGCTAGGATTATTTATTTATTGATTGATTTGATTTTGGTAACCAGGTAGGCTCACTGAGACAAACTGTCCCTTTTTCATCAAGCAACCCAGAATTAATTAAATAATATACATTGAAGGAATACGTATAGGCGATAATAACTAACAGGTCATAAGTAAATGACAACGTTCAGTACAGACGGTGGCTATACATAAGAAGTCAGTAGTTAGCTACAGGATAGAGACAGGTACTCAGAGGCACTTGGTCCTATAGAACATGGGCACGGGCTGAACATTCCATTTACTTCTCACGGTAATTCGAGATTATTGGGAGTTCAGTAGTAATGGAGCCACTTATTAAAAACATGAGCTAAACCAGTTAAATGTTCTGTTTGCTTTGACATGCCCCATAAACACAGCCTTGGACTGTTTACCACACATGAAGCCTTCATATTAGTAAGGTGTCTCCAACAGAACGGGAAAGTGCCATAATCCACAAGGCCGTGCTTCCTTTCCAAGCCTCCTGCGTCCTGTGGGACACAGATCAAGAGCATCACGTATCAGCAGGCCTTAGTTAAAAGGACTAAATAGGTCAAAGGTCAAGACCCCCTGCACCTGTCATTTCACACTGTATGATGGTAGTCAAAATTCACAGTGGCCTACTGGCCTCAGGCTACCAAGAGGTCGATGAATGTAATCCTACAGCTTCCCCTAATTAATCCCTCTGCACCAAAGAAGGTCTCCATAATACAGCAAAAAAAAAAAACTACACCTGCTATGTACTTTTCATTATTTTTTATTTCATTAATGCTAATTATTTAAAAAAAACGCCTATAACAAGAGCTGTCTAAGCCATACACACACACACACACACACACACACACACACACTGCTGTTGCACAGGCATACAGTGAAGGTTTAATCCTGTGTTTGTGACATCCTGGTCATTACCATGGCAACCAACTGTGACATCATAGACACAGGGGCATGATGTAATTGTATGCTCAAGCAACAGCTGTAGATGGGCCTAAAAGGAAGAAGTTCAAACTCCAGTAGAAAGATATTAATAATTAGCAACAATGGGATGGCCAATTGTTTTTTTGTACAATTTATTTGGCCGGGACAGTCCGGCTTGGATGCAGTATCTCTTTAACAGTGGGGTCCTGCTTCTACATAGTTCACTGCTTGAGGGGGACTGAAGCATTGGAAGGTTGAGCCACTTGTTCAAAGTCATATAATGGGCAATGGGTTCTGGTGAGATTTGAACCTGGTCTCCCGTAAGGCTGGGGAACTACTGTAGCTTCATGGTAGATTTGATAGGCTACTAAACCTGTCACATCACTAGTCCAGTAGGCTACTAGAGGAAAAATCTAAGCTCTGTAAATCTCCTTCCCCCCGGACTGGTTTATTAATATTCTTTTGCCACAAAGGTATTTCTACAACTGGTTGGATGGGAGGCTGTTACCTGCAGCCAGCTACCACCACTGCCAGGTTCCCAGTGATGGTCTCCCATGGATTTCCCACTGCAGTGGGCTAGGAGAGAGAGCGCTGTCTTCCTCCCCACTTATTGCAAATCCAGATGTCTCCATTAGGCATCTTGGTGGAATGGGCTACAGGGAAATGGGCATGGTTTAATTCAACCTCTCCTTCCTTTTTCCATTTTCGTTCCCTCCCTGATGCTGGGGCGTGCACGTTCAGCATACATATGGAGGCACGCACGCTCCGCAGAGTCCCTCAGCACCCACTCAGATATGTCGCTCTTGGCCGTCCTATCACCTGGCATCCACCTGGTGGCAGTCACATGGCAGAGTCGGCAACAGCCCTCCCCTGGGAGAGGAGGGCAGTCCATCGGATGCTTCTCTCCCACTCCGTCCAACTCCCAGCAATCCAACCCTGATCCTGAACCTGGGTCGCTGGTGTGGGAAAAAATAAGGCTTGCCCAGTGCCTCAGCCCTTGTCACCACCAGGCTGGCATATTTGCTAATATTCTGAGGCTTTTGCACTAAAAATTACCAGACTGTATCTTCTTCTTTTTTTGAATAAAACCAAATCATTTCATACAATGAAAACTATACACATTTCAGAAAAAATGTATACAATAAGATGAAGACTATGACTTACTATATAAACATAAGAAAAATCTGCAGGAAAGGTTGGTGTTAATCAGAAGTTACACTATTAATAAGGGCCTCAATAGGTTGGTTTGAATTAAACTTACAAATAACATTTTTTTTTCAGTCTGGAATCTTACACAGGGATGAATTAAGGAAACGGTCCAACATCTCATAGAATTTATCCACTCTGCTTTGTGTTTTAGGGGCGAATTTTTCATAAGCTGTCCTAGTGGCTATGTCCTTTACCCATTCTACAAAAGGAGCTGGAATCGATTGTTTCCGGTGCCTTAATAGTATATTTTTAGCCGTGATGCATGCCACATGGAGCAATATCTTTTGGTTAGTGGAAAGGTAGGAAAGTCCAGAATCTAGGCCCAACGTTACAAAACTGCCGTTACTTTTGAAACTGTTGTTTAATTAAGCAATAAGGCATGATGGGGTGCATTATGGTGGCACAACGACCCACCTCAGGTGGGTTGAAGCATGAGGTGAAGCTGAGTGCTTCCACCACCTGAGAAGGGCCATTAGCCCAACGTGATGCCCTCCCTGGAGTGCCTTACTGCGATTATGAAAAGGGTCGTTGGATGTATTTTTTTAAACATATTTGTGTTGAGCTGCTTTCTGCTGGGATAACGAGCTAGCTGAAATGACCTCTTGGCTAATCAGGAGCCATCATTCTTTCTACCCATTTCATAATATCTGTTGGCATGCGAGTCAGACCTCTTCCCAGAAGTTCTGTATGTCTTTAGATGACCAGATTAAATGATATGTAACCCCTTTCACTTGTACAGTATGTCTCCAACATAAATTGCCTTTTGACAAACCAGTACTGAAGAACCTATCTGGGGTAGATTACCATCTGCGAATAATTTTATACAGAACTAATCTTCCTTTGTTTCTCTGCAGGAATGGAGTGTTAAATTCCAGTTATCATCCCATACTTTTTCAGATATAGTCAAACTTAGTTAATTTTCCTATTCTTCTTTTAGTTCTTTCATGATATTTTTCTTCCCCCCCATTAGTAATTTGTAAACTATTTTCCTGGGGTATGTACTTAGGAAGACTTTATCTGGTACATTCTCACCCGAAGGTGAGAGCCTCTGTTCTAGTAGGTTTCTGAGTATGCCACTCAATTATAAGCAGTTATGAAATTCTGTCCAGACTGTACCTTCTGCCGCACTGCATCGTGGACTGTGCCCAAGGCACCCTTGGCGCTGTTTCAAATCTGGGCATGGCATTCCTCCATTCCTGGGTGGCACTGTCACCTGTCGGGTCCTCTCCCTGCTGCCGATGCCACACAGCGAGCTGCATTCTGTCCAGGGGCCCCAGGGGCCCACGTCACAGTCAATGGCTTCGGGGGAAAAAGAGAGAGAGAGAGGTTAGTAGGTTGACAACATCCCCAGTGCCATCGCAGTGACAACAGTAGTATACAAACCATTAGCACTGTACACAGGTAAAACAAGTGTGCAGTCCATACAGTGGCACACAAAGTCAGGTTTCTAAATGTTACAAGAAGTCATGACGTTACTGTCCTTATCTTCTCAGTGATGATGACTAGTCATAACGTGTGGAAACAATAGGCAATTCTAGGTAATTAAGCAGTAAGCACACACCTGAGGAAGGACTGCAACAAGGTGGAGGCAGTACAGTGCAGGGCAAATGATATGGTCCATTGCCTTGGGGTAAGATGTGCAAGGAGAGACTGCAGGAGTTAAGCATGTACTCCCATGAGAACAGGAGAGAAAGGGGTGACATGACTGAGACATAGAAATACCTGCATGGGATACTTAGTCTAGACACCAAGGAACTAGTCTCCCTGGGTTCAAACCTAGGGACGAGAGGGAAATCAGTGAAGCCGGCAGGGGAGAGATTAAGACACAATGTCGGTAAGCTCTTCTTCATGGAAAGGGTAGGGGATAAATGGAATAAGCTACCTGATGAAGTGGTGCAGGCCAAATCAATCAGCAGCTTCAAGCAGGGATGAGACGGGCAGTGGGGTTTAGTTATAAAAAGGGAGGACAGTAGGAAAAGGGAGGATTCCCACAAGTGCAAGGTTAGGTAGGATGAGCAGATAGGATGAGCCAAGAGCCATTTGCTGTCATCAACTTCTATGTATCTATGAATGCTGACTGCTCCATCTATTCCTGCCATTTCCTCACTGAAGATCCTAAATGACATGACTAGACAAGAAGTAACCTGACATTGGGCACCATGGTACATGCAGTCCAAACAAGTCTCTATCTCTGAGGCTAGGCTTCACAGAGCAGCAGATGACATAGAACATAGAACATAGACATTGACGGCAGATAAGGACCACAAGACCCATCCAGTCTGCCCATTTCTTTTTCTACCTTATAAATGTGCCATTGGCCTTTGCACTGTCAATGGCCTATCTAGTCATACTCATCTGTATTACTCCCTTATGCCTATCCCATGCCTGTCTGAAGCCCTGCACCGTATTCATATCCACCACTTCCTGAGGTAGGTCGTTCCATGCATCCACCACCCATTCTGTGAAAAAGAACTTCCTCTAATCTCATACTGTGTCCTCTTGTCCTGCTATTTTTTTTATATTGAAACATGTTAGACTCTTTCATCTTGTTAACGCCCTTAAGGTGTTTGAATGATTCGATCATATCACCTCTCTCCCTCCTTTGCTCAAGGGTATACATATTGAGCTCCGTTAATGTGTCCTCATATGTTTTCTGATGCAGTCCCTGCATCATTTTGGTTGCCCTTCTCTGGACTGCTTCAATTTGGTTAATAACCTTGTGAAGGTGTGGCCTCCAGTACTGCACGCAGAACTCCAGATGGGGCCTAACCAATGTCTTGTAAAAGGGATTATTACCTCCCTCTTCTGACTTGTGATACCCCTACTAATACACCCTAACATCCCCCTAGCCTTACTTACTGCTTTAGTGGTCTGCTTGGATGATTTCAGGTCAGCGGTGATGATGATGCCCAAGTCTCTTTCTTCCCTTGTGACTGCCAACAACTCCCCTCCCAGCCTATTGGTGGCTTCAGGGTTTATCTTCCCTATGTGCATGATCTTGCACTTCTTTGCATTAAACCCCAGTTGCCACTCTTCCAACCATTTTGCCAGTTTATCCAGATCTCTTCTCATTCTGCTCACCCCATCTGGATCATCTACTCTTTTGCAGATCTTGGCGTCATCTGCAAACAAACAAACCTTACCCTCCAGTCCATCTGCAATGTCACTGATGAAGATATTGAAGAGGACTGGCCCCAGGACTGATCCCTGAGGTACCCCACTTGTGACTTGCACCTCTTCTGACTGTATACCACTTACCACCACACTCTATTTTCTGCCCGTCAACCAGTTTGCCACCCAGTTGACCAACTTCTGACCCACCCCAAGCCTAGCCAGCTTATTAATCAATCTTCTATGTGGAAAAGTAGGTGACATCAACTGCTCCCCCCCTTGGTCCACCACTCTAGTTACCCAGTCAAAGAAATCTATGAGATTAGTTTGACAGGACCTTCCTTTTGTAAACCCATTTTGTCTTGGATCCTGTGCTCCTATGGATTCCAGGTGTTGCACTATCCTTTCCTTAAGGCGTGCCTCCATAATCTTGCCCACTACTGAGGTAGGACTGACAGGTCTGTAGTTCCCTGCCTCCTCCATGCTACCACTCTTGTGGAGCGGGATCACATGAGCCCTTCTCCAGTCTTCTGGGACATCTCCTGTGCTCAGAGACTCACTAAACAGTTCTGATAATAGCTCTGCTAGTTTCACCCTTAGCTCCTTTAGTACCCTGGGGTGTATGCCATCAGGTCCCATTGCCTTGTCCATCCTGAGCTTATCGAGCTCTTGCAGGACCCTTTCTTTTGTGAAGGGACTAGTGCTCACCTCCCTCCCCCCATGTCCATGGTGCTGAGCTGTGGGCCCTACTCTACCTTCTCTTCAGTAAATACTGAGCAGAAGTATCTATTAAGGACAGATGCTTTTACATGGTCCTCCTCCTCCTCCTCACACACCTTTATCTTCTTTAATCATAGCAATACCCCCTCTGGACTTTCTCCTTTCACTAACATATCTATAGAAAGTCTTGTCACCTTCTTTTACTGTTTGTGCTAGTGTTTCCTCGGTTTGGGCCTTTGCCTGTCTTCCTGCCTTCCCTGCTTCCCTTAGGGAAGTTTGGTATGCCTCCCTATCTTCATCCTACTGTGTTCCCTTATATTTCCTGAAGGCCAGCCTTTTGGCTCTGACCTTTTCTGCTACTGTTTTTGAGAACCAAAGTGGTTTCCTTCTTCTTTTGCACTTCCTTTTCTCTATAACACAGTGGGATGTTGCTTCAAGTATTGCATCCTTAATGCTTGCCCACTTTGCCTGTACCCTCTCACCTGTATTTCTTTTTGCCAGGGCTAGCTTAACTCTGTTGGCCATCTTATTAAAGTCAGCTCCTCTGAAGTCCCATATTTTTGCCTTGGAATAGGATGATTTAGTTGTAGTGGCCAAATTGAACCATATCATGTGACTAAAGAAGAACTCTGAACAACATGATTGGATGCAGTTCAGCTTAGATTTCACATTAGCTCTTTATTCCTGCCCCCTTCCCCATTATGTATTACTATAAGGTTATTTATACAATGAACGTGATGGAAAATTAAGGCAGATAAAAGCTGTATCCTGCCTGCTGACGTACCCGCTTCAGAGATAAAAAAAATTTCTTATGAATCAGGTACGTCATGCCTGTTATTTCCACTGTCCGGTACGTCACAATGACACCGCGCAGAAGCCTACTTGCGCTACGGTGGACCCATGGCTTCAGACGCAACGGTAAAATTATAAAAAAATAGATACAGGCCATTTTATTTCCATCACGCTCATTGTATAAAGCAGACATGGCATGAGTTAGTGTGTCATACGCTTTTTAATGCTCACTCAAGGTCTGTGCCCTCTTGCTCCCTCACTAGTGGCTACGCCACTCATGAGGGATCAAGAGATCACAGACCTCTCGTGAAGATAAAAAGCGTATGAAACGCTAACCCATGCCATATCTCCTATATGTACAGTATGAAAACAGGGACAGTTAGAGTTCACCAGCTCCTTTTGTTTTCCCCTCACCTGAGGCCACAATACCCTGCTTGTGACATCACAGTTATTTTTTTTATTTTATTTATTTTATTGAAATCTAGGATTACAAATACCTTTGAGCAGGAACTGCTCGTTTACAAAGGTTCCACGTCGAAGGAATGGGGGGTATGCATACATACAAAGGTCAACATAATAATACATACAGTAGTTACACAATAAAAGAAGTAAGAGACTGAGGCTTAGGAAATTCCAGTAATTAAAAATGTGCCAAATGTTAGGTAGCATGACATACCAGCCAGAGGCAATCTTAGAAATAAGCACTGCAGGAGAGGAAGGGGTATGCAGGCAGGAAGGCCATTGTCGGAGGGTGAGGGTGAGGGTAAGAGCTCTAAAGGAGGGAGGGAGGGATAAAGTCAGGAAATGCCCGGGGAGAAGGGAGAGGGGCAAGGGGTAGGCAGGTAGAAGGGGCAAGGTGAGGAGAGGTAGCTGTCAAGACTGAAGTGGAGGGCAGTGAGCGGTGGGACCCTGATTAGGCGAGGCAGTCACAACGACTAGTTGAAATGAGATGAAGTCGGAGTTCCCATGGCATGGTCCTGGGTTATTGGTCGATAATCAATAAGTCCATAAGAAGGTCAGTGACAGGGCTGGCAGGTGCTGTTGGGCCAAACCGCAAAGCAAGAAAAAGCCCAGAGGGGGCTCTAAGGCATGTCTGCTTGGTACGAGGGAACATTTAGATGCTGTCAGGGCCACCAGTTGGTTAAACGATCTGGCTGGTACTCTGCTTAATCTCCCCAAGATTTATCAGGTTAAGAGATCTTTGCAGCCCCCCCCCCCAACAGTCCAATGCAACTGTAACAGTTACATTTTTAAATGAAGTTTTCTTTGTACACTTATCTTGTGACTACTTTGCACAGTAATCTGCCTAGATTTATATGATGTGTATTTCATTGTACTGGACATGGAACCTTTGTAAATGAGCTACTAGCTCAAAGATTGTTGTTATCCGAGACATTAAATAAATAAATAAATTAATTAATTAATTAAAAAGATTTGTACGGTCTGTATGTGATTGTTACTGTCTTATATATTTTGCGCATGACTTGACTGCATTCCTCTGGAACAGCTTATCGTACTTGTATAGTTTGATTTGTGACCACGCAATTTGACGTGGAACTTTTGTAAATGAGTATGTGTGCTCAAAGGTACTCTCTAAAGTTTTCCAATAAATAAAAAATAAAATAAAATCTGCCATTTCTGCACCTGATGTGTACTGTAAGTGTATCTGAGAGGCCTGCTAAAAATCGTCTTATTTTTGCCTCCAGTCTGGCTTTCCCAACATACCTCAAGTCTCCTATTTCAGTGACTATTTTCTCTCTTTATGCCCCAATGCACGTTTCTTAGCAAAGAGCACAAGTTTTTGGACCCTTTAGGAGGTGTATGGTGCTCCATGCTTCTGCTGTGTTTAAAGTTACACTAATCCCTGCTAACACTCCAGCTGTTTCTGCAGAAGCCCTTTGATGTGCACTTCCTTATGCAGTGCGCTGTGTGTCACTGCACTGCACTCAGTCATTTCTTTGTTTATTCAAATAGTTTATTAAACAGGTAAGTGTACTAGGCATGCAGATACCTATTTAAGAAGTTTACAAACAACAAAGATATAATAAATGGCAGATAGTAAGTAGGATGTGACATGTTTGTCATAGCAAGTACAGATCAGTGGTCACAGTGTAATTTCTGAGTAGGACAAAGAATTGATTATGGGTAAATAGTTTAGTTGCAGTGTTCTCAGTGTTGTAGTGTGGTGTGTTCAGCATTCTGCTCTGATTAAAGGGGCAGTGATACCTATTAGGCCTCTTATGGTTCTTGTTATCCAAAATGGGGTGGGCAGTGGTTTGGACAAAGGACAAAGAAACAACTATAGAACAGGAGTTCTTGAGTCTGGTTCAAGGAGTCTGAAAGTTTGCAAATCCAGATCTGCTCTAAAATGCATTACATGCCTGTCGCTTTGGAGTTGAGTAACCGCCATCTTGGATGTCGGTAACCTCCACTTTCGATGTGCATAACCAGCTTGTCGGATCATGTACCTAACCTCCACTGTGAATGTACACATTCTTCCAATTTGGACTTGTGTTACTGTGCAAAGGCTGATGCACGTGTCTTGTTTCACACATCTGCTGTCTGTGTGGTTCACTACAGTGCACGTAAACTACTGTGAGCACTGTAAGGAGCTCGGGTGCTTCCGTTTGGGAAATCTGGAATTCAAAAAACCCGACATCTGAACCATCAACCTTGAAAGGGTTTGGGTAAAAACTGGAATGACAGAATGCATCCAAAACTGGAATGTCACGGTTTTCTTTGTACCCCACATCAAGATTTCTGGACCCGGGCAGTGCCCCACTCTGTCCAAATTCCTGACGTCGGTTTCTACGTTTCCATTTTTCTGAACAGGTCCCTGGAATGCCACCCCTGGAGTACTGTGTGCAGTTCTGCAGTCCCCACCCAAAGAAAGACAGGGACTGCCTGGAGAGGGTCCAGAGAAGGGCTACAAAACTGATTCAGGGGCAGCAAGGGAAAATATACAAGGAAAGATTGGAGTGTCTCAATATGCGCTCTCTGGATGCCAGGAGAGATGGGGGACATGACGGAATCTTACAAGTTCTTGCTAGAAATAAACAGCATAGACTGCAATTGTCTAGTCACAGGGTGCAGCAACACTGTAACCACGGGGCATAGATGGAAGTTGATGGTGGTGGGGAGATTCACAAAGAATGCAAGGGCTAGACAGTCGGTGCAGTGGTGGTGCTACTGCTCGCAGCACCAGCGCACCAAGTTCAGGAATTAGCTTGGGTCACCAAAAGCCATTCGGGGAGGGGGGGGGAGGAAGGGTCACCATCTCCACAGCTATACTGCTACCTGGGTGACCACAGGTGGCAGTGCAGTTGTGGGCGTCATGGGAAGGGAGAACGTCAACCGAGACCTGGAGTGTCAGCACGCCTTGTGTGCATATGCTCCTTGGATCTCCTTGCGTGCTGGCATCCTTGGCACTGGGAGTAACAAGGAGAAGGCCCCGCAGCCAGCCTGGCAGCAGCCTCTGGTGCACAGCTGAAGGACCGAACTCAGAAACCCTCAGGACGCCAATCCTGAAGAAAGCAGCATGCAAGTAAGGGGGAGTAAGGGGGTGTTCTCTCCTTCCCCGCCCACGGAGGTTAATCCAAGGCAGCGTGAAGGCAAGGGCACCCAAGGGGGAACAGCAGTAGGCCAGGACATGGACACCTTGGAGGACCCTGAGGGATAGGCTCTGCTGTAGCACAGAAGGGGGCATACGATCCGAGAATTAAAAATAAATGCAAAGAAGCTCTCTTTTACTGAGCGGGTGGCGGATAACTGGAATAGTTTACTCAGGCTGGTGAATGACGTGACATCAGCGAATAGGTTCAAGCATCCTTGGGACAGACACACAGGGATAAGCATGTCTCTGGGAAGGGGGGGGTGTAAAGACAGCCTGGCGATGGGGGTAAGAAGATGCTATTAGGGACATCAGTTTAGTAAATCCGGTCAGGCTTTAGGTTGGAGACAGTCAGGTAGGTAATGGGTAGTTGGGACGGGCCCTAGGACTTTATCTGTCAACAAATTCTGTGAATCTGAATATCTACATAATTAATAAAATAAACACTCCAAATGAAAATACCAGACATAGTAGCAAACCTCACATCACACTGAGACCAAATTTGTAGCTTTGTGTATTCAGTTCTCCTATTATTAGCCTCCCTTCCCCCATTCAGTCTCCACCTTTCAAAGCTCAGTTTGCACACGCACTCTCCCCATCTTCAAAGGGAAAAGGTTTACGAGTCCTCGGTAGAACAAATAACCCAAATAGTTTAAGGTCTTTCTGAAACACCAAGGGAGCCTTGTTAAAGAACACGGTCACGTCTCACTTACACATAAACTGTGGTGGGCAAACTAATGTAACCTAGCTGGGAACTGAACCTAGGACTCCCAGACTGTCGGTTGACCCAGTGCCCCAGCTGTTAAAAGCAACTAGATGGTATATTCTTGTGGCCTGGGTATGATTCCCAGGTAGGTTACATTTATACAGAATGTTATTAATTTACCAGCAGGTAAATGATTGCATTTAAAAAGTAGTTTTTTTGTTAATTTTTGTATCTGAGGTACATTTTCATTTCCCTTATGCTAATTAGTATATAAATAAGATAGACAGTAGTAGATTGTTCAGAGACTGGCAGCACAGGCACCAGGGGAACTTCCGTTAAAACTGAATTAAGGAACTGAATTTGAACACCCTAGAAGAGAGATGGAGACCTTTAAATACCTCATTGGGGTAAATAAGGTACAGGAGGGAAATATTTTTTTAGGAAAAAAGTGCGCAAGGACAAGGGGGCATGATAAGAAGCAGGAGGGGGGCAAATTCTGGAGAAATGTGAGGAAGTACTTCTTCACAGAAAGAGTGGCAGATTCCTGGAACGGTCTTCCAGTGGAGCTGGTGGGGGTGCAAAATAATGGTGGTTTTCAAGAACACATGGGATAGGCATAAGGGAATCTTGGGGGAAGGGGAGATGGGTGAATGGGCCGGAGAGCAGGTAGGATCTGTGGTGATACTATAGGCAGAAAAAAATGGGCAGACAAGGTGGGCCAAGAGTTCCTTATCTGATGGCAAATTCTATGTTTCTGTGTTAAGATGTCATCTGTGCTGAGACTGTAGAGGGTACAAAAGGGCTAGGTCAGGCACACAGGAAAAGGGAGTAAGAGGGCAGCTGGCAGAGGGAGAAGAAAAAATGAGTACTGACAGGAGCACCATCCCGTAACTCGGCAAGCTTGGGTAGACCAAAAGATTTTTGACCTGACGGCACTGGGTACTATGTGTGGAACAGTACTATCCCCTGGTAGCTGACACATCTAGTTCTATTCCCCTTCATACCTCGTTACCTGTAGGTTTGCCAGAAGCTTATTGTGCTCCTGGTCTTCAAGTGTGCAGATGTGGTCTATGGCACAGTCCCATCTCTTCCTTTGCTACCAACTTGCCCTCCCAAACTCACCACTGATCCCTCTGCTCATCCCTGTCCATACTCCCTCTGCTCTTATGCCACTAGGCTCACTGTACCTCCTCCTTCATATCCAGATACTGGTTAGTGTCCTTTCCCGCTTACCTATCCTCACTCCTTTCTCCCATTCCCTCTGCCTCATTTTGTCCCTCGCTCCAGGGATCGTCGCACCTTCTCCATTCCCCCGCCTCACTCCTCTGCCAGGCAGTCAGCCTTCTCCCATTACCTTCCCTCCAAGTGAAACCTGCTCCCCTCCTCCCTCCATCTCTCACCCTTCCCTGGATCCCTTTGGCGCCAGCTAAAACTCCTTTGAATACAGCAGTTGGCTTCAGGGCAGGACACAGCTATTGTGATGTCATCAGCATTATGAATGCTGCTCTCTGATTGGTTCTTAGGGTGAGAACAGTCAGTGTGACATATTTAACCTCCTAATAAGTGTTTATTTGGAGGTTAGATGATGTGACAAAATGAGGATATGCAATGGCCTGACTCAAAATATGCAATGTTATCCTCATATGTGAGTTATCAGGACCATAATCCACGAGTAGAGGAATCACGTGAGGGTTATAAAGGTCCTGCCCTCTCACAAGTGATGATAAATGGTGTATTTTGAGGCAGACCATTGCGTATTTGGTTTATACTCCAAAGGTTGACTAGTTTAAACTTTTAACTTGCTGTTTGTGTGAAGCTTTAACTGTTCCTTTTTAATTTAAACTGCCTGCTTCTGTGTTTCAGTAACTTCAGCAAGGTCTGCGACTGGTTCACATCTAACAAGCTGGTCATTACTGCCAAGAAAACCAAATCTCTTCTGTTTGGGAGCACCCATGCCCTAAAGGGCAGCCCTGAGCTGCACACCACAACACCAGCTGGGGACTCCATTGAACAGGTCCAGGTCTTCAAGGACCTGGGTGTATAACTTGACGTCACGTGGCCATATCCTTCACATCTCATGCCGACTCAGTGGTCAAATATATCCACTAGTGCCTTGGCTTGCTATACAGAAACAAACACAACCTCACCCCTGAAGTGAAAAACTTCTAGTATCCAGACTCAACATCTTGAGGACTGTCTATGGTGCAGTCATTTGCTTTGCAGCCAATAACACCATACTCCGTGTCTGTGAGCAAATCACTTAACTTCCCTGTGCTCCTAGGATGCACCTGGAAACAAGCCTTAGCTCAGTGTGCCATTCCTGTACTTGAAAGAATCTCAGAAGCGTTTAACCGAGCTTGCAGATTTGCACTCAGAATGAAACCAAACTCCCACCACTGTGGCCTACACTTCGCCACCAACTAGCATCCTTTCCACCTCTGAGTTAACCTCAATGAAGCCCTTCTATGCAAGAGAGCACTTCTTGCTCAAATGCCACCGGGTGTCTGAAACCTATTCTGAGGGATTGAAAACTCCCCCTGCCCTTCGGAAAAACTACTCTTGACCAGCGCTCCTTTGCAACGAGAGCAGTCAAAGCCTGGAACTCCACGCCCACAGCCATCACTTCTCTCCCCCAATTCACCCCCTTTAAGGCCCAATTCACTGCCCACGTTTTCCAGAAACTTCACTGCATGTGTACCTAGACCATGTCTGCTAGTTGCATGTCTGCATCCTTGTTGATGCCTCCTGCAATTGCAGAAGTCTGTTGTTAATGCACTGCTTCTTACAATTATTATTGTTACACCTGCTGTGTATTGTATTGTATTGGTCTGCTGTCACATGCAACTCTTTTGTTGTATGTAACTTGTTAGACTTGGACACCTTTGAAAAGGGGCTCTTTGAGCTCAAAGGTCCCTGAACAGAATAAATAAATAAATAAATAAATAGATAAAGTGCTGCTTGGATTGGCATTGTGCAAGCTGCCCTCTGATTGGTTCAGTAGTCCCCTGTGATGTACCCAACCTTCAAGATGGATGACACCCAACTTATAACATAATATGATAGTTTCTATGTTAGGTGACAAGATATATGTACTTTGCACAGTTTATTTTTAATTAGAAATTAACTTTGCACTGTTACATTCATGAAGGGGCAGGATTTTTATAACTCATAGGTGGCTTGGGCACTAGTGAGTTATCATCCTGCTCCTTCATACTTGAAGATTAAATGTATTTTTTGAGTCACATTATGTTATATTTTATATATATATATATATATATGTATGTGCAAAACTTAACACAACAAAAGTAAGGAAATGTGACACTAGGGTTTCCATACTATCCCCTCCCCAAGTAGCTAAAGGACAGCACCACACAGGAAACCACAAACACAGAAACATAGAAATTGTCAGCACATAAGGACCGCTAGGCCCATCCAGCTGCCCGTAGGTCCTATACATGGTATGTGGCCACTGACCCTGTGTGATCAATGGCTTTTCATCACTCCCTCCCCTCTCAGGCTTCCCTTGTGCCTGCCCCAGGCATGCTTAAACCCCTCCACTGTGCTTGCCCGCACTACCTCCTGTGGCAGACTATTCCAAGCGTTGTCTACCCTTTCTGTGTAGAAAAACTTCCTCACATTCCTTTTAATCTACCCCCTTCAAATATCATATTGTGCCCCCTTGTTCTAGTACTTTTTCTACATTGGAAAAGGTCCCCTATCTTCACCTTGTTTATGCCCTTGAGGTACTTGAAAGGTTCAATCATGTCCCCCCCGCTGTCTCCTCTCCTCTCCTTCAGTGAGTTCATATCGAGGTCCCTTAGTCTCCCCTCATATGTTTTGTGGTGCAAGCCCTGCACCATCTTTGTTGCCCTTCTCTGGATAGTCTCCACCTTATCTATGTCCTTGCACAGGTGTGACCTCCAGAACTGCATGCAGTATTCCAGGTGAGGCCTTACCAATGTTTTATACAATGGCATCACCACCTCCCGCCTCCTGCTAGTGATACCCCTGATGCACTCCAGCATGACACTGGCCCTCCCTGCTACCTTTGTGCACTGCTTTGATACCTTAAGGTCATCAAAGATGATAATCCCTAGGTCCCTTTCCTCTTTGGTGATAGTCAGGCCCCCCCCCAACCTGTAGCTCTCCCCAGGGTTCCTTCTAGCCAGGTGCATTCTTTTGTACTTTTTTTGCATTGAACTTCAGTTGCCACATCTTCGACCATATTTCAAGCTTCTCCAGGTCTCTCTGCATTTTCTGCACCCCTTCTGGAGTATCCACCCTGTTGCAGATCTTGGTGTCATCTGCGAACAGGCAGACCTTTCCTTCCAGCCCCTCTGCAATGTCACTAATGAAGATGTTGAACAGGACTGGTCCTAGTACTGATCCCTATGGTACTCCACTGGTCACCCCCCTCTCCCCAGATTGAACATAATTTCTGGACACTAGGGTTAAGTAATGTGCCTACTCCTTGCCCCCTAACTCTAGCCTCTCTATGCTTTCACCAGACTCACTAGCCCAATTTGCCTTCTCCTCCCAGTACTCCTAACTGCCTCAGGCTCCCATTTAGCTATGCTACCTTGTTGGGTCTCAACCCCCCTATCATCAGTCAAGACAAACAACATACAACTGTTTTCAGGTGACACAAATGCAGTAGTACTGATGTGCTACCTTCGTGGATTTGTATCTTAAGCATACACATGCCAAGACACACTCACGTGGTACTGCAGATACATATCTATGATACTCAAATCACAACATGGCTTCTGTATGCAGAAACACAGGCCCCTTCAACAACAGATACAAATCAGTGATACCCAAATTACAAGAATCCATTCATCTCCAGAAGTGCACGCCCCATGGGACAAATGTTTCTGTAGCCTCAGATACTCACTCACACTGCAAGACATACAAACACTTGACAAGCCTGCGCTTCTGCAGCCACAGGTCTAAGACATACACACCAACTTCTTGCTACAGAAGCGCAGGTGCCACAAAATTAATGATACAAACAACATTTATATTTGGCATCACTATTCGCCAGTAAATACAAGTTTACAATAAATACAGTTTCCATTATACAAAAATATTAAAAATCAATAATATGAACATTTTATCAAATCAAGGCCATACAATCCCTAATATAACTACATTAAATTCCCTATTACACATTCTCATGAGCCTCCTTCCTTTTTATTAATTATATCATTAGCCGTCGACTTTTCATGGGACAGTATATGTACTTTTTTCGTTCAACAGTTTTACAGAATTTGGCTAATTGAGTAAGAATGTCTTCCTTAGCTGATTTCAATAAACAATTTGCCTGATATTTAGGTTCCATATCTAAGGTGGTCAGAATATTTCCTTGGTATAATGTGCGTTCATACAGAGGACACATAATTAACAAATGAACATTATTGTCTAGCCCAAGGCCACAACCACATTTTGATTCCTTCTGCTTGGTATATATTTTCTGCAACCTCTGAGAGGCATTATATTCAAAGCAAAATCTTGTAATACTTTTTCTTTTATCTGGATCTTTCAAGATATATAAGTATGGTTCCATTCTGAACTTTCTTTTTTTGTTTGAGCCCAACTAATTACTTATTTTAGAGTTACTACTAGAATTAATTTCCCTCTGAATATAAATGTCTCAGATTTTATTTTTAACCTCTATATTTATATATTCTGGTGGTTTGATATAACTATCAGCCAAGCAAAAATTCATGATACCAAAACTGCAACTCTGCTTCTGTCTGCAGAAGCGCAGGCCCCTGAGGGGCTTGTGCCACTTCAGCTACAGGGTAAGACATACACATCTACTCTTTGGCTTCAGAAGGGCAGGCCCCTGTGGGGCCTGCAGTTATGCAGATGGCAGTACTGTCACAGTGTGGGTATAATGGTTTTAGCAGCAGATCTAGAAACTGTAAAAGGGGGTGGCAGTTTTTCTGTTATGCAGATGCACATAGAAAAACATACACTAATGGATCATGCTATCTAGCGAGGTATCTTGTACAGCATTCATGAGTTCAGCAGAGCCAGCCATGATGTAACATAATAACTTGCAGTAAATGACATCACAAAATACTGCAGTAAAAAATGTCTTAAATGCCACTGAATTACACTGTTCCCTGCAGCATTATTGTGATATACTGCAGCATTAGTGCACTGTATCCTGGCTAGTACCACTGTACCTCTGGCTGCAGAAGTGCAGGCCCTATGGGGCCTTCTGTTTTTTTTTTTTTGAAATTACTATTTTTTTCCTCCTTCCTGCCTGCCATCCCCAACCCTTCCGGAGCCTCAAGGTAGACATCCCTCTGCCTTCCACCCTGCCCGTATGACCCCACAGGAACCCCATAGAGCTTCGGTTTACCCCCCCGAGTGGGGATGGGGCAGAGCCCCCTTACCCCAACAATCAGACCTCGTCGGTCCGGGGGCCATCGGGCAGGCAGAGGCACATTGAGGGCACGTCTCCGGAGGCTCCATCTTCCCAGCGATGGCAGGCATCTTTCCACTTTCTCCCACCCCCTACAGCGTAGGACTCCCTGACATCAAGGCGCAGAGCGCCGACGTCACACTGTATGTCGGCAGCCCTTCCCCTTAACATTGGGGTCTTGCAGTACTCCGAGCCTCCGCTCGGAGTCAGACAAGTGTTCGGGCTATAGCCTGACCCACCGGAGTAGGTGAGCTGTCGTGGGATGTAAGCCCTAACTCCCCAGCCCGGCCACCAGCGACCGAGTTCGCTCCCGAACCCGGGTCGCCCGGGCGTGGGAAGTGTGGCGTCCAGCGCCTCAATCCTCAGCACCACTGGGCCGGCTAGGGGCCTTCCGTTTATAGAGTAGCCACATATACTCATGCACACAGTATGACATACACACACAGGTGTGGCTGCATAAGCATGGGCCTGTGCTTATGCAACCAGAGATACAAATCATTGAGGATAGCATGTCAGTGCTTCTGTAATTGTGTCATCTGGAAGCAGTTGTATATTGTTTGTCTTACCTGATGATAGCTGTCTATGGTTACTTGTGTGATGTTGTCCTTTTGCTGCTTTGGGGGGGGGGGAGTGGTGGGGAGTTTGGGTTGGAAACTCTAATGCCACATTCCCCTACTTTTGTTGTGTTAGGTTGAACCCTAACTGGTGCATTAATGCAGTTTTTTTTGCAATTAATTTCCTTTCTTTTTGAGATAGTAGAATCATATCCTCATTCACGCAGTATGGCTACAGATGCAGATTCAAATGTGGAGTGCATCAGGCTGTGGAAGCGTTTTGCGCCTCTACAGATACAAATACACAGGGCCCTTTCTTCATAACATTGTTGTTTTAGGGGTTTAACATTAAACATCCTACTGAACCCTAACTATAGGGGTGCTACCATGACCCATATAGAGATCTATCTATCTATCTATCTATCTATCTATCTATCTATCTATCTATCTATCTATCTATCTATCTTTTATTTATTATTTATTCAGCACTCGGAAAACCATTTGAGCTCAGAGCTCTTTACATAGGTTCCACGTCAAGACATTTCAGTACAACAGATAGGTGAAATTATACAAAGGATTGCAGAAATACAAAGGTAAACAAACAGGATTATATATCAAACACAGTACAGGTCACAGGAAAACAGACAGTTTACAGTGCCCAATGGTGAAACCAGTCAGTTGTCAGCAAACAGGAGGTTGTTTGGAGCTTTGCTAAGTGCTAAAGAAAAAAAGAAAAAAAGGGGTGAAAGGGAGGATCCCAAGTGCAATGTGCAAAAGGAGAGTGTAATATCAATATAGTAGTAGGGATCGGAGGGAGGTGACTAGACTGGAGGCAGAGAGAGAGGGTGCTAGGTGTGTTGGGGGAGCAGAAGGGCCTACTCAGGGGAGAAACATAGAAACATAGACTTTGATGGCAGATAAGGACCGCTAGGCCCATCTAGTCTGCCCATTTCCCTATCTACAGGATAGGCCGCAGATCCTAGTTAACCAACAGCCTATTTCTTCCTACCCCCTAGAAGAATTGCCTTATGTCTGTCCCATGCATTCTTGAATTCTTCCACAGTTTTGGACCCCACAACCTCCTCAGGAAGGCTGTTCCATGCATCCACTACCCTCTCTGTGAAATAATACTTCCTCACATTGCCCCTGAACCGCCCTCCTTCTATCTTTAAATTGTGTCCCCTTGTTCTTGCAAGTCTCTTTTTCTGAAAGATGCTACCCTTTTGGACTTTGTTGATTCCCTGAGATACTTAAAAGTTTCTATCATGTCCCCCCTCTCCCTTCTTTCCTCAAGGGTATACATATTAAGCTCCTTTGGTCTCTCCTCATACGGCTTCTCTTGCAGACCCTGCACCATTTTAGTTGCCCTCCTTTGGACTGCCTCTATCCTGTCTATGTCCTTGCGGAGATGGGGTCTCCAGAACTGGACACAGTACTCCAGATGGGGTCTCACCAACTGTCTGTACAGAGGGATAACAACTTCCTGTTTTCTGCTGATGATGCCTCTCCCCATACATCCCAGTATACCCTCAGCCCTCCCTACTGCCTTCTCACATTGCTTGCTAACCTTAAGGTCATCTGATATGATTACCCCAGGTCTCTTTCCTTTTTTGTTGTTGTTACTACCTCCCCACCCATTGTGTATTCTTCCCCTGGGTTCTTGTTTCCCAGGTGCATTATTTTGCACTTCTTTGCATTGAATCCTAGCTGCCATACTTCTGACCATTCCTCCAACCTTGCCAAGTCCCTTTTCATCCTTTCCACGCCTCCTTGTGTATCAACCCTGTTGCAGATCTTTGTGTCATCTGCAAAAAGGCATACTTTTCCTTCCAGTCCCTCTGCAATGTCACTGATGAAGACATTAAAAAGGACTGGACCCAATACTGAACCCTGCGGTACCCCACTAGTAACCCCCCTTTCTTCAGAGTGGACTCCATTTACAATTACCTTCTGTGTCCTGTTGTCCAGCCAATGTTTTACCAGGCTACCACCCTGGGTCCCATTCCCAGGCTGGTTAATTTGACTATTAATCTTTTGTGTGGGACTGTGTCAAATGCCTTGCTAAAGTCTAGGTAGGCCATGTCCACAGCCCCTCCCTGGTCTACTACTTTGGTCACCCAGTCAAAGAAATCTATTAGATTCATCTGACATGACCGTCCCGCTGTGAACCCATGCTGCCTTGGGTCCTGTGCTCCACTGGCCTCTAGGTACTCAACTGTTCTTTCCTTCAGAAGTGACTCCATCACTTTCCCTACCACAGAGGTCAGACTGACAGGTCTGTAGTTTCCTGCCTCTGTCTTGGTCCCACTTTTGTGAAGGGGAATCACATCCGCCTTCCTCCAGTCCTCGGGTACCACACCATCCTCCCATGATTTATTAAAAAGAGTAGCCAGTGGTTTCACTAGTTCCTCCCTTAATTCTTTTAGAATTCTGGGGTGAATTCCATCAGGACCCATTGCTTTGTCCACCTTCAGTTTTAGGAGTTCTTGCAGAACCCTTTCTTCTGTGAAAGGACTGGGATCGACGCCCCTATCAAGAGTGCTTCTGTTAATTGGATTAGGCACTTCCCCCTCCTCTTTTGTGAATACTGAGCAGAAATATTCGTTCAGTATTCCTGCTTTTTCACTGTCCCCCTCTGCCCACCCACCGTTCATTCTATTCAGCCTCACTATCCCTCCCTTTGTCTTTCTACGCTCGCTGATGTACCTATAAAAGGTTTTATCCCCCTTCTTAACTGAGTTGGCTATCTTTTCCTCAGTTTGGGCCTTTGCTATTCTGACTTCCCTCCCTGCTTCCTTCTGCCTTAACTGGTACAGCTTTCTGTCCTGCTCCTTCTGTGTTTCCTTATACTTCCGGAATGCTATCTTTTTCTTCCTGACTTTCACAGCCACCTCTTTTGAGAACCATAGTGGCTTTTTCTTTCATTTTGATTTGTTTATTTGCTTCACACAAAGGCTTGTTGCCTCTGTGATGGCAGTTTGATAATTCCCCATTGTTGCTCCTCACCTCCCTTCTGGTATGAGGTCTAGATTGCTCCTCATGAGTGGGTTCAAACTGCTGTCTGATGCTGCCACCTGTAGGGCATCAAGAATGGCCCTGCTCTTGGATGTGGCTGCAGCAAATGTGCTCCAGTTAACATCTGGCATATTCAGGTCTCCCATCAACAGTATCTCCCCTTTCTCTGCCATTCTAAGAATGCCTTCTATCATATCCTTGTCCATTCCTTCCCCTGACATGGGGGTCTGTACACAACCCCTGTGCAGATTGCAGTGCCCTTTCCAGTCTCCAAGGTGACCCACAGTGCCTCCTCTCCTCCCTGTTTACTCTTTTGTTCAGTTGCTTTTATCCCTTCCTTTACATAGAGAGCTACTCCTCCCCTTCTTCTCCCCTGCCTGTCTCTCCTGTAGGTTATGTACCCTGGTATGTTAACATCCCAGTCATGGTTCTCTGTGTACCATGTTTCTGTGACTGCTATGATATCCAGGCATCCCTCTTCCATTAAGGCCATCAGCTCAGGGAGCTTGTTGCCCAGACTATGGGCATTGGTACTCATTACCCTCCATTTCCTGATGGCCTTACTCCCTTTTGCCCCATCCCTGTCCTTCTTGACTTTGTCACTTTCTCCATTTACCCCTGCTCTTCTCCCTATCGACACCTCTATGTTGGTGTTTGCCACACTTACTACTGTGATTATTTTGGGGGGGCTAGGATTTTCCTGCTTCTTTCCAGTGCCTCACCCCTTGGCTAGTTTAAAAGCTTGCCAATGAGGCATTTAAACCTATCACCTAGGATCCTGGTTCCCCTTCCGGACAGATGCAGCCCATTATGCCAGTATAGGCTTGCATCACTCCAGGTGGACCCCCAGTCCCCAATGAAGCCAAATCCCTGAGCTCCACACCAGTTTTTCAACCACTGATTGAATCCGATGGTGCGGAACACCCTAGCCTCTCCTATGCCATAGATGGGTAGCACCTCCGAGAAGGTTACCATGCGTGCCACTTGACTAAGGCCCCTCCCCAATTCCACAAACTCTTGGAGAGGGAAGGGTTGAAGGGGCAGGGGATGGAAGCAGTGATGTGGGGTGGAAAGGTGGTGCTAGCGATGGCAGGCACATCGAGATTCACGTATCATAAGGATACCATCTATCTGTCTACCTATCCTTTGCAAAAAACTGGATTATTGCTTCAGTTAGGATTCTGGACACAGCGACAAATGTAGGGAAATGTGATGTTAGGGTTTCCAACCCTAACACCATTGCCCATCCCTGAAGTGAATGAGGGGTGGAGTCTTCCTTGGGGTTGTAAACCCTAACGCTCACCACATTGCAGTAACAGAAAAGCTGAGATGTGATGGAGACAGGTGTGTATGTTTCATGAGTGCATAGAATGAGGTGAGCATTAGGGTTGACAACCCCAAGAAAGACTCCACCCACATTCTCTTCAGAGGTGGGGCAGTGGTGTTAGGGTTGGAAACCCTAACATCACATTTCCCTACTTTTGTCACTATATCCTGAAACCCAATAGATGCATTAACACAGTTTCTGGCAAAGAATTTCCTTACTTTTTGACATACAGAATTAGTTTAGTTGCCATATTGGTCCTTGTAAGAACAGATCCAGAAGGAAATGGTTTGATAACTTTTATTGGATCAACATAGATGTTACAAAAAGAAAACAGTGCCTTAGCTTTCAGACCAGCCAGATCCTTCCTCGGAGACTCGAGAAAGGACCTAGTTGGTCCGAAAGCTTAGGCGACGTTTTCTTTTTGTAACATCTATGTTGGTCCAATAAAAGATTTAAAACCATTTGCTTCTGGATCTTACTTTTTGAGATAGTCTATTCATATCCTTATTTGCCTGGGGGAGCATAGGTTCCGGATGGAGGTGTAGGGCCCAAAGGGCCCTGCATTTCCATTTGTAGGACAACAGCAACTAAATTGTCAGCATAGCCTTCTTATTACCCCACCTCATGTACCCAGCACTCTAAATTTTATTTTCAAATCCTAACCAAATCATGATTCTGCACCACTGCAACATCATTCCATTCCACAGGTGCAAAAAGACAGTTTGGGCAGGATTTGAAAAATGGCAGCTGTCACATTTATGAGGTGACGTAAAAAAAGGCTATACTGAAAATTTGGTGTAAAAAAACAGTGTAAAAAAACAGTGTCAGTGGCTCAGCAGGTTGCACACTCACCTCTGAGGCCAGAAGAGTGAAATATTGTGGGTTCTAGCACCACACCAGGCACTTGGGGTAAATCCCAATATTGGCACTGTAGTGCATCATGAGGGGGATACTGCACTCCTGAAGTGCTGTCTTTCAGATGAGATATTAAATTGAGGTCCCATCTGCCTGTTCTGGTGGTTGTTCAGGTGGACGTTAAAGATCCCATGGCACTTCTCACAAAGTATAGGGGAATTTTTTATTGAAAGGAGGACTCCAAACAATATAACAAATCAAGAATAAAAAGACAGAACATCACCTCAACCAGTGATCACAATTCACCCATAAAGAAGAACATTTTGCTTGGCCATACAATTTCAAATCTGAGCAATATGCGTTGAAAACAGAATTAGATATGTTACAAAAAAGTTCTTCAAATGAGACAATACGTTGTTGCATAGACCAAAAGCATCTTGATTGCCAAATATAAAAACGAATAATAAAGAAAACTAAAAGTAACGTTTCCGAAGGATACTTAGACCATTTACCCCTATTTGTACCATACATTAAAATCTCATAAGAAATAAAAGAAAAAGATGGTTCCTTCCATTTATTTGCCAACCAATCCCAAAATGGTCTAATATAAGAACATTCCAAAAAGATGTTTCTATGCTTCCAATACTGATACACAATTTTCACGAGTACACCATCTATCACTAAGTTGTTTATGTTTATGTGAATTACCCACTGGCAATCTACCATAAGAACTTAACCAAGCACTATCCCATATAAAGGCTGGAATATGCCTTTGGGAAAGTAACATTAAAACTCTCTCTTGAGATTGAGAAGGGCAATCAGGAAAAACCAACTGTTCCGAAAAATCTAATGATACAATAGTACTGTACAATTGTTTTCTATTCAATATTTCCAAATTTGAAACTGTTAATTTCCATCTTTTCAATAAACAAAAAACTTCTTTACCATATTTGGGAATATTGGGAATTTTATGTAAAGAAAATAAATTGTTTTTCTTCCATAATGAAAAAATCGACAAAAACCATAATTGTACATAAGGAAACCAAATTTTTGAACCAGGTTTCAAAAGCGGACTAATATTATACGTAAGAAAAATACTGAGAAAAAAGGCTATGGGGTGGACCATACCAACCCCGCCTTGTCTAATTGACCTATACGTGAAACCTCTTTTAATGGGATTCAATCTACTTCCCCAAAAGGCCTGAAAGAAAATACTATATACCGAAGTAAATAAAGACAGTGGCGGGGGAAACACATAACTAATATACAGAAAGACCGGTAACAATAATGATTTGATGAGTAAAACACGTTTACGTTTAGCTATTTGCTTTCCTTTCCAACTCGCAACCAAAGACTGAGCCAAATTTAATTTCTGAGACCAATTTAAATGCATCATATCTACATCCCCAAATTTAACTCCTAAAATAGTTACTATATCTTTGGAAATGGGTATACCTGCTGAAACACCAGATTCGGGAATCAGAGTAGAACCAAACGGAAAACCTTCACTTTTTCATAATTAATCTAGAACCAGAAGCCCTGGAAAACAAATCTAATGTAGAACCAATGCAGATTCTTCATTGAGTGAAGATAAACAAACTACCACATCATCAGCATATGCTAAAATTTTAATAGGTAATATATTCTCAACAAGGCACAACCTTTCAAGCCCTTATGAGTACATACCATTCGAATAAAAATGTCAATAAAGAATACATATAAAAGTGGGCTTAACGGACAACCCTGCTTAACGCCCCTCTGTATAGCCACAGAAGAACCACACCAACCATTAACATTCGGAATAAGAGAAGCAGACTGATATAACAACTGTATCCAGTTAATGAAACCTTCAGGTAAACCATAAGCACAAAGTACCAAAAAAAGAAACTTATGTGAAATTCGATCAAAAGCTTTTTCTTGATCCAAGCTGAGCAAGTATCCATTTAATGTACCTGTCTGTGATGCTGTAAAAAGTTCCCGAATTATTAATAAATTATCGTTTTGAGATCTACCTGGTATTGAACAAGTTTGATAAGGACTGATTACTTTGCCCACAATCGGAGATAATCTACCTAACAAAATTTTACTTAGAATTTTTAAATCGGTATTCAACAAACTTATCGTTCTCCAGTTCCTTAAGTCGGTTTTCAAACCTTTTTATACAGTAGTATCACTAAAGCTTGATTCGTTGAAGGTGCCAACCTGGCTGTATACAACATCCTATTAAACAGAGAAGTCAAAAGTGGGACTAAATCTCTATAAAAGTTCTATAAAATGCAACACCAAAGCCATCCGTACCAGAAGCTGAATCAATGTTTAAAGAAAATATAGCATCTTTTACTTCAGCCTCGGAAATATCGCACAATAGACGTAAGCCATCCTCCATATTTAATTGAGGCAACTAAAGGCCGTCAAGGTCTAGTAATTCACATAGAACATGACTATCAACACTATATAGGTCAGTCAAGTAATTTGTCACAACTTCTAATAAGGCAGACGGAGTCTTTACTATTTGACCAGAAGCCGATGTCAATTCTGTGATAACACGTTTAGCAACCCTTTGTTTACAATCGTTAAAAGGGTCTAAGGCACCCTTATGCGACTTCAACCCAAACCTATGTTCAAAATCCAAAGATTTTGCTCTGTCATATCTATACAGAAACATAAGTTCCTTCACCTTACTAATTTGAACACTATAATCCAACCCTTCTGTTTCTGTTAAAGAAATTAACTTTTGCAACTGCGCTCTCAACCGTAAATATTCTAAATATTGGGAATTGTTTTTCACATGGGAATATGATTGGAAAAAGACTTTCCAATCCCGTTTAGTATCTTCCCACCAAGTATCAACATCATCATAAAAGTCCAAAACTGACAGTCTAGCACTTAATTCCGACAAGCATGCTTGCTTAACCGTTTCGACAGATAATAAAGAGGTATTTAGTCGACACAAATTCTTTTTATAACGCCAAGCGCCCATCCCATGATAGGCAAACAGACAAAAGATTTATGGTCGGAAATTCACAAACTCGTAAATGAACATTAGTTACATGTAGAGAAACAGAGAGAAAACAAAGTCTATCCTAGTAGACAATTTATTTTTAAAGAAAGTCCTACCACCCTCTGAGTGTAAGCAACGATAAGCATCTTTAAGATGAGCAGTATCTAAAATTTGTTTCAATTTTTGAGAATCACAAAATAATTTGGGTGTCCGCATACCCCCATCTGAAATACTGAGAGCACAATTAAAGTCACCTGCCCAAATGATTAAACGAGAAGTGTACAAATAGGGATGAATGTCATTCAGAAGTGCAACTCTAAGAGCTTTGGTCTGCGGTGCATATATAGTAATTAAACAAAATCTTTCACTCCCAAAATTAATGTCTAGTAATAGCGCACACCCTGGACAAATATCCACCATCTTAGATACTCTCAAAGCCGGAATAGCAAATAACACCCCAACCCCTTCGCAAGGTGCCTCTCCATTTGACCAAAAGGACATTCCTGATGACCAAAGATTCCGAGCTTGTTGCACTTCATGAATAGTTTTTAACCTTGTATCCTGAAGACAAATAACATCACTATGTAAGAGTTGCAAGCATGACAAAGCTGTAACCATCTTTCTATGACATTTCATACTATTCACATTAAGAGTGGTTATTGTCAAAGAAGCCATTAGGCAAAAATAAAGGAAAATAAATTCCACAGAAATACCCATTTAAGATAGATATCAGCAAATAACCTTAGAAGCTCTTCTTCTCTGTGAGCGTCTAGGAAAACTATCGGTCTGCGCCATATCCCCTTCATCCCCTTCCGAAAAAGTATCTGTAACCACTGAGGTTTTTGAAGAACGATCAGATTTTTCTCCCTCAGAATCATCTTTTGATCCCAAAACGGCAAAGCTATTGCCTAATTTCCAAGATTCGGAAATGTCACCACTAGCCGAGGCCTTAAATATTTGCTTAGATGGAACTGGTTTTCCTGACCTGTGCGCTTTTTACTACCTTTTAAAGGGTATAGCCTGGGAGACGGGGGGCATCTCTGACTCCTCAAGTTTATCAGATAAAGCAAGATCTGGTTTAGAAGAAAAAGAAACCACTGAGGAACCTTCCCTTAAAGGGTCTTTATTCACATTGTCTTGTGCGTCTACCGAATCTGAAACACCCAAATCGGCTGCTGCAGCCGAACTAGACTGCACACTGAGAGGAAGACTGAGAGGGTGTGGAGACTATGGTGAGGGAATGTGTCTGAACCAAATCCTCGCGTTGGGCACCTATAATCAACCTTTCTTGTGAGGGACAATTATCTCTATGATGTGAAGCCCAAGGACATTTAGCATAGCCATGGCCAGTTTGTTCACATAAATTACACTTGAATAAATTCAAACATTGGGCCGCCAAGTGACCAAATTCAAAACAATGAGAGCAACGGGGAGTGTCACAAGCAGTGTTCAAATGGGTTCTAGAACCACATTTAAAGCATGCTTTAGGTTGCCCAACATAAAATAAACAACCTCTATCTCTCCCCAAGAAAAAACTATTAGGAAGATGCTGAGGACCATTACTAGAAGAAAACAGTTTGACCCTCACTTTCCATCCCCCATTCCAAATTTGTTCGCTATCCAAGATAGGAACCGGTTTATCCAGAACATCACACCTCCTACGCAACCAAAAAATAATGCCTTCAACATGCACTCCCTCATTACGAAACAAAATTGTGACTAACTTCACAGAAGGTTTGGTAAGAGGGACTGCTAAAAAGGGGATCCAGAGAGGTGAATTCTTAACCACCTGAAAGACAGACCAAAAACGTTCCAAACCTGCTGGGGTTTTAAAACTTATATCATAATTAGCATTTCTCAAGTGAATAAGTGCATAAATGTCCGAGGACATGAACTTCATGGATCCTTTCAATAAAACTCTAGATATATAGAGCCTATCAGGAAGGTCTTCCAAACCCCCCTTATACAGTAACCGTACTGCATTCCTACGTGGTGCTGGTTCTCCTTTATTTGAAAAAAGATCAGAGAGTTTAAATTGGGGCCCTTCAGTCAGTACAGGATGTAAACTCGAAGCATTAGGTGCTACCGATGAAATAGAGGGTGTATCAGAAGAAAAAATATCCGTAGAAAAGCACTCTGTAGCCTTTGTCAGTGTGTCTGATCTTGAAGTGACTGTCTGAAAAGGGTTAGGAGCAACTGAAGTGTTAGCTAGCCCATTATACCTCTTTACTGAGGCATCAGAAGAGTCAGGTATCCAATTCCGACGGCGTTTGCTGCCATCCTGCTTCTGCAAGCGCTTTCTCAGGAGACCAACTTTTTGGGACCAAGGAATGCAATGTAGAACTATTAAGTTGAGCAGGAGCTATATTACCTTCCGTTAAGGACCCAGAAGAAGGTAGTTGCAATAAATTAGTGTCATTACTTTGTACACCCAGCTCAGTACCCTTGTTGTTTGTACTTTGTTCTTCGTCCGAGTGCTTCACTGAAGGAGTTAAGAAAACTCCAGCATCAGCTTTCATAATGGAGCCCCCTTTAGAGTTAGTGTTTAAAGCCCCTGATGTACTAATCAAAGAATCACTTTCTATTAAAGTTTTAGTCTCCCTCAAAGCAAACGTCGACGCACTTACTGTGTTTGAGCGCGTATCCATTCCAGGAGCAGCAAGTAAACATTGCGAGGCAGGTGCCACAGACGAAACTCCTGGCGTCACGTAAACCTCACGCGACCAGGAAGTACAGGCTGCCGAATCAGACAATATTGTCTCTGCAGACCGCAAAGCTGCTATTTCCTACAGCCTCACGGCTCGCACACCTTCTCGCTTCTGCCATTATGATCACACAGCAGACGCTCTTTTTGGCAACAAAACGCCTTCAGAATCTAGAGAGAAATTTTACATGTTTCAGGTTGTGTCGACTTACTGTGCAGCTCCACATTACTCGAGGAAAAGAATTCTTGAGGTAGCGAGGCATCCTGCATTTCAGTAACATTACAAGAAACTTCCAAATCTTCAGGAGCAGGAGAGGAAGCCCACTCTCTTCTTTCATTAACCTCCATCAGCTCTAAGGGTTGAGACAGAGTAGCCATCTTGCGTCCGTCCACCAAAGGTTCCCCCTCTAAAGAGTAGGGGAATTTCCCCAGTGTCCTGGCCAAATTTCCACCAGTCACTAAAAATGCCACTAGCAGCTTAATGTGGTTCAATTTCAGTTTGTCCCCATCTGTATCCCCCAAACACATACACACACACACCGTGTCACCCCTGAAAAAGGGACTTCTAGTCTCAGTGGACCTATCCGTTCAACAAAATTCCATAAATAAAATATTTTAAATTTCCAATGTTACAAGCGAACATAGCAAAATTTCAACTATGCTCATAACTTTACCATTTTTACATATTCTGACCCCACATTTTCAACATGGCCTTCTTATGACCCCACCTCATGAATAAGGGTGGTGAAAATTTTCAAATCCTGCCCGAAAGACGATTTCACCAGGCAACCATGAAATCACCTTTCAGGCAAGCGTTGCCTAATTCTACTGCCATTGTTCATGAGGTGGGGTTCCCAAAAAGGCCACGTTCCAAATCTGGTGTAAAAATATGCAAAAATGACAAAGTTATGCATCAAAGTTGAAAATCTCATTGAAATACATTGAACAGCGCTTACCTTAATTTCTCATGTAGCAGTTGGCATTTCCAGCAGCCAGATGTGCCTTCCATCGGAGAGTGGAACATCACCCTTTGACCTGTTCAGCTGAGTAAGGGTATGTGGCGGATGTGGGATGTGGGTTGGTGGGTGCTGAGTGAGAGGTTGTGGTAGGGTGGGTCAGATCGGTGAAGGACCATTTTCTTTTGTACAGGTTTTAAGGGGGATAAAGAACATCGAAGGACCATTTTCTTTATTTCAGAAAGGATGACAATCAGAGGGGCGGGGGTGCCATTAGACACCAAGGAAATAAGAATTCTGAATGGGGACGATGATTGAGGGTGAAGTAGTACTAGATAGCAGGGAAAATACTGATAGAATGCATTTAATAGTGATCACTCCAAAATATGGAGGTTCGTAAAAAAACGCAAAATAGATTTTTCCCCATACTACTTAATGGAAATCCATGACCTTCAAGGCTTGGGAGATCTATTGGATAAAATATGCTTTTAGTAGAGATCACTCCTAAACATGAAAGTTCATTAAAATCTTTCAATAATTTATTCTTTTGCTGTCTCTCTTTTCTGCCTTTTCAGTTTGGGAATTTTTATAAGAGCCTTCGTGATAATTCCTGTAAGGGGGTCAAAAAACTTCACACAGTCCTTCACTATTAATTGTGCGTTTTGGGCATTTTATTCAGTGTCCTGCATTTGCAGTGCCCATTTCTGACTTCCTCACTGTTACAACATGATGGTACAAATTGAGTAGGAGTTATACATGCATTTAGAAGCAATCGCTCCAAAACATGGAAGTTCATGGAAATCCTTCAATAAATGTATTCTTTGTTCTTGCATTTAAACCTCTAATTGTTTTGAAAAAATTGTTTAAGACACTTCATGGTAATTCCTGTATGGGGGTCAAAAAACATCGCACAGTACTTCGCTATTCACTGAATGAATCGGGCGTTTTGCTTTCTATCCTACAAATTGCAATGCCCGTTTCTGAGCTCCACAGTATCACAACATGAAGGATCTAAGGGATACGGGGCATGCCAATTTGATACTTAGCTTTTTGTAAGAGTTATATAAATGTCCTACTTAAAATATGACTGCTGACTTAGAAGGTAAAATAGGGCTTTTTGCCCGCTGCTGCTCCTGCACCTAATATTTTACATTCTCTGTACTGGTAAAATTTCAAGTGCACGCCTTGAAATTTCTCTATTAGTTTCACCATTGTGGCACATCTGGTGCCTCTGATTCAGTTTTGTTTGCCATACTTCATCCCCCGATCACCTCTCCTCCCTCCCTTTTTGCTGTCTATCTGTACTGTGCCCTTGGTTAATGACAAAATGGCCGTCACGATATAGAAAAATATTTTAAAAGTTGCTCCCCATAGACTATAATGGAGCACGCCCCCACACTCTCCCTGGGCACATGTCATTACATGCCTGAACAAGGGGGCGGGTCTTTACTCAGCTCCCAGGACTGGGAAGTGGAAGCGATCGGCTGAGTAGAAATTTATGATCCCTTCCACTCTTAAATACTGAAGAATTTTTTTACCTAAAATAGTCAGATAAGGTGTCACAGAGGTAAGGAACTATACCATGAGGTGCATAACATTAGCTTGGTGAATCTCTTTAAACACCTTACTCAACCCTAACTACAGTGGCGCGACCACGCCACTATAACACACACACATATATATATATATATATATATAAAATCACCCTCCCCCCAGGACGCATCTAGAAATGAGCTGTTACAGCTCAGTGTGTCTTTCCTGGTAAAACTTCTGAATTAAATAAATATATAACAGGGCAGAATAAAACTGTTATTTTTGCCTGTTGTTCAGTCGCAGTGGAAATAACGTTATTTCTACTGCAGCTCATGATATTTCCTTGACAGCCTGGTCACAATGGCAAGGTGGAATACATGGTGTGACAAATGTTCTACTCTGTTGTCACTGGTTTGTCATGAACTGACACACTAGAGTGGCAGATGTCCAGATGGCTCCTTGTAGTTCAATGCTGGCACCACCTAGCTGACTATTAGGGTATCTCAATCTGGTTTTTGCCCTACCACTAGCTACTGCTAGCCCAGTATAATGCCTGCATTTTAGACAACAGAACCACCCCACTAGACACCCCCAGGTACCTCTCACCCACTCTGTGTAAGACACAGGTTACTTTTATACTTGGTAGTTGTGACCTTTAGTAGCAAACACCAGATTAATCAAAAGAAATGGATATGATCTGTACAAAAAACACCACAGAGTAACAGAGAATATTAAATATATAAATATAGTGTATAGCAGAGCATTGTTCTGTCTATAATTCCATCCCTTTCAAAATGCTGTTGTACCACAGTTCAAAGGTCATGGAATATGACTGTACCCTTCTGTGGTACAACGCTATTCTGAAACCTCTAGAGACTGCATGTGTCACTTTCATTTTGAAAGCAAAAGAACAGACATGCACATGTTTCACACAATACAATAGACTATAAAAAATACAGGATGAGCAACTTTATGTACAGGCAGTGTGTTCTGCCCCCCAGAGGGGTTCTGATTCTACGGAGCCCTTGAGCTTTGCTCTCAAGATCAGGGGAAATCAGAACCCATCTGTGGCAGAATACACTGGTTGTACATAGTTGCCCATCCAGTATTCTCTATATGTAATATTTACACTGCTAAGTCATAGAATACACAATAAAATACAATACAGATCTGCCAGCCAAGTAGCGTGGGTGGCTGAGACATCCGTGCCTTACCTTCTGCCATGCCGGTGACCTGTGTTCACAGTGTGAGCGGGCCACCGGGAGTCAGCTGGGAACGGAGAGAATCAAGAGTCTGGAGGACTGCTCTTTTTCCCAGGGAGGGAGGACTGGCGCTCCTGCTGAACGACTGCCCCAGGTGGTAGCCCGAGGGTGGTGAGTGTGTCTGTTGGGGCACCAGAGAAGGAGGCTGCAGGACTGTGCACGCCCACCATATATCTGATATGTGCCCCAGCGATGGGGAAGGGAGAAAATGGAGGAAACACCCCTGGCTACAGGTGGCGACGCAACCACTGCAGAGCTCAAACTCAGCAATCAGGCACAGTGGCCCCTACTGACACAGGGCCTAGGCTGAAGGTAAGTCCAGTGCGGCTTCCAGGGGCAGTTTGAAGGGGAAGCCAGGGGAGACCTGGTTATAAAATGTATATATATAAAAATAAAAATACAATACAAATAAAACACTAGGAAATGCAAATTAAGGACATTTAAGCAGAAAGTTTACAGAAAGAAAAAACACTCTCGTTTTTAAACTAAAATCTAGCAACTCTTACCCCAGCTCCTGGGTTTCTTTCTTACTTAGGAACTGCCACTTAGTCCTGAGATCAAGCAGTCACAGAACATTCCCTTTTCTTACAATGGACATCTGTTATGTTTTGCTCCCCCTCTAAATCTACGGGGTCTGAGATGTGTTCCCAGGCTAAACCTCTCATGGGGTCACACCAACTATTGCATCATTAGCCACCCCTGTAACGAAACATGTTTGTCCTACTCTTTGTTCCAGAAGCCCCTTTAGTTCTACAAAAGTGGCAGAGACCACACCTGCAGCCAGACTGCATCTTCCATATGGGCAGATGCGGATTCGATATTACCCACTGCAAAACCAGCTGCTCCTGCTTTGGAGTGGACCAGGCAACAACACTGCATGGGTGCCCCAGAAAAGCCTGGACTTCATCAGACATTCTATTCACACGAAAAGGCCAAGCTATCAGTCTGGATTCCAGACCTGCTCTCCCTAGTCAGATACTGAGAAAGGGTACTCGAGCTCATTACTGTCCTTCCTACCAGATAGTAATCTGCTCAAATCAGGGGTCCTTAGTCAGGAAGGCAGTATAGTGCTGCAGTTTAGGGGGCACTGAGCTGCAAACCTGGAGACATGGGTTTCAATCCCACAGCCCCACTTGCATACTGTGTGACCCCGACCAAATCACCTAGCTTCCTTGTGCTCCCTCCCAGGTTGCACCTAGAAGCAAGCTTCAGCTTAGTGTGCCTTTCCTGGTTAAACAATTGCCCCTTTTGTATTAGCCCTGAATAGACTACAACCCCTTAAAACAAAGCACAATTTAACCTAGCCCTACTCCTGTAACATTCACTCTGCCTACCTGATAAATATGTCAGGAATATGCCCTGTCTATGTTATATATCTGTATCTATGTTACACATGGTATACCTAAGACATTCCATACAGCACCCAAGAATAGGCTTCTATTCCCTTCACTAGGCAGTGTTATTGGCAAAACTCCTCATGAATGATAATCTTATTCCTGGATGTCCTGCAGAATATTCCCTACATATACAGTATATCACACTAGTGCTAAATAACTTGGGTAAATATGTCATGTTATTTTTGGGGAAAATATTTATTTTCACTTAGAACACATGTTGTTCTCCTAGAGCATTCTCTTAGAGCATTCTATTTCTACCTGGAATCTGAAAATATAACACAGAGAACAATGGACCAGATAGAGAATTAACCCGTGGAAGCAAAGGCAGTTTTAAGCTAAAACTAGGTAAGACACTAACAAAGGCATTACAGATAGTGCAGTGCATAGGGGATACAACATGGATTGCAGCAGAATAAACGTACATATCCGCACCAAGGCTGTGACCTTCATAAACTAACTTGGGTCTTCTGCTATTTGTGAATGATGAGTTTTGCCACTGACTAGTGGAGATACATGTGTTAGTCCTCTGCAACTCATTAGGTAGTCCCTATGTATACCATATATTAGCAACAGAGAGAGAGAGAGAGAGACAGAAAGAGGTGTATGAATATAAAATGTTACTTATTTGATCAAGCCTTTGTAACCATTGCCTGATTTTCTGAATAGTACCTCTGCTTTTTTAGATTAATTGCTGAATGCATTTACTATTATGTATTATTTATTTTGTGGTAATTAGTGTATGTTTTTATTATTGATATGTGTATGTTAAGTGCCCTGAGACCCTGGTATAGGGCGATTGATGAATGACCTTGCCTTGCTTGCCTTGCTTGCCTGCATGTGGTGATGTCCATATTGCAGTGAGAATTTCACAGCTGCCTTTTTCCTTCTTTTTTATGTAGTACTAAGCTTTCATTTTTTGGCCTTTGCCAGTCATTCTCTGTGAAGGGATGCCCTCTCATTTATCTCCTTAATAGTAGGCTGAGAAACACCTTGTCAGAAATGACCTAAACATTTACTTCTCTCTCTCTCTTCCAGTTTGTCTTGGATTCCGAGTGACCTCTGTGTTCACACGGTTGGGCCCTGCCGACAGTTCCCAAAGGGGGTTGTTGTAGGAGCTAATCTCTCTCACTTAAGGCACATTGTCAAAGCCCACTCTGGGTGGATATGGCTGTGGAAAATCCGTGTGTGTGTTTGTGTGTGTGTATATTTATGCACATGTACATTAGTACGTATCAGTGGGTGAGCATAGGTGCTTGCATGTATTTAAGTAACAGTGTTACAGTGCATGTCTGTACGTGAATGTGTTTGTATGTTAGTGTGTGTGGGTGTCTATGTATGAGTGTGCATGGGTTTCTTAGTGTTTGTGTGGTGTGTGTTTTATGTGTGTGGGTGTGAACTGTATGTGAAAGTGTGTGCTTATCCAAGAGTGTGTGCATGTGTGTGTGTGTGTGTGTGTGTGTCCCACTGTAGTCCTTGGCCCATGCTGTGGCTATAAGTTGGAAATGATAGCAGTGGAAAGACATGCCTGGTGTAGTTGAAGGTGGAGGGTGCCAGGCTCCTGAGTTAGACGCTTTTGAGGCAAAATGCACAGAGATTACAGTTCCACCCAGCTTGGGGGACAGATATCCAAGTGGGAAGTGCAAGGACTATGGGCATTCTTCTTTAATGAAAAAGGTATTTTCAAATGCAAGCTAAGGAATGTCACAAACTATGCAAACTTTACAATAAGACTGCACTCTAAAACAGAAACACTGAGATGCAGTCAGAGCATATACCGTGTTAAATAAATTGTTAAATAGTGCAACATTATGCACCTGTGGCATAGAAACCCTGGGGAGAGCTACAGGATGGGGGGGGGGGTTGCTGGAGGTCACCAAGGAAGAAAAGGACCTGGGGGTTATTATTTCAGATGACCTGAAAATGTCAAAGCAGAGTACAAAGGCAGCAGGAAGGGCCAGTGGCATGCTGGGGCGCATACACAGGGGTATGATTAGTAGAAGATGGGAGGTAGTGATGCCGTTATATAAAACCCTGGTTAGGCCTCACCTGGAGTACTGTGTTCAGTTCTGGAGGCCGCACCTTCACAAGGACATTAACAGACTGGAGACGGTACAGAGAAGGGCAAACTAAGATGGTATAGGGCTTGCACCACAAAACTTACAAGGAGAGATTAAGGGACGTCAATATGTACTCACTGGAGGAGAGGAGGGAGAGAGGGGACACAATAGAAACATTCAAGTACCTCAAGGGTATAAACAAGGTGCAGGGGGGAGACATCTTCCAATACAGGAGGAGTACAAGAACGAGGGGGCATGACATGTAATTGGAAGGTGTCAGGTTAAGAGGGAATGTGAGAAAGTTTTTCTTCACAGAGAGGGTAGTGGACACACGGAATGGTCTGCCACAAGAGGTGGTGGGAGCAAGCACTGTAGTTGATTTAAACATGTATGGGACAGGCGTAGGGGATCCATAGAGGTAAAGCAGAGGGAGGGTCAGAAACCGTAAACAAGTACAGGGCATACAGGCAGACTGGATGGGCCTAGCGGTCCTTATCTGCCAGCAATTTCCATGTTTCTATGTAACTGTATCAGAATGAAGGCCAACACAAACACAAAATAAAACTGAAGCACTGACCAGCCAAAGCTGACCATGTTGGGAGGAGATATTTTTATCATGGAAAGTGCAGGAAGTGTACTGTGTGAAAAACTGAAAAAGTTACTCCATTTGCTGTTTTGGAGACCCTGAATTCAAATCAGAACAAAAGCCACAGTAACGCAGCTAGCCCAGTGTAAGGACACCACCTGGGAGACTGGGATGCCATACCTCCCCCCAACCCCACACGCACACAGTTGACCAATAAGCATCAGTGACAACTCACTGAGAAGGCAGCTCCTCTCCTCTCCTCTCTCCCTCCTCTCCTCCTCCTCCCTCCTCTCCTCCCTCCCCTCCTCTCCCTCCCTCTCCTCTCCTCCTCCCTCCTCCTCTCCTCTCCTCCTCCCTCCCTCCTCTCCTCCTCCTCTCCTCTCCTCTCTCTCCCTCTCCTCTCCTCCTCTCTCTCCCTCCCTCCTCTCCTCTCCTCTCCTCCTCTCCTCCCTCCTCCTCCTCCTCCCTCCTCTCCCTCCTCCCTCCCTCTCCTGTCCTCCCTCCCTCCTCTCCTGTCCTCTCCCTCCTCCTCCTCTCCTCTCCTGTCCTGTCCTCTCTCTCCTCTCCTCTCCTCCCCTCCCTCCCTCCCTCCCTCTCCTCCCTCCTCCTCTCCTCCTCCTCCCTCCTCCCTCCTCCCTCCTCCTCCCTCCCTCCTCTCCTCTCCTCCCTCCTCCTCCTCCTCTCCTGTCCTCCTCCTCCCTCTCCTCTCCTCTCCTCCCCTCCCTCCCTCTCTCCTCTCCTCTCCTGTCCTCTCTCTCTCTCTCCTGTCCTCTCCTCTCCTCTCCTCTCCCTCCTCCCTCTCCTCCTCCCCTCTCCTCCCCCCTCCCTCTCTCCTCCCTCTCCTCTCCTCTCCTGTCCTCTCCTCTCCTCTCCTCTCCTGTCCTCTCCCTCTCTCTCCTCCCTCTCTCCTGACTGCAGGAAATGTGCTGCCCTGATGGTGACCCCGAATGTCGGGGGTGGATGAGAAAAAAGGGGAATACGTCCGAAAAGGAAATATAAAAAAATGATGACAGTAAGGCAAATGCTCATTACTCTGGCTCCATCTTTTTTTGTTTGTTTGTTTATTCCTTGGTAACCCGGTAAGTCCCAGTAGGCACAATGCCTGTTTTCAGGGGAGACCTTGGAGCACTGGGGAGGTTAAGTGACTTGCTCAGTGGCAAAACAACAAACGGTGCAGTCAGAAGACTGACACAGCACACTACAGATTTGAAGTACTGCAATATTTTATTGGCCACAGTGCCAAACAGTGCAGTAAAACACTCAACGTTTCGCTGTAGGCTTCTTCAAGAGTGTGACTTATGGTCCCATAGTATGCAAGTAGAGGATGTGTGAAACAAACCCGGATCTGCCAATGTCCCAAGCTCATTCACAGGTCATTATTCTGTGCTATACTGTACAAAGATATCAAACAATATGAAGAAAGCGCCGAGGAGAGCGACCAAGATGGCTGCCAGCTTATAACACATAAGCTATAGGGACCAATTAGAAGAACTGGTGCTGTTCTTCTTGGAGAAGAGAAGACTCAGGTGGAGACATGATTAGAGTATTCAGGTATCCACAGTGTTGGAATTACGGGGGGGGGGGTTAACATAGCTCTGAAGTGAGTCCTGGCAGTTCAAGTATCACTGCCATTGACTTATAATTGAAAGGGGGACTCAACATGAGGATAGGACCCTCATGGGCCCCCTTAGCTCCCAAAGCTCATGAAGTGTAGTTCCAGCACTGAGTATCTAAATTTGATAACGCCATCAGACGAAATGCCACTCCTCAAGATGCACATAGATGAAAGGATGAAGAAACACACAATGTCACTGAAGGAAGATTAAAGGAAAACATCAGAGACAATTACTTCACAAGTGGTGAGCACTTGGCATAGATTGCCAGAGCACGTGCTATCAGCTGATGCTGTAATGACTTTCAAGCTCAAGCGTAACAAACAGTTTGAAGAAAAAGGGATCGCAAGGTATTACCTCTGAGCTGATGGGAGGGAGGAAGTGGATGAACCAATGATTCCGTCCCCCCCCCCAAAAAAAATCTGTTATTGTAACTGCGTCTTATTACAGGTTGCCATTTCCCTTGGGGATTGCATCATTACAGCTCTTCTGAGGGGGGATCCTATGACTGTGTCAAGCCACTGCACTACCAGTTGGCAACACTATGTAAATACAATAGCAGTGATGGACAGCAGTGGCAGTTCTAGGTCTTGGAGGGGGAAGATACCCCAGTCAGAATCAGCGATGTGCCCATGTAGTGTGCCAGCAGTGATAGCTGGCTGTCGATATAGTCAGACTGAAATTCCATCAGTGTGCCTGGTCACAAGGCGTCTGTAATCAGCCTCAGCCCAGCCATTTTACATTGTGGAGATGCCACTGGCAGATCGGAAGCACTAGTAGCAAGACACCTGAACAAAAACCTCACATTGCTGATTCTTCCAAGTCACACCTGTTGGCATAATGCAATACCAAGAGACAGGACTGCCCGTTGCCTCCCCAACCCCACCCCCACTCCCAGCACCTCAACAGCTGGGCACATGCCTCCAGCTGCTTATCTGTTGCTCTCAAGGCCAGAATGTATTTCACAGCTCATTAAAAGCTCAGAACAAGATGGGTAACATGTCAAGGAATCCCTGGACTGAATCCCCCTGGGCCAAACATGCCTCTGTTGTGCAGTATTTTTAATCCCAACAGAAATCCTGGATTCTGACACCACAAGGCTACTGCCCCCCCCCCCCACACACACACACACTTCATTCCCACATCATTTAAAGCCTTTGCAGATGTGCCCTGAAACTGAAATGAGGCCCTGTATGCAAACAGCTCCTGTTGTCTATCACTCAGCAGGCTTTCAAGTTGTCCCTATTAGCAATCACCTTCACTTCCCAGGTCATGACCTCACCCTGACAGCTTATGTTTCTGTACACACACACACACACACACACACACCATAAAATCTGTCAACTCTTCTTAAGGGGGTAATGTCTCCAAAATTCAGGGTTTTCTTGTACCACATGAGGAATGGACACCATTCTTGATCCTGGTGTACTATTAGAACTTTTAACAGCCTCACTAGGGGGACACTTACCTTTCAGCCCCTCCCCTCCCCAGCATACCGATCAGAGCCAAAAGCTCACAGTAACGAGGGATAAATTACTAAAATCAGGGGCCCCATCTTTTTCAATTAGTAAGTTATCTCCTTTCGTCCCAAATGGGCCCATTCCAGACCCGTACCACCCCCACTTCCTCATTTGGCTTCTCTGGGACTCACCAGTTGTCCATCCCTCCTCTGCCAGAGGACCAGGGAGCCCAGTTGCCGGTGAGGGCCTGCAGGGCACCAGGTCTTCATCTTGCCAGTTGAATTTTTTTTTCCCTCCTTTTTCTCCCAGGGTCTGCAGTGCATAACATGCTCCGTTGTGTGGGCTCCATCTCTGCTGAGATGCCACCCCCAGAGTGAAGTGGGCTGGACACCTTCCCTCATGTCCCACTGCACTGCCACCTAAAGCCTCCAGCTGGCAGTCATCTAGTGGGACATATGGACCCCTCCCTAATAGAGAAGAGCTGTCCGTGGGATGTTCTATCCTCCTTTCCCCGGCCGGCCCCCGAGTGACCCCTGTCAGTTTACGAACCTGGGTCGCTGGTGTGGCAGGATGTGAGACACCCAGCACTTCAGCCCCCACCCCACTGAACCAGATCTTAATGGAAGCATCAGCATAGGAAGCCCTTAGAATGTGGCTCAGAGTAAATACCATTTTCTGCAGCAAAAGTAGACTGTACCATTAATGTTTGATGAGGGGTATGAGCAGTCACTGGCCTGCACCATTACACTGCTACCAATGGGAGGGGGGAATTTTCTCCATTTTTTAGAGCCACCTGCCACCCATATGATATGTGTATGCACTCGAAACTGACCTAGGGGTTGCCAAATGGCACATGGCTGCTGCCCGGCCTCCCCTAGGTGAAACTGCTGGAGCAATGCATCTGCAACATCTACCATTTCATGATATCTCTGCTGGGGGCAGCAACCCGGGTCACCACTGGCCAGGTTACTCCCTGCTGCTTGGCAGAATGGTGCTGGCCACAAACAGGTGTTTAGACTGGGAAAATCTCTGGCTGTAAAAACGGATCTAGAGGTGTGTGTGGGGGGCTGACTAAGTCTGAATATTAGGAGTCAACATTGTGTGTTGCCATGTTCATACAAACAGGAAAGGTCACTGTCCATCACAGTTCCTCTCAGAAGGTTTACCTAAAGTGCTCAATGGTTCTCTCTTCTCTTAGTTCAGTTGATTTTCTAGGGCAAGGAAATGTCAGCGCTGGTCTCTTTCCTAAATTGTCCAGGAACCCGGCACCATATCAGATGGTATTTCCTGTTTCTTTTCTGTTTTGCAGTTTCAGTTACAAGGGCGAAGCTCACTTGCTTCATTGTACCAAAAGCCTAATTTCTGTCTGCCTGACCCTGATTACCGGACACTATTTTAAGAGGATAGTATAATTCTTAGAGGCCAATGGACTTCAGGATGGGAGGCAACATGGGTTTGTGGTGGGCAGATCATGCCAGGTGAATTTGAATCACTTTTTTATTGGGTTACAAAGGCAGTGGCGAGGGGCCAGGCAGTAAATGTATTATATCTAGACTTCAGCAAAGCCTCTCATTCTGTTCCCCACAGAAGGCTCATAAAAAAGCCTTGTGACTTGGGGGTGGAGACAAACTAACCAGGAGGATATGAAATTGGCTGGGGGATGAACTCGGGTGGACATGAACAGAGAGTACTCAGAGGTCAGAGAGGTAACACGTGGGGTACCAGAAAGAGACTGATGTTTTAGGATCAGTACTATTTAACATATTGATCTCAAACATGGGAAGGAATCTGCTCGGGGCAGGAACTGTCTCTTTGCAGCCAACAAACACTAAGATCTGTGACAGAGAGGATACTGAGAAGGGAACGAAGGACATGAAAGGGACTTAGGGACCTCATCTTTTTCAATGAGTATGTTATCTCCTTTCATTTTGATTGGCCCCATTTCAGAACAGTCCCATGCATTCTTGAACCCCACCACTGTCTTCATCCCAGCCATCTCTGAGGCCAGAAGGAAAAGGGGGGACAGAGAGACAAACTGTTTAAGTACTTGCAGGGAATCAGAGCAGGGTGGACCACAGTGAGCTCTTAAAGAGGAATGATGGCACGGTGACGAGAGGTCAAGCATGGACATTAATGGGGGGGAGGTTCAAGAAGGACATAAGGAAGTTCCTTATGGGAAGAGAGATGGACGAGTGGAATAGATTGTCCAATGAGGTGGTCCATTCAGGGTCCATGGCTGGGTCCAAACTTGGGTGGGACAGAAACAAGGGAATAGTACAAAGTACAGAAAAGGGAGATGGAGGGATTCTAGGAAAGGGGGTGTCAAAATAAAACACTTGGGCTGTCTGCTAATAACGCTGACCCCTTGTAGGCTAAGTATGGCTTCTGGTAGGCATTCAGCAGATCAGAGAGACCATGTGGACTTTTTCTGCTGTCAAATTCTACGTATGTTTCTGTCTATTGTAAAAAGGAGGAGGGCATTTTTCTTTTTTTTTTTTGACTTCCCCTTACACTGCGCTACATTCAAACTCATCCACCTCCCCTCCCCACCTATCCTCTCCAACTTGCTCATGTTGAAACCTTTCTCTAGGACCCTACACTCCTCTCATCTCCTGTTGCTAGTTCTTCCCAAGACTCGGTTAGCCATAGGCATGAAATCCTTTTCCTTTTTAGCACCTCACAGATGGAACAACCTCCCAAAGAGATTACTTTCCTGTACATCTCTTCCCCAATTCAAAAAATACTTCAAAGAGATCTTCTTTCCCACTCCAACCTGCACCTGTAAATCAAACCAACCTTACCTTAACAATGTCCTCCCCTCTCTTTCGAGCCTGTCAACCCTTGACTCTCTCCTCTGCTGAATCCCGTTACTTATTTTCTCTCTCCCTTAACTTCAAATCAGTCCTTCGTATATATGTATATACCTTTATATTTGTAAATAGATTGTCTATAGGTAAATATATTATTATAGTGTGTATACTGTGTCTCCTTTTTGGCTTACTTCACAACTAGACTCCTTAGCAATTTTGCCCTGTATTAATGTTCAGTTTGTAATCCCTATCCTCGTTTGTTTGGACATGTGTTACTTAGCCATATCTCTGTATGCCTCAACCTAGCAACTATTATTCTCCTGACTTTTTCTGTAGCCGTTAATCTGAATTGTTCCTGCTGGAATTGTATTTCCCCAGATCACCCTTGAAAAAGGGGATATGTGTGTCTCAGAGGGCTTACCTGGTCATCAAAATTCAAATAAATAAATACAAATATTTACCCAAGAGGATAGCTCAGCTATGATGCAACATCTCCTTTTCAGTGGGGTCCTGCTTCTCTACCCATTTCTGCACTTGGGTAGACTAGGGAACTGAGAGGGTAAGTAATGCGCCCAACACCACACAGTGAGTATTTGGCTCCAATGGGGTTTGAACTGGCAGTCTTCCAGTTCCCAAAGAAGGTGCTGTAACCACTAGATCACATTGCCTCTTATGAAATAGTGCCTCGATTTTTCAACACAGACTTATGTCCTACAGTGAACACTGGGCACAAGTTATCCAGTATAAAATCCAGGAAATTTCACTCTTGTCCCTGACTGCTGGTAGCCTACTTACCAATCTGTCTTCATCTAACCACCTCACACGCCTTCTTCCAGTCTCTCCTGAGTACCTATTTTATTTATTTTTTAATTTATTTCAGTTTCAGATTAATACCTTTGAGCCGAGCACTTGTTTACAAAAGTTCCAAGTCAGACAAAATACAATACAATGGTTACAGGTAAACACAGGCGGATAAGACATCAAAACAGTAAATACATAGGATGCAAGAGGTAACACAGTTTCAGTTACAGAAGTTAAGTGCTGAAGTACAGCAACACTACATGGTTGTGGTCCCCTGGGCCACTACGGTAAAGAGAGATTACTTTTTATTACTGTATGATTGGAAAAGGCCTGGAATAAATTTACACAAGATCTAGTTAATAAAAACAATAATGCAGCGTTTTAAAAATTGTCTCGATAAGCTTTTATTTTCCCATCTTAACACAGTATAATCACCCACACAGTGTGGGAAACAGTCTTGATGGGCAAAATTGCCTACTCTTGTTTTTAAAAACCTAGTAAACAGGACTTGAAAGTTTCATAAAAACACTGTAAACAAGATTTTCGTTTTCATATCCCGTCTTTTATGTTTGTTTCTACGAACAGAATGTCTCTGAAGAATTTGTGAAGTAATGGTTCTCAAGGTAGCATTGTTATGAGGTAATGTGGTATGTCGTGTTTCCATTAGTCAGTTATTAATGAGTCAGTTGTGATGTATCTAATTGGTGATATTTTGGTACCTAACAGGTGATATCTTGATATCTTGCAACTTAGCTCAAAGATATCACTAGTTAGCTTTATAAATTTATATCCATGTCTATTGCATACATTGCAAAATATTGTCCTGTTCTACATCTTTTATTCCCAATGTTATTTTGCATATGATACCTATGATTTTTGGGTGGCTTAACCCCCAGTGAAGTTTTTGGAGTTACATTTTATAATAAAGACACTTTAAACAATATATGATGTTAAATTGTAATGTAGTATACTGTACTGTATGGTATTGCATTTTTCTGTACTGAATTGTCTCGAACTGTACTGTCATCAGGTCTACCTCTTGCATTGTGACTTTCGTGCCAGACAGTGCTCAAACCAGTCCGGTGGGTCGTGTGATGGCCGAGGCCAGCCAAACGGGCTGCACCTCCTCACCTGGGGTATCGAACATCTTCATGTATTTCTACAGCTGCCCTTCAGCCATCTGAGGCACAAGGACAGAGGGCTAAGGGCGTCCCCCTGGGGGTATCAGAATGGAGCAGCAGTCGGCAGAAGGCACTGCCCTCAGTGTGTGTCTCGATCCTCCCAAACCCCTCCACTGTATCCCATGCCAACTGAATTATCAGGCCTCAGTACCCCTTCCTGAATCAAGATATGGGATTCTGAAGTTTTTTTAAAGTACCCACTCCCTTGCCATGCCTGTCGTTTATTTTTATATTTATTTATAATTTGGAAAACACCTTTGAGCACCGGTGCTCTTTTGCAAAGGTTCCATGTCTGACAAGTACAATGAACGAAAAATACAACATACAATCACCAGCTCAAGAAGAGCCTGGTCAGATACAAATAACAGTAAATTATCGGCCAGGGAAATATACACATTCATAAAAAAAATACATATTTTGGTACAGTGCTGTGCTGTTTACTATCAGAAACATGTAGTAACACCATCCTAATACATCCACAGCATGAATCTAGTATGTGCAGTGAGCAGGTAACCTCAGTGGAAGAGATTTTAAAAAATGGCAAGTGGTGGCCATCTTTAGTGATGCGAGTCATTAATGCCAAACATACTGTAAAAGCCAGTGTAACAATATCTGAGAAAACTAGCCATTTTAACAATATCTGAAGAAACTGAAAATACACTGAGCATGAATTTTAGGATGTTACAAATACATTTTTGCTAAAAAAAAGGTGCCTACAGTAGTTGTATTGCACTGTCTATTGCTTATACAATTTCCTGCCACTGTATTTATCTTGCTTGAACTGCTGTACATCTATTGCTTGCATCTGCGCTGTATTTTATCCAATTCTTGTAATAATTTTTGTACCTGTGTTATTTTATCAACTACATTTTTGATCCATGTATGATACTGTGTTATGTACTGTTCTTTTTTTGTATGTCGCTTCCTCTGTATTGTCCCCTTCCCCTGGGTCGCACCTGGAAATGACCCCCAGCTCAGTGTGCCTTTTCTGGTTACCAACTTTTTAAAATAAAATTTAAAAAAAAACTATAAGATTAAAGTTTTTGCAGACTAACAAATTTTATTTTATTTATTTAGTTTTTGTTGACCAGGTAAGTGCACTAGACAAATCCTGCCTATTTTCAGGCACGACCCGGGGGAGGGGGATACAGATGAATGCCAACTGACCTTGAACCAGATTAAGCTGTTGGTGGTATTTTTAATGAATGAGGGAAATTTGGCCAGGACACCTGGGAAATTCCCTACTCTTTTCAATAAGTGCCATGGGATCTTTAACATCCACCTGAACTACCACCAATCAAGGCAGATGGGATCTCGGTTCAACGTCTCATCCGAAAGACGGCACCTCAGAAGTGCAGCACCCTCTAATGCTGCACTACAGTGTCAGTACTGGGATATTAACTGCTTACTGTGTGGTCTGCTGCTACATTTAAAGGGGAGCAGTCAGCAATAAGAGCCCCACACTGAAGTGTGGGACTCGACCTAATTTGTACTTTGTGTGCAAAAACATCTTTCTTTACTAACTGTTTACTACAGTATAGTAGATTGTATCAGACTGATTCTGTTGACTTGCAAGCTGACATTTTCTGTAACTATAGATCCCAGAACAGTCTGCAGCTGACATCAGAGGAAGGCTACAGCAGTGGGAGATTCAATAGCCTATAGTGCATGTTAAGAGTTTTTACAAGTTCTGAAATTTTGTTTGCTGTTCCTGCTGTCCCAGAGGATTGTACTTAGCCCCAGGAGAACAGTGGGACCAGCAAACATCTGACTGGAGCTTATAAAGCCCTAATACGCACTGCAGGCTATTGAATTTCCCACTGTCGCAACCCCAGTCTGATGTCAGCTGCAGGGCATTCTGGGATTTGTAGTTACAGAAAATGCCAGCTTGCAAGCAAGCAAAATGGGTCTGATACAATGTAATATACTGCAGTAAACAGTAAACAAACAAAACTGTTTTTGCATACAAAGTGCATATTGGTTCCCGACCCACACTTGGGTGTGGGGCTCTTGGTGCTGACAGTTCCCCTTTAATACAAAATCCAGTGTAGTGACTACCATGAGGTTACTTCTAGTTCCATTACCTCTTTCAGCTGCACACTGGATGATATGTTCTCAGTTTAAGTGTCACTATCAACAGCACGTACTGGGAGGTCTGTTTATCCAGTTTAAGTACTACATGTTATTCAACAGTGGTTGCTGCAGAAGTTCATTCTGCAGTTGTTACTCAAACGACCTTGCTCAATATAAACTTCCATACTGCACTACGCCTACCTCTGACCACTAACTTTTAGATTCCACTCCAGCTTTATTGCTCCCCTTACACTCTACCTTCCTATCATCTTACAGTGTTATTCAGTTTTCTGAGCCCTCTCTGTTTCCGTGGCAGTTCCTTGATCCTGTGATGGACCGTCCTCGTAATATATGCTGTCGCCTTCAGGAAGCTGGCCTCCTGCACTGTGTCAGCCCACCTGTAAAACTGAGTAACACTGTGAAATGATTGCCTGTGAACAATATGTCCCTGTTGGCAAAAAGAGGAACAACACATAAGAACGCCACCATCTATGTGAGCTCTGAAGAAGAGGCATGGAGCCACGAAATGTAAGCTTCAAACAGTGTTCTGGTAAAAAGTAAATTGTATAACGAATCACAGCATCTGAATGGAGCGGAACACACTGCTTGTTTTATTTACTGTTGTTGATCCGCAGTGCAATTCCTCCACTACATAAAAAGCCCTCAATAAGAGGTGTGGGCAGCTTGGAGTTACCTGGTTTGTGTCTCCCCACAAATTCACCATTGTGCCAGGGCTGAAGGAGGGAGAGCCATCCCTCCCCCCAGTGAATTATCACTGGGGGGGCCTGGTCATTGGCCGAGTGGTGGTGCAGGCTCAGAGACAGGTGGAATGGGCTTCATTAGGGTCCCCAACTTTCCTTTTCCCATTTTCTCCCCGCCCTACTGCAGACTCATGCATGGAGGTGCATCCATCTGATCTTCACCACAGTGCCCTCCCTATGTTGCCGCCTGCACTGCACTGCCACCAGGCCTCCACCTGGTGCCAGTCTAAGGCCAGGCAGACATGCCGTCCCACCTTGTCAGAGGAGAGCCATCGCTCCAAAGCTTGATGCTCTCCCATGCAGGCTGACCCCTGATGACCCAGGTCTATTCCGAAGCCTGGGTCACCAGCACGGCACAGGATAAACCGTTAGTGCCTTACAGCTCCATGCCACCGGGCTGGCACGTTTAACTACTTTAAAATGCAAATAAGGTGCGTCCCATTTTTTCATTTCTATCACATTAACAATCATTGTATCTGTGACCAGAACTTGTTTTGGTGAGATGTGTCTTTCCCCAGATTACAGGCTTTGCTGCCATTGCCCTTTCAGGGTAAACCTTGCTTCACTGCTTTTGTACTGGAGTTCTTTGTCTTTCAGATTGTTTTCCCTGTTTGAACTGGCGTATTTATTATTGAGTGAAGGATAAATGTGAGACCAGCCAGAGTGTCCACCTTTAGGGGCCCTAGAATAAGAACTGTGTCTAGCCCTTAAGTTTGGGGATGGGTGCTAACTGTCTGGCTTGGGACCTCAGCTAGTTGATAACTGACCTCCCACAGCCAATAGCACGCCACTAGGAAGGGAACAGGTTCTGAATAAAAGCAGCCACCATCAACATGTCCCACATGTTTGTATCCAACGAGTGAGTGGAACAGTGAAGGACTGGAACAGGTGACTGTCATCATAGGCACCAGCAGGCATCAGGAGAAGGAAATGGAGAAGCAGGGGACTGTGCCAGTCGACTAAGGCAAAGCACCTGTTCACTGCTGTGTAACAGTCACTGCTGGGAAGGGCAGAAGGTCAAAGGTAGGCCAAAATTGGGAATAGGAGCAACACCAATCTAGGACAGGAGTATAAAAAGATTTAAACAAGGCACAGGGAAACACAAATAAAAACAAAAAGGGGGAAACTAGAAAACCCTCTCAGGGGTAAGAGTACAAAAGTATTTCCAGGTAACACAGGGAGAATAGAAGTTGAGAATGCTGGGAGTGGCTGTGGAGCGGCAGAACGTGAGATAGATTCCTGGAACAGTCTTCCAGCAGAGGTGGTGGGGGCAATAACAGTGGTGGGAATCAAGAATGCATGGGATGGCCAGCCCACTGGCACAGGGGCAGGATGCTGACCTGCAGCGCCGATGACCCAGGTTCGGGAATGGACCCAGGTTGCCGGAGGGCCAGCCAGGGGTGAAGGATCGAGCGTCCTGTGACTACTCTCCTTCTCCAGGGGGGAGGGGGGTAGAGTGTCCAGTGCACTATGGACACCCAGTGGAGGCTGGGTGTACTGCAGCACCGGTGCCAGCACATCGGGGGGGGGGCGGACGCTGGCCATCATTGCACGTCCCCACTCCCTGCCCCCCATATATTGAGAAAAAAAAATCGCAACTGCCTGCCACATCTTTGAAGCCAGCCCCTCCTCCTTAGATTAGCTTCCAAGGGCCGGCTCCCTTTCCTAATATAAGTGTTGCGGCACTTAAGAGGAGGAGGTGCTGCAACCCCACCCTGGGGGGTAAGCTAAGGGGCTTCGGAAGAAGCATAACTAAGTGGAGGTGGAGGTCGGAGGGGTCCGTCACCGGGCGGATCCAAGGCGGCAAGGTAGGAGCACAAAAATAGAAAAAAAAAAGAATGCATGGGATAGGCATATGGGAATCTTAGGGAAAGGGAAAGGGGGTGGGTGAATGGACCGGAGATCAAGTAAGATCTGTGGTGATACTATAGGCAGAGAATCATGGGCTGACTAGGTGGGCCAAGTGGAGGTGGGGGTCCTTCTCTGCGGTCAAATTCTATGTTTCTTACTGCAGAATCACATTAGCCTAAGTACTGTGTTTGTTGAAGCAGCTAAAGGTTTTCTAATTGTCCATGACAGGAGGGGTAATGAGGTATGAACACTGGTGTGCAGTACCTCAAAGCAGCAGTGCAATGAAAAGTGCTAGTTTCGGCTTCAGTTAATGAGCATATTAGCAGGGGAATGTAGCTCAGTGGTAGAGCACATGCTTTACATGTATGAGACCTGGGTTCATTCCCCCGCATCTCCACTTTCCCTGCATCACACCCGGAAACGAGCCTTTGCTCTGTGTGCCTTTCCCAATTACCAATTTTCAATAAATGAATATGTGCTAGATCTACTTTTCTAGGCACCGCCTATGTTGTGCACCATGAGTTTTTTTTTATTTTTTCTTGACCCTAACCCTTGCCAAGTCTACAATACTATTTCTAAGCCAAGTGTGGTGGCCATCTTTTTTCTTGATAAAAAGCTACATTAAAACCTTTATAAAATACTTGCATTTTGGTGGAACTTGAACATTTTACCACCAAATGAAACTGGAAGTTGCCTGGAAACTCTCATAGTGGTGTATGGTATTCATGTCCGCAAGCACCTGCAGGGCTACAGGGCATTTGTCCGTGGCCGGCCCCCTCCATGTGCAGGTTCATGGGGGCAGATGAGTGCAGATCGGTGGACCCGGGCAGGCATCCAGTCATTCTCGGTCCCTGAGTGGATCCCTTGTGTCGCAGGAGCAAGGGAGTGTGGGATGGAGTGGATCCATTATAATAGCAAGTACAGGCATTTGCCCAAACAGTAACCCCAGCCCTCCCCTTCCACCCAGTAGGCTGGGGCAGCAATGTGGCAGCGGTCTGGGTGTTGCTGCCAGCAAGTGTCCATTGGGGAGTGCATAACACCTACAGCAGGGTCTCCCTTGCTCTAACTCATGCCCCACCATTGTGTGGCACTACGTGCCTTGGTGAATGGTGGATTGTGCAGGCCCACCCCAACACTCCCTCCAGACTGTCCATGGTACATTGCTGCCCACATGACTGGGGGATCCACTGCGCAACTGGCTGGCATGCTGTTTGTGAATGCCACTGAGGGTCCACGGGACCCCCGCTGTATGGCATTACTATTTTGCTGCTTTGCTTCACGCCTTCAGATACGTTTGCTGCAGGCAATCTGCACCTTAGTCAATGAGGCCCATTATTCTAGCTCTGCTCGAACCAGGGATCTACACAGGGGTAGGATCACCTCTTTTCTCCTACTGCTGATTCCCCTTTCCTGTGTATCCTAGGGTTCTGCTCACCCTCTCCAATGCCACATGGCTGTGTGCTGATGCTTTTAAATTGTCTGTAATTAACACTCCCAGATCATCAGTGGTGAAGCCACGAGTCATGTCACCAGTGTCCCAGATCACCAGTACAAATGGATTGGCAGTATGCTGAACAGCCTCCCTCCTAGGTCACTGGTTGGAGTCAGGTACAGGTTCACAATGATTTAAAGGTGACAGGAAACAGTTTTTTGCACCTTTAGATACCCTACAATTGTTCTTTTATTGGCTATCCAGCATTCTGATATGTTTTTGTCCTTTTTTTGTTACATTAAATAATCTAATGTTGTTGCCTTTTTAACCACCCTGAATCCCTCTCTCCTCAGCAGTTGCTACTCTCTATGCTGCCTGAACATTCTATGACATCAAAAACACTCATTCCCGGCCATTCAGATGAATAGCATGGAATGGGAGATTCTGATGTCATAGAATGTCTTAGAAATATGAAAATCAAGAGCTGTAGCTGGTGAGGAGAGTAGAACTCAGTGTAGATCTGAGGGCACCCCAAAGCTACATTACTAGTTTATCAAAAAAAATCATCAAAGCATATCAAAATACATAACTGGCATGGAAAGGAAGATGGAATGTCAGTTAACTATGAAAAAATCATTTCCTGTCTCCTTTAAAGGGGAACATTCATGTACAGGTGCTGTTATGGTTAGCAAGCCCATAACAAGTTATTTTAAATGAGGCATCGGGCTTACTTGTAGAGTAGCTAGAAGCAGTCCAGAGATATCGATGACTAGGTCTGTTCAATATTAATACTACATTGCTGCCACTTTATGGTGGCGGTCCAAATACAGTAGCATTGAGGAGAACAAAAAATTGGCTTCACTCCAAAGAATTGCAGTAGCCACTTGCTTTATTTCCAGTGAAAACCAGGATTAAAAGGCAGATATTTATTTATTCCGTTGAAAATTTCAGAGACTACCATTGAGCACAAGTGCTCTTTTACAAAGCTTCCTCGTCAGTAACTGAGATGACAAAGCAACATAACGAATGCAATCAGCAAGTTCCAGTGGGATGAAGTCAAGTAAGTACAAATACAGCCAAACGAGTACAATCAATAGGCTGGAATCAACGGCATACAATTTTACAATAAGGCAGGTAGACAGAGCTAATGTAGAACAAGTACAGCAATGGTACATGGCCTCAGGGCCAGCGTCTGACACTGTTCACAGTGTACACCGGGAGGGGCTTTAGTCAGGATGGTTAGCGGTTACAGTTACATTGAACTGTTAGGGTTGCCTGTAGTGCTCTGTTTTAAACTGGTCAAACTTGGGTAGATTGAGCAAGGTATCGATCGCGCAGTTCATTCAAAGAGCTAGTGGAGCCAAAACAGGAAGACAGGAAAATAATACACAGTTTCAGACCTAGTCAGTTGTATCCCTTTCATTTCTGAAGTATTTTTCTTGTTCCTTTTGCTCATTAGAAAGTCTTCTATGTGATAGGTGTCCTGCTTGATGAAACTCTCAACTTTGAGCAACACATCGACACCTGCAAATCTGTAAACTCCAAACTCGGAATAGCTTACAGGACTAGTCAGATGCTTACCCCCTCAGCTAGACTGGCTATTTCTAGGGGTATCCTACTTCCATCCCTTGCGTATGGTTCTGTGACCTACATAAATGCTTCGGAAACCACCCTAAGTAAGCGGGATACAACGTACAATAGTGTCTGTCGCTATGCCTCGGCTTCCCCACGTTGGAAGCACCATTGCTTGCTATATGTAGACCTTAGATGGCCTTCTCCATCTGCCAATCCACTCCTTGCCCTTGGTAATCTGCTGGACAACATCATGCTGGTGCCTCTGTCCCCCACCTATGGCCTCTGCTCTACTGGACTGTATCTACTATACAACCCTCGGTGCAGAACCCTAAAAGGAACTTCAGCTTTCTCCTGCCCGGACCCAAAATATTGGAATTCCTTACCTCTTGATGTTCACTCTGCACCTAGTCATATTGCTTTTAAAAAGATGCATCACACTGTCCTCGTCAAACATGCCCTATGTTCCCGTTTTAAACCCTTATAGGGTGCTTGGCATCCCCTTCCTCAGCTCTCAAAATGTTTCAGTTTTGCTCTTACCCCTTGTTATTGTTATATGTAGCACTTACCATGGATTGTGTGTTAAAACTCTACTGCACTATGATTGCATGCTTATTATGTTTTGTACTACTGTGTATTTTCCTGCCATTGTCTCGGTCATATTAGCAATACTGTTTACGTCACAGAACATCATGTAGATTTTTCCTTGTATGGTTGATTACCTCTGAACTATAACTGTTATTTGTTTTGTCTGCCAATTTTGTATTGTAACCTCCCGGATCGTGTCTGAAAATAATCATATTTTGTGGCTACGACACCTTACTCGGTAAACAAAAACTAACTTTCCAAATTCAAAACCGCACTTCGAAGCCAACTATTTAATACGCGTAGCTGCACCGGTCTATAATTGAGGCATAGCTCTCTGTGCCCTGACAATGCCCGCTGGGCAGCATCCTCACCACACCTCTTTTAATCCTCACCCACTGCTGACTGAACTGCTATTATCCTGCTGCTTGCTCTTACCATTGTGCAAGAATGTGCCATTGTAACCAAACTGGCTTATGTGTTTATCTGTTGTAATCACAAGTGCTTGCTAACTATGTAACCCATATGCTGTAACCAAAAGTCTGTTATGTATTTGTCCTCAATGTGATGAGGTACCTTTGGAAATGAGCCTCTGGCTCAAAGGTTGTAAACTGATGTACAAATAAATAAATAAACAAACTAAATAAATTATACTGTGCTGGATGTGTGGAACAGTTCTTAGCCTGGCAGCTGACATATCTGTTTGTGTCTCCCCCCACTACATCATCAGTGCTGTGAGCTCACTGACAGCGATATCACAGGTGGCCAGCCTGGCAGCTACTGAGGGGCTGTTTCTAAGCAGCAGTCATGTCACAGTCAGTGAGATCACAATGCTAATGATGTAGTGGAGGGGGAACAGAGATAGATATGTCAACTGCCAGGCAGCGTGCTGTCCCACGCATTACACCTACTAACACCTGGTAAAGGTAAACAATCTTCTAATTAACCAAAGGGAAAAGAAAATGTACCTCAGATATAAAAGGTAATAGCTGACGGCTTTTAAAAACTATTATTGGTCTTAGGCAGTACATTACCTCTTTAGCTAGTCAGCGGCCTTAACTGCAAATGAACGAGCTGCTGCCTGTGCCCTGGCACCCTGCTACTTTGGTTCTATCGGGGTGTAATGCCATGTTATGGAACCTTATGGTGTCATGAAGGAACAAGCTGTGCTTAACTACATGTTCGATGTGCTGACACAACTGGATGGGATAATATGAGATTATGTTTGTGTAACTTGAGTTTTCTTTGTGGCTTTCTGCCTCTCTATCCGTGGGATATACGGCCCTGTAGGGGTACGACGCAAGGAACCCTAGAGGAGGGTTCCCCCCCTACAGATGCTAGGAATTAATGCATTGGCTAAAGGTAGGGTAGGAAGAAGCCCACAGGTAAGAGAGACGTAACGCTGGAGGAAGAGGAGGGGAGGATGGTGGGCAATGAAAAAGAATCCTGGTGCGGCCCAGGATGTTGTGACCTTTAAACTCGATGGGGGAGTGACATTGTTGCTCCGCCCATCGAACCACAGGCTTAAAGCCCTCCCATAGGCAGACACAGCTTGTTCCTCCGTGACATCACAAAGTCCCATAAAATGGCAGCCATGTAGTATCAGTTAAGCAGACTCAGTCTTGTACGTCTCTGGGCAGCTGCCAGCTACAGGCCAGTCCAGTAAACTGCAGAGAGGTGGCAACCGGTCAGTGTAGCGATGAGACATGGGTGAAAACAGGAGCACACTTGGAAAAAAAACCAAAAGAAAGAAGCCTGGCTACAGGTGACACAAAACATATTACCGAAGACTTTTGATTAAGTGCAAAATAATATATATATTATTGTTAAAATTAGTAACAGTGGTAGCACCCCTCCTGCCACCAATGTTTCAAGCACTGACCATGCGCTTTATGAAGGTAAATATGCATATCCCTTTGCACCAAATCAAAAGTCTTCGGTCGCAGTTTTTTGGTGCCTGTAGCCTGGCTTCTTTGTTTTTAGGTGTGTCCAATAACTCATTTGAAAGAATGCTTTATAATTCGGCGCACTGACACAGTGGTAGCACTACTGCTTGTAATGCCTGTGGCCCGGGTTCAGGAATGTGCCTGGATCACTGGAGGGCTGGCTGGGGGAGGATGGTATAGTGTCTCTCTGATGTTCACTTCCTTGGGGGTAGGAGGGCATCTGGATTCCACTGCAGTACCACCACCAGGTTGAACACAAGTGGTAGTGCAAGCTGGACCCAAGGATTGAGGGAAGGAGGTAGCAGTGGCCTGAGGCACTCTGCATCAGCCAGCACTTCCAACGTCCATGGGCTGGGGAAGAAATGCAGAAAAAACCCAGACTGCACTGCTGGCCAGGCTCCCCTTTCCAAAACCAACACCGCAACTCTGTTGGGAGGAGTTGGGGCCTGACTCCAGACAGCCTTTCCCATTGGGGGGTCATCCATGGGGGAACATGGAGTGGAAGTGAGTTCCAGAGATGGTGGGTGACAGGGCTGAGCAGAGCGGCGGGACTGATGTGGACCAGCCAAGAGAAGGGGACTTAAGGCACACTAAATAAATAAAATAAAAAAAACAGCAAAAAGAAAGAACTTCTTCCGGGCTCCCAAACTGTAATGGTCACTGGACATGAATGTTCTCCTTAAATGTCATTTTCATCTGATGGTTCTTGTGAACTATATGACACAAGTTGTGAGGGCTCTCTGGGTGGACCAAATGGTCCTTTTCTGACAACCAATTCTATTGTTTCTCTGTCCATTTCCTGGAGGACAGATGTCCTTGTCACAAAAACTGCCATCACAACCAATACTAATAGGCAACCTCTTGTTGACAGCGTTGTGTAAGAGGCCATGGGCAAATGAGAGGCAAAGCAGCCTGGCACCTGATGAATTGACTTGTGTTGCCTTGTACAATATCTGTGTTAGGCAAACAGATGGTATCACACTACCCAATGAGTGTGCCAGTAATGTAGGGTCCCGTGTGGCCGTGAAAACATTTGTGCACAGTAACATCTCTGTACAATATCTGTACTTGACGAACAAAAGATATCACAGCTGCCCCAATGGCCCAACAGCCAGGCATCGTACTGCCATACAGATGACCTGGGTTCAGGAATGGACATGATGCATTGCATCAGGGGCAGGACAGGCTGACTGGGAACATTGTGCTTGTTCAAAGCTAACATAGACACTGGACCACGCCTGCGGAGGGGGGGACAATAGTGAGGACATCACCAGCTATATGACATCTAGTATTTCCACAGCCAAAGTAGGGCATAGCCCCGATATTTATTTATTTAGCTTCTGTTGACCAGGATAACAGAGTATATCCCTGCAAACAGGCAGCCAGCTGGAGCACAAAAAAAATCAACATGGAAAAAACCAAAGGTATCATTATCTCCTAACAAAGGCTTTTGAACAAGGTGACACCTTGAGTCATTTTGTTCAAGTTTCAAGTTTATTGCATGAAAGACTCAGTTGAGCAAGCTCATTCACAAGGAGGTCCTGAGGCACATACACACACAGTTCGCAATTACATAGACAGGAGATATAAAATGTAGAACAACAAAGAAAAAATATATAATACAAGAGGTATACACAATAGAAGTCCTTATGCTATATATGCAGTACATTCCAGCTTTAACCTTGCCCTAAGTTAACAGCCAGCCTGCTCTGTTTGTAGTTTGGAGCACAAGAGCACACTGGAGGAATACAACCATGAGCATCTGAACCTCAGCATTCTTCTCTTCTTTGCTCAGTTACAATGAGGAGTTCCTGTCCCTTCCTCTCTCTTCTGTCCGCTTTAACCCAGGTCAGATGATGCAGCTGACCGTTTGCTGTTGATCTCCTGTAAATCTAGTTTTCCACAGACCAACATACCTACAAACATTCTCTCCTTCAGTGAAGAAAAATGAATGAATTCACCCCCAAATTGCTATAATAGGGATGGGGGAGGCAGAGGTGAATGCTATATATTTTCCTCTTTCTTTGGAATGGGGTGAATGGAGTCAAAATGGGGGAAGGAGACTTCTAAATGAAAAAATCATGCTTATTTTTGCTTCTCCTTGGTCTGTAGGCACTTTATGCCTTCAGGCCCTGTTCAGTTACCTGCTTATCAGCCTCACCCAGCAGCCACCTCCATCCACTGCCCCAACTAGCTCCGCAGACCCTCCACCTGCCGCAGTAAACTGTCCAGTTCCTAGGGGGTGTCCTCCTCCTGCTGTCAGGGGAAGTAGAGACTTTGTATTGCCCAGAGTGGTGCCTGATGGGTGTGGGTGGGGTGGGCAGGATGCTGCCAGACTGTCGTGCTGCTAGGGGGAGAGTGACAGCCATCATTGGGTCGAACGAGCCCACCTGCTAGGAGGAGAGTAGCCTCACTGCTGGCTCCTGCTCCTGTCATCCTTGGCTTGGGGTGGAACCAACACAGGTTGCCAACATGCCAGTGGTCCACCACTGCTTGTTGCACTAAGCTGGCTTCAGCTACCTGCTTTTTTAGTCCATGCATTTCCACATTTTGGTACACAATGCCCTATACCCTCCTCAGCAAATAACTTTGTATTCCTAGGTACTTTTTCCTCTTAGAAGCACAAATTCCACCAAGAGCTGTGGTGATTTTCTGAACCCATTTGAAGCGTGCTAATCAGCACTCAGCATCTGATCAGGTAGACTGCTGTTGGGCGCCAGACGACGTGGAAAAAAAAACTGCTTCCACCAAAAAAGTACATCTCAGATCCCGTCTCCTCCCCCAAATGTCTGAAGCTAGCTTCCTGTAGCGGGAGGCTCATAAGGCCTGAGGTGCAGCAAGCGTGAAGGGCCTGCTTTTGTGTTTTCACACCTTGCTGCTTTTTAAGACATTGTTTTAAATTTAGTTCTGCAAAACACTGCCTGATAAGAACAGTATGTCTGGCAAGCAACTCTTCATCTGCTGAGTCATCTCTGAGCTCAGAATCAGACAGTCTTACCATCAGGATTTCAGCTGGCTCCGTTTTGGAAGTCTCTGGCTTCCAAAAATGGGGATTAAAACTTCCAAAATGAAAAGGGGCAGAAGGATTTGACTCCCCTTCTAATCTACCAAGCATACATGGGTAAAATACTTGCTAAAATGAATTTACTAGCAAAATTAATGTACAATTACACTATTTCCTGCAACCCTAACCCCCCCCCCATCCTGGTCAGGTGAGCGTGAAGCTCCCTCTCTCCGACCGCCACTGTGGTACACTCCTTACCAGCAACCTCTCTCTGCAACTCCACAAAATAACAGGCCATACCCACTCACACCTCCAACACTGATCGCTCCATCAACTGTCTTTGGTATGCTGCGCACCACCAATATGTGCACTGACACGTGTACCGACGCACTGACACATGCAGTAGCATCATGTGTCACTGAGTAGAAATGACCACTAGTTGGGGGGGGGTAGAAAAAGGAGGATCAAGGGAACAAGGAGGAGGCTGATGGAATGGAACAGGGGAGCACGACAGGCAGGAAGGCGCAGGACGTAAATGGGATGATAGTGAGCAGAAAGTCAAGTAGGCAAATGGATAGGACGGATGGGTTAGTAAGGAGTGGGGAAAGTGATACAGTGAAAGATACTAGGGTGGGGGGGATAAAGAAGGCCAGGACACGGGTAGAGGAGGTAACCAGGGACAATAGTGAAGGGGCTACACTCAACACCCAGATTGTGGGAGGTGCGAGGAGCGGTTGAGGGGAGTATCTGGACAAAGGGATGAGGAGGGGCATGGAAGGAGGGGGAACCCGAGGGGTGAACAGGGAGGCAAGGGGGAGGTTAGAGTACCCCTATTGGGGGACCCCATGATCAGAGGCATCCAGTGGGAGGGGCAGGGGGAGGGTAAAACCTGTCTGATCAGAACCAAATGCCACCAAGGCCTGATGGTTCACAAGGCTAAGCAAGAGTTGTATTCACTGGCAAGGGAATGCGGGGGGACCCCGGACATTCTAGTGCACTTGGGGACAAATGACATGAATGGTAATAGTGAACTAGAAATTCAGGCAAGTTTCCGGAGTTGGCCAGGGTATGCCTTTCCATAGGCTGTAAGATCTCTTTTTCGGAAATCCTGCCGGTGCCAAGGGCTCGTGGGGAAAACAAGATGAAGATTAGGGAGATAAACCAGTGGCTCAGGGAGGGTGGGAATTGGGTACGGCCTGGAGGGGACTGGGGAGACCTGGGAGGATAAGGGGCTGTACGCTTAGGGACAGGCTCCACCTTAATTTGGAAGGGAAGGAAATCCTGAAGCTCAAACTAGCTGGGTTCATCAGCGAAAGGTGGGGTTTAAATTTGTGAAGGGAGGGATAAATAAAGGGGCAGTGCCAGCAGGTACAATAATTGAGGGAGAGGGTCTCCACTCCTTTAGGGAGCTAGGGAGAGATGGAAATGGGTCACCAGGTGGGGTGCAGGAGCTGAGAAATGGGAGCTCAAGGAGGAGAAAGGAAAGGAGGGAAAAAGGGTGGAAAGTGGTCCTGATAAATGCCAGGAGCTTAGGAAATAAAATGCCTGCGCTCCAGGCGATGCTAGTTGAGGGGGAGGTAGACGTGGCAGCAGGCACTGAGACCTGGGCCACTCAAGGGCATGAGTGGGACCTACATCTGGAGGGCTACACTATGTTCAGAAAAGACAGGGGGGAGGGAAGCGGAGTGGTATAGCACTGTGAGTCAGAAATGACATGGGTATTGGAGTGGTAGAGGAGGCAGAGGGGAACGTGGAGGCTATCTGGGTCACCTTGCTGATGCAGGGGGTAAGAGAGTAAAGGTCGGAGTGGTATACAGACCACCAGCACTGGCGGAGGTCTTGGAAGAAAGTTTGGTGGCAAATCTCGAGGGACACTGTAGATTGGGAAAGGGAAGGGTAGCGGTAATGGGGGACCTCAACATGCCAGGAACAGACTGGGGGGACTAAGACGTCACCAGTGGCCAGAGAGCAGAGGCTGCTGGATGTCTTCCAGGATGCGTTTCTGACACAACAGCTGGGTGAGCCAACTAAGGAGGCCCGGACACTGGACGTGGTCCTGGCAGACAGAGATCAGATTGGGGCCTAGAGGTGAGGAACCCGTTGGCGGGGAGTGATCACGCCACAGTCTGGTACTTCCTGGACCTAGGGGGAGAGAAAAGCCGAACAAGGATGGTAGTAACCGACTTTAGGGGTGCAGACTTCAGGGAGATGGGAAGGATCCTTAAAGACTGTCTGGACAGGATAAGGCCGGATATGGATGCTGACAGCAGGTGGGGGATCAGTAGGAGGGGGAATACTGGAGGTTACCAGATCCTGCGCAAGGGAAAGGCGTAAGTTCAGTAAGGCCAGAAAACCCTGCTGGTGGACCCAGGAGGTACAGGAGGTGGTGAGGGAAAAGAAGGCAGCCTATAGGCACTTGAAGTGCTCAAGGAGTGAAAGGGATCAGGAGGAATATGAGCTGACAGCCAAGAGAGTGACCAGGGTGGTGAGAGCAGCTAAGGCAAAAAAGGAACAGTCCTTGGCCAGTGGGATCTGGAGGGGGGACAAGGGGTACTTTAGATACATATGGGGAAAAAAGGAAAATAAGGGGTCAGATCAGCAAGATAAGGATAGGGGATGGTTGGGCACAGGAGGTGGGGGAACAGGCATAAGTCCTAAATGAATACTTTGCCTCAGTTTTTACCAGGGGGGATGGAGGGGCTATGTCTTGCAAGGGGAGCAGGGGTAAACCGGAGCAAAGGGTGGGACCGGTAGAGACCAGGGGCCCTGATGGGTCTGGGGAAAGACAGTGGCCACCACAGATAGGTGGGGGCCCAGCAGTGCAGGGTGAAAAGGGGCAGGACGTGGAGGCTGAAATCCCAGTAGAGAGAGTAAGGGAAGCCCTCAGGTCCCTTCAGATGGAGAAAGCACCTGGGCCAGATGAGATTCATCCCAGGGTGCTGAGGGAACTGACGGATGTCCTGGAAGTCCCTCTAGTGGAGCTTTTCAACATCTCTCTGAGGACTGGGTGGGTGCCCCAAGACTGGAGGGTAGCCCATGTCGTGCCGATCCACAAGGGAGGATCAAGAGAAGAGGCGGGAAATTACAGGCCCGTTAGCCTGACATCGGTGGTCGGCAAAGTGATGGAGGGTATTGTCAAGGAAAGGCTAGGGGGGTTACTGGAGCAAACTGGGTACATGGACAATAAGCAGCATGGCTTTGTCACAGGAAGATCATGCCAGACAAACCTTGTTGAGTTCTATGACTGGGTGACAAGGGCCCTGGACCAGGGTAGGCCAGTGGACGTCCTCTTTCTGGACTTTAGCAAGGCATTTGATTCTGTACCCCACAGTGGCCTGCTGGCTAAGCTGAAGGAATTGGGGGTAGGGAGACAGTTGTTAAGATGGATAGGAAATTGGCTCTCTGAGCGTACTCAGAAGGTGGTGGTTGGAGGGTTAGCCTCATCCCCAAGGTGGGTTACTAGTGGGTTCCCTAGGGTCATGTTCTGGGGCCACCCTGTTCAACGCCCATATCTCAGACATCAGGAGGGGATCAGGAGGAGATGAGTCTCTTTGCAGACAACCCAAAAGCTGGGTGCAGTGGTGGATGGGGAGGAGGGGAGGGAGGGGTTTGCAGGAGGACCTGGAGGCTCTGGAAAGGTGGTCGGGAAAATGGAAACTAAAATTCAATGCGGGGAAGTGCAAGATTCTGCACCTGGGAGTCAGAAATCCAGGCCAGGGGTATACCCTGGGAGGAGACATGATTCAAGTCATGGAGGGTGAGAGAGACCTGGGGGTAGTGGTAGATGTCAAAATGAACAACTCAGAGACCTGTAGGAGGGCACCGGCAAGGGCAAATAGGATGCTGGGATGCATCACCAGGGGGATTACCTCCAGAAAAGCGCAAGTGATCCTTCCACTGTACAACTGCTTGGTTAGGCCACACCTCAAGTATTGTGTACAGTTTTGGAGACCACATCTAAAGAGGGACATTACACTCCTAGAGAGGGTCCAGAGGTGGGCAACCAAAATGATCTGGGGCCTGGGGGAGAGGACCTATGAGGAGAGGCTCAAGGCGCTCGACATGTACACCCTCGAGGAGAGGAGGGACAGGGGGGACATGATACGGGTCTTTAAGTACATGAAAGAGATCAAGAAAGGAGGCCCAGTCAGGGTGCTCCAAAGGAAGGAAGGTGGGGCAACAAGAGGTCACAGGTGTAAGCTGGAAGGGGGCAGGCTCAGAGGGGAGAGGAAGAGACGTTATTTCACTGAAAGGGTGGTGGAGCCATGGAATGCACTGCCAAGGGAGCTGGTTGAGGCGGAGACTGTGGACGGGTTTAACAGGGGATGGGACAGGTACAGGGGGAGGGTAAATCTGACCAGGCTCAATACAGGTGGAACATCTGGGACTGGGGACAATATAACCCAAGGTGGAGGGGGGGACACCAAAATCGGCCCTCAGTGCGGGTGCTGAAAATCGAGCAGACTCGAGAGACCATTAGGCCTATTCTGCTGGCATGTTAGTATGTTAGGTCACCCTGAATACACTGCTTGGTCATCTTAAAGACAAAACAGTACTTAAAAACTTTGGGCATTGCATAAATGGGATATGCCATGGCCGCATTATAAATCTGACCTATGACATCACTTGTGGCTTCGCCTCTCGTGATGTCATAAGGTCAAACTGCATTCGAGAAACATAACTTAGATATTTATAATGGGGCCATGGCATGTCCCTTGTTTATATATTTCACATTAGCTTCCAAAAATATTTCTCTCTCTGTCTTAGAATTGTGACATAAAATGTGTGACCTTAGTGGAATTTTGACTTTCAACAGTCTGGAATGACTTGTAAATTTGGACTCATCGAGAAAGTTTTTTGACTTTCACCCACCAAATATGAACCAATTTCCTGCTTGTCATATTTTGTACGGATTGAGAAGAATGCCTGAAAGGCCACTGTTGAAGTGAATGTGAAAAGAAAGGTGGAATTCTGATTAAAAGTGTTTCCGGCGGGAGCTCGGCAGTGGATTGTGTTGTACTTCCAAGTGGGTGAACTGGGTTCCAGGCGTGAACCTGACTCCCTACCCTGGGCCAATGAAGTGTAGGGAATGCTGTGGAGGAGGGTTGCAGCATCCTCACTGCACAACATCTCCTCTGATGAACAAAGGGTAGTGCTGCAAACCATGAGTGACCATACAACATCCTGTCCTCTATGGCTGGCACAATGAGGACTCACCAAGCTAGGTGCATACGTGGTGAGAGGGATCTGGCTCAATGGGGAGAAAACATACTGACTGCGTTAATAACCCTGAGCAACCCGCTCCCACATCCAGAGCACCTGGGGGGCCTCCGAGCTTTGCAGAGTCATCAGAAGAGGCAAATTAAAGTAAAACCCAGAGACTGAGTGTGTCCACCTGTGGGGCCCACCATGGGGGTTGGGGTCTTTTCCCAGTGGAGAGCCTTTCCCTTGATCTAAAGGCCAAGAAGAATTAGCATTTATATAGTGCTTTTCATACACATTGTATCCCAAAATACTTTACAAGCAATGAGAGACTGGTAGCGCAGTGACTGTAAACATGCAGTAGCAGCCAGTTCACACATCAACACCCAGACACAGCCTTGAACAGTTGCAAGAACCATTTATGGGAAGGTGAATGTTGGACAGGGCACTGGGGGAAATCCCCATCTCTTGTGAAATATAAGGAAAGCGCTTCGCAAATTTGCACTGCACACTAAATTATATCTATGGCAGGCACGTTGTGGTCTTACTTTCACAACAAAAAGTTATAGCCCCTCGTGTAGTAGCTGATTCAGTCCACAAAGCAGTCAAAGGAGTCTACACTTATGAAGTGCGGTCCTTACCTTGTCATAAAGTAAATATGCGCTAGGAGAACTGCATCTGGATATTGTAAATGTAAGGATCTTTTGCACATGTTTGTGACATTTGCATGTACTGCATATTCCATGATGATTAATTTCCTCCTTTATTTTTTTGGTTTCTTCATTGTTTTGATTGATTTTCCTTTGAAATTTGTATGATACATGTAAGTTCTGTATTGTTATTTTCTTTTAAATCAATAAAATTCCCCTACTCTTGCTAAAAGTGCCTTGGGTTCTTTTAACTCTGCCTGGACACCCACCAGGGCAACACCAGAAATGAGTAGAAGGGAACTTGGTTTAACGTCGCATCCGAAGGATGGCGCACCCTGACAGTAGAGCATCCTCCAGTACTGCACTCCACAACACTATTTATTGGATGAGCCCAATCCCAGTGTAGGGCAAGAACCCACGACCATCTGGCCCAGAGACAGATGTGCTACTAACTGAGCCGTGCTGACACTCAACACTAAAAAGGTAGAAGAAGCAGTGTTATGGGCTGGTAGGAGCAGCGACCAGCCGAGGCAGGAGAGATAAAGGTGAGCAGTTCAGTGAGGAAAAACTGTAAATTAAAGCAGTAGTATTTGTTAGTTGGTAGATATTTTTATCATATAGTATAATTGTTTAGCATAAATAACATTTCTGACATTCTGAGATACATAATTAGTATCTTTTAATTTCCTCAGCTATTAAAAACAGCTTTAATAACTCATTTTGTAACTAATGACTTATGTCAGTGGAGATGGCCGCCACTCACAATATTTAAAAATCTCCTTCACTGAGGGTACCTTTTGACTCTAAATCCTGGGTGTATGCTGTGGATATATTATGAGGGGGCTAGCACGTTACATTGGATTTGATGGCACAATTTATTGTCAGATAAGGACCACTTGGCCCTCCCAGTCTGCCAGTTCTGACAGTAAATTGCAGCCCACCACACAAAAATGTTTATGTTTTCCATGGTGGTCATTGCAAGGATGCAAGACGTTTGAAAACTTCAGACTCATGTTTCTCAGTTCAAGAATGAAAGAAAATGAAAAGAGAAATTGGTATAATGATGTTTTTTGCCAGAAATACATTATTACTGCCAGCACAGTAGCGTGGAGACAGAGCTACCACTTGCTATGCCGGTGACAGAGGTTCGGAAACGGATTTGGGTCACTCGGCAGCTGGCCAGGGAAGGGAGGATTGAGTGTCCATTAAGACAGCTCTCCTCCCTTGGGGATGGGGGGTCTGTGTGTCCCACTGATCACCCGTCACCTGTAGGAATCTGGGGGGGGCAGCACAGAAAGACTGTGCGGTGAAGGGTTCCCACACTTAGACAGCAGGGGGTATCTCCGCAGAGACGGAGCATGCACCTCATGCTACTACATGCCTATAGCCCCAGTCCATCCGATTGCGGCAGGATGATGGTCCGGTTCCCCTGCAGGCACCATTTCAGAGACTAGGCTCCTCAACCAGATCCCATGGCAGAGGACAGCAGTAGTGAGGTACAACCCAAAGAAGTTGAGTGACGTGGCTGAGCGGATCAGACCCAAGAGGGGCCAGGGGTAGAGAAAGAAGCATAAATATAAATAAAATAAAAAAAAGAAGAAATACATTATTACTTACTATAAGTCTAATTTCCGTCCGCTCCAATCCACCGATGAGAGACTGCTAGAGATTCCCAGGGTTCGTTTAAAGACATCTGGGGCCAGATCATTTAGTTTTATGGCCCCAACCCTGTGGAATTCTCTACCTCATTGGGTGTGAGATTGCCTGACCGTCCAAGGTTTCAAATTAGCATTAAAAACATATTTATTTAGCCTGGTGTATCCTGATTTTTAAGTATATTTTATTGACTGATTTTAGGATGTCGTTTTAATTTTATGTGTTTGATTTATTTATTGTAAAAGTGCTTTGGTTTTGGAAAGGCGCTTTTTAAAAATAAAGAATTGATTGCTTGCTTGCTAAATATTCATGAAACAGCAAGCAAGTGGCCGCACTCCTCAGCTGAAAGAAATATATAGAAGAAATATATAGAGGAAATCAACAGACAATTGTCTAACATGGATTATTACCAACCACTGACCCCTGACCCCACCGCAAGGTTTAAAACAGACATTGACTCCTTCTTGTTTGAAGCAGTATGTGAGGGTATTATTGATCAGAATTAATGTAAGTTTCTAATTGTGGTACATCTATAAGAGCACACATTTATGTGTTACGTAAGATTCACAAAAATCTTCAAAATCCACCCAGCCGCCCCATTGTGGCAGGCATAGGCTCCTTTGTGGAGCCTTTGTACAAATATGTGGATGACCACATAAAAGACTATGTACATACCCTGCCTTCCTACATTTGTGACACTACACAAATATTAGAAATACTGGGAGATATGCAAATTGAGGAAGATTGGATACTGGTATTGCTGGATATTGTATCTTTGCACACTAATATCCCCCATGAGGGGGGTTTAGAAACTTTGGACTATTGGTTCAGCCAAGATCCTGGAATGGATATGGGCAAAAGGAACTTCCTATTGGGGGTGTGCTGAGCATGTAGTAACAAACATAGTTTTATGTTTCAGGAAGAATTTTTTTCTGCAACTTAAAGAAATGGCGTCTGTTTGGGCCTTTGGGAGAAAGCAACTGTCTATGATGACCAGACCAATCAGTTTTACAGTAGGATTGATATCTGGCATCATTTTATAGATGATATTTTCATGGTGTGGCATGGCACAGTGGAGAAATTAAAGGAATTTGTACAACACCTGGAGGACTGTAATCCTAACCTCAAATTCTCCATGCAGTGTGATTCCTATTCAGTCTCCTTCCTGTATCTCAAGATACATAAAAAAGAAACCGGTACACTGAGAACAGATTTATTCAGGAAGGAGACAAATAGGAATTCACTTCTGCTGGCCTCCAGTTGCTGCCCACACCATGTGATTACCAACATTATCAAAGCGCAAATGCTAAGGGTACACAGAAATTGTAGCGAGGAGGAGGAGGATTTTATAAGAAATGGATCAGAGATGTGTAAAAGGTTTCAGGCATGTGGTTATCCACAGAAGACTATATAAAAGGCTTTTGAAATAGCTTTAGAAACTGATAGAAATACCTTGTTGGCAAATAATGACCCAGTGGCACAGAAACCGAGAACGAATTTCGTGACTAAGTACTCCAGACATTGCAAGGGTATACAGGAGATTATATGCAAATTGAAACATCTTGGAGGCGGAACCACTCCTGAAGGAAGTGATTAAACACAAACCATGTATGGTTTACAAGAGGGGGGGCTAACATGAGAGACAAATTGGTACATAGCTACCAACCTACCAACCTAGTGTTGGCCAAGGGTTAGGACAAGAAGGAGGTGTAAGAGCAGCGGTGCAACCCTTCAGCTCGACACCCCAATGGCGAAACATAAAAAAAAAAACATTAAGGAGACAGTCGCTGCAATGGTCCTTTTTCGTGTTTTGCTTTCCCCAGAGTTCTGCCCCCTCCCTGGACCAACCCCCGACCTGGAGTTGATAATCCTTAAGTCCGGAGGGGTTGGGGATACAGCCCCCTGCATGGGGGGTGTGTGGGGCACAGCCCCCCACAGAAAATGCTCGTAGATCGGGCAGCACAATACCTGTATCAGTTTTGTGCCGTCGCTGTGTGGGAGGTCAGCATTTTCACTGTCGACCTCCCTTGGTGCTTCCGAGAGCAGCATTATCTCCAGGGACACACCCCTGTAGGAACTGTAAATTTTGTAGTTCACTCCTTAAATGTAGAACTTTCACCAGTTGCACTAGCAGTAGGAACTTTGAAATTAGAGATTTCATCAACTGTGTAGCAGAGTATGTCGTCTACTTAACCACTTACCAGTGTGGCTCATTTTATGTAGGTAAAACCAAACGAGCCCTGAAACTTACAATAGGTGAGCACCTGAGGTCCATTAAAAATGATACTCACAGTGCCCTTGCAACACACTGCAGAAGCACCAGGCAAACAAATATGGCACACACCTTTAAGTTCTGCAGACTTGAAAGAGTCAGATTGGGTCCTAGAGGGGGCAATTTGGAGGACAAATTGTCCCAGTGTGAATCCTATTGGATTTTTATGTTAGGAGCACTAACACCCCCAGGACTCAATGACAAAATTGACTTGCTGCCATGTATCAAAAAATGAGGGGATATACTGCTCCCATTACAGAGTGATGCACATGTGATTTTTCAGTATTGGGAGGGCCTCCTGTGTTGGCTTGTTCGTGTGTTGATACCCTTTGGGCACCTTGCTTGAGTTCTTAAAATGTTTGCAGTAATATATGCTATAGGTGTTGTAGATATTCTTTTTTTTTTTTAGTTATTACTTTTCTCTCCTCCTGCTGGCTTGTATCAGGAGGGCATCCCCAGCCCTGTCCCCCGGCGTCCACCAGCCGACGCTGACCTGGCCTCAGGGCTTACCCTCCCTGGCGGGGTCAGTGGGGAGTCGAACTCCCCCACCGAGGACCGGATTAGGTGGCCAGCGCCGTGGCTATCCGGGGGCAGAGCCTGCGAGGCATCCTCCACCATCCTGCACGGCAGTACTTTTCTCCTGTTCTCCCAGGAGTCGGGACCATGCCATGACGTCAGCGGACTGCAGCGCGCATGCATCTGCATGTGCTCCCTCCAGATGTCTGGCCCAACTCCTCCCCTACTTGTGGTGTGGCACCCTGTCCTCCAGCCTCCGCTGGGGGGGCGAACAAGCGCCGACCACCTAGAACCCCCCTCCCCAGAGAAGGAGTCCATCAGACGCTCAGTCCTTCTCTTCTCCTGCCAACCCCTGACAGCTTGTGCTCGTTCCCGAACACGGGTCACCGGCGTAGCGTGAGGTAAGACACCAGCACCTCAGCCTTCAGCGCCACTGGGCCGGCCCTGTTGTAGATGTTCTAACAGCATAATGCGCTAAACTTATACAATATTATATTTCTTTTCTCTTTTAGGACTGGATGGGATTGTCTTGTTTTACTTTCAGTATTTCCCCTAGAGACTGAATCCCATTTTGGGTATAGTAACTGTAAGGAAGGGCACTTAAAATATTGTGAAAGCTAATGCTGTTTTAGAAATTGCACAAACTCCTTAAATGTCAGTATCATTCATGCTGCTATTTTAACCCATTTGCACTGATTTAGGTTTAGGAATTATTATGAAAAAGTGTGTAGGTTGTTTAGAATCGATATCACTAGTACGGCACTCTGATTTTGCATTGTTGAGCACTGAAGCACTTTATACAGTTATGGCACAGAAGAAGTACTTTCACTTTAAGACCTTTAAAAAATGTTTCTATTTTAACCTGACGTCAGTAGCAAGGAACCACCCCCGAGGACGTACTGCATGCGAAACTGTTCGTGGCCTTGTGATCTGTATTATTCCTGCTCTGTGGTGGTATGTTTTCAATTTAAAATAAAGTATTAAGTTATTCCAGCTGAGGAGTGTGGCTACTTGCTTGCTGTTTTGTGACTTTTCTCTGTGGCACACACTCTCCGGAGTGCAGCTGAGCTGTACTGCTGTTTTTACATTAAATATTCATGAGCCTAGAGAGGCTCCTGATTGGCTACTGAACTGGTTATTAACGTCTTAAAAATTACCAATCCAGCTGCCAACTGACACTGTATGGCGTGCACGGCTCATGCCACACTGCTTAAAACCTGAAAATAAGTAAAAAAAAAGAAAGATACAGTAAAAACAAAAGTTATTATTGTGAATGCACTGCTTGTGACATCAGTTATTCCCATGGCAACAAACTGTGATGTCACAATAGAGAATTACGACTTGAAGTAGGGAGTTAGCTGTAGAGGTAGATGAACCCTGAGGGATAAAGATCATGCATTTATGCAAATGTCCTTAATAATAAATACTGGGGAGGATGACTCTTTAGAATGTATATGGGGCCGGCTTGGTGGCGTAGAGGGTTGAGGCGCTGGCACCTTACCTTGACCCATGCCGGCAACTCGGGTTCAGGAACGGACTTGGGGCGCCGGTGGTCGGCAGGGGAGGAGATGGATCAAGCATCCGGAGGACTACTCTACTCTCCTGGGGTGGGTTAGGGGAGTGCGTTGCTCTGCAGTGACCTCCGGTGGAGACTGGGGGTAACGCTGTAGCACGCAAGGAAGGGAACACTACCAGAAAAACAGAAACTGGCTCCGCACTCGACCAGATGACGGCCGCCTGGTGGTCCGATGCCGTCAATGTCCCGGGAGCCTCCATCCCTCAACAGTACCCCAGGGCCAAGTATTGCACTTGCCTGCCCCACAGGTGCCTCTCCCCTCAGAGGAGGGGGGCCCGCCCGGCGAAGGGTTACTCTGGGGATGACTGCATATGTGATTGATGGGGCACGGGAACAGGATGGATCGGAGGTGCCTTGGCACAGTTTGAAGGAGTGGCCGAGAGCAGTAGCACGGTGGGGGAAAAGAGAACACACAAAAAAAAGAATATATATGGAATGGAAGCTGAATTGTACCTAATTATTAGGTTTTTAGAAGTTTTTTTAAGGCGTCAGCAGCTCTTTAAATTTTAAAGTTGTAAATGATGGAATTTAATAACAAACAAACATTCAGTTGTTCTTGTTCATTTTGTTTTACCTGAAAGTCAAGATGGCAAGGCACTGGTGGTCTGATCGATGACGGTCTGGCTGTATTCACTCTGCTCGCACTCCTCACCTCGTGGCCTCCTCTGTCAGTCAGCTGACTGAATTTTATAATTGTTGGTTGACTGTCAAATTGGATTTTTCCTCTAGTCCGACCATCCTGTTTTTTTTTTGTCTGTTTGATTGTTTGTTTGTTTAAATATTTGCTAAAACAGACGTACCAGTAAATGCAGTGTGGTCTAGAATCGATGGTGGGAATCTGGGTTCAGGGGCTGATGACTCAAGAGGGAACGAGTTGTCTCTGGTGGCAACTTTCCATCATCCGGGACTTTATGAAGTGCTCCACGTGACGTGACTGGGCCATGTGGCGCATGGACTTGAGGGGGACAGAAAAGTTTAGGTCTGGGTGGGCGGGAACACAAACATCAACAACTGACCGAGGAGGCCTGTGATTGGCTAGGGCGCATGTTGTGTGTTGCAGCTGCAGAGATGTCCGTGACTGGGGAAACAAAAAGCAGCAAATGGCAGAGCTGTTTCAGGACAAGGCGGTGGGGCAAATGGTCATGGATGATAGATCCCTGCAAGTTCTGTTATAGTTTTGTTGTACACACACACACACACACACACACACACACACCACTGAGGTTTAGTCAGAGTCAAAAAAGTACAGGGGTCAGGAAAGGGGGAGGATTAAAAAAAAAGGGAAACTCAGGTGGCCCCTCAAACTCGGGGTGGGGGGGCAAGGCAAGTGCCACATCTGCCCTGTGGTTAGTACAGCCCTGATTTTATGTGTCTATAACTTCCAGGTGCTCAATCCTCCCTCTCAAAGCAGCACCACCTGAGTGACCCGAGTCCGTTCCTGAACCTGGCTCCCTGCGTAGCAGGCGATAGCTCTGGTGGAGTGCTGCCAGGCTGGCTGAGATTAAGAAATAATCACCCTTAAGTACACAGTGTGGGTAACTAAGATAGTAGGGATTCAAGCCAAATGAAACAATGAGAGAGAGAGAGAGCGGAGAGGGAGGGAGAGAGAGAGAGAGAGAGAGAGAGAGAAGGAGAGGAGAGGAGGTTATGTACTTTGCTCACGGTCACATAGTGACAAAGTTGCAGTAGTGGGGTCCAACTGTTGATTTCTCCGTTCACAGCCATGTGCTCTAACCCCTAGGCTACTCTGCGTAACCCACTTTTTCCTCATTTCATATGAAAGGGGTATGAAAATGAGGGCCCGTTAGCCTGTAGATTTGACTGTGGCATGTTCTGCTGCCACATGGGAGACCTGGGTTCATATGCATGGAAGTAGTATACTCGCTGTCCAAGGAGGGAGGGCTCGAACGTGAAGCACTCTAGTACCCCCCCTTGTAGTATAGTTAAAAGCAGGACCTTATGGGGTCTCGAAGAACAAGATCACCAAGCCTGGAAATTGAGTTTTAAATGAGGTATTTTAGGTGCAGCTGCAGTTTTATTAACACTCCTCCTGGCGAGAGAAATGTGTGGCCATGGCATCCCATAATCTGAGTGGGGGGTGGAGCACCAAGGGGGATAATAGGGGGAATGTTAATTAAAAAGCTATCATTTGACTATAAACTTGATCCCAGCCCCCAGCATACAGTATTCTTGGCCCTAACCTGCTGCCGTTGTACACTCACTGCCCAGCTTTTCTTTGCACACTAAGTCTGTGTTTTTGTTCTCTAATCTGTTAAATATAGCAGTTATAGAAGAGGGGAAGGGGCATTTTGAGTTACATCTGTATCTTTTTTCACAGCTCTTCCCTTGATGAGTGACTGGAGGGTATAGTCGTAAAGGGTGGGGGTTGTCAAAGCAGCAAGTGTTGTGTGAGGGGAGTCATTCTTTTGATGAAGTAAACAGTCAAGAGTCTGCAGAGTGTTGCCTCCAGTGTGGGGTGGGTGGGGGTTCCTGCCAGTGTTTGGTGGAAATATTTTAATGACAGCTGAACAAGGCCCTGATTTGCTTTCTTTCTCCTTCGGAACAGTAGCCACCCCCCATGTCCGTGTGACTGGGCAATGATTTGATTTCTCTCTCCTTCACCACAGTAGCCCCCCCCCATGTCCCTATCACTGGGCTCTGATTTGATTTCTCTCTCCTTCACAACAGCAGCTCTCTCCCCCACCCCCGTATCCCTATGGCTGTGCTCTGATTCCTCTCTCCTTTGGAACAGTAGCCCCCCGTGTCCCTATGACTGGGCTCTGATTTGACTTCTCTCTCCTTCACAACAGTAGGGCCCCCCCATGTCCCCATACTACACTGACTCAGTGAGTTGATGAATCACAGAATCTCTAGAGAGATGTATATAAAACAGACTTTTGGTGTTAAATGTGATGCTGAAAGCTAATCGGGTAGGGTGCAGTATTTGTAGTGGGGGGCGTGCCTGCTGAGCCTGGTGCGAGACTTGAGTTTATGCAGCTGACTCTGTGCAGCCTGCTGGCTAGTACTGCAGGTTCTGAGCAGCCAACTCTAGCGCTAGAGACCTACCTGAACTAATGACCCCCACCCCCCTCGATGGCTAGCTGTGCAGACTTTAAAGAGCCAGTAGCCAAAAATAGCTGGCAGAAACTGTTGTTCATTTTTAAAAGTAGGTGGTTGTTCCTTTTATTGATATTTTTATTAAACTCAGAGAGCAGGACATACAGACACACATCACTATTACTGTACATCAGAAATTAGAATATATAAAAAGTGCAGCCAAATGTGAGATCTCAGCAGTGAAAGGTAATATACAGACTTCAGTGTACTGTATTACAGCAAAAAAGTAACAACTGACTTACTTTTAAAAATGGCAGTAAAGCCTAGAGGTTAGAGTAACGAGCTGTGACTGAGCGTGGTACATCCAGCAGACCTGGGTTTGATTCCCACAAGCTCCATGTGTATACCATGTGAATCTGAGCAAGTAGCTTAACCACTCCAATGCTCCCGGGTCACCCTTGAAAACAGGCACTTGAGCCTAGTGGGCTTTACCTGGTTATATGTATTGTATTAAAAAGTTTAGGCACTAATAAAATCTTAATCGGAACCATAGAGCAGTGGAACACTAGCTGTGTTGCAGTTTGGAGCAAAGGATTTAAATACAGTTTCCAAGATATCCAACCCTGCCCTCTGCTCTGCAACTGGGGTAGCCCGTTTTGCAGGCAAGCAGCTAATTGCTCTATGGCATGAATTATTTCTCACCAGTGTTCAACTGTTAGTGGTTGTTGCATCCAAAGTCAAGTGATGGCTTTCTTTACTGCTACAATATATAAACATGCCATCGAGTGAGAGCTGAGTCTAAGACCCAGTGAGGGGGCGGACAGAAGGACCATAGTCAGTGATATGAGTTCATTTGAAAGGGTCACTGACTCCATTTGTGTGGCAAGTGCCTGCCAAAATTTGGCAATTACTGGGCGCTGCCAATATATATGTGAATGGTCTGCAAGTGTCTGACCAGAGTGCCCCTACACTGAGGGCATAAACTTGGCCAGGATGGCTGGAGTATAGAAGAACCTATACCTGCATTTCCAGGCGAATTCCCCCCACCTTGTGGAGGAAGTTATTTTCAGTGCTGGGAGGGCATGCATTAACCAAGACTTGTATGAAGCAACTGTGCCCAGTTTGTTACTTTTTGTTTTTGAAAAATTTTTCCTTTCCCAGTTGCTCATTAGAAGGTTTCATGCCTGCTCGTGTTGCGGTGATGTAACGAGCAGTACTATACATGGAGACTGACATATCGAGTTCTGTTCCTCCTCATACCTACAAACATGTGAAATAGCTAGCAGAAGAAGGCTTTACGGTCTGAGTCTACTCGATTAGGGAGCCCCTGATCCGGCGATTACAGTGGGGCCCACCAACGCTGACCCTCCCCTTCACCTTTTCATACTCCTTCACCCTGTCCCACTTTCTCGTGAACCCGCCTACCATTTTTGGATTGACGATGGGAGTTCATTCCACCCCGACACCACTCGCTCTGCCGAGTAGTGTCTCCTGACCTCCTTCTTGAACCTTCCCCCTGCCAACTTATAACAGTGTAACCTTGTGGTCTTTTTCCCACTGAGACAAGAGGTTCCCGATACCATCCTTATTTATACCTTTCAGGTACTGGAAGAATTCAGTCATGTCCCCTGTCTCTCTTCTCTCCTCAGGTGAGTACATGTTGCGTTCCCTCAGCCAGTTCTCATATGCCCTGCCCTGCTGTCTCTGGCTTGATGAGCTGTAGCAGCTCTAAGAGTCTTAGGCCGAGATATTCAAAGAGTTAGCGCCACGCTAATAAGATTAGGATTATTTTATCAGTCTTGTGACCTCACTTGTTGTGATATCACAAGTGACTGATCTTGCAGTGGGTGATTGACTCTCCTTGGTCAGCTGTGATGTCACAGTGAGGTAATGGGCTTGATGATGTTATGAGGAAGACTAGAACTAGCTATGTCAGCTTCCAGATAGTGTCGTTCCACACATTACACCAGGTTTTGCCCACTAGTAAAGTGCCTTCCTGCTTTTCTGATTTATTGGTACCTTATCAAAATAACTTTAATTCTCAATAGGACATGGAAAATCATTTACGTTGCTCCTTTTATGGGTAGTAAAATGGGCCTAAATTCAAAGTCCAGGCAGCAAAGGTTTTGGAATTAATTTCCTCTGAGCCTAAGGGAAATTGGGCAGGCTAGACGATGCTGCCGAAGGACTGCCACTCGGAATGCCTGCGACTTGGGTTCACACCCCAAGGCTGGATAATACGAGTCCAGTAAGGAGGAGGATTGGACTTTTCTGAAGACATCTGTGATGCATGGAACGGCCTTCCGGAGGAGGTTGTGGAGTCAAAAACTGTGGTGGAATTCAAGCATGCATGGGACAGTCATAAGGCAATTCTAGGGGGTGGGGGTAGGAAGAAGTAGGCTGCTGGTTAACTGGGATCTGCAGCTTATCCAATAGGTAGGGAAATGGGCAGACTGGGTGGGCCAAGCGGTCCTTATCTGCCGTCAAAATCTATGTTTCTATGTTTCTATGATTAGACTTATTATCTCAATAACACGGCCACATATGCACCCCACCACCAGCTTCAAACATCATGCGAGGCGTCTAATTCTCCTGCTACTCCTGCTCTCCGGCAACGTGAACCCAAACCCTGGGCCGGTTGTCCCAGCAATGCCCCCGCCCACAGATGGCAAAGGCCTTCGAGTCGCCTTCATTAATATATGCAGTCTCCCTAAGAAAACTGCAGCCCTTCTATGTTGGGTCACCCAACACTCCCCGGACATTCTCCTGCTTGCTGAAACCTGGCTCTCCTCCGCATCTGGACTCTGCCATCTTCCTTCCTGGCTTTACCATTTTCAGGGCCGATGGGATGGGCAGGCGTGGTGGGGGGTGTGCTATCTACTTGCGCCAACTCAGTCCTTGGGCTGTCACTCCCCAATCCTGAAGCTAAACCATGGGGCAAGCCATCACATAAAAAATCTCACCCCTACCACTGGACGTGGCCCACTCTATCTAACTGCGGCTTATCTACCCCGGAGTTCTCACAAAGACTCTCGGCCACCTCTCCTAGACTACCTGGCGACCTTTACCCCAAGCTGAACAATTAATCATGGGTGACTTAAATTCCAATTGGCTCAGCCCGTCGGCTGATAACTTGAAGAATGAGCTTGCTGCCCTTGACCTGTCCCAAATGGTCACTCAGCCCACTAGACTTAACAAAGTCACAGGAACTAGCTCTCTCCTGGATGTTATCCTCTCTAACCGGCCTCATAAAATAGTCTCCGTTGAAGTCCTTGCGGACTCACTCAGTGACCACTCCCCTGTCATCTGCTTCTGGTCCTCCCCCACCCTCTGCCCTGGGTACAGTAGGATCCCTCGCCGCCGTTTTCTCCCCGGAGGTCTCGCCAACCTCAAATGTCACCCTCGCCCATACCGACTGGTCCCACTGGACGGCGCTCTGGCGTTAACTCTGCCTAACCTGCCTCTCCACTGCCTTCAACCCTCGCTCTGTGACCTGTATGCACCCTCAGCTCTCTAGGACAAAAAAGCGGACTGCTGCTTGGATAGCTCCTGCACTGATCCAACAACTAAAAAGAGATAACCTCTGGCACTTAGCCAACGACTCTGGTAGGCCTGCTGACAGACTAGACTACAGGACAGCCCAATCAATGCACCTGGTCAATCAAGCAGGCTAAAGCTAAATTCTATCAGGCTGCATTGACATCCTCCTGGGCTCGTCCAGAGCTTTCTGGGACAACATTAAAGATTTAAATGGTAGACCCGCTCCCCCATCCAAGATTGTCATAAATGGGACTGTCGACCAACCCCACCAGTATCGCTGACTGCCTTAACAAAACCTTCACTGACTTAAGTGCTGTCCTCCCGGCCCACTTTTCAGACCCGGTTGCACAACCCACCCACGCCCCTATTTCCAGGCCACAATTCCACTTCCATAGGATCTCTCCCCACGATGCCAAACCTTTCTTAATAAAATCCCTCGCCTCTCAGAACCCTATCAATGACCCTCTTGACTCCAGGATACTTCGCCTCGTGCTGGATGTCATGCTTACCCAGCAGCTTATCATTAACAAATCCCTCTGCCTCGGCCAATTCCCTACGGCCTGGAAGCAAGCTGAGTAACCCCATCCCAGAAATCTGGGGACCGCACTCTGCCCTAATAACTACAGGCCCATCTCCACCTTCCCCTATCCAAAGCCTTTGGAAAAGATAGAACACAGCTCTCTGAATATCTTACTAACTATAACCTCCTTTGTCCAGAGCAACATGGTTTCCGCCCTGGCCATAGCACATCCACTGCCCTTCTGGAATTCTCCACCACATTCACTCAGCACTTGACAAAGGTCATCTACATGGGGCAGTCTTTATAGACCTGTCCAAGGCCTTCGACACGGTGCCACCCCTGCTACTAAACTCCCTTAGCGTACTGGGTCTAGCAGCCAGCCCCTGAAGTGGTTCTGAGCTACCTACACAACAGGTCCCAAAGTCAAGCTAATGGGACCCTCTCCCCTACCTTCCTGTACACTCGGGGTCCCCAAGGCTCCATCCTTGGCCCGACCCTTTTCAGCCTATTCCTGAACACCCTCCCAGCTCCTGTTCAGTAAAATTTTACTCTATGCTGATGATGCTGTTATCCTTGCATCACACCCCTGACCCACTCCACTCCAAGACATGCTGCAAAGCGCCTTCCTCCAAACCGAAAACTGGTTCAATAAGCACCGCCTAGTCCTGAACCTAAAGAAAACTAAGTCCATGCTATTCTCTCATCGGCAAAACAATGCCAGGGACTTTCCCCTCCACATCTCCACCAGCATGCCCCTCCCTCTTGAGCAAGTCTCGTCCTACAAGTACCTGGGCATCACCTTTGACACCGGCCTAACTTTCCACGCCCACCTTAAAGCTTTGGCATCTGCAATGAACTCCAGGATCGGTCTTCTCTACCGCCACAAAGACTGTCTCCCCGAACCCGCCTTAAAACTTGCCATCACCTCTTCGGTATTATCACTGGCTGACTACGGACTCCCGGTTTACGCAGCTGCTGATGCCTCTGCCTGTATCAAGTCAGACCTCTATCAACAAAGCATGTAGGCTCCTTACGGTGCCCACAGCAGAACCCACACCTGTCTGCTATACTCATACAAAAATACTCACTCTTGAGGAAAGACTGAAATATCAAACCTGCCTACTGGCCAAAAAATCCATGGCAGGTCTCTGCCCTCCTGGGGTCTCTGGACCTCTGCAGCGGGCTGCTAAATCCCTGCCAACCCGGTACGCCGCTGCAGCCACTTTCATCATTCCCAGAGCAAGGACCTCCCGCTGCCAAAGATCTTTCCACCACCTTGCCCCATCCTGGTTCAACTCCCTTCCTGAAACCATCTCCAAGATCCAAGGCATTGGCCGTTTCAAAATTGCCCTCCGCCAGCATATTATTAACAACTGATGCTGTAAATGTCTGTAGCTGCACTGTGCCGGTCCTTCCTAATACTTTCCAAGCACCTCGCCGGCCGGTCCTCTTTTACTCTACATATTATTTCAACATGTTGTTAATTGTATAACGTACCTCCTGTTGTTTTACCAATGTTAGCACCTTACACGAGTTGACCCAGTACAGCTCGCTGTCTGCACTCTCCAAATGTATATTTTATGTATCTAACCTGTTTGTCATCCCTGTCCTAACACCACTCTATTTGTCGTCTCCCCCACCTTTCTTGACGAGGTACCTTTGTAAACGAGTCTTTGACTCAAAGGTTGTAAAACTGATCTTGCAATAAATAAATAAAAAAAAAAAAAAAAAAAAAAAACAACCTTGAAGCCAGTCATTTCCTTGGATTAATAACCAACTGGAGGGAGGTAGCCCTTGGCTGTGCCTTGGGCCACCCAACCCCAACTGGTCATTATTAGTAATCCTTTGGAAATGACCAGCTTCTCAGTTTATTGCTTAAAAAACATAATGACTAACAAGCACTCCAGCTTTAAATAAAAAAGTGCTCCCAGGGTAGCCTGGTGGTCTTATGGGAAGTGCTGAAGCTTGCAGTTTATTTATTTAGAGACTGGTAACTGGGAGGGGCCAGGGTTGGACTGGCCCACCTGGATCCCTGGAAATTTCCAGGTGGGCCCCCCTCAGTTGGGTAAATGGTTACCTTCTGAACTCTGAAAACTTTTGCATTTATCATCTTTTTTCTAATTAAATAGGGTATCTGGGACACAGTTGATAAATGTAAGATGCAAACACAGAGCTAGTGTATCAGATTAAAGTGAAATATTGATATGAGTGTGTCAACAGGGCCCTCCTCTATTGATTTTCCAGGTGGGCCCTTGTATCTTCTTTCCAGTTGGGCCCTATGTACCCCAATCCAACCCTGGGAGGGGCACACTGAGCCAAGGCTCATATCCAGGTACAGCCTGTGCGGGGGGGGAGGTCTACTACAGAATCCTGATGCTCACAGTCCCAACACTGAAAGCCCTACAGACGTATTCCCAACAGCAAACAACTCTGGTGAAATTTCCACATTCACAGGGGAGCTTTCCCCCGCACCTCCCGTCATATATATAAACAATCCCCAAAACCACACACATCACCACATGTCAGGACTTTGTCGTTGTCAGGAATATGACTGTTGAGATTTCAGTGTTGCGATTGTGAGCATTGGGATTGTGGGCATTGGGATGTCGGGATTCTGTATGGATACCCCTGTTTGTGGTGGGGGAGAGGGTACAAAGCAGGAAAGAATGTGCAAGAGAAGCAAAACAATAGAAACAATATAATGGTATGGCAACTGTACAGTTAAAAAAATCCCGATAAAAAGAACATTACAAAATGAAATATTATCAGTGAAGAAGCAACTAAGAGGTACGGAGAATTAGAACCACAGGGAAACTCAATGGCTATAGCTACCTTCAAACCTGAGGAACCCAGGTAAACTGACATCCTCGGCAGGGCAGGGCATGTGTGGGGTAGGCAAGGGTTAGAGCTAGAAGAGATTAGAAATAAGAGCAAACTGGGTGTAGTGAGCTGCCTTGGGGGGGGTGGGAGGAGCGGTGGATGGCAGGAGGAAAGGCAGTACAGGGGGAGGGCAATCACTCTAAAAAGGTAGATTGACCAGCTAAGGTATTGCAGCAAGGAGAGCTAAAGGAACACAAGTCTGAGGAGTGGAGTGGGTAGTAAGATGTAATATAGGGTGTGAGAGAAGGTCAGAGAGGTGTGGGGGGGCAAAGATGAACCAGTATTTTGAAAGGAAAGCAACACAGTGAGAGAGACACCAATATTTGAGAGGAGGGACAGAGAGGTTCTGATAGGGAACAGGAATGAGAGCATGGAGGGGACTCAGCAGCAAATCAAATGAAGGCATGGAGGAGGGGGTCCAGCCTAGCCAGGCTGGACTGGGGACAGCCCCATAGACCACAACCAAATAGTCAAACATTGGAGGATGGACTGGGGGCAGTCCCATAGACCACAACCAAATAGTCAAACATTGGAGGATGGACTGGGGGCAGTCCCATAGACCACAACTAAATAGTCAAACATCGGAGGATGGACTGGGGGCAGTCCCATAGACCACAACTAAATAGTCAAACATCAGAGGATGGACTGGGGGCAGCCCCATAGACCACAACCAAATAGTCAAACATCGGAGGATTGACTGGGGGCAGCCCCATAGACCACAACCAAACAGTCAAACATTGGAGGATGGACTAGGGGCAGCCCCATAGACCACAACCAAATAGTCAAACATTGGAGGATGGACTGGGGGCAGTCCCATAGGCCACAACCAAATAGTCAAACATCGGAGGATTGACTGGGGGCAGCCCCATAGACCACAACCAAATAGTCAAACATCGGAGGATTGACTGGGGGCAGCCCCATAGACCACAACCAAATAGTCAAACATTGGAGGATGGACTGGGGGCAGCCCCATAGACCACAACCAAATAGTAAAACATCAGAGGATGGACTGCGGGCAGCTTCATAGACTACAACCAAATAGTCAAACATCGGAGGATGGACTGGGAGCAGCCCCATAGACCACAAGCAAATAATCAAACATCAGAGGATGGACTTGGGCAACCCCACAGATCACAACCAAATAGTCAAACATTGGTAGGCTCATCCTTAGGAGGATCATGCGTTGACCCAGGAGGGTCAGACAGGACTGATTTCTGTATAAGGTACCAGGCTTCATACAGAGTTTTTTAATGGATGGCATTGCCATGGGTGAAGAAGTCCAGATTACTATCCAGCCAAACATTGACATACTTCAAGTAGTGCACCATCACGTGTTCAAAAGACAGGGTGGTGACTGAGCCTGATGGGGCATTGCCCGGTACCAAAAGACATGGAAACTGTCATGTTGGCATATAAGGTGAGGTGGTTTTTGCAGAACCAGTGTTGAATACAGTCAAAGCCACGCTGTACTGACGTGTCCAGTTCAGGGATCGAGGCACCAGTTGCAAAGGAATACTGTGTCGTCCACAGACACTTGTGTACTAGAACAGACACAGACTGTAGGGAGCTCATTTAGAAACAGGGAGAAAAGGATGGGTCCCAAGAGGGAGCCTTGGGGCACAGAAACATAGAATTTGATGGCAGAAGGAGACTGGAGGTCCATCGAGTCTGCCCTTGCTATACTACCAAGCATGACGGAGTTGGGGGGGAAGGGATAAGATGTTGCCAACCTGGACCATCTGGTGTCAGTCAGTAAGGTAGGAGCAAAAGCAGCCTATTGTGGGGTCAGACAGTCTCGCAGACCTCAGCTTATTAAAGAGGGCGGGGTGAGCCACAGTAACAAAGGCCTTGGGAAGGTCAATGAATACAGCAGTGGTAACTTAGAAAAAGAAACATAGAAATCTGTTGTCAAAAAAGGACCACTCGGCCCATCTAGTCTTCCCCTTTCCCTCCCAATGGGCTTTTCTGCCCTAGTTTCCTTACTCCCCACTTAGGCCTGATCTAGCCCAACCAGGAAGTACAGCGCTCCATGGTTTGAGGAGGAATGCTGGTCAGGGAAAACATAGCCCAAGCAATACACGAAGCAAACACAAAGTTCAGCACTCCTAAGCAAACTGCGGAAGCAAGTGCACATTATAAGTAAGTACAATAAACGAGAGCAACACTCCAGAGATAATTCTTGTGCAGTTTATTAAATTCATCAACAAAGTGTGAGATGATACAAAGAGACTCAGCTGCCACAAACCTGACCCACTGTCCGATACCCAAGCGCCTCTGGGTGATGGACGGTGGGTCACTTTTGTGGAAGTTGAGTCTCTTTATACTGTTATTTTGTTATGGTTTTTTTCCCCTTGTCCCCGGGTCGCACCTGGAAAGGAGCCTTGTGGCTCAGTGTGCCTTTCCCAGTCACCAACATTTTAAATAAATGAATAAATAAATAAAAAGTTTGGTCCAGCAGGAGAGGCCACAAAATATAAAGTTGATTTTTTATAACATACTATCCTATGATCACATAATTTAAAAGCCTCCGAAGTCACAGAGAAAACTTTAAGAAAACAAGATCTCCATCACACGTCTCCATCTGCTCCTGCTTCTTGTCCAAAAGTGACATCATAATCTTCTCTTTGTGACATCACAGTTGATTGCTGTAGATGTGATTATGAGTTCACAAGCAAAGAATTATGAATAGTGTCACCTGCAGCCAAGCAGCCCGAAATGAAGACCAAGCGGCAGAGAATCCAATTTTCAAGCACATGTCCTCACTGATATAGACGATGGTGAAAATACAGGAAATACCACAACTGCAAGTTAAATTCTGTCTATTATGCTTTTCAAACTTTTCCCTGTGGTGTAAGGGGGTCTTTAAAGTTAGAACCAGACATGACCAGGCTGCTGAAATCGGGTAAGAGATAATAGGTCTACCTAGGTGAAGTCTAATACACTAATGACCTTGCTGTGGCATGTCAGTGGGGGCACAGCTAATTGTAACAACCTTCAGAGTTTTTAAAAAAGACCACACTGCCACTTGGCCATCTAATAGAGATGAAAGCCACTGTAGCCTTAGAAAGAGGATGGGGGGAAGGGATGGCTACCCTCAGGAATCACAGCTCTAAAGGCAACTTGAGAGGCTTGATCCCTGCCATGCGCCTCTCCTCTTTTGAAGTGGATGTGCCCTTTGACCCCAGAATCTTGACCCTGCCAGATCTTTCAATGCCGGCTGCAGCATTGTGAAGAGCAGGGGCTGTCCATCTAGGTAGCAGGGCAAGGAACCCCATTGTTGCAGTAAATTTTCTCGGCTTTCATAGGTGCAGAACCAATGGGTGTGGGGCGTGTAGCCGCACACACACACCTCTTGCCTTCAGTCTTCAAGAGTGCCCTTTAGTCATGCAAGGTCAGCAGGGAAGTAATCATGATCTCCTTTGCAATGTTGAGTGTGCAGCCCAGTCTCCAATTGAAATCAAAGCTCTGGGCAGGCTAGCGTTGGGGTTCAATCGGGTGGCAAAGCATACCACTATTTCAAAAAACTTGCAATTATATATAACATTAAAGTGTGTAATGCAGCTTATACAGAGTGTGGTGCCATCACACAAAAGTCAACTCACAGTATTGTAATAAGGCAGAAACAAGATAGCCTGCAAATAACAGAGGAGTAGGGAGTGGGAGGTGGGCAACAAAAGGAGCAGAGAATGGGGTTGGGGAGCAGAGGGGGTGGGGGGCTCAGGTGATGGAAGGGGATGGGTCATGGGAACAGGAGGACGACAGGCACAGGAAGATGCAAAATGGGATCTTTGCTGGCTAAAACATGCACCTCACTTTATTGTGCAAAATACTTGAGTCCTATGGGGAGGGCTTAGAGTACCACAATACAGCTGTAACAGTGGACACAGCAGTGGCATAAGCTGTACCGCACTGCACTGCCACCTGGCAGACTGCAGTTCACGTGGCAGTGTTACACATGTGAGTCCCAGAATCGCACACCAAGGCTAAATGGGGGGTATGTCCATTGGAGAGGTGAGCGGCTCGGTTCCTGGGGAGGCAGGACACAGACTGTTCAGTATTCACACGTCCCCTGCTGGCCAATTAAGTAACAGTACTGGCTATTAAGGAAATCCTGCCCCCACCCCTAACTTGTCAGAGGGAGGGTTTAGCTTGGGCAACCCTGTAGTGGGGGCAGGAGGATCCAAAAAGGCTAAAAGGGGTGGAAGAAAAAGAATTTTAAATACAATTACACCTGTCTCAGCAAAAGGATGGTGACTTGCCCTTCTTGCTAACTGTTCTAAACCCAAAATGGCCAGCGGCAATAATCTGAATGAGTAGTGCTCTTCTAGCTCTGCCAAACTGTACTTCGAAGAGCTATCTATGATGCTGGCTGCTGTCAATCACAAAAGGAGACCAGCAAATTACTTCACGCATGACCTGTTGAGACTTGAATGCCGACTTCTAGTATTGAAGTCTTCATCCTATCCAATGTACCAGCCCTCCACCCCTACCCCGCAACCTTTAATAATCTTATTAAAAGATTTCCCCCTGACATTTCTGTTGTTGCTCAGACCACACACACACACATACATATACATATACACACACACACATATACACACACAGGCACCATACTGCCCCCCCCCCACACCCACCGTTTTTCTCTCCCAGAGCTGCTTTTTCCATCAGTGCCCTTTGCACACAAAGGTGGGGGCAGATGGGGGGGTACTGTTAAGTACCTGCACAGGTCAAGCAAACTAATCGGATGGGTATTGTTGCACATGATGGGAAGGTTTCAACAGTCAACACCCACCCGCTGAGAAGTTAACTCATTGACCCTAGCCTACACTCTCACAGTCCCCCCTCCCCCATGAACTCTCTGTTTGGATAGAATGAAGATATTTACATTCCTGAAAGCCCCCTCCCCATAAAATATAAAATCCCTGCTCAAGAAGAAACTCCAGGACCCTGAAGCTGCGCTGCTGTAAAATGATGTGTTTGCCATCCAGCCCTGTTTTTCCCCTCCTTTTTTGTTTAATTGCACCTAGCATGCAAACATGACAAGATATACAAGAAATCAACCAAACAGCAGTGAGACCTGCTTAACCTAGAAAACAAATGTGGTTCTCCATGGGAAGCCACTGAATTTAAATTACAGCTTTCTGAATATGATGCATACCAAACTGAATATGACATACTGAAATGGGTATGACATATGTCACAGTGAATATTACACATTATGATACGTGTATAACACTGACTGAAACAAATATAACACATACCAAAATGGGTATTACACACGATGAAATGACTATGAGACAAAATAAAATGAGTACAACACATACAATAAAAACATAGAAGTTGTCAGCAGATAAGGACCTCTTGGCCCACCTAGTCTGCCCATATTTAAACACATAACAAAATGATATAACACATGCTAGGGGCATCACCGGAGGGGAACATGTAAGGGATAGAGTTCTGAATCTTGTATTCATTACCTGAATAAAAGATTCCCAGTTCCTAAAACTAACCCCTGGCTTATCTGTTTTTTTTTTCACAGGGCAGGAGGGGTGGGGGCTCAAGACCCTAGTCTTTTCAGATGCTAGAAATACCCTATGAAATAGATCCAATACATATTAAAATAACACATACTAAAATAGGTGTAAGACATTGAAAATGTTGAGGTAACACATACCAAAAGAGTATAACATACAATAGAATGTGTATAACATACTGAAATGAGTAATACACATACTGGCACATCAAACTGGCTAAAGTGCATTCTGAAGGGTCACCCACACTGCCGTGCTAGTGTCCTGGGTTCGGGAGTGAACCCGAGAAGTCACGTGAGGAGGCAGGCCATGAGTCAAGACAGCTGCATATAAGTAATACGTCTCAGTCGGGGAGGGTTGGCGGCGGCCTACACCACGACAGCAACCACTGCGGCTTGGCCAGGAAGCTTGCTCCTGCCACATGGGAGATGCTGTGGATGTGATTGGCTGACAGCCATTTGTTCTGACCAGAGGTGGAGGGACGAAACCAAAAATGGGGAGAAAAACCTGGAACCCGTCTGAAAGACGATCAGGTTCGGCCTGACCCGGGCTTATCCCTGTGAACAGGATATAGCCCTGACAATGAGCTTCCAGCTGAGAAGAAAAAGTCTCTATAGAAAACAAATCAAGTGCCTACTGCAATGAGTATAACACACATTGAGAAGCATGTGATGTCAGGGACCAATCACAACACAGTTAGAAAATTGCATCGAAAATTGCCCCAAAGTACAGGGTACCTTTTTGTTCTGCAGCAGGATAGAAGCTGTTCAATTGTATTTAATGTTCAGCTAGAAGTACGCAATTATAATATTTTCATAATAAAATATTAGATTGAACGGGTTCATTACTTGTTTAGCTTTTATAGAATAACGTAGATAAATTATGCGCAATTTATACAAAGTGCTCATATATTGATTAATGGGGCAATGAGAACAGCTACCTTTGGTGACTGCTACAGCTGCTGCAGTTGGACAAGTAAATCTCTTATGTAAATGAGTTGAGTTCCCAGTTCTTATTTATTTAGTTAGTTATCTGAATTTTGACAACCAGGTGGGCTCACTGAGACAGCATGTCCCTTTACGAGGGACGACCTGGAGTTAATTACATTCATTGTACAGACAATAGGAGATATTGCACATTACATACATAGCATGTGCATTCAGTGGTAAGTACTGCAGCGGAATCACTGGTAAAAGAGGTATTCTTCTAGTTACAAAATAAAACAAAACCTTACTGAGAAGCAAAATTCTGTTTTTATGTTTATATTAACTTTTTTTCCTTACAGCCAAACCCTCTGATAGATTCCTTTTTAGAGTTATCAGAAAACTTAATTAGCACCCATTGCTAAAGTGACAGTGAGATTCTGACCTTGGGGAACCCAACATGACTGCGGCAGACATGTTGAAAGACAACCAAACAATTAAAAATATTCATTAACATTTGATAAACTGGACCTCAGGGCACAAAACGTAAAGGTATGCCCTGGTGTGCCCTCTTAAATTATGTCATACGTTACCTTTTTTCCATAATGTTTTTGCTGTGTTGAAAAATTGTAAACTAACCTCATTCGGGACTTGAATTCCACTGTGATCAGTCCCAAAAATGGAATCAGACAGACACCGTACATGATGATGTCATTGGGGGGACAGCACTCCACAGTTAGCATTCTGATGTACATGGAGGATGGAATTTAATGTGATATTTGCTCAATTTCTTCAGTTCATGATATAAACATATACACTCAGTGAAAAGTACCACCTTGTTCTTCCCAGGAACCTATACATAATTCTACATATTATTAATTTTCCATGCTCAGAATGGAAATATTAATTACACTATCGCTGACACCACGCTAAGAAGCATCAAAACCTCATCATCTAAGGACCGTATATTGAGCTTAAAAGTAAAAAATAAGGGGGCTGTCAAGGGAAAAACATATGCAGAACTAAGTACACTTGAAGTTGATGAACTCAGGAATAATGTAAGTCTCTAGTACAGTTCTGCTTTCTATCTATCAGTCCCATGTACTAATTCTGAGAAAGTATCAGAGCTCTAATTGCATACAGCCAATCGGAGTGCCCCTTTCCCCTGAGCAAGACACACTTATTCTGTAAAAGTGTCTCGCAGGGTTCCTGAAACAGTTACATTAGGGAGTTTTTTAAATATACATGTTTAGTATATTATTGATCAACCTCAATCAATATTGTATTAATGCAGTCACTTAGGTCACCCGAGTTTTTTGCAGGGGCTTTACCCTACCCCCACTTATGGAGGCCTTTACACACCCCCTTCCTATTTATACAACCCCCCCACAACCCCCCTTCCTATATATACAAACTCCAGGAGGGGGGATGCACCTTGGGGAGGAGAGGCGACCTTCGCTCGCTGTATTTGACTTAGCTGGTTTTAATTAGCTGTTTTCACTGGATACCCTGTTGGTTCGAGTGGTCTCACATTCTTAGGGCATCAGAACATTTACTAGAAAGGGAAAGTTGCTGTTTCTTCAGTCACTGAGACTGTGGCCTGCCACGTGTGTGGAGACACTGATCCTGGGACTTCTGTGCCAAATCAGGAAGTTGTTCCAGTGCAGGAAAGACTTTTTACCAAAGCCCAGCCAGCGGGTTCACCAGCATGCAGATCACCCTTTTAAAAGACATTTTACTCAGCAGGGCTATGCCATGGCCCAGCCAGACTGTTCCTGTACCATCACCAGCATCCTGGCAAGAGACCAGCCTTGGGGAATCAGCCCCTGGGCAGCTAATGCAGGTTGCGGCCACCTACAGGGAAAGGACGTGAAGCAGATATGAGTCATGTTGGCCCCAGTCCCCACCAACAGCTCATGCAAGCAACAGGTCTTCCATGTTGCGAGCGCTTTCTTCCTTTCTTCTGGGTATAGTGAGTAAAATCAGGGTAGCTTCCTGCAACAAATCATCAACTGTTTCAGTGGTACCATCTGATTTTGTTTGCCATTTAATGTGTTTTAAGATGACTGGGCCATCCAGCCAGGATTACAAATGGTTTTACAAATGTGTTGCTCAATTTTAATCACTTTTCTTTCCATCAAGAGGTCCAACATCAGCTGCAATGCTGGCCAACCTGCGGCACCCCTGAGGCATGCCTGTTTTTCCCTCTGAGTACCCAGTAGTTGTAGAGACTGATGAGTCAGGGACTAGAGTAATTAAAGAGCAGATAAGCCTGTCTCAGTACGGTAACGTAATAATTTGCCTAGATTTTCGCCCTCTTCCTTGTTTACATCCCCTCAATAAACCTGATTTAGTGTTTTACTGTTAACCTGGTATGCGAGCACATCATTACCTGGTCTGAAGTTACTGAAACATAAGCAAAGCATTCTGAAAGTGCATGTTTGTATTATTGAAGCTGTCTTTTACAGGAGGTTGCAGAATGAATGCCAGGGGACAGAACCCTGTAGGTAAGTGGATTTTACATGAGCATATCATTAATGCTAGTATTAGTCTGTATTCCAAGTGTTAAGTGTTGCAATTGTAAAAATAAGTGTAAAAGGTTACTAGACGGGATTGTGGGTGGTTATAGCTTCCCAGAGGGCTGTACCAATTCTGTTAGGAACACACTTGAGCACTACACTGGTTGGAGGCACCAACATTGTATGTACTGTACACTGTGGGTAGGGAGACCCCAGTAGCAGTTAATTCAAGCCCCTCAACCTGTTGTTAAGGAAGCAGACAGGGGTAGTAGCCCTCGGTATAATGGTGCTGGGTTACATATGTCATCCTACACCAGACAGGGTGTCTCCTGACTTTCCCTTTTACTCTTACTTTCCTGTTTGCTACCTTCTTTAAATTTCTCTCTGACTCTTTAGATCTTCCCCCTATTGCCCATCCAGAAACCTTATTTCACCTTACCCTAGATAGGGTGTCCTTTCTATTCCCACTAGTGGCCTTCCTTCTACCCTATATCCTTTGCCTGCAGTGAGTGTAACAACAGAAGTGGGCAGGTACCTTAATTTAGTCAATCAGCAGAATCCCCTGCTTCTTTCTGTGGTCCATTTCCAACACCTAAGATGCCAGTACCTGTTCCACTCACTCACTGGGACATGAGGGTGCTCGTGGGTGTAGACAGGCATACTCACTGTACACATTTGTGAACAGTTTGAGTGCCTGTTGCAAACCATATGCCTTTCTGTTAACATTATTAATCTATTCAGTAGTATTTGAATTGGTGTAGGCCACTGAGCAGTGTATTTGTTTAAACTTCTATTGTTTAGGAGACACATCTGTGTAAAACCTCTTTAGAAATTAGAGGAGTCATCTGAAAACAACCTGATTTGTTTGTAAAGGGGCAGCATTTGGAGAAGATGTGTACATTTTTAATGGGGGGGTTGGGGGTGGCAGTTGAAATCTGTGTGTACACAACAGACATTTCTGGCTACACCCCTGCATGCTGAGACACACTGGACAAGGGAGTCTTTGATAGTGCACTTCATAGAAGGCACTATGCCTCTGTCCACTCCACCCCCCAATTACACACCTGATTCACATTGCTTCCCGAATCTCTTCAGCCCCGAGATTAATTTCCTGAGCTGGTTTCCCCCACACTACCTGTTAAAGACAAGTCTCAAAGTGGGCAGACTAGATGGGCCTAGCGGTCCTTATCTGCCGTCAAAGTCTATGTTTCTATGTTTCAAAGTGCCCCAAACACTACCTACAAATCTCTTTTTATTTCTCCCCACTTATCCTGCTACTTTCCGTATGCCAGTTTGAGCTTGTCATGATAACCCCAAGGTCCCTCTCCTGCTTAGTGACTGTCAGTAACCCCTCCCCCCCCCATCCTATACTCCGCTACTGGGTTTCTATGTCCTACATGCAGGCTTTTGCATTTTTTTGAATTGAGCCCGAACTGCCATGTTCTTGCCCACTCCTCGAGATTCCCAAGATCCCTGTGCATTCTCTCTGTCCAAACAGGTTTTGGTATGAACTGAAAAAAGGTATTCCTTCCTTTCCACTTCTGCTGCAATGTCATTTATGAAAACACTGAAGAAGGCCAGTCCCCATACTGAGCCCTGCAGCACCCCAGCGGTCATTCTCCCAAGAGTGAGTGCTCTTAACCACCACCCTCTGTCTCCTATCCTTTAACGAGTTTCTATCTAACCCAGTTCACCACTTTGGATCCCACTCCTAGGCTGCTCAATCTCTTTATCAGTCTCTTGTGCAGTACCATGTCAAAGGCCTTGCTAAAGTCCTAAACAGTGACTTATTCCTGTAATTAGAAGGCACTGCCTAGACAGGAATTTCACTACAATACTGGAAATATCCTTGTTAGGTGTGTTGTTTGCGTGAGTGTGTATATAGGGGGGGATTTTATTAGCAGCATCTGGCCTTGCCTGGTGCCATGAGGTATGTGTGTATATGTAATATTTACAGCTTTGTTTACATTCCGCACTCTACACCTGCTGGTCTGGTGCAAAGCCGTAGCTCAGCACCTTGCCTTAGTGATTGGATGTCCATGGAGAGATACCCAGGCTGTCTTTAGGAAAAGGCTGATCTCACTCCATTCACCGTCCAACATAGAAAAATAGAATTTGAAAGCAGATAAGGGCTGCTTGGCCTACCCAGTCTGTCTTTTTCCCCCCTACCTACAGAATCACCGCAGACCCTAATCGGTCTCTGGCCCTTTCTCCCTCCCCCCTTCCTTTCCACTAACATACCCTTATGTCTATCCCATGCATTCTTGAACCCCACCATCTTCGCCTCCACCACCTCCGGTTAATTTTTTTTTTTTTTTTTTTTTATTTAGTTGTTTAACCAGGTATAGCACACTAAGCTGAAAGCTTTTTTACAGGAGCAACCTGGGAGCACAAGGAGGTTAAGTGACTTGCTCAGGGTCACACAGTATGCAAGTGGAAGCTGTGGGATTCAGATCCAGGTCTGGTCTGCTGGATGTCACCAGATTTGCAGCTCAGAGCCTTAGACCACTGCGCTATACTGCCTCCTTTAAAGGCTGTTCCAGGCATCCACCACTCTTTCTGTGAATAAGTATTTCCTCACATCTCTCTTGAATTTACCCCCTCCAGCTTCATAGCATGTCCCCACATTCTTGAGCTCCTTTTCTTCTGAAAAATACTTTCCTCCTGTACCTTATTTACCCCCATGAGGTATTTAAAGGTTTCTATGATATCACTCCTCTACCTTCTCTCTTTCAAGGTGTACATATTGAGGTCCTTTAGGCCCCGTCCACACTGCACTGCTCAGACCCCGTAACAGATAGAAACCGTTACAACCAGGGAGTGGTGCAGTGTGTCCATATTGCGACGGAGTCCGTTATGGGACCGGTACCGCCAGTCCACACTAGGGGTGCCGGCCAACCGTTACAGCGGCACCCGTTCCCAGGATGCAGCTCGCGCTGCGCTACGGGCCCTGCAGGGAACCGTTACCAGGTGTCCACACTTTGCCCAGTAACGTTACCGAGGCGTAACCGGTTTCATAACCGTTGTTGAAACCACCTCATATGTGGTTTCAACAATGGTTATGAAAGCACCTTCTGTAATGTTACAGGTGTAAATGCAAACCGCTGCGGTAAGGGTTTGGGCATTCTGTAATGGTACAGAGGCGTAGTGTAGACAGGGCCTTAGTCTCTTGTCGTACGGCTTTTGGTGCAGACCCTGCACCATTTTAGTTGCCCCCCTCTGGACTGCCTCCACTCTGTCTATGTCCTTCCAGAGATGTGATCTCCAGAACTGGACACAGTACTCAAGGCGAGGCTTTACCAGCGGTCTATACAACAGTAACACCACCTCCCTCTTTCTGGTGGTGATACCCCTTCCTATGCACTCTAGCATCCCAGTATCCCAGTAGCCCTCCAAACTGCCTTGTCACATTGTGCAGGGAAAGGGAGAGCACACCTGTCTCCCTGAGGTGCTGCTGTACGATCAAGAAAAGACAACTGGCAGAAAAATCAGTGCACCCACCAGCTTTGAGAAAATAATAAATATAGTTTAATGGTGCAATGCAGGAGTGTGGAAAAAAAACAGCCCCTAGGTATCGCCACTCCAAGTGACTTCCTCAAGGGGCCTTATCACGTTGCCTGACCGCCATTATGTCATGCAATATGATTACCCCCAGGTCTCTTTTCTGCTTGGAGGTCATCGATACCACGTCACCCATTTTGTACATTGCCTTCTTTGCCCTAAGTGCATGATTTTGCACCTTTTCACATTGAACCTAGTCTTTGTTCATCCTTTTCACACACATGCAAGGCATGTCCACCCTGTTGCAGATTTTAATGTCATCTGCAACGGCAGATCTCCTCTTCTAGTTCCTTGGCAATGTCTCTTATAAAGGCATTATAGAGGACCGGTCCCAGCACTGATCCCTGGGGCACCCCACTGGTCACCTTTCCTTCCTCGGAGTGAACTCTGTTTACCACTACCCTCTGTTGCCTACCCCCTAAACATTTTCTTACCCTGTTTACCACCTTTGGACCCCTCCTAAGCTACCCTGCTTGCTAATCTCCTATGTGCTATGAGGAAGCTTAGTAGGATACTAAGTGAAACATCAGTCTTTTTTTGTGATCCCTGCTGGATTTGTACCTGATGGTGTCATTTATAAAAAGGTCTACTGAAAATACTGAGTGGTCCAGAGTCTCTTTGGTGGAACAACGAGTGCTTTTATTCCTCTTTACTGTGTTATGTGGAACAGTGTTGAAAGCCTCACTAAAATGTAGGTAGGCCATGTCCGTTGCTCCACCCTGATCTAGTTCTTTGGTCATCCAGTGAAAGAAATCTGTCAGATTCGTTTGACATGACCCCCCCCCCCCCACGTGAATCTGTGCTGCCTCAGGTCTTCTAATCCATCGGGTTCAAGATATTCCACAGTCCTTTCCTTCACCAGTGGTTCTTAACTTTCCCATCACTGATATCAGGCTGACTGGCCTATAATTGCCAACCTCTTCCCTGCTACCACTTTTGCGAAGTGAGATCACATCTGCCCTCCTCCAGTCCCCTAGAACTACTACTGTTTCCAGCGAGCTGTTAAATAGGACTGTTAGAGGTGTGAATTATTCAATTTCAAAATTTATTGTTTGACACATTAGGTCATTACAATTATAAAATCACAAATTACTGAAAGTAGAAAATGTAACAAAAGTTAAAATGCATATAACAAAATTGTTCTTATACAGTCATTAAATAACAGTCAATCATCTGAGAATAAATATCAGCATAACAGTGCATACAAGATCACATCCATACAGTAACAATACATCAGATACATAACGCCTCTATCTTCCAATATTCCTGATTTCCATGCACCTGATCTTGCTTACTATTGCTTTTTTTAATTCTATTTATGCGCCCCCTGTCACTAACCTCTCTCCAGCGAGGTCTCTCGATTGCTGGCTCTGCCCATCCACCTGAAGCCCCAACAATCCACTCCTGGTTCAGAGGCACCTCCTCCCGTGGGTTTGCCATAACGCATCAGCTCTGGGTCCCCCAAGGAAGGACCACCAAAAATAGCTAAATTGTAAATTTCTAGTTTTTGGGAAATTTCCTTCAGCCAGCATTTACTAGCACAATCCCTTTCAATCCAATCTTTTTGTTCATTCAGACACTGTACAGGTAATCTGCTGTTTGTTAACCTTGTTACCTTGATCCAATACATAATTTTCTGTACATCCATTAAAGCTCTTATATCTATAAAACCTGTTTCTGCTCTTAGAAATTGAGCAGTGATAATCCCAGACTTTTTCTCAACAGATTATGAACTGGGATCATTATAATATTTAAATTTCTAGCATCTCATATCTCTGCTCCGTACGGAAGCTGGGAATAATATTTAATTTTAATTGCTGTTACAAGTGGTTCTAGTGACAAGCCACCATATTTATAACGAAATCTATTTAAGGCTAAGGCCGTTTTCTGTACCATCTCCCTTAATGTCCTTATATGTTGATGCCACCCCATTACACATGAAGAGGTGAGGCCCAGGTAGGTGTAAGCTCGTACATTTTCCAGGGAAATTCCTCCCAAGTTAAATTTCACCCTTTTCACTTTAGATCCCAAAATCATAGTTTGTGATTTGTTAATATTTATTTTTAATTTTTCATATTTGGTTTGATCATATAATAAATCCATTTTTTTTCTGTAACCCTGACTTTGTTAAGAGAAAAAAGGATCAGATTGTCTGCATATGCTAAGGTGGATAAAAAAACGTATTAACTTTAGGAGAGTCAGATTCAAGCTGATGAATTTTCCTCAGTGACCCATCTATATATAAGCAGAATAGGGTTGGTGCAAGCACGCAGCCTTGTCTCACCCCTCTGTGGGTATCATTGTTGTCTGCTGTGCGCTCGCATCCATCCTAATTCCTACCCATGTTTCTGTGTATAGAGCAGAGATTACACCCACCAAATCCGGTTCAGTTCCTCGTTCTAGCATTAATACCCACAATATATTTCTATTTATAGTATTGAAAGTAGATGAGAAATCTATATAGGCAACATACAAAAATTGCTTCCTTAACTGTACATATTTTTCTATTAGATGGTTATAAACAAAACAGTTATCTAGTGTGCTGCAACTAGCTCTAAAGCCAGCTTGTTGTTCTGAGAGACCTCCTGTTGCATCTATTTGTTGTAATTTTCCTAATTATACTTTTGAAAATATTTTTAAGTTAACATCAACAAGACTAATTGGGCGGTACATTGTGGAATCCATAACGCTTCCCTTTTTGGGTATTGGAAACATCTCTGAGCCTTTCCAGGATTCTGGTACATACCTTTCCATAATACATAAGTTAAAGAAATGGGTTAGTAAATCACACCATATTCCCTAGTTTTGTTGATGAACCACCCCAGGAATTTTGTCTGGTCCTGGAGATTTCCCAGGTTTTAAGGATTTAATTGCAAAATAGAGTTCTGATCTCTGTATTTTCAAAGGTGTATTAGGAAATGTAAATCCTGTCTTTTGTGAAATATCTTCATCAATCCAGAAGACATTTTTGTAATGTGTAACCCATACCTACTCCGAGATATATGAATCTATACTTTTCCTGCTATTGCATGACTGTCAGAGGTGCAGCTAGTACCTCCCTGAGCTCCCTCAATACCCTAGGATGCACGTCATCTGGTCCCATTGCCTTGTTTATTTTCAGATTAGCAAGTCCCTTCAGGACTCTCACCTCTGAAAAAGGACTAGTGTCAACTCTTCCTCCATAGTTAGTTTATTAAGCAGGAAAAACTCCATTGAGCAAGCTTATTTACAAGGAGGTCCTGAGAGGGACACTGAAGGTACATACAGCATTGGGTATACATTGATACAACAATAAACAGGGTGAACAATACAGCACAAAGATGGATACGAACTGTAAACAATCAAAAGAGGCATCGATGGTGCATATGATACAGTGGTTGAGGGGCAACAGGGCAAAAGGTGCAATAAGGACAAAACACTTTGCAACATTTGTACGAGATATATAATCCCATTAAATTCAGGTACAAGTGTGGAGATCAAAGTGCATGATATTTACAAAATAAATCGCCTACATAAGGGTAGTGGAAGCATTTCAGCAACAGGAGGTCTCACAGGGATGGAGTGTGGGACAGACAGGTTAAGAATAAGATTCGGGTGGGAAATAGAGGGGTAACAATGGTGAAGTACAGAAGGCATGGGAAGGACAGAAAGCATGGGACAGAGTACAGCAGGAGTGAGGAGGATGAGGACCATTTCCCTGAAAGACAGTTTATTAGAACAGACATAATTAGAGTAGAGAGGAACTAGTAGGAAGTTAGGCTGGGTCATTGGTAGGTCATCAAGGGGGGTGACGTGCAGGAGTCATGTAACTTGCTGGTGACCGAATGTATTTAGAGGTACCGGATTTTGCAATTTTAGGGTATGTGCTTTGTTCCAAGCATTAGGGAGAGTATGGCTGATGGCCATGTTACCGAAGCGGAAGCAATATATAGCTCCTGTTATTTATTTGCGCCCCTTCCCTCCTTCCTTTGTGAACACCGAGCAGAAGTATTTGTTCAGGATGTCTACCTTTTCCTGGTTCCACTCTGCACAATCCTCTCCTTCCCATTTGAACCTTACAATCCCTTCCCTGGTCTTCCTCTTTTCACTTACATGCCTAAAAAAATGTCTTGTCCCCTTTTGTTATTGCCTGGGCTGTTCTCTCTTCAGAATGCATCTTCATGCTCCATACTGCTTTCTCTGCTTCCTTTAGTTTCTCCTGATACACCTGCCTGTCCTCCTCCCTCAGTGTCTCCTTATACCTTCTGAATGCAACCCTTTTAGCCTTCACCATTTCTGCCACATTCTTTTGAGAACCATAGTGGTCTCTTTTTCCTTTTGCTCTTGCTAACTTGCTTGATGCAGAGGTTTGTTGCCTTCACTATGCCCCATTTTAGCTTCACTCACTGTTCCTCCCCCCCCCCCATTACATCCCCCCCTGCCAGGGCATCCCTGAGGCATTCAGCCATCTTAATAAAATCTTCCCGCCTGAAGTCCAGGACCCTCAACTTTGTGTGGTTTCATTCTGCAGCCATCCTTATATTGAACCACACTGTCTGTTGATCACTAGTCACCAGGGCACACCAGGTGCCCTCCCACCTTGATGTCTGCAACACAGTCCCCGTTAGTGAGTACTAGGTCCTGTATTGCCCCATCACAAGTGGGTTCACTGACTGGTTGCCCCCTGCAGGGAGTCCAGGATGTCTATGCTTCTAGTGAAGCTGCCGCTGGGAGGCTTCATACTACATTTGGCAGGCTGAAGTTACCCACCAGTAGCAGCTCCCCCTTTTCTGTTATCTTGCCAGTGGCTTCCACCAGTACCTTATCTAACTCTGAACTCCAAAACACCTGCATTCCAAAGCATACCATGTACACTGTTCTTTTTAAGTTTTAAATGCTTTAATAGCCAAAAATCCCACAGGGTGTGCACACAGACCATGACACTGCCACAATGCCCCAGCGCTTTGGGTCAGAAACCCATTGTCATGTCATATCAAACTCCTCCTCCTCCTCCTCCTCCTGTGACGGTAGTCTGTAGATCACACCAGTGAGAACAGCGGCTTCATTCCCTATCTTCAGGGTGACCCACAGTATCTCTGCACCTCCCCTCCATATTCCCTGTATCTCCATTGCTTTTAAGTTTTCCCTCACACAAAGCATCACACCCCCTCCTTTCCTTCCCAACCTGTCCTTTCTGAACAGAGTATAGCCTGGTATGGACGTGTCCCAGTCAGGGCTTTCAGTGCACCATGACTCAATAATGGCCACAATATCCAGGTTGGCCTCTGCTATGATGGCCGCTAGGACTGGAATCTTATTTCCTAGACTTCTAGCATCTGCACACATGACCTTCCAGATTGTGTTAGCACGTTGCTTGTTACCCCACTTTTTTCCTTTTTGCCCCCCTTTTTCTCTCCTCTCTTTTTAAACCTCCCGATTCTTTCATCCTTTGTTTCTATCCTCCTGTTTCCTATATTAATTTGCACCCTGGGGGATTCCTCTCCCCTCAGGTTCCCCCTACTCTCTACTTCAGCCTGCGGTGGTGGCAGTTTTTACCTCCCTGATTTTTTCCACCACCCCCTAGGCTAGTTTAAATGCTCAAAGTGACATTTTAACGATCCACTGAGGACTGCTGTTCACCTCCTAGACAGATGCAGGCCATCACCCTGTGTAAGCTCTCATCTGTCCAGGTGGAATCTCAGTTCCCAGTGCAGCTGAACCCCTCTCTCTGCACCACTCCTTCAACCATGAGTTGAAGCTCTTGGTGCAGAAATCCCTCTCCTTCCCCATCATAGGAAGCACCTCAGAGAAAGCAACTCAGCATGCTACCTGTCTAAGACCACTCCCTAGCTCCCTAAACTCCCCCTACACTATCTCAGCCCCCTCTCTAGCCAGGTCATTGGTCCCCAGGTGGACAATGACATCCAGCTTCCCCTTCTATCCTGCTGCCCTAGCAATCCCCAGGATCCTCTTTCCCTTCCTCTGGGCTGTGGTGCATGTAGGCACCTGACCTCCCACTCCACCCCTCTTCCTATACACAAATATATCCCCCTGACAATTGAGTCCCCCACCAGAAGTTGCTTCCTCTTCCTCTTGGGTACCCTCCTACCCTCTCTGGGGTCTCCACTATGGAGAACCCCCACATCTTTCTTGCTCACTACTACTATTTCCTCCTCCTGGCAGTCCCACCCCTCCAGAGCAGTGTAGGAATTTGGTAGTGGCACCGGTTGAGGAATGGGTCTCTGACTCACCACCCCACCCTTCCAGGGCACACCATAGTTCAGCCATCCCTCCTCCCTGGCATCCTCTGAGATAATGGTGGCATACCTGGTGGCCTCTGGGTGGAGGAGAAGGGCCCCCAAATCCTAGCCAACTCAGCCTGGAGTCTAGCAACCTCCTCCCTCAACCCAGGGAGGTGCATGCAGATGGGGCAGCACTGCAGTCTTCAGAAGGTCTCTCTGAAAACTGCTGCCTCACAGCCACCGCACTGCACTACTCCTGGTATTCCCAATTCCTACTCTCCCTGTGTTACCTGTGTAACCCCCTTGCCACTTTTCCCAGCTGGCACTCCCCCCACCAAGAACCAATGCCCTATACATGGCATGCAATTTACTCTTGGCAGAATTATTCAAATGGTACCACCCCCTAGCTTCAGAGTGTATACCAGGCTCATTATGTAAAGGATGGGGGGGGGGGGTACAATACTAAAAAATTAACCTTTGTATTTACATCCTTTCTCTGTCCCCCCAGGACACGGAGGAGCACACTCCCAGTGTCCAGAATGCTCACATCCTTTCCCTATATAAAAAAAATGAAAACTGCCCCCAGTGTCTTATTTCTATAATCCTGGGGGAAAAAAAACAGTCCATCGTTGTCTCCCTGTCTCCCCCCCATCCCAAACATCACATTGAGCACCCACCTCGCCACACCCCTCTCCTTACCCATACTTACCTCCAGAGGTCAGGAGCAACAATCTTCTGTGGACTGGGACACGTCTGCACTCTTCAAAGCTGACCGGCAAAGTGAAGATTTCAAGGTAAGCCGTATAATGGGAATCAATGTTTTTATTTTTTTTAACTTAGGTTGATATCTCAACCATTTTTAGGAATTTTGTCCCCAAATTTTCAACATGGGGTTCTTGGTACCCCACCTCCTGAACACTATCACTGTCATTTCGTTACTTGGTCCCGAAAGGTAATTTCACGGTAGCTGTGCGGAATCACCTTTCGGGACCAATTAATAAAACAACAGTGCCACTGGTCATGAGGTGGGGTTCCAAAAAGCCCATGTGGCAAATTTGGTGAAAAAATTCCCCAAAATGACTGCATTACGAGAGTGTGTTGTGGATTTTTTACGCACACTCCTAATTTCACCAGTTTTTAATATTTTCACACCAGATTTTCAACATTGTCATTATTTCACAACTCCTTATGAATGGTATAGCTGTCATTTTTCACATCCTGCCTGAAATGTGTTTTTGTGACAGTTGCGCAGAATGGCGCGGTCGCTGTGCGAAATCTACTTTCAGGATGGAGTAACAAAATCACAGGGCCACTGTTCATGAGGGTATGTCCCAAAAAGACCATGTTGAAAATTTGGTAAAAAATTACAAAAAATGACCACGTTACGGGCATGTGTTTCACAGTTTCTATGCACACTCGTAACTTTGCCAATTTCTCATATTTTCACTCGAGATTTTCAACATTGCCATTTTCTCACACCTCCTCACGAACAGTACAACTGTCATTTTTCAGATCCTGCCCAAAATGTGTTTTAGCACCTGTGGCGCTGAATAACGCAGTCACTGTGCAAAATCACCTTTTGGGATTGAGCAACGAAATGGTATTGCCACTGTTCATGATGCAGTGATCTAAAATGGTCATGTTGAAAATTTAAATGTCTCCCTGGCTGTCAGGGCATTAGTGATTCCAACTGTAATGCCCCCCACCCTGTAGAGACTGACAGGCATCAGGTGTGTTCCTTGGGGTTGTCAGCCATAATGTCACACCATTCCACCCCCACTCTGCAGCCATTGACAGGCATCAGGGTGTGCCTTGGAGTCTTTAGCCCAAACGTTCACCCCAATCTCCTATACTGCACCCAACTCAGCTTATTTCAATATGGAATGGAGTGAGTGTGAGGGCCGAAGACCTCAAGGCACACCGCGATGTCTGTCAGTGTGTGCAGGGCGGGGGTGGAATGGCATGAGCGTTACAGCCAATGACCCAAAGGGACAACGCCTGTCAGTCTCTGCAGGGTGGGGGTGGGGCATTAGGGTTGGAAGACTTAATGCCTCACTAAGAAAGTAAATCAGGGAGGGATGTTTGATGTCACCTATAGTACCTTGATTTCAGCAAAGCCTTCAACAATGTCTAAACACAGATACATATATACATAGACAGTGTCGGCAGATAAGGGCCTTTGGGCCACCCAGTCTGCCCATTTGAGCTTGTAAGTTCAGTTTATGTTTTTCTAGAAGTCTGTTGCCCCTTACCCCTGACCTCCAGAATTCCTTTATGTCTATCCCATGCATTCTTAAATCCCATGATTGTTTCAGCCCCCACCACTTCCTCTGGCAGGGTGTTCCACTTGTCCACCACCTGTTCTGTGAAGAAACTCTTCCTCATGTTTTCTCTGAATCGTCCTCCCTCCAACTTCATCCCATGCCCTCTAGTCCTGGAACATCTTTTTTGCTTAAAAAATAGTGTATTCCTGCACCCTGTTCCTCCCTGTAAGATACTTGTATGTCTCTATCATATCCCCTCTCTCCCTCTTCTCCTCCAGGGAGTACATGTTCAGTTCCTTCAACCTGTCTTCACAGGACTTGTGATGCAATCCATATACCATCTTTGTTGCCCTCCTCTGAACCTTCTCTACCCTGTCTATGTCCTTACGTAGGTATGGTCTCCAGAACTGTACACTGTACTCCAGGTGGGGCCTCACTAGTGTCTTGTATAGCGGAATTATGACCTCCCTTTTCCTGCTGGTGATGCCCCTGCCTATATATCCCAGCATCCTATTTGCTTTACCTGCTGCCTTGTCACACTGTTTCCCTACCTTGAGGTCATCAGAGATGATAACTCAAGATCCCTTTCCTGCTTGGTGCATGCTATATCCTCACCCCCAACTGATATATTGTGCCAGGGTTTTGTGCCCCATATGCATTATCTTGCACTTCCTTGCATTGAATTTCAACTGCCAAACCCCTGACCATTCTTTAAGTTTCTGCAGGTCTCTTCTCATTCTGTCTACACCCTCTGGTGTGTCTACTCTGTTACAGAGCTTTGTGTCATCAGCGAACAGTGAAATTTTGCCTTCTAGGTCCTGCGCAATGTCACTGATGAAGATGTTGAATAGGACCGGTCCCAGCACTGATCCCTGTGGTACCCCACTGGTCACTCTTCCTCTGTGGAGTGACAGCCATTTACCACCACCCTCTGTGTCCTGCCACCCAGCCAGTTACCTACCCACCACACTACTGTCCTGCCCACCCATATTCCCCAGTTTGTGTAATAGTCTTCTATGTGGCACAGTGTCAAAGGCCTTGCTGAAGTCCAGATAGGCCATGTCCACTGCCCTCCCCTGATCCACCTCCCTAGTCACCCAGTCAAAAAATTCAACGAGGTTGGTCTGACATGACCTCCCCCTGGTGAAACCATGCTGCCTTGGGTCCTGTAGTCCATTAACAACCAGATGTTCCACCAATCTCTCCTTCAGTAGTGCTTCCATGATCTTCCCCACTACCGAGGTGAGGCTGACTGGTCTGTAGTTCCCTGCTTCCTCTTTGTTCCCACTTTTGTATAAGGGGACTACATCTGCTGTCCTCCAGTCTTTGGGTACCTCCCCCCCTGTTTCCAGTGATGTAGAAGGCTGATTAACAAGATGAGTAGTCTGGCAATGGTGCACAAGCTGATAAACTGGGTTAGAAACTGGCTGATGGACAGGAAGCAGAGGGTGGTGGTAATGGGATCCAATCTGGGAAGAGAGAGTGGCCAGTGGGGCACCTCAGGGATAAGTCCTGGGACCAGTGTTCAATGTCATCATTACAGACATTGCAGAAGGGCTAGAAGCAAAGGTCTGTCTACCTGTTTGCAGATGACACCAACATCTGTAACAGAGTGAATACTCCGGAAAGGGTGGAGAAAATGAGCAGGGACATGGAGAGGCTTAAAAAATTATCTGAGGAGTGGCAACTGAGGTTCAATGCAAAGAAGCCCAAATAATGCACCTGGGAAGAGGGAAACCTGGGGAGAGTTACAGGATGGGGTGGAGGTGCTGATGATCACCAAGAAAGAAAGGGACCTAGGAGTTATCAGTTCTGATGACCTAAAGGTGTCAAAGCAGAGCACACATGTTGCAAGGATGGCCAGTGGTATGCTGGGGTGCATAGCCAGAGGTATCACTAGCAGAAGGCATGAGGTGGTGATGCCATTGTATAATGCACTAGTGAGGCCTCACCTACAGTACTGTGTGCAAATCTGGAGGCCACAAACATGCAAGGCCATTGACAGGGTGGAGGCAGTCCACAGAAAGGCAACCAAGATGGTACATGGCTTGCAACACAGAACATATCAGGAGAGATTGAAAGGACCTCAATATGTACTTATTGGAGGAAAGGAGGGAGTGGGGGCACATGATAGATACGTTCAAGTACCTCAAGGGCATAAACAAGGTGCAGAGGTGGACATCTTTCAGTACATCACATGTTCAACATTGACAAATGCTTGTTTTTTATTCCCCCCCAAAAAAGAAAACCATCCATCATTGTATGCTGTGTAACCCCCCTTCCCTAAACAGTATACAGACACTGGGAATGCCCAATCCCCCCGTGTCTTCATCTGTCTGTCCACTGTTGTGCGCCGTGTAAACCCCCCTCAAACAGTATGCAGACACGGGGTTGCCCAATCCCCCAGTGTCATCTGTCCATCCATTGTTGTCCACTGTGTAACCCCTCAACAGTATACAGACACTGGGGGTGCCCAATCCACCAGTATCCTCATCTGTTCAGCAAACTCCCTGAAAAAACGAAACTGTCCCTCATCGTTTTTTTCCTTTGTAAAAAAGAAAACCATCCATCTTTGTCCATTCCACTGTTACCCAACCCCCTACTCTCCCACTCAGGATCCACCATCCCACATACCCCATAGTTACCCACCGGAGGTCCATCGCCGTAATCTACCTTGGACTGCAGGCACGTCTCTGCTCTTCAAAGCCCAACCGCGAACTGAGGTAAGCACTTTAATGTATTTCAAAAAGGTTTTCAGCTTAGTGGCATAACTTGCCCATTTTTAAATATTTTGCCCCAGATTTTCAACATATGTTTTTTGGGACCCCATCTCACAAACAACTTCACTAAAGGTGTGACCCTGAGCAAGCCACTTAACTTCTTTGTGCTCCCAGATCGCACCTGTAAACAAGCATTCAGCTTAGTAAGTCTTTCCTGGTAAAAAAAAAATAATTAAAAAATGTAATTAAAAAAACAGTTTTCAGACATCCCCCCCCCCCATGACACCAGCGTACACGACGAACGTTCGGCATTGACAAATGCTTGTTTTGTTTGTTATTACCCTTTGTACACTTACCTAGGATAGGGTGTTGCTCCTATTCCCAGTTTAGGCCTACCTTTACCTTCCGCCCTTCCAGCTGTGAATGCAACAGCAGAAGTGAATAGGTGCCTTGCCTTAGTATAGCAGACAGTGTAGTGCTGTGGTATAGAGCTCTGAGCTGCGATCATGGAGAACTGGGTTTGAATCCCACAGCCTCTACGTGCATACTGTGTGACCCTGAGAAAGTCACTTAACTTCCTTGTGCTCCCAGGTCACATCTGGAAACAAGCTTCAGCTTAGTGTGCCTTTTCTGGTTAAACAATTTCCCCTCCCCCCCCCAGTCAACCGGCAGAGTCCCCCGCTTCTCTGCTTCCTTGTGCTCATGCACGCTGACTCTTAAGACACCATTCTTTTCACTGTTCCATTCCTGTTCTGTTCCACTCACATTTTCAGACACAGGCATGAATTGGACATGTTAAGTGGAATGGCGGAAGAAACAGGAGAAGAGATGGGGGAAGGAGGAGTAGGGAAGGAGAAAGGACAGGGTGCAGAGTGGGGGGGAGAAGAACTATGGAGGATTAGGGACAGGTACAGGTAGAGCGCTCAATAAGTAGGGAGAGGAGCTGATTTTTGAAAGTGCTTTTATTGACACAGGAGCAAAGAGCAGCCGGGAAGAAGTTCCATTGTACAGGAGCTGTGGAGGCGAAGGCCATGGAACCATGTTTGGGATTGTGATCTGGGAACAGCTAGTTGCACGCTGTCTTCATACAACTCCTTACAGTTAGCCCTGTGACACATGTTGTATTAGGCATGTTACATACTAAGCCCAGCCTTGGTTACCCAAATACCACTGGCAATGGACACCTCACTTCTAATCCCACGCCTGATTAACCTGTCAACAGTACTTAACCAAACAGGCCTGTTAGACATCAGGTAACAATCTCAACCTCATTTCACAATTGTAGGCAGAGAACACAATGCCCCTGGCACTTTAACTGCCAATTTTATAACAGCAAATAAGGATTCTGGTACCCCTGGATGGCTACCAGTGCATCTCCAGGTGTGGCTGTCCTCAAGCATCAAACCACCCTATCTCCCCATGTTAATCCTACCTAGCCTCACTGCTCTGCACCAAAAATGAAGCCTGACCTCCATTCTGAGATGAAAGAATGCACTAAGCTTCAAGCAGCTAAAGGAATTCCTACTGAGGCTCATATTAATGCTTCTGCTACTGTGTGGTAATGTGCAACCCAACCCCCCCCCCCAAGAAATGCGTCACCCTGCAGCATAGAAATGTTTGGGATGCTCACGCTGGCATCTGTCAACATCTGCAGCCTTCTATGTAAATTTGATAACCTCCAAGTGTGGGTCACCCAGCATAACCCGGATATTCTCTCTATCGTAGAGACTTGGCTGTCACTCAAGATCCCAGATACTGCAATCACCCTGCCTGGCTACTCTATATTTAGACCGGATAGGCTGACCAAAAGAGGTGGTGGCTGTGCAATATACCTAAAGGATATACTCATGGGACATGCCTTACCAACGCCCGGCTTAGGTAACTCCATACAGGCACTTGCCATCAAAGTGCTACTAGGGACTCATAATAAAGACCTAACTGTGTTATCTGTGTATATATACCACTGAAAGAACACGCTGTAGGACTTGACCCTTGCTGTGCCGCTGGCGTGTATACATGTCCTAAAACCCTATATGTTCTAAATCTTCTGGCAGCGTAAGGGTTAATAGCATCATGGAATATGTTCCAAGCATGCACCATAGCTCTGAAACTATAATAATGGGTGACTTCAATGTTAACTGGCTTTCACCTGACATAGGGTCCTATAAGGATGCTGTCTCTGCTGTCCACCTAACCCAACTAGATAACTCACCTACCAGAACAAACTATAGGATGGGGACAAGTACCCTACTGGACTGGTTACTTTCCAGTCGCCCTGAACGAGTCTCAGACATGACTGTACTCCATGGTACTTTAAGTGACCACTCTCCTATAATATGTAATTGGTCTAATAAATTCAATAAGCCTCCTCCCAAAATAAGTTACAGTGGGGTTCTAACACATGGTCACCTCAAGCAACTAAAATCATGCCTAAGAAGGCAGGATTGGTCACTACTCAACTCTACTAATGATACTGACACATCACTAGATTATTTCATCAATTGCTTTAATGCTGCTTGCGATATCCATGCCCCATAAAAAAATGGAAAGTCAAGGGCACTTGTAATCCATGGATTACACCAGAATTTATTGGTCGAATGAAAACCAGGGATCACCTTTGGCACTGCACAAGAGCCACTGGTAGGCAAGCAGATATTCGAGAATATAAAAAAGCTATGAATGAATGTACCTGGGCTATCCATCTTGAAAAAAATCCAATACTATAGGGAAGTGCTTGCTGACTCTTTGGGGGATAATAGGAACTTCTGGAACAGCAAAAAAGACGTCACAGGGAAAGACCCCAAAATGGGGTCTACTATGCTCAACATTGTTGGAACCCTGACACTTGACCCAGAGACCATAGCCAACACATTTAACAATGTCTTTACAGACCTAAGTAGTGTTCTCCCATCAGATTTCTTCGAGGATACAACTACAACTACTACTCTGAGTACTGAAGTCAAGCCCCAGGTACCTCCCCCTTTTTATTTCAAAGTGGTCTCTGAACATGGGGCTAGAAAATATATTCGCAAGGTACTCGGAAAATCTAGATACAGTGGGGATACATTAGACCTCAAATTAGTTGCCCTCACCTTGGATGAAACACTGCCACTTCCTATCCAGATATTGAACCTATTGCTAAGGCTAGCACAATTCCCCCAAAAGTGGAAATCAGCCCTGGTAACCCCTGTGCACAAAAGTGGGGATAGGGCTCAACATGCCAACTATAGACCGATCTCCATTCTCCCCCCATTGTTCAAAGCCCTGGAGCATATAGTTGCAGATCAGCTGGTTAAATACCTGGAAAAATACAACATTCAATGCCCCCAACAGCATGGTTTTGGAAAAGGGCATAGTACCACTACTGCACTGTTGGAATTCACAGGCTTCATCCACAAATCACTGGACCAAGGTCACTTAGTGGGTGCAGCCTACATTGATCTGATGAACGCCTTTGATACAGTTAACCAAACACTACTACTAGAGCAACTGTCCTGTACTGGGATTTCAAAGGAAACCACTGACTGGTTCAAAAGTTATTTAGAAGACCTTACACAACAGGTGAAGATAGCTAATGTCCTCTCTTAATGGCAGCCAATCCGCTCTGGAGTCCTGCAGGGATCTATATTGGGACCCCTCCTGTTTAGCCTCTTTCTGAACAACCTCCCTAGCTCCTGCCATGAACAGATCCTTCTCTATGCAGATGACGCTGTTATCTTCACTAGTAACTCTGATCCGAAGCTTCTTGAGCACCACTTACAGGTCAGCTTTGAGAAAGTGGAGGAGTGGTTTAGTGAACACAAGCTGGTGCTGAACTACAAAAAAAGACCAAAGTCATGCTTTTCAATAGCTCCCATAAAAAGCATAAATCCCAACCCCTGACCATCAGAAACATCATGGGCACCCCCCTCGAACAGATCCAACATTTCAAATATCTTGGGGTAACTGTTGGTAGCACTCTGTCATACATGCAACACATTGAGAATGTGGCCAAAGCTGTCAATACAAGGATTGGGTTACTTCACAGGCTCAAGCACAGCCTGACTCCTGAGGTACTAAGACTAGCAATATACAGCTCCATCATTTCCATAATTGACTACGGACTGGTCATCTATGGCTCAGCTACAGCTACGTCCTTCCGTAGAATCTCTGTGGCACTTAATAAAACATGCAGACTCCTCACTGTAGTGGCTCACCTCACTCACACACACACACACACACACGTGACCTCTATGCACAAACTGGGTGGCTTCAGCTAAAAGGTCGGATCCAACACCAAACCTGTCTGCTAACTAAAAAAATAATTCTTGGACTCATACCTTCTGCGATTCAAAAGCTTCTAAGCCCCTTTTGTAACCCACAACGTACACGCAGCTCTCAAAATCAGTTTTTCCTGGTCCCCTGATGCTGCATAACTCAAGGGCAAAGATCATTTGCTTATAGAGAACCTCTATGGTTTAAGTCACTGCACAAAGATATCTCTACCGAAGTAAAATTGGTCCTGTTCAAACACAAGCTCCATCTACACCTCACAGCAAACAGCAGCTGTGATTATTTCCCCTAGCTGTCACCACTGCTCTGTGTTGTTCTCCCAGCACTTTAATCCTGCCCCAATCCAGGAAGCCTTGATCCTACTCCCCCCAGCTTAATCCCCCTTTTCTCTTTCCACTACTCTTATCCCCCCTCTCCACTCCACTCCACTCCACTCCCCTCTTGCTATCACCCTCCCTTATGCTCTGTCTCCTCCCTCTCCCACTGGTACCTAGCAACCCCTTTTATCTATTTTTACAGTCTTGACAAAGCTTCTTAGGCTGCTCCCCTTACTTGGGTCATCTGTTTATTCTCCCCTTACTGATACACTAAGTGCTTACCTTTATTTATATATTCAATTTACAATGTCCAGTCAAATTGAATTGTGTTTTTACCTGTAATCTTTGATAAATGTTTACCACTGATGTTTGTGCCCTATCCTACTGATGTGAAATCTTTGTAAAAGAGCTATATTGCTCAAAGGTGTTGCAATCCAAGACTTAATAAATAAATAAAATTTATGTAGCATGTTGAATATTTGTTTTAAAGTCCTTAATGCATTTCTAAAGTTCATTGATGGAATCAATTTCTTCATCACCTCGACATCTCATGGATCCATGAAATCTCTGTTTCTTCCTTCAGTGGTGGTCGGAAATGCTGAAATGCACCAAATATTGCGTGAAGAAATGCATAACATGCAGTACAACATATGTGATATATGGTTTAATATGTCCTTGTGACATGCTATATACTGGCATGACAAAGCAACCGCTGAACAAAACGCACCCAGGAGCATATTAGAAATATAGTTAACGTGAATACAAATAGCCCAGTGGGGGTGCATTTTTGGGATGTACACAATGCAGATCCAAAAGGTTTGAAATGTACGGGCCTAGAGTGTGACAGAAACGGCAAGAAAAATACAATGCCCTTGACATTCAATTGCCACAACTGGAAACGGCCTGGATATGAAGGCTACAAAGTTTAAAATCGAAAGGACTAAATGATGTTTTAGATCTCAAGCCTTATCTGTAAAATTATAATATATAGATATGGTTAGGATGGCAGCTGAAACAGTAAAATTGTAAGTTTATTGCCTAAAAGGTGATTTTTGCTGGAAGTTTTTCTGAATGTTGTGTTTCTGTTGTCTTTTGTAGTATACAAGAGGATCCTATATTACAACAACAAAAAGACAGCTACTGAATGAAGCCTGTGGTGTTAAAGAGGAGGACATTTTGGTGCTTTCCATTGACTGTAGTGCGCAGGAGATGGTCCATCCAGACACTCCCACCACCCCAACAACACAGTCTTTAAGTCTGAATTAAGCAAACAGTAGCAGCATCTGTACATACACTGTTAGCCAGGATTTACTGAAAAGAGAGTAAGTACTGAGCCGGAGGAAACTACGAATGCAAAGGTGGGGGGTGATCACTTATTGGGGGGGTGGGAGGAGGGTGACAGGGACTGAGGTCAGTGATTATGCTGTGTTCCTCTGCTGTGTTGCCTCATATGCTACTCTTGCCTGGCATGCGTGTCTCCACATCTGTGTTCTCCATGTCAAGTTGTCAGCTGCACATTGCATACTTCACTTAATGCTGGCTTTGCTCACCCATCATCATCATCATCATCATCACCCCTGTGGCTGTGCTACTGACTGCCGTGCTCTGAATCCAAACCAAATGCATAATGGACATCTGTGGTGAGTTTTTTGATTTACTGCTACTTTGATGCTGCACTGTCACCACCTGTTGACAAAACAGAATTTTTAGTATAAAAGGTCCTTCCTTCCTCATAGCTCCTGCCTGTGGCATGCCAATGAAATGAACAACCCAGTTTGTATTAATCAATGTTAACTTATGGGAATATTGTTAGCGTGTTGTGGTGTTTCACACAGTATCCCTAATCACTTTACACTATAGTAAGTCACGTATATATCCTGAAATGAGTCTGGAAAATTGATTGACTGACAGAACCATTGCCACACACATGTCTGGATAGCATACATGCTGCCTTGACTAAGTTTCTTTCTGATGGTTGTGGGTGGCTTCTGGATCTCTCTTTTTAAAACATTGTTAATGTATTGATTGTTTTGATAGGTAATGCCCAGTGGCCACGATGACCAGTAGGAGTGTGACCATGGACTACAGGAGGGAGCATCAGTATACTGAGATGCAAGGGACTTGTTTAGGGAGGGTAGTCACTCAGTTTCAAGAGGTGTTGGTGGAATTCAAACTCAAGTCTGCTGGATTCTGACATCCCACACATATGACTGTGAATAAGTTGCACTGCGTACTCAGAACTGGATGAATTTTAAAAATAAAAAAGATCATTTCTGCACTTTAACCAGTTGTCACTGTCTGCTTAATTCTGTTTGTCTTTGTGTGGTGTAGGACATTGGGTGCAGGACTGTCTGTTTTTAATGAAACACTAAAATCAGGCAAGGATGGAATAGATAAACAAAAAAACAGATACCAGCCTACACAAGCTATGTTAATGTTTAGAGAAGCAAAATTTTATTAACTCACCGATGAAACTCGCCAGATCCCCGGCACTTCAAGACGCACTGCCTCTTCTTCACGGGGGTGTGGCTAAGTTTCTACAACTCAAATCACACTTTTAAAGAGTTTCCTCATGCATATTCATAAAGCATTCCTCCTTCATTCTCAACAGTATTGTCCATGGAGAAACAGATGTATTTGAAAAAAGACAAAAACTGCACTGGCCATTTGGTCCCAACTAATTTTTCTGCCGAGTTTCATTCGTTGGTGAGTTAATAAAATTTTGTTTCTCTAAACACTTACTGTACACAGCTTGTGTGCACTGGTATCTGTTTTTTGTTTATTTGAAATTTGGCTTAGTTTACTGGCTACATCTTTTGTCCACTGTAGTGCACTGCTTTTTGTTTTGAGGAATAGAATCAATACCTGTACTAGTTTTAGTAGCATGACCAGCAGCAGTAAGTTCATATAAAAAATATCTGGCTAGCTGGCTGCTTACTGACCAAATAAAAGTAACTAAAAATATTTTTGTGACATTAATTTATAGATGACAAAGAAAGAAGGCAAGCTAGAATGAAAGAAATATAAATAAATACTTTATAGAAGGCAAGGGACAGACATGACCAGGAATAGCAGACAACAGTACAGCTATCAGAGAGAGAAAAGTGGTCAAAGATATGTGACAAAAAAAGAAAAATAAGAAAGACAAAGCAGAATGAAACCTACTGAACAGAAGACCAATTAACAACTAATGGGAATGTTCACAGCTTAAAGTGGTCTGAAGAAAGTGCTCAGTTTGTCCTGACGGAAGTGTGCAAATAGTTACCCCAAAAGAAAAAAAAGACAGACAGGTACAGCAGAAACAACTAAGTGAAGGGTATGTTTTGAAGGTGAATGCACGCATCATTGCGAAAGTTAAACAGATAAGACATAGGCAGCTCGTCAGTGCTTGTAAACAACAGGTCTGTTAAAAGAATAAAAAAAAAACATCTCTGCGTTTGGTGGAATTAAATGTCTTTTTACTTTGAGACATTTATCTTGAGTTACACAACCGCTTGTCACAAAAAAGTCACACAATATTAGAAGAGAAAAAATCATGAATTGTATTTTTGGCTTCATTTAATGTGGACTGTGTTTTTCTAACGTAATTACTGCCTTGACTGGTCAGTATTCTGCTCTGCAGAGTAAAGTCATCTGATCTGAATAATCTGAATATTACAAAACTGCACTGATTGGTAACATCCCATTGTTGCAATCTGCAACACGTGTACCGTAAAGCATAAAATTTTCTGGTGGTACCTGTTGAATACAGACTAGAACACAAATGAATATGCTGGCATCAAAGCACTAACAACCCACAATTTGTTTTCATCAAAATGTGTCTGTTTGGAAGGTGCTGCAAGTACCAGTTCACAATCACATTCAGAACCTGTAAATGAGCTTGAGGAAGAGCCGCAGGTTATTGGTTCAACCAAGAGTAGAGGTGCAGCTGCATCTGAAAATGCTATACTGTACTGTGTAACAATTAAAATGACTTGTTTTCGTTTGAAGATCCATTTCTTCCATAATGCTGGTCACATAAACAATATGAGACCTGTAAATCAAAACATGATTGACCTGTCAGGCCAGCCCCCGGTACAGCAGCAAGGCGTCCATCTGCAGCACTGACATCCCAGGTTCGGAGACAGACCCAGGAGTCAGAGGGCTGGCTGGGGAGAGTGGGATTGAGTGTCCTATGGACTGCTCTCCCTCTCTGGGGGGAAAGAGGTAGAGTGTCCAGTGCAATAAGGACCCCTGGCAGAGGCTGTGGATCCCACGCGGCCGGCACCTTACATTTTGGGGGCCGGGCAGACGCTGGCATCATTGCACATCCCCGCCCCCAGGGGGAAAAAAGCAAGCAAAATCCAGCCACAATGATGGCCCCCCCACCCCGCGCCACTCCCTCATAATGACCAAAGTCCACCAGGGGGTCCCGCTCCCGTGACCCCGCCCTGGGGGGCAAGCCAGGGCTTCGGAACCTGTGTTCCCATGGAGGGGCCACCTGCCCAGAGGCCACATCTGGGGGGAAGTATGGAGACTAGGGGAGTGGTGGGTGGGTCAGGGACCGGAGAACAGGCCAAAAATAAAAACATGATCCGCCTGTCTTAAAAAGTGGCAGTTAAGGGAGTAAGGTCTGTAGGGAAATGACGAAATTAGGAGTACTCCAAGGTAAAAGTATACATTTATCTGCTGAGTGACAGAACTTTTCTGTTAAGACAAATGGTCATAAAAAGAGCCACCAGGCATGTCTTCAAAAAAATAAAATCAATGAGCATGCCAGGTCAAAAGCACATGCAAAGGCTATAGAATTAAGTAAAACTGCAAAGGAATAACAACTACAGTCCATTGTAGACAGACAAAGCAAATTTATGTTTGGGTCAACTAGCCATATTTTTAATTCAGTATACTACGTGGCCAAAAAATCCGATACTGAAGATTTAATTAATTTTCAACACAAAAATGGTCTAGACATGAGTGTATGTCTTCATTCATGATTTAGTGCCACTCATACTGTGGATCACACTGCAGAAGATATAAAAAAATTATCCACAAAAATATTATATTACTTAATTCAAACGTGTCACTGGTTATTGACAAATCAACAACAATTTCAAACAGCAGTGTGTTGGTTGTGTATATCAAACATGAAGTCCAAGATGCAGATCCAGTAATGCTGCTCTTGGATCTTGTTGAACTGCCTGGTACTGACGCTGCAAACAGTGTGGCAACTCTTTTGAACTGCTTACAAAAATGTAGCTTTAATCACAGTTTCTTGCTACAGAATCTAATCAGTTTCAGCTGTGATGGAGCAGGCTGCATGGTGGGAGCCAAAAGTCGGGTAGCTGCTTGTCTTTCTTCAAAATACCCTGGTGTTGTAGTCTGGCACCGTTTAAAGATGTCAACACAGCAGAAAGAGGGAGGTAATAATACCCCTGTATAGATCGCTGGTGAGACCCCACATCAAGTACCGTGTACAGTTCTGGAGGCCCCATCTGTGAAAGGAAGGACATAGATAGGGTGGAGGCGGTACAAAGGAGGGCAATCAAAATGGTGCAGTGCCTGCATCAGAAGCCCTTATGAAGAAAGGCTTAAGGATTTAAATATGTCCTCCCTAGAAGACAGGAGGGAACGGGGGATATGATAGAGACATTCAAGTACCTCATAGGAATAAACAAGGTAGAAGGGAGCATTTTCCAAAAGAAAAGATGCTCAAGGACGAGAGGTCACACTATGAAGCTGGAGGGGGCGGAGGCTCAGAGGACATGTAAGAAAGTACTTCACAGAGAGGATGGTGAATGCTTGGAAAAGTCTCCCAGAGGAAGTGGTGGGGGCTAGAATGGTCACATTATTCAAGAATGCACAGGATAGACACAAGGGAATCTTAGAAGCAAGAGTGGGGTGTAACCTGGAGTCCAAGTAGGGTCTCCGGTGGCACTATAGGTAGGGGAATTTAGGACAGACTAGGTGGGCCAAGTGGTCCTTATCTGCTGACGATGTCTATGTTTCTATGTAACACAGTCAATCACTTTCAAAGATTTATTGATACAGTCCATTGCATTTACAGTCAGTCCCCCAAAAATGTTCATGTAGAAGTTACTGTATAGATTGGCAGGGTTTTTGATCCACGATGGGTAGCTTGTAGTACAAGATCTGCGAATGCTGTATGGAAATCATATGGAGCACTACATTCTAATTTTTCAAAGGCATCTGCAGATAATAGTCAGGAATGGACACAACAAACCGTATTTGAATCATTAGGTAAGAAGACGTCATGAGAATTGTCACCGTATTTGAATCATTAGCTAAGGTGTCATGAGAATTGTCACCATATTTGAATCATTAGCTAAGGTGTCATGCGAATTGTCACCATATTTGAATCATTAGCTAAGAAGATGTCATGCAAATTGTTTCTTAAGGACTTGAGCCTTATGATAGATATATTGGGACAGCCTGGTCAATTATCTGCAGCTTTGCAGTCCGAGACATGGACATTGCAGAAGGTGATTGAGCGATTGTAAGGTGCATTCAAGCACTTGAGCAGCAAAAAGAAGAAAAGGGTTCCTCTGACAAGGAAGTCAAAGGCATTACTTCATTTCAAGGTGTAGAACTCCTTGCCCATGTAGGGGGTACAAGGAAATAGCTCGTGATTTTTTTTTTTATGTAAAATATTTATTAATTTTCAATAATAAGACAACGTACAAACAGACAAGCAAATAACAGTGCAAGAACAATGAGCAGCACATTAAGCAGTGCTCAGGATATGTCAGATAACTGGAATGTACATGTGGGAAGCAGTGTCCAACAACTAATAAAGTCTCTCAAGTCATCGGTAGACCTAATCAGTTCAGTCCCAGCAAGGTAATAACTTCATACGACAGGTACCATGAGTCGCCCGTCAAAATACTCCTATGCCACAGTATAAATAAAATGAAAATAATCAGTTTCAGTGTCCACTGGTAATGTATGTAGTTGTAACCTGCAAGAAAATGTGTCATTAATCCCCCCCACCTTACTTAGAAACACAGCTTTACAATTGTATTGCCTAGTGGTTGCCTAACTCAAACATGCTATACACTAAAAGATGAATTCAGGATTAAAATCCAACTGATATGAGATCCAGCAACTCCAGAGGTTGCCAGCATTTTACTCTGTATCCCTTATTTTATATGTTAGTCTAGCCAAACTATAAATGGTTTTGACAGTTTTGTACCAATTGGCCAAAGTGGGTAGATTTTTGGAAAGCCATAATCTCGTTAGTGTTTTGTTTTTGCTGCATTTATAGAAATTAACAAGAGTTTAAGTGTTGTATCTCTCACCCCATGGCATGATCAAGGAGGGAGTAACCAGGTCTGGTTCCATAAATATTGACTGGATTGCTTCAGATACCACTTTCCAGAAGCTCTATAAGTGGGGGCATTGCCAAAAGACATGGCTATGTGTAGCTCTTCATTCTCCACATGCCTCCCAACAACGACCATAAGTTGGTCCCAAATACTTCATTTGAATGGCAAGGATAACAAAATACGTCATCCTACATTTCTATGCATAGTCCCTCCAATAATTAGAGAATGTAACTTGATGAAGCTATAGCATATTTTCCCATATTTCAAGAGTATGAGTATTTTTAATTTGGAATAACATTCATTTAAAATAGAGATGGAGGTATCCTGAACTAATTCCTGCAGACCCTAGTATAACACTCCAATTAAGTGATGCCATTTTCCTCTCTTCTGGTGGGCTATTAAGGTTGTTAGCTGTAAGTCTGAACCCTGTGGCAAAGCTTTAAAGTCATCTCCCAATCCCATTAAGTAAGACCTCAACTGCAGATAGTGAAAGTGGTCGCTTTCTGGAGGGTGAAGGTCTTGCTGCAGTGTATTAAGGGGCTTAAACCCTTGGGAATCATAAATTTGATGAATGTAAGAGAGGCCCAACCTCGTCCTAATTTGAAGCGTGGTGCCTATTGCATTAGGAGAATACTGGCAATCGTACGCCATGGCTCGCAGCCATGCGGTGGAGGGCTGCAGCGCAATATTTTTTCCCCTGTGGTTCTCCATTCAGGAAGTGTTACAGCTGTGTACTTTGAAAAACAGAGCAACAGGAAAGCATTAACAAGGTGAAGAAATAGGAGTTTGTCCAGATTATATAAATCATTAACTACAAACTCCATCTCCTTCCAATGGGGCTGATAGTTTGGGGAGTACCAGCAGCAAATAAGGCATACCTGAACTGCTACACAATAAAGCTGTAGGTTAGGCAGACTGAGCTCTCCCTTGTAATATTGAATATTTTATTTATGGTTGGCCCCCCCCTATATAAACTGAGAAATAACGTTATTCCAATGATGAAAGCAGTGTATCTCTGGGACTAGGGGGCAAAGTCTGAAGGAAGTATAACATGCTAGGGAAAACAGTTTGCCTGATGGCCTCAATTCTCCCCAAGAAAGATAAGGAAAGGTGGCAGGGAATCGGTTAACTCCATTTTGGGAGTATGTGACTTCCAAAAATAAGTCAAAAACTTCCAGAAGAAAGTGGGAGGAAGTCATTGACTTCCAGATGTAAAACCAAAAATTAGATGACTTCAAAAATTGCAGGCAAGGAAGTTAGAAATTATGGATTTTTTCTAGAAGAGATTGTATTCTACCACTAAGGTATTATAGTAACGTCCATAAATTGGTCCTTCCCAGAGTACTGCCCTCCAAAAGAGGGACCGTGGAAGTATTTTGACGTCCAGAAAATTGGGATGACTTCCAGATTTTGACTCATGGAAGTCATAGACTTCCACTAAAAATAAATTAACTGAGCCCCTGTAAGGTGGTACCATTTCGCCAAATCCTCTTGGGGGTTAGGGATTCATAATTTAATAATTCCAAATGGTCAAGATTTTTGGTTAATGGAATCACCAGATATTGTATTGCCTCTCTATTCCAGCAAATATGTAAGTAGTGTTTGAGGCCCAAAGACGGAGCAAAATGATAGGTTAAGATGTCTGACTTCATGATGTTTAGTTTAAATCTGGACAAATGTCTAAAGTCCTCCAGAAGCTGCCATACATTGGGAATGGATTGCTCTGGTGAGGTTAGCATCAAAATGATGTAATCAGCAAATAAAGTTATATGATAGTCCCTACCTCCCAGAAGGACCCCTCTACCTCTGCGGCATTACAAATCTCCTGTGCCAAGGGGTTTATATAAAGCATATATAGTAAGGGTGAAAGCGGACACCCTTGTCTAGTACCTCTAATTAAGGTTATTGTATCTGGTAGGCCATCATTAATCTGAATATAGGCCTGTGGGGCCGCATAAAGGGATTGCAGTAATTCAATAAGCTCTAAGGGGAATCCAAAGTTTGACAGGGTGTCCTGCCAGGACACCCTGTCAAATGCCTTCTCAGCATCTAAATTAAGTACTAACTTAGGCAACTCTCTCTGTAGGGCAAAATCTGTAAGTAAGGTGTGCCGAACATTGTCATGCATTGGGCGTTGCCTAAAACACAGTGTGATCCTTGTTTATAAGGTGAGGGAGGAGAGGATCTAATCTGGCAGCCCAGACTCCCATGAAAAGTTTGTTATCCAAGATTCAAACAGAAATCAGGTGATAGGATTGGGTAGGAGGGATCTTTACCAGGCTTAAGAATGGCCTAAATTGTGGCATATTTCCAAGTCAGATATGGAGAATCTCCATTCTGGATGCTAAGGAAAGTACTCAACAGAAGCGGGGAAAGGTCCTCAAAAAATGTTTTACAAAATTCGTAAGGGTAGCTGTCAGGACTAGGGCATTTACCCTTGCTGGCATGTGTTAATGCTACCTGGATTTTTTCTCAGGATAATAGGGAGAATAACTCTAGCCGTTGTTCTTTTGTTGACTTAGGTAATTCTCATTTTGTTAAAGATCCACCACCATTGATTACACATGCAATGTTTTCTATGTAATTTTGTGCAATAAAGTTGTGTTTTCATTTGTGGTGTATTTCTGTGTGCCAAAAAAATAGTTATTCTCTTGAGCTGGCCCAGTGACGCTGAGGGTTGAGGCACTGGACGCCACACATTGTGCTACTCTGGTGACCTGGGTTCGGGAACAGACTCAGGTCACTCAGGGGCCAGCAGGGGAGGTAAGGATTGAGCATTACAGCTCTCCTTCCTCGGGGTGGGGGATCTGTGCTGTGAATGGCACAGCTGGGGTGCTCGCCCGCTCCCAGGGTGCTTGGTTGCCTCCGCGGAGGTGGAAACAGCTGCTGCAACCATTGCATGGTGCGCGGGTGCAAAGGGGCAAAAAGGAGAAAATCTCCAGTGGCAGGATGATGCCCAACTCCCTGCAGGCACCGCTCCTGGGCTGAGCATAAGGTAAGCCCTGGTAATTCCAGGGGATGGAGCTGGGGGTTCAGACAAAAAGGGGCATTAGAGGGAGGCCGATTAAGGGGGGGATGTGAGGAAATTCTTTTTCACAGAAAGGGTATTGGATGCATGGAACGGCCTACCTCAGGAAGTGGTGGCTATGAATACAGTGCAGGGCTTCAAACAGGCATGGGATAGGCATAAGGGAGCAATGGCATGGGATAGGCATAAGGGAGCAATACAGAGGAGTATGAATAGATATGCCACTGACAGAGCAAAGGCCGATGGCACATTTATAAGGTAGAAAAAGAAATGGGCAGACTGGATGGGCCTTGCGGTCCTCATCTGCCGTCAACTTCTATGGCTGTCGGGGATGGACGTAGAAACAGCAGCTGTGTTAAAAAAACATAATAGTTATTCTCTCAGTCAGGTATATACTGTGTGAACCATGCAAGCCTGTCTGTTTTCGCATGTCAAACAGTGGAGCAGGTGTGCCAGTGAGTTACCACATCATATGTAGGCTACCTTCCTTTGCAGTTTCTATACACACACACACAGTGCAGGAAAAGGTTTTTTCCGTTGGTTGAATACTGACAGCTCTGACAGCATTGATGGTGATTTAGAAAACGAGAATGAAGAATGGGATCAAATATCGGGATCAAGATGTTCGTTTGTTTAATCAGCTGGTGATTTAACGGTATCAGTTTGAGCCTGTTCTTAAAGACATGAGCGATGATGGTAGCAATGTGTCAAAGGAAGGTGTTGAGCCAAGATTCCTGATGAAAACCATCAATAACTTCAAAATTTACAACTGTTGACATTGTCATACAAATTTTTTTTACATGTAATGTCTTTTTTTTTCTTTTCACAGCTGCCACAGGTTCTGAATTGTTGTTTACTGCTAATTCTGATATATAAGTGACTATTAGCTTAGTGTATTGTTTTATTCTGACAGTGATGTAGTGTATATATATTTACATATATTTTATATGTACCAGGATAAATTCTGTTTTATCATAATGTCAATGAGTACACCAAGAATAATCCATAGAACCCACTCCTGCAGCTGACGCATGGAAGATGTAGCATAAATGAGTAAATCTTCTAAACTAAAAGGTGGACTCATAATGAAATAAAATCTCTGCACACAGTCACAATTCTTGTTCTCCTTTCCAGATCCCTCGAGATACTGGCACTCAGCCCAAGACACCCAATAGCTCCCAGCTTCTCCCCAATCCATCCTCGTGGTACATATGTAATTATAGTAGAGAAAGTCGGCATCACAGCCAGGTGAGAGATATCTTACTGTTATAAAATGGGCAAAGGATTTCAAGCAATCTGATTGGTTGTTAGCCGTGCATTAGATGTGTCTAATGCACAGCTAAAACTAGAACCCCCATTTAGAATACACAGGCCCATTTTATAAGCGTAATAAACCACAATGGGGTGTGCATTAGACAGTTTTAATGTACGGCTAGATTTGACGATTTCGCCTGTGGCCTCGTGTCTCACTACATCCCCCTAGCCGTGCATTAGAACTGTCTAATGCACACCCCATCATGTCTTATTGCTTATTTATACTGATTGGTCCTATGGTGGAGCTGCTTGCATGTGTCTTCTGACTAGGACAGGTATGTGAATAAATGCTGATATCATCTTATACTAACACTTGATTGGTCAAAGGTGTTATTGTAGGATGATGTCAGCAATCATTCACATACCCCTCATAGAAGATTGGCACAAGCAGCTCCTCCAGGGGACTGTTCATGTCAATCACTAATTTATCCATCACTCAGCCTTGACCCAGCTTTGTCTGTTGTGATTACTTGGGTGCAAAGGAGGGGGTGGGTGCTATTGGGTATGTTGGTCTGTGGGGGGGGCCATCGTTGGTTGACTGGTCGTAACACCAACTAGGGGGATCAGGGAAGGGGAACAAGAAGCTCCACGGCATGTGGAACATTAACAGATATTAAGTCAGGTCATGGGTGAGACAGGTGCATGACATACTATAACGTACAAAATAAATTATGAACCCTTTGACAATTCTAGTTCATATCACTCTAGCAACAACCGCCATCTTCCCTCCCCCACTGGCAGTGAAACAATGAACAGAAATTATGCTGTTGATGGGTGCTAGAAGACTATAACCTCCATTTTATTTAAATACATATAACCCTCTGGGTATTATGGTGTAACTCCCTGCCTCCCCAGAATTAGTGACATGACCAATCATTTCTTGCTCAGAACCTCCCATCCTCACACAGTCCAAGACACCCAAAAGCATTCACATTCTAACCGCTCCCTCACACTCCTTGGCACACAAGTAAGCACAATAGATAAAGTCGGGTCATGGCAAAGTGAGAGATGATGGTGCTTCTCCCTGTGTCGGTCTTCTGACTAGGACAGGCATTTGAATCAATGCTGACATCGTCTTATACCTGATTGTTCGATGGTGTTATTATAGCATGATGTCAGCATTCATTCATTTTTTTTTAACTCGTAGTTCTGTTCCTTATGCTTGTCTTGTAGTACATACAATATGAAGTGTTTAAATTACTTATGCATCTGTACAAGTACTGTCTCACCCATTGCTTGTAAACTTTCTATGTATTGTTCTTGTCTTTTTCTGCTGTTATTTCCATACCATTTGTAACCCCCTACCCCCAGGGTGCATCTGGAATCGAGCAGTACTCTGCTCAGCATGCCTTCCTGGTAAATCTCTTAAATAAATAAATAAATAAATTCAAATACCTGTCCTAGTCAGAAGACAGGTGCAAGCAGCTTCATTGGGGGACCAATTAATAAACCACTCAGTCATCTCTCACACTGTTGAGACCCAACTTTATGCACTGTAATTGCTTTAATGTCAAGGGGTGGGGGAGGTAGATGCTGTTTGATATGTTGGGCTGTGGGGGGGTGGCATCTTTGATTGGCAGGTTTTACACCAAGGTATGTGGGGAGTGGAATATGAAGCATTGCAGTAGGGCATGCTTTTTTTTAAAAATAACAGGAGGCTCAACTCTTCTCTCACCAGGACCAAAATTTGTTTCAGCTACCTATTTGGCTGGTATAGAGGTTGTGGGGGGATAGAGATGGATGTGTGGGGAAAACTGCCAAGCCAGCATTCACAGTAAGTCAGAGGACAGAGACACAATACTAACGATAACTGAAAATGCTCCCGCTACTGCTCTGCAGTGCTGTAAGAAACAGACTCAGTACTACCTACAGGTATGACATCACTAGCCTTTCAGACAATGTCTGTTTCCGAACAGTGGGACTATCAAGGTAATGATAACGGACCTGTAGTATCTAAAGATGACAGTCATTCATAAAATAAAGCATTCCTAACTCGCATTAACACAGGGTAAGGAAACAAAATCAGCAGACTGCTACGAATATACAGTAGTCAGGGGCTCTTTAAGTACTCTATAGTATATAAGAGGTACAGGCTGAGATCAGCAAACTGTATTAAATTTGAAGTTCCACTAATAAAATCAAATGTAAGATGATCTTCCTTTTATTTGGGTCCCCATACTTGGAACATAATTCCTAAAAATTTGAGGCTACATAACAACATGATATCTTGGAAAAAATAAAGAGCTTGATTTGTACATCAATCCACTTTGCCGCAAGTCTGCTGTCCCAGTACCGGAGTTGGTTAATTTTACATGTCACTGCATTTGCTTACATTTTACTGATTGCCTTTATAAGGTATGAACGTAATGTTCGGTTTACAAAATCCTATGACTGTACATTTCACATAATATATTGATGAATTTAATTGTTGATATAATTCTTTCTCTTTGTTGTGTAATATTATCAGCTTAATAAGCAAATGATGAATTTTCTTTTTTCCCCTCTGTAACCAGAAATATGCAAAATGGGTATCCCTTGTAAATGAGCTGTTGCCCAATGGGAATTGGAATTGCCTCATTCATATTGCTGAATATAATTTACTGTTATTATTACTACATAAGTATGCCCTCATTGTCTGGGAATCAGGTGTATTCCCCTAAATGTATAATTCCTTATAGTAGACCACCATGAGATGGCCGAGGCCTCCATGATCTCCAAACAAACTTCCTATTTATGAATCCTGCACCTGGAGCACGCTTGCTTGTATCTTGCATGCCCTCAACTGTCGGGCCAGTTGACATGCCCCACCCCCCATGTAATACTGCCATAAAAAACAACATAGCTGTTGTTCATGTGTTGATCCATTAGACCCTGGAGAACAGTTTTTGATTGATTTCAGCTTGTACTACCCTATCCCCTTTAGTACATAACATCTGATAAGTCATTAATCTTCCCTGTGAGAATTTCATTTTTTTTTTCCGCACGTTCCTTTTTTTTCCTTGGAGGTATAGGCTATTAGATTACCCCTCAACACTGTTTTTATAGTGTCCCAAAGCAATGGGGAACTGACATCAACAATCACTATTATCAGCTATTATGGTGGAGAGATGGTCTGTAACACAAGTCCAAAAAGTGTCATTCCTCAAAAGGGAGGTGTTAAACCTCTGATAGGTTATATTATGCTGATCACCTAAATTAATCTTTGCTGTTTCAGAAGAATGAACCGATAGGAAGTGGGGGCTGTGGGAAATATCTTGGACCTTTTCCACATGTTCAATGGTCGTAAAGACATAATCATGATGAGCCAATGTCTGATGCTGGAGGGACAAATGAGTGTATTCCCTACTAGTTGGAAAAAAAAATTTCCCCAAAGATCAATCAATCCCAAGAGTGCAACCATAGTCTTAGAATATTTTTGAGCCGTGGTGGTCCTTGAAAGGGTAACAATACCTCATGATCAATTCTACCAAAGTTTCATGGACCGTATGACATCTAGGCTCTATTCCACAAAACACCAGACGTACGTCTTTACAAAGAGAAACTGCAAGATCTAGTTAAACAAGTTAATAGTTTCAAGCCATCAAAATGACCCCAGGACCTTGAATGCCATGGCTTGATGGTAGAAACCATCTAAAAAGGCTTTGCACAACTCTAAGAGTTCTAGTTCCTATTCATGACTTCTGTGACATTATGAACAGCTCTGGAAACAAAGTGTCATCATCAGTACAGAGGCTGAACAGGATCATCAAAATAATCCCAATTAGTTCATCAGAAGCAGAGAGAGGATTTTGTGTAATGAACAACATATGTACCTAGACTCAAAATTGTTTGATGGTTAAGCACATCTCCAGTTTGATGGCTATGAATTTCTTGGAAACTCCACCAAGTCACTGGAAATCTGACTCCACTGTCAAAAGATGGCTATGAAACCACAGGAATGCATGTTGCCAGAGTATGACAACATGCAGATGAAGATGCTTCAGCTACTCCTCATGAGAAGACCATCTGGAGGCATGTATAGTTAGATCAGTCATACAGCCACAAAAAAAAAACAAAAAAAACTGATCATTAACAAATTGGAATAAAAACATGCTTATCATGTGTTTTTTAAGTTTTAGCACTACCTTCTCGCTACTTGTCCATCTGACATGCCCATAACTCAGTGGTGTTCGGTGAGTGGCACTGGTACTCATTACAGAAACTGTAGTGTACTGTCACTGATTGCACCCTGCGTCATCCCTCTCCATTTGTGCAGTACTTTACAGTGTCACTCCTTCTCCTTTACTTTTCCAGAGTGTCCTTGATGGTGTCAAGTGTAAAGTAAATACCTACCTCATTTGCCTATATCTTTCCAAGTACATTAGCTGGTGACACATTTCCATAATGTCATGACACCCATCCTTGTGTTTTTTCTGAGTGCTCCTTGATGCCCATACCACCTCCCTCTCCCCTCCCTCCCCCAGTCCCATTCCAAGTACTCAATGGTGGATGTAGACAACAGGGAGTACTTGGACAGTATCAAGGAGAAAGAGGTTGAAGGTGGTATGGACACCAAGGAGTCCTCAGAAAAGACAGGGGATGGGTTTCATTGTGTCAGTGTGCCACCTACTTTACTTGAACAGAGAAAGGCAAATGAGATTGGTGTTTACTTTACAGCGGACACCCCCAGAGACACATTGGTAAAGGGAAGCTGGTGTGACATTGGGTACTAGGGCATTATTAGAGAGGGGAAGATGCAGCAGGACAAGAAACCAAGGATTTTAGGATGGGGAGGGATCTGAGTGGGTTACCCAAGAGAGGGACTGAACAAATGTTACTTGCATTTCAAGTCTTACATTACAGTGACAGTACCCTGACATCTAGTTCACTGCCCTCTTCCAAAGAATCCTTGTGTGTACTGTAGTGGTGGCAGCACCCTGTGTCATCCCTCTCAAGTTGTGTACTAGTGTCCAGTGTCACCCCTCCTTCCCTTTTCCAACATGTCCCTGGTGGTGTGCAGTGTAAACACCAATCTCATTTGACTGCCTCTTTTCAAGCACTTCAATTATCTGGTGGCTCACTTCCATAATAAAACCCATCTCTGAGTTTTTCTGAGTGCTCCTTGATGCCCATACTTCCACCTTCTCCCCATCCCTTTCCAAATACTCCATGGTGGATGCAGACAAAGCGAATACTTGACAATGTCAGGGAGAGGAAGGTTGGAGGTGGTATGGACACCAAGAAGCACTCAGAAATAAAGACTGGGATTGGTGTCATTACACAGGAAAGTGTGCCACCAGGTGATTAAGTATTTGGAAACAAACAGGCCAATGAGATACATGTTTACACTTAGCACCACCAGCAGGGACACATAAGAAAAAGGAAGGAGGGTGACAGTGGGCACTGTCAGGTTATCTCTGGTGTTTAGTGGCACCCCCCCCACCCTTGAACACCTGTTCTGCGTACTGTCACATTATCCTTGGTGTCTAGTGGCACCCCTCACCCCCTGAACACCTGTTCTGTATACCGGTACATTATCACTGGTGTCTAGTGGCACCCTCCACCCCTAAACACTGATTCTGTATACTGTCACATTCTCCTATTGTTAGTGGCCCCCACCCCAAACACCCACCAGCCAGTACAGCCGCTCTGCCTTTGGGAGGGTGGGGCGCCAGTTAAGAGGTGGTTTTTGGCTGTGGTAGATAGCACCACTTTGGGGGCTGTTTACCAGCATCACAAACCTTTGCAGATACTGCTGTGCTGAAATGCATAAGGAACCCCTTCATTTGTATAGGTGCAGTGGCATGATAACACTTTGTCACTGTGGGATTGTGCTGGCACTGCCGGAGCTTCTAAATATGGGCTGGCTGAGTGAGCCAGCTCAGTTCTGGATTAGCATACAGTACCTGCAGTTCCTATTTGAGGGTGTGCAAATCTTTGAATAGCGGGCCCTCATTGTATAAACAGTATCATAAAACAGGGAGGGACTGTCCTGCACTGTGATTGGTCAAAAGATTTCTGAAGCCACGTGTTTATAGAGTAACAACAAAGGTTTAGAACTTCTTTCAGCAACTTGGAGCTGCACACTCAACATGTCAATGCCTCCAAAAGCAATTTTTACACATCCCTGGTTACCATCGGAAACAGCCAACAGTTCCCTAAAAAATTTCAGCTGGACCCTAAAGAATAAGACTCCTTTAAATTTAAAAAAACAAATACATTAGTTAAATGCACTTTTCCCTCGTGAGCCACCTCCTTAAACATATACACAAACTGCTGTGCTGCTCGCCGTTTTGATTTAAGTGTTGTTTTGCTGACTATGTAAAATCCCCCTCCCAGCCATTGCTTATCAGGAAAATCTCTGCTGCTTATCCTGCTACAGAGACGATTGACAGCCTGGCTCCTATGAGGCCTTCTGTTGTGTGTATGTATGTGTGTGTGTGTGTTGGGGGGGGCATTCTTCTAGTGGAATTTGACAGAATTTTAAGTTTTTGCATTCCATGGTAAATAGACATTCCATCCGTTGAACATGTGGGAAGACAGATGATCAACAGATGGGGAGGGACTACTTTTTGCTAAGTTAGTTTTAACAAAAGACCTGTTTTTAATTTTAAAAATGTACGTTTGTTTTATTTTTTTAATTGTTTCTCTGTATACCTATAAATGCAAATCCGAGATGTGGGTTGTTAATGGTATAACTGCACTTCTAAGTGCTAAAGGCACGCTCCGTAGATGCCTCATGCCTCACTACACAGCTGTGTATGCAGTTATTACTCACACCCTGCCGTGCCTATTTCTTACCTGCACACAAACATGTGTTTGTTTTGCACCGGTATGTTGTTTTTCCTTTTGAGCCATTTTTGCTTGAGTTGTAGCTCTTCCCTGCTACAATCACCCCTCACCCCCCACCCCAACACCAGGAAACAAGCCTCTGTTCAGTGTGCCTTTCCCAGTGCAAAATGTCAAATAAATTAACTTATTCCATATACTAAAACAAAACACCTGATTTGCTCCTAAATTCCTATATATTTTTTTTTATTCACCTGCAAACCCCAGAATTCCACGCTACAGTCAACTTTAATGGGGGGGGTTGAGCACATTACAGAGGTCGTCAGGTCCAAGGGGGTGCACAACTCACCGGGCCTCCCCACACTCCTGACTGGCTGATTATGGAGTGACATTGGCTGTGAAGGCAATCCCTCATCCACGCTCCCAGCTGGAGGGGGTTGCTGCCATAGCAACCACCATTGATGGGGTGGGGGGGCAAGGTGGAAACACCTGGGATTAAAAAAATTCTCTCAGAACAGCAGCTCTATAACTTTGTGTTTTACTTTACTGCTACTGAAATAATACTGTATTGTTGGAAGTTCATATAACATTTAGAAATGTGAAAACCATAACTTGCATTTGCTGTATGTAAAACGCATACACAAATGGCATATTTATAACATGTACTTTCATAAACATAATGTTTTAGTGATTACAATTCACTAGATGGTATGTATTTCGTTATTTACAGTTTTCCTTTAGAGTGTACTATAACACATCATGGTAGCCTGTCTAAAGAGTCTGTAAATAGCATTTAATTAAAATCTGTGGTTGACACAAAATAGTGACAATGCCTATTTGTAAAAAGGCAGAAAGTTTACATAACATTACATATAAACATAGAATTTGTTGGCAGAAAAGGACTGGTAGGCCCATCTAGTCTGCTGTATCTTTCCCTGCCTGTTTCTACACCCTAGACCCTATCTGGTCACAGGTGTCCCTCCCTCCTCCCTTTCTCTCACTTATTATGCCCATGAGCCTACCCCACACATGCTTGAAACTCCCCATTGTCTTCGCCCCCATCAACTCTTCTGGCAGGCAGTTCCAGGCATCCACCACTTGTGAAGAAATATTGCCTCACATCCCTGTAAAACTCCACCCCCCCAAGCTTCATTGCATGCCCCCCATGTTACGATACTCCTCCTCCTCTGAAAGACACCTCTCTCTTGCACTTTCTCCACCCCAGTGAGGTACAGTACTTATAGGTTTCAATCATAACCCCCCTCGTTCTCCTCTCCTCCAGAAGGTTTATTGAAGAAGGGTTTGCAGACACTACACATGTTACAAGGTATGTAGTACACAACCTTCCTTAAAGAACTAGCACACTGCCTGAAATTAATATAAATAAGCTGCTGACGCCTCTGGTGAAATAAACTTTGGAAAATGTAATATTTAGACATGGTACAGGTTGTGCTTCACATATCTTGTATAGATTTCCCCTCCAAATTATCTGTTACTGAGGAAATGTGCATGAAAACAGGATCTTTGTCCCGCAGATTTCATCTGGACATACAGCTGATTCCTCACTTGAAATCATAATGCTCCATTGTGATGTCACAGTCTGTTGTCCAGGCAACAACAGTGATGTCACAAGCAAAGTACTATGACATCAGGCTGAGATAAAACAATAGAAGCTGATGAACCTTCACAGAACAAAGATCCTGTTTTCCTGTATGAGACCTCAGTAATAAACAATAGGATGGAAGAATACAGAACTAATGCAAAATATAAGTAAGCAATAAGACACAAAGGGGTGTGCATTAGACAGTTCTAATGCACGGCTAGGGGGATGTAGTGAGGCACGAGGCCATAGACCGAGTGCATCCAGTCCCCTAGCCATGCATTAGAACTGTCTAATGCACATCCCCGGAGTGGTTTATTGTACTTATAAAATGGGTCTGTGCATTCTAAATGGGGTTTCTAGTTTTAGCTGTGCATTAGACATGTCTAATGCACGACTAACAACCAGATTGCTTGAAATCCTTTGCCCATTTTATAAGCTGAAATTAGTCCAAATGTTAAGTTTTTCAAAGATCTTGTGGAGGTGTTAGTTGCTCTTTAAATGCCAATGATGTTCAATAAAGAATGTTTAAAAAAAATGACTGTCCTCAGCTGACCTCATAGTGTCTTGTTATTTAAATTGTGTCACAAGGTAAACATACAGAGATACAAAATAATCTTGTTTACAGATGTGACCTGGAGGGAGGAGGGTGGGGGAAGAGAGGTGTGGAATCACACAATTCAAGAAGAAAACATCAAATAATATTTACAATAACTGAGATAGTCCATAGACAGACAGAGATGGACAGACAGACAGACGTAGACAGAGAGATAGATAGACAGACAGACAGAGAGATAGCCAGACAGATAGACATAGAGAGATAGACAGACAGATAGAAACTTTATTTATTTAGCGCCCCTATTCCAGGGACTTGGAGTGCTGAACATTAAAAAAATGTTTTAAATTACACAAACAACACAACACAGTATAATGATCAAATTCCGGTGAAGCAGGCAACAATAGACTTAAAATCTATCATTTTAAAACAGTAAATAATAATTCAGGATTCCATATTTATAAATTAAAAGCCTGGTTAAACAAAAACGTCTTCAAGACCCCTTTAAAGGTATCCACCCAGGGTGTCTCCCAAAGATAGTTAAGTAATGAGTTCCACAAGGTAGGTGCGGGATCACCCATTATGACATTGTAGTACCTACCATGACAACAGTAACTTATGAGTTACTCTTACTTTTGAGATAAAGCAGTACTTTGTTCACTGTAGTTTTCAAAAAGCATCTGCTTGTGCCCAACAGACCTCACGATTACTATGTTTGTGATTTCACAGTCTGTTATCATGGTAGGTACCACCAGTAAGGGGTAACACAAGACAGGGTGTATGGTTATAAGAGGAAAATGCATGTCTCGGATAGTTGTTAGACATGAGGCATAGCTGAGTGCCACAACCACAGAAGAAGTGAATTATTCCTTTACGATTGCTGATCACAAACCCACCACCCACAGCCTAGCCAGTGTGTTATCCAGCTTACGAAATGAGCTTTTATTTGTAACAAAAAAAATGAACTTCAAGTGAGGCGTGAGGTTGGCAAAAAATATCAGTCATGTGACATGTTTCGACGAAGGAGGTTGCACGATCTTAATGACCTATTGTATAAAAGACAGGTTTTAGCCCTTTATTTTAATGGTGATTTCATGGTGATTTGCATATACATCCTGCAATGCACTGCATTTTTGGGGTATGTGTGATTTTGTATTTATTTTAATAGATACTTACCCTTTAATGAGAAGGCAGTGTGGTGCAGTGGTTAGAACACTGAACTATGAAACAATAAATTTCCAGCTTCATATCCCACCACAGCCGCTGGCTCACTGTGTGAAACTGAACAAGTCACATGACCTCCCCATGTATCGCACCCCTCCCCCTGTTGTAGAATCAGGTGGAAGCAGGACCTCCAGTGTAAAAGAGAGAGAGAGTGTTTGGGTTTGACTATCATGCGTAAAAAAAGTGCAAAACAAAAATATTGTTGTGAAGTCAAGTAAAGACACACTTCATCAGCAAAGTATGTTCTGCAGACACCTTGGAACCGTCTGTTTTTTATTTTATTTCATCACTCTAAATCACTCCAGTGGATAGGCCAGGATGACTAGCAGTGATCCAAAGCAGAGCCAAAACCTCTGCTAACCTCACCCAGTCAGCCTTTGACAGCTTAGCAGATGAGAAAAACACATTCAAAAGTCAGATATCATTCATGGAAAAGTTCAAAGTGTTGGTATTCTTTCACAGGCCTTCCTTACATGGGGGGGCTCCCCTCTTAAACAGGAAGGCAAGCACTGCAGCAATCCAGATTCCTGCATGCTTTGCTTACCCCCGTTCTCATTCTGTATTCTTTCGTTTTTGTTTTCAGTCTCCCTTGCCTTTAATTTTGACCTATACATTTTAATTATTGTTTAGACTGTCCCTCATCTCCTGTCTTGTGCAATACCCCTTTCCCCCCATTTTGACTTTGCTTTAGCAGTTTTTTTATAACTGAAAAAATTAAAGGGAAGGCTTCTTTTAATATGACTACCCCCAGGTTTCCATCCGTATTCTCCACTGTTTTTGTATACGTGCTGTCCCATAAGGTCAGGGGACAGTGTTTTCTGCAGGCTAGTTCATTTTAGTTACAAGAACAGTTACTGTATATCAAACAATTGGTGTTCAGAAACAACAGAGCATATCGATGAGACTGAGACATAAACCAATTAAAAGAAGCGCGCTGCTTTTATTATTTCACATGTAGAGAGAAGTGTTTAGCTTTGTTCTACGCTGGTCTTCAATGGTGGTCCAGTGGCCCTCAAATGACTCGTGAATTTTTTTATTATTCATTTTTTATTTTTTATGTAAAGTGTTTTGCCAGGTAGACATACAGAGATATACAATCTCATTTACAATTTCAATTCATTTAGCAGGGACACCACTTCAATAACACAAGGCCCCGACTGGAAGCTGACAGGAGGACGGTTCAGAAGGGATGTGAGAAAGTATTATTTTACTGAAAGGGTGGTGCAGCCACTGAACAGCTTGCCAGCCAAGGTGGTGGGAACTAACACTGTGGAGGGCTGCAAAGGTGCTCGGGACAGAGCAAATGGAACAGTGCTCACCTGTGGAGATGAAACTGGGGAAAGAAATAAAAAGACTGATGGGGAAGGTTAGAACCCTGTACTGACACTAGGTTGCGGGGTTATATAGGGCCCAATAGGCAGACTTGATGGACACTTGGTCTTTTCCTGCCATCTCTGTCTATGTTTCTGAGTACAGATGTGAGGTGGGGGAAAATGGGAACAGATGCACAGCAAACACAGAAAACACTATAAAGACAATATACAAAAAATCAAGGATGTTTACACTATTCATCAGGTAAAGAACAGTTTAGCAGCAGATCAGGTGCAATCACAGTGGGACACAACTGTATTCTTAAGAAGCAGTTTAGCAGAGACAATACTGGTGGGGTGCCTTGCCTGATGTCCAGCTGATCCTCGTTTTCCCTGTTGCCTTCCTTGCTGATACACAGTGCCACCTAACTGTCCTGCCAGAAACGTTGGCTCCAGCTTCCAAGGCAACAACCCCTTAAAGAACTGCTTTTACTAGTTGCTCTCTCTACTTTTGGTCACTGCGCCTTGCGTCCAGGGGTGAAGTCACCGGAGAGAAATTGTGCACGGCACTGTGCGTACAGGGGCCCTCATAAACTGGCCCTCCCCGTCCCACTGCCTGTGCTGTCACAGTACGCGGTGGGATACCGTGGGGAAAGAGGCAATATAGTGCAGTGGTTTAAGGCTTTGAGCTGCAGACCTGGAGACCTGGGCTTGAATCCCACAGCCCCCACTTGCATACTGTGTAACCCTGAGCAAGTCAGTTAACTTCCCTGTGCTCCCAGGTCACACCTGTACACAAGCTTCGGTTTAGTGTGCCACTTCTGGTTTAAAAAAAATAAGACTTGTGACAACAAAGGGGTGCAATGGAGAATTCTGACACAAAGCAGGGGTGTCATGACGGGTGTGTATTAGGGGCTGGAGCTCTGAATCTTTAGTCATTAGCCCGTAATAAAAGATTCCCAATTTCCAAAACTGACCCCTGGCTTATTTGTTTGTCTTTTCGTAGGGCAGGACCCTACAAATTTTAGACCCTAGTAATATCCCTGCTGCAAAATGAGCCTTGGGACATTTTTGTGGCACTGAATCACGAAAGTGTATTGAGCCCCTGTTTTCTTTCAGTTTTTTTTTTTGTTTTTTTTTGACAGAGACGATGCCCCTCTACAATGAAATAATCCCACTTATAATGATTTTAATTTGGGGGGAGGCAAATCAGAAGTATTTTGAACTTCTGCGGATGGCTTTTAAAGGGGCTGTAGTCACTTCACGGGGAAAGTGAAAGGGACTTGCCCTTTGTTTGCTGTATTTTTTCCTGTATCTGACAATCAGGTTTAGTATCACTTTACAGATAAATGCAGTTACATAGAAACAGAATCTGATGGCAGATAAGGACCACTTGGCTCACCCAGTCTGCCCATTTTCACTTATTCATTCACATGAGTGCAGTATGCATATATTATGGAACACATACAAACAGAGGAGAGAAAGAAGTAAGTGCCTCGACTGGGACTTGAACGCAGGCCACTCGGAGTACCATTCCTATTGCGCTACCAGCTGCACCACCAAGGCAACTGGCCCATTTTTCACTACCTACAGTATCACCGCAGACCCTGCTTAATCTCCAGCCCAATTTAATGCCTGTAATAGTGCTTCAGGACCAGCTCACAAGTTTCTCAGCTGGCTGTTTTCTCCCCGATACAACCCCATGCCAGTTACTTGCTGGTACCTGTTTGTATTTATTTTAAGTTTTCTGCATTACCCCTTGCCTTTTTTGGATTTAGGTACCTTCCGCAGCTCCTATTTATTTAAAGGTGATCAGTCAGTGGTTTTTTTTTCCCAGTAAAGATTTTATTGAAATTTTCTTAAAAACATTACAGGAACATGAACATTCCCGTTGTGCAAACATTAAAACACAGATAGTAAAGTCATCGTCTATCTACATACAAATGGGCTGCAATTAATTACATCAGTCTAAGAAATACTATAACCTCCATATAAAACACTTATGGATGAAAAGAGAGATCTGTCGCATATAGACGAAAAACCTTTTACTGCCAATACCTCTTGAAACCATACAACAACAGGGTCATCCTTTAGAATGGATCACAAAAGGGGTTTATTTATTCCATAAATAATGCTAGCTGTATATTTTCACTTTCCTTCCAGCATGGCCAATATCGGTGACCAAGTGCTCTCAAAGAGATGGAGTTTGCCTACAATAATGTGGGCTAGACGCTCATTGTTGATGGTCTCACTTAATATGTTATACCATTCTTGAAGAGAAGGGACGAAGTTCAGCTTCCAATTGGAAAGCAGCACTCTTTTGAATACTAGGGCGGAGGCCCAAATTCCTGCCTTCTGCTGCATATTGAGAGCTGTGTCTCCCAAGTCTGTGCCCAATACCAGAAATTTCAGGGTGAATGGTATTGTGACCCTGAAAGCAGATGTACAAAAGTTATGCACCATCTTCCATAAGGGAAATATGCGTGTACAGTCCCAAAGCCTGTGCAATAGATTGGCATGTTTCTGATTACATTTCCAGCAAGGCCCTTCTGGAAAGTAACCCATTGATTGCAGTCTCAGTGGGGAATAATAATGATAATAATAATAAATCTTGAATTGTATAGTTCTCCCTATAACCTCTTTGCTGGCTGTACATGCACTTTTCCAAGCAGAGAAGACCATTCTAATTCAGAAATACTTAATCCCATGTCACCTTTCCATTTCTGCTTAGCAGACCTTGTTAGCATCGGATGGTTCTGTAGCTTCATTTAGGCCCTGTCACACCACCCTCATAGCGTTATAGAGTGCTCAAACCGTTACCATAGCGGTTTTAACGTTTACACCTGTAACGTTACAGAAAACGACTAAGTAACACGTTGTGGAAAACACATATGAGGTGGTTTGAGCAATGGTTATAAAAGCAGTTACACCTCGGTAACGCTACCGGGGTAGGGATGCGTGGCACTGTCCCCAGGTGCACGAGCTGCACTGTGGGATCAGGTGCCACGGTAACAGCTGCCCGGCTCCCTGAAGTGTGACCGGGCGTACCGGACCCATAACAGACACCGCTATAGAGTGGACACACTGCACCACTCCCCCGCCGTAACGGTTTGCATCCATTACGGGGCCTGAGCGGTATAGTGTGGACGGGGCCTTAGTTGTTTGTATCCTAAGCTTACTCCTTTTCTGAGGTTTGTCGCAGTCAAGATGGTTCCCCATTGTTTATTTTCTGGAAGGGTAAGACTTGGGTCTAGAACTGATTCAGTCAGAGCTTTCTTAAGCTGTAAATAAATGATAAAGTGGAATTTATGTAACCTGAACTTCTGTATCAGTTCCTCGAAGGACAGCAGTGTGCCTGAATGATCTAAAAGATCATTAAGATTTGTAATAACCAATATCCCCCACCCTGGATCCTTTAAAGTGTTTCTGTTGTAGAGTAATTTGGGATTATTCCAAATTATAGTTAGTCCCAAACGAACTTGTTCAATTTTCAAAATGTTTTGGAAAGCCAGCATTATGAGATCTACAGCCAGCTGTGGCCGGGCTGCTCCCAATTGCACTGTGTGTGCCGACATTTATTTTCTACTCACTGTTCACTGCTGTATGGTAGATTCTATCAGGCTGATTCCACTGACTCCCACCCTGACATCTGATTGGACCAGAAATCCCAGAATCTCCTGCAGTTGATGTCAGAGAAGGGCTGCAGCAGCCTGCAGTGCATGTTAGAGCTTTTATGAGCTCAGAGCAGATGTTTGCTGGTCCTGCAGTTCTTCTAGGGCTTCATAAAGTCTTCAGTGATTGCACATAGCTTTAGGAGGACAGTGGGATCAGCACAGAAAAGATTAGAGCTTATAAAACCTCGAACATGCACTGCAGGCTATCAAATCTCCCAGTGCTGCAGGTCTATTCCAATGTCAACCGCAGGGGATTTCTGGTTACAGCAAATGTCAGCTTGGCAGCCAACAGAATCAGCCTTATTCGATCTACTATACTGCAGTAAACATACTAACATACTAAAATGCCAGCAGAATAGGCCTAACGGTCTTTCGTGTCTGCTCGTTTGGTCAGTCTCCAGCCTGGGTGCTGACCTTGCTATCCCTCCCGCCTTCTCTGGCTTCTCCCTTCCCAGTTCCGGATATTCTTGCTGCATTGGATTTTGCTTCCAGAACCCTTCCCCTGTACCTGTCCCACCCCTCTTGAACCCTCCACTGTCTCTGCTCCACTAGCCCCCTAGGCAGTGCATTCCATGGCTCCACCACCCTCTCAGTGAAGTAGCACCTCCTCCTTTCTCCCCTGAATCTTCCCCCCTCCAGCTTCCACCCATGCCCTCTAGTGGCCCCTTCCTCCTTCCTTCGAAGCACCCCGACTGTTCCTCCCCTATTTATCCTCTTCATGTACCTAAAGACCTCTATCATGTCCCCCCGGTCCCTTCTCTCTTCCAATGTGTACATATTTAGCTCTTCGAGCCTCTCCTCATAGGTCCTGTCCCCCAAGCCCCAAATCATTTTGGTTGCTTCCTCTGGACCCTCTCCAGGAGGTTAATGTCCCTTTAAGTGTGGCCTCCAAACTGCGCAGTATAAGGTGTGGCCTCACCAAGCAGTTATACAGAGGGAGTATCACTTCCCTCCTTCTGGAGGTGATCCCTAGCGATGCATCCCAGCATCCTGTTGGCCTTGGCTGCTGCCCTCCTACAAGTCTCAGAGTTGTTCATCTTGACATCCACCACCACCCCCAGGTCCCTCTCAGCCATCGAGACTTGTAGCATTCCCCAGGTGTGACACTTGGCCTGGGTTTCTGGCCCCCAGGTGGAGTACCTTGCATTTCCCTGCATTGAACCTCAGCTTCCACTTCCTAGACCATCTTTCCAGAGCCTCCAGGTCCCCCTGTAGGGCCACCCTCCCCTCCTCCCCATCCACCACCGCCCCCAGTTTTGAGTCATCTGCAAAGAGACTCATCTCACTCCTGATTCCTGTCCTTATGTCAGATACGTAGGCGTTGAACAGAAGGGGCCCAAGGACTGATCCCTGTGGGACCCCACTAATGACCCTCCTTGGGGATGAGACTATCCCACCTATGACCCTCTGGGTCCGGTCCTGGAGCCAATTGCCTCATCCATCTGATCATCTGTTCCCCACCCCATTTCTCCAGCTTATCCAACAGACCCATGTGAGGAACAGAGTCAAATGCCTTGCTGAAGTCTAGAAAGAGGACATCCACTGGTCTACCCAGGTCCAAGGCACTTGTCACCCAGTCATAGAACTCCACCAGGTTTGTCTGACACGATTTCCCCAGGATGAATCCATGCTGTCTATCCTCCAGGCACCCTGACTTATCCAGGTCCCCCCCAGCCTCTCCTTGACAATGCCCTCCATCACCTTGCCCACCACCGATGTCAGGCTGACAGGCCTGTAGTTCCCTGCCACCTCCCTTGATCCCCCCTTGTGGATAGGCACTATGTCGCCACCTTCAGTCTTGGGTCACCCACCCTGTCCTCAGAGAGATGGTGAAAGCTCTGCCAGGGGTTTTGCCAGGACATCTGCAAGTTCCTTCAGCACTCTGGGATGTAATTTATCCGGCCCCGTGCTTTCTCCGTCTTAAGGGAGCTGAGGGCTTCCTCACTCTCTCTACTGTGATTTCCACTTCTGGTACCCCTTCTCCTGCTTAGCCCTCCCCCACCTGCCAGTGATGCCTCCCCTCTCCCAGACCTGCCGATCGTAAGGGTCCCCTCCTCAGTATCTCTGTCTCCTCCCATGTATGATGCAGCACCCCCATTTTCCCTGGTGAAAACAGTAAGCACATTTTTTTTTTTTGCACATAAAGTGCATTGCACCAAGCACCATGGTTGGATGGTTCCATGTCATAAGGGCAACAAAATAATAGCGCCTTACGCAATAGCGAGAGCACAATGCCAAAAACACAAACAGCGCGCATACACTAGGACAAACACAATATCAGTGCCCATACCATCACACAGTACATTCTATGCAGGGGGCTGAGCCACCTGCACACCCCTTCTCAATATAATCAACTCTTACGAGGGACCTGACACTGGGGTAAGGAGCCAACTTGGGAGGGGGCTATTCCGGGGAGCACAAACAGGGACCACCAGGATGGTAGGGGAGCAGGACGGAGGAGAAGCAGGAACACAACAGTGCAAAAGATGCAATGTAACATAAAAAAATACAACTCTCAAACCATACACCAGCCAAAAACACTAGCGCACCAACTCAGGTTCAAACCCAGATCCTTCCACACCAGAGGCATACACTGCCTCCACAAGCCCTCACAGCCAGCTCAGCACTGCCTCCCTGAGCTACCTCCTATATCCTGCATCCTGGGATATCTCTCCTAGCAGCGCTGTATCCTGCAGTTGCTGTTTTAGCCCTTCTGCCGTCGCCATTTCCATAGTCTCTCTCGTTCCACGTTCGCTGTAGTTACAGACGCTCAAATTGAGTTGCCCATATCGCTGAGTACCCAGTTGGATATGGGGTTCTTAATGCTGACTGTTCCCCCTTTAAATAATTTCTCTACTATGTTTTTGTACCTTGTTTGTTTGACTGTTATCCCCTGTCCTTTTGCATTATTTTAAAAATGTAAACCTTTTTTGTTACTTTCCTCTTGCACTGTTATGCTGTTTGCTATTCATCGTATGTGTCGGTATTACTTATATCCCCTCTGTTACTCCCTCCCCTCAGCTGACACCTGGAAATGAGCCGTTTATCTTATAAGAGAGTGCCACCATATTTCCTAGCCCTGTGTTGCAAAGCAAGATTAGTAGCATGTAAGCCGGCCTGGTGGTGCAGAGAGCAGAAGGGCCTAGCGCCTTACCTGATGCCACACCAGTGATCCAGGTTCAGGAATGAGCCAGGATCGCCATAGGTCAGCTGGGGAACAGAGAATAACACAGGGTACACTCCATCTCTGGGGAGGGAGGGAGAGAGATTTATTTCCACGGAGTGACTGACACCGGGGTAATCTGTGGTGGCAGTGCAGGCCGAACAGATCAGCGGTAGGGGGAGCAACACCATTGGCTGGAGGTGGATGCTGATGCCCTAGTGTCACTCATGTCTCCACCGAGGTCGGGGGGGGGGAGACAAGAAAATGCAATGCACCAAGAGGAACACCACATGCACGCAGACCCCACCCTCTCTGACCCAGGGCAAGCCTCCCTGGTGCCAAGTGGACCTGAGTTTACAACTGGGGACCTGGTCCACTACTGCCATCCTCCACCATGGAAGGGGATACCATGAGTGATTGCCAGAGGAGGGGAGTAAAGCCCTGAGAGAAGGCGAGGTGTCGGCATTGGTGCAGGGGAGGCGGCTCTGAGTAAGGACCGGGGAAGAGCAAGGAGAGAAAAATACAAGACAAAAACAGTCACCGTACAGTAGGCTGAATATGTCAGTGCACGGCTTTGTCCATCATCTCAGGGTCACTGGTTCAACACCTGTCCAGGTGGGTAGCAGTAGTGGCCAGACTCTATTACCATATGGTGTGTGCAGGGGCCAACGTCTGCATCATGGACCCTGCATTTTGTGGTAATATCTGCCACAGGATGATGACTAGGAGTGTTTGTAGCCATATTGGTCCTTCTATAAATGACAGACAATGAAGGCAGCGAGATGCCTTTAACGGGACAACACATACGTGCCAGTACACAAGTTATCAGGTCTACAAAGTCAGGTACTGTACTACCTCAGGTGATGGCAGCTGGGTAGCAAAGGGACATCCCTCCAACTGTGAGTTTGTTGACAGGTATGTGTAGGGTGTCCCTACTACTGTGGGATTATTGACAGGTATGTGAGGGGTGTCCCTGGTAACTGTACGGCAGTGCACATGTATATGAGGGGTGTCCCTGCTAGTCTGGGGTAGTGGACAGGTATATGAGGGGTGTCCCTACGCATATATATGAGGGATGTCCCTGCTATTGCAGGGCAGTGGGCAGGCATGTGAAGGGTGTCCCTAATACTGTAGGGGAGTGGACAGGTATGTGAAGGATGTCCCTGCTCCTGTGGTGTAGTGGACAGGTACAGAAATATAGAATTTCCTGGCAGATAAGGACCTTTTGGTCCACCTAGTCTGTCCAATTTTTCCTACCTGTAGTATCACTGCAGACCCGACTTGATCTCTGCCTCATTCACCCATTCCCCTTCCCTTTCCCTAAGATTCCCTTAACACCTGTTCCATGCATTCTTGAACCCCACCACTGTCTTCAACCCCACCACCTCTGCTGGAAGACTCTTCCAGGAATCCACCACCTATTCTGTGAAGAAGTACTTTCTCACATCTCTCCTGAATCAACTCCTCCCCCAGTTTCTTATTGTGCCCCCTTGTCCTTGAGCATCTTTTTTCTGAGAAATACTTCCATCTTGTACCTTATTTACCCCCATGAGGTATTCAAAGGTCTCTATCATATCCCCACCCCAACTCCTCCCTTCCAGGGTGTACGTACTTAGGTCCTTCAGTCTGTCCTTGTAGGCCTTTTGATGCAGACCCTGCACCATTTTAGTAACCCTCCTCTGGACTGCCTCCACTCTGTCTATGTCCTTCCGGAGATGTGCTCTCCAGAACTGGACACAGTACTCTAGGTGAGGTCTTACTAGTGTCTATACAGAAGCAATACCACCTCCCTCTTTCTGCTGGTGATTCCCCTCCCTATGCACCCCAGTATCCCACTAGCCCTCTCAACTGCTTCATCACACTGCCTGGCCATCATTAGGTCATCTGATATGATTAATCCCATGTTTCTTTTCTGCTTGGTGTTTGCCAGTACCAATCCTCCCATTTTGTACTCTGCCCCTGTGTTTTTGTGCCCCAGGTGCATTACTTTGCCCTTTTTCACACTGAAACCCAGCTGCCATACCATTGACTACTCCTCAAGTTCTCTCAGGACTTTGCTCATCCCCCCCCCACCCGAGTGTCCACCCCACTATAGATTTATGCGGCATCCGCTAAGAGGCTGCCCTTCCCTTTCAGCTCCTCTGTAACGTCACTTATAAAGACATTAAACAGGACCAGTCCTAGCACTGATTTCTGAGGCACCTCGCAGGTCACCCTTCCTTCCTCAGAGTGAACTCTGTTTACCAACACCCTCTGCCACCTATCCCCTGAACAATTTCTTACCCAATTTACCACCCTTTGACCCACTCCTAAGGTACCTAACTTGCTTACTAGCCTCATATATGGAACAGCGTTGAAAACCTTACTGAAGTCTAGACAGACCACGTTCACTGCTACAGCATTATCTACTTCCTTGGTCACCCTGTCAAAGAAATCTATTACATTTGTTTGACATTACCTCCCCACCCCACCCACCCCACCACATGAATCCATGCTGCCTTGGATCTTGTAACCCCATCAGATTCAAGATATTCTCAACCCTTTCCTTCAGCAGTGATTCCATTAACTTTCCCACCACCGGTATCAGGCTGAATAGCCAATAATTGCCAGCACGGGACTACATCTGATGATCTGCCCTCCTCCAGTCCTCCAGAACCACTCCTGTTTCCAATAAGCTTTTAAATAGGATTGTCAGAGGTGTAGCCAGTACCCCGCTGAGCTCCCACAACATGTGCCCCTGCTACTGTGAGGCAGTTACTAGGTATGCGAGGGGTGTGTAGGGCAGTGGACAGGGGTGCCCTTCTACCGTGGGACAGGTGAGATTTATGTAAGAATAAGAGATCAGGGTTGTGGATTGCGGTGTGATAACTGCACCCTAGAGTAAGTTAGCACGAGCTTCAAGGCCGAGTGCTGGTCGTCCCTAGGAGTGTGGTCATCACACCGTAATGCACAACCCCGGAGTGTCTTATTGCGCTTATAAAATGGCCCTTTATTTTTAGAAGCAGGTTTTTTTTTTATTTTGAAACACTTTTTTAAATAAGTAAAAATGTAAGTGACTCTGTGCTTTTAACATAAAATAGTCCTTCCGCCTATTGGTGCTAGATTAAAGTAGTGTTATACAATGTGTGCCTCCCTGCCCACTTAAGCTTCATATTCCCCTGCCAGGCACAACAATTCACAAATGCTGTTTTCCTCATTCTAAGTATGACACATAGCCCCCTTACTTTATCTTATTCTCCTCATACTGTAGACAAAACTAAAAGGAAACCATAACAGAGGCTTCTCAGTTCCTCGATGCTGCAAGCATGAGCGTGGTTCAGAACTGCCACACTCACTGACAGCATCATGAACTGCTCGCTCTGTCCTAAAAGCTAAGTAGCAGGGTGAGTCATTTACCACCTTTTCCCTTTGTTTATATAGTATTATTGCTTACCTTCTTCATTCTGTTTTTTTTCCTCTGTGTTTCCCCACATTCAAGGAATGGAATGTTTATCATAGAATGTTTACCATGGAATACAGGGATTCAAAATTCTGCTCAGTTCCACTGGCAGAATGTTCCTCTTCTAACATACTGTATACACACACACACGCAGATCCTTTCTAAAGCCACAGACTCAATTATCTCACTGTCAGAGAAAGCAGAAGAGATTTCCCTGATGAGCAGGTAAAAATAGAAGGGGGATTTTTCACTGTCAGCAAAGAAACAGTTGTAATGAAAACTATAAACCATACTTATTGTTTCTAATTTGTTTATGTGTGTAAGGAGAGTGTGATGATCCAGGAAAAAACATTTAATTAATTTGTTTTATTTTTCATCTACGGTAGTTTTATTTTTAGGGCCCAGTTAAAGGTTTTTACAGTGTAAAGGTAACAGCCGTGTTTGGGATGGAAAATCTGTTCTGGATCTAGGGAGACTGATGGAAGATAGTTCTGGTTGTAGGAGGACTGATTTGCTTATTGTGTGATGTGGTTTAGGACCAGGATGACTGTGCATATATAGAGACTTGATGTATGGTCAGCTGATGTCTCTTGGCCAATGAGATTTCTAGATTTTCATGCCATTTTATAAGTGAGGAATGTCCCTGCTAATGAACAGTTAAGAGGTATGTGAGGGATGCCTCTGCTAATGTGGGACGCTTATATGAGTGCCCCCCCCCCAATGTGGAACAGGTGAGGGGTATGTGAGGGTTGTCCTTCCTAATGTAGGGCTGTTAAGAGTGTATGTGAGTGAGGTCCCTTCTAACATAGGACAGTTGGAGGTATATGAAGGACACTCCTCCAGATGTAGGAAAGTTGTGGGGGTATGTGAGGGACGTCCCTCCTAATGTACTATAGGACAGTTGGAGGTTTGTGAGAGATGTCCCTCCTAATGTACTGTAGGACAGTTGGAGGTTTGTGAAGGACACCCCTCCAGATGTAGAACAGTTGTGGGGGTATGTGAGGGACATCCCTTCTAATGTAGGACAGCTGGCGGTATGTGAGGGACATATCTCCTAAAGTAGAACAGCTGGGGAGTATTTGACAGACACCCCTCCTAATGTAGAACAGTTGGGGGTATGTGAGGGATGTCCCTCCTAACATAGGGCAGTTGGGAGCTTTGCTTGAGTTACACATAGACGGAGAGCCTTATGTTTGGGGCTGTGAGTGCCAAAGTCAGGCCTTTGGGTTTGAGACGCACCATAAGCGGGGCAGTTCACTTCCAGATATGGTTGATTTTCTGTGCATGTTGGCAGAAATGCTGCAACACTCCCCCTTTCAGTTGCATCATGACTATAGCTTCAGGCGCTTTCCTCTTTTTTTTTTATTTGCCTGATCGCTACCTATTGTATACTTGCCGGCCACCTCTGACCCACAGTATCAATACAGTAAGCCATGCATGATAGCGTAGATGTTATCTGTCTGGTCCCATTCATGAGATCAGGAAGATCTGCCTGTGGAGCATAGTGGGATGGGAGACTGGAGGGGGAGGGGTACGAAGGGACACACAAACACAAATGTTCAATGAGGCACAACGAAATGTCAGGGCTAGCAGTCCCAGTCTGGCAGTAAATGAACCACAGCCTATACATGGTGGCAAATGGGGAGCAAAATGGCTGCCGGCCTGTTGCTCGGTCAATATGCAAACACAGAGACAGACGCAATGAGACACCCCCGGTGCCACTGCAGTTTAAAGGAAAATTACACCCTCACATAAGTTTCATCTGTCTTTTTGTTGTTTTTCATTGATCAGTTCCATTTCTGTAGTACTTGGGGGGATATAAACATTTGTTCATGCACCGAGATTTCAACAATCAGAAAAAAAGTCATGCAGGATAGTTTCCGACAATTATTACTAATGACAAAAGTAGACTAAAACAACTGTTTATATCTCCCAAATGCTATAGAAATGGAGCTGTTAAACAGATTACATTTACACTATGCAAGGGATGGGTGTAGTGAGTATTCCTTTAAGAACAGTGCATCCAACACAGGCACAAAAAGAAGTTACTTTTGGTCTTAGAGCTCCATTTATTTGACAGTTACACAAAATAAAAAGTAAAAACAAAATTCCCCAACATGTTGCGTTGCACTGAGGCTTCCACATGGGGTGGGGTTTCACAGAACAGGTCCCTCATTTATACATTAGTGTTTAAAGGAACAAGGCAGCAAATGACAAAAAGTTAATAAAATACATTTTTAGCAATGCTTTTTAGTTTCAGTTTCAACCTAGTCGGCCTGTTAACACAGTGGTAACAGTGCCACTTGCTACACCAGCGATTCATTTGCGGGTGAGGCGGAGTCATCGGGAGCTGGCAGAGGGAACACAGGCGGTCCTGAACCACCTAATCAAATTACCATAAAAAACAGCAGTGGAAGCTGCAGAAATGCAGTAAAAAAAAATAACATTTTTAGAAAATGAAAATTCCCTACTTTAGCAAGTTGTATTCCTGCTAATCTCCCTCAGTGTTGCAGATAACCTGATGTGATGAACACCTCTTCAAGAGCTGCAGTTACCTAACAGTGTAAGATGGGGACCCCACAAAAGACTCAAAACAGTCATTATCACCCCATGGTTAGGGCTTCCACCTAGTGACCAGGATCCTTGCAGTGATGGGGAGGGGTACTGCTAAGACTCTCTGGGACTGATTCTAAAAGCATTACAATCGATGCAAGGTGCTTGCAACAGACATCAATGACATGATATGCACCTTGTGTTATAAACTGCGGTGATCCCTATTCCGGAACACGGTATGCGCTGGACTGAGATGCCAATGCGGCAAAGGGGTACTGTGCCACCCTTATGACCAGCATCAGAGTACGCCAGGTTGCAAGGGGGCTTGCGCCACGGCGGGGTTGCAACATCACCTTCACTGGGATTCTGAAAGCCATGCCGTGGCTGTAGTAAGGGGGTCATGTTAGACTAGCCAGGAGGTGGTCTACACCTGTGGCATTGCCCCTCAAGGTGGGGAGCTGGCGGGGGGGCCTCCATATGTGGGTTCCAGGGGCAGAAGGGACAGGGGAGTACTGTAGGGGTGTTGGGGAGCAAGAGGGTATGCCGGGGTTGAGCGGGCACCAGGTGGGCATACATCATTACGTGACTGGTGCCAAGGACACCCCCACTGGGTGCCCGATCATCCCCCTCGGCTTACCCACCTACTCTCTAACACCCCCTATGGCATCCCCTGTGCCAGTTCTGGCCCAGGACCCTCCTGGCATTGCATTCTGTTGTGCACCTGGTGGGAGGGGGGCAGATCCATGCAGCAGGCCAGGCAGGTGCATCTAGTGGTTGGCGCTAGCCTGCCATTGTGGCAAATTCTGGGTTTTTGGTGCAGGGACCCCTGATTTTATGGAATCGGCACATGGTCCTCAAAGCAACGGGAGTGCGCTGCAGCCCTAGTTCACCAGAAGTTTGCAGCAATCTAAGGGGTCTTTCAGAATTGGGCCCTCTATTGCTTTCAAAACAAGCTGTCCTCTATAAATTCAGATTTTTAAAGGGAAGGGCAGAGTGTGCATATTGAGATCCCTCAGGCTTTCCTCATGGGATATCAGAAGCCCTATGTGGAGAGATTGAGGGACTTCAGTACTGTATGTACACCCTGGCAGAGAGGAGGGAAAGAGGGGGCATGACAGAGACTTATAAATACCTCATCTGGGGTGAATAAGGTACAGGAATGGTGGAGTATTTTTCAGAGGAGAAGGTGCACAGGAACAAGTGGGCATGCAATGAAGCTGGAAGGGGAGGAATTTAGGAGGAATGTAAGGAAATACTTCTAAACTGAAAGAGTGGCGGATGCCTGGAACAGTCTTCCAGTGGAGGTAGTGGGGGCAAAAGGAGTGGTGGTCTTCAAGCATAAATGGAATAGGCACAAGGGAATCTTACTAGTGAAGTGTGGTGGGGGGAGGTATCCGGAGATCAGGTAGGGACTAAGGTGACAGTATAGGGAGGGAAAACATGGGCAGACTTGGTGGGCCATGTGGTGTTTATCTGCTGTTAAAATCTATGTTTCTATGTTTCAAGGTGTAAACATTAGTACACAGGCTGTGCAGCAAGCAGACTAGATAGACCCCATGGCCTCCTTCTACTGGCAAATTCGTACATTTATAAGTTGGTTGTGGTGTCAATGGAAATGATTCCCAAAGGATCATCTTCAGTGCATGAATGGTACGTGTTATGGTTTTGGGTGTGGGTGGGGAGGGTAAAGCAGCAATGCAACAAAATTGGGCAAAAAATTTAACAATATATTTTTTTCACTGTATAAAAGATTCCAGGCATCTTCCAGCTTTATTTGGCAGTAACATTTTCTAGTTCTTCCAAAATCTGAGTATTTTATAAATGTTTTAATTCATTTTCTTTTCCTCGAGAGAGAAAAAAATATGGCTGCCACATTTGGCTTTGAAATGGCTCTGTGGACCAAGCAAGGGTTAGAATTTAGAAAATAAAAAAATAAAAATCATGGTACGCAGGATAGGAGGTACCTAGACAAGTAGACATGGCAGGCAGGCTAACTGTAGCTGAGACTAGCTTTTTGGAAAAACATTTTTTGTTGCACTGCTGCTGTAAGATTTTCCATATTTGCAGTCGTGCACATTTATGCATTTTGTTCTGGTTTGTTTGTTTGTGGTGCATTGTTTATTCACAGTCCTAGCCAGCCCATCTCATTAGTCTCAAATTACCTCTGGCATTCAGTATGCACAGGGTCTGTATCTCTCAACTGCCCTAAACTACAGGGGGCACCCCTCATCCACCCATAATTGCTGCACCCAACACAAAACAAGAGGTGCACAAACAAATAAAGGCTCACCTCCGATTGTAAACAATCTTTAAAGCAGCATCCCGTTCTCTATCCTACCGCTCAAACTCTTGCTTCGTAATTTGGGGACCAGGCTTTGAAAAAAATTAAGGACAAGGGGACCAAATCTGGATTCAGTATACGAATAACTCAAACTGTCACAAATATTTGTGTGCATGTTACTAGAATTTATGTCTAGGTTTTATATGTTTTACTGTTTTTTTTGTTATTTCTGTTATGTTTGCAGGTGTATAAGGAATTATAGGACAGAAATCCTAGTAAATGCAGTCAGTCCTGAGCTGGGCACACTCACTACAGTAATACAATCTCACAGTGAAAAGATTACCACAAACAGGTTTTCAGATGGACTTTTATTCTTATAAGGACTTATGATACAGTTGGACTTAAAGGAAAAGAAACCGCATCGATATACACAACCAATAGTAACATTATTTGTATGTTTAAAGGTCAGATAAGCAGATAAAATTTGGCTGTCTTTCAAAATGTGTACAAGCCCAAATATACCACTATGTAATAGGTACCCTTCAGTTGTGTTTTCTTTGTAACGTGCGATTAATTACAATACAAATTTCTCAATAAAGAAGTTAAAAAAAATTCAAGGACAAAGACCCAAAAACCAGGAACACATCTTAATTGGTAATATTCACTCAGAAAGCTGACAGAATAAGGGATTAGTGTAAGATGTATTTTCAGAAGAAGAAAAAGGCTGTAACATTAATGTTTGACATAATCTTGTGCTTACAATCCCCAAAGTTCAGTCACAAAAACACAACTTTTACAAGGGACAGAGGAAAATCCTGAGACAAAATCAGGGGCATCCCTGAAAACCCGGGACAGTTCAGAGTTATGTTTTCTATGATGCTAGAGAATCAGGGCTGGATATTCAAAAGGGTTGTGCCTGCGCAAGTCCGAAATTGCGCCATTCTGCCATATTCAGCAGGAGGCAGTTGCAGCCCCCAAGGCAAGCTGAGCAACAGCGCAATGCAAATGAATGCATGCTGAACTGGAGGGGGAGGAACTATGCATAAACTGCACAGCCCAATATTCAGCGGGCTGTGCAGAGTTGTGCAGGCACAACCCCCAACCTGCACCTGCACAACTTTGAGCCAAAAAAGGAGTAAGTCGAGGGCCACCCACAGGTGAGCTGCCGCATTGCAGGGCGCAACACAGCAGCTGCCACCTGTGGGTGGCCCTCAACCTACTCCCTGTGCCCCCCCTGCAGCCCAATCACGGGCATATAGTAACCCGCCTCCCCCTGACTGGCCTGATCGCGGGCAAAAGTGACAATAATACCCACCCCCACCAGCCCGATCGCGGGCATATGTTGTAAACACCCGCTCCACCGACTGGCCTGATCGCGAGGGCAAAGTGACAAATAACACCCGCCCCCACCAGCCCGTTAAGGGCAGCAAAGAGTAAACCCCCAAGGACATATCCTGGTGGTCCAGTGGACCGCTAAGCCCGATCGCGGGCAGTAAAGTGAATAAATCCCCCAAGATCATATCCCTGGTGATCTAGTGTCCCCACCCCACCCACCCACGAGCCCACTCACCCCGCTCCTCCACGGCAGCCAGCGGCGGCAGCATCCCACCCACCTGCCGCCCGTCCACCACCGACTGACTGCTGGGGCATGCACGCCCATTGGTGCAGAGCAAGAACCAATGGGCGTGCAGCCCATACTACAAGGCAGTCCAGATATGTGGAATGAATGATGGTGGTGGGGCTTCGTGGAGTGGGTGGGGTGGGGGACACCAGATCACCGGGGGAGGTTTAATTCACTTTGCTGCCTGTGATCGGGCTTAGCGTCCACTGGACCACCAAGGATATGTCCTTGGGGTTGAACCTTGCTGCCCGCATCAGGCTTCACGGTCCACTGACCACCAAGGATATGTCCTTGGGGTTTACCTTTTGCTGTCCGCGATCGGGCTGGTGGGGTGGGTGTTATTTGTCACTTTTGCCCACGATCGGGCCAGTCGGGGGGTGTTTACTAACATACTAACATACTAAAATGCCAGCAGAATAGGCCTAATGGTCTTTCGTGTCTGCTCGTTTGGTCAGCCCCCACCCTGGGTGCTGACCTTGCTGTCCCCCTCGCCTTCTCTGGCTTCTCCCTTCCCAGTTCTGGATATTCTTGCTGCATTGGATTCTGCTTCCTGAACCCTTCCCCTGTACCTGTCCCACCCCCTCTTGAACCCCTCCACTGTCTCTGCCTCCACCAGCCCCCTAGGTAGTTTATTCCATGGCTCTACCACCCTCTCAGTGAAGTAGCACCTCCTCCTTTCTCCCCTGAATCTTCCCCCCTCCAGCTTCCACCCATGCCCTCTAGTGGCCCCTTCCTCCTTCCTTCGAAGCACCCTCACTGTTCCTCCCCTATTTACCCTCTTCATGTACCTGAAGACCTCTATCATGTCCCCCGGTCCCTTTCTCTTCCAAAGTGTACATATTTAGCTCTTCGAGCTTCCTCATAGGTCCTGTCCCCAAGCCCCAAATCATTTTGGTTGCCCTCCTGACCCTCTCCAGGAGGTTAATGTCCCTCTTAAGTGTGGCCTCCAAACTGCACGCAGTACTCCAGGTGCGGCCTCACCAAGCAGTTATACAGAGGGAGTATCACTTCTCCTTCTGGAGGTGATCCCCAGCGATGCATCCCAGCATCCTGTTGGCCTTGGCTGCTGCCCTCCTACAAGTCTCAGAGTTGTTCATCTTGACATCCACCACCACCCCAGGTCCCTCTCAGCCATTGAGACTTGTAGTATTCCCCAGGGTGTACACTTGGCCTGGGTTTCTGCCCCAGGTGGAGTACCTTGCATTTCCTGCATTAAACCTCAGCTTCCACTTTCTAGACCATCTTTCTAGAGCCTCCAGGTCCTGCAGGGCCACCCTCCCTCCTCCCCATCCACCACTGCCCCAGTTTCGAGTCATCTGCAAAGAGACTCATCTCACTCCTGATTCCTGTCCTTATGTCAGATACGAGGCGTTGAACAGAAGGGCCCAAGGACTGATCCCTGTGGGACCCCACTAATGACCCTCCTTGGGGAAGAGATTATCCCACCAACTACGACCCTCTGGGTCCGGTCCTGGAGCCAATTGCCTATCCATCGGATCATCTGGTTTCCCACCCCCAATTTTGCATTCAAGTTTACAACATATGCCAGCGATCGGGCCAGTCAGGGGGGATTTTTTAACTTATGCCCGCGATCGGGCTGCAGGGGGCATCGGTCCCCGGCGGCTGCTGCCTGGCAGGGCGCCAGCGCCAAGTCCTCGGGATCGGCACACCTTTTTGAATATAGAAATTTGCGCATGGCGCAATGGTACTAGCATACACGCAACTTGAATGCTCCACTCTGACCACCGCGTGGTGGGCGCAAGTTCCACCGCGTGTACGTAGTGGTTGTGGTATTCAAAGGAGTTGCTCATAGCGCAACTCCTTTGAATATCACCCCGGCCACACCCCTGCGCAACTATTTTGTGCAGTGCAAGGGCCTGCGCCACAAAATAGCGCAGTTTGAATATCCAGCCCTCAGAGTTTAACTTTACTTAATTAAAAGCACTTATTTCCAATGTTCTAAGCTCGTGTCCCCAGCTGTTTGATCATGTCATGTCCCACATTATGAGGGCCGTCGTCCCTTATTTTCCAACATGTTGAATGTCAGTGTCCAGTACTTCTGTGACAAAATGTTAAGAGGTTCATTGGGTCTGACCTGCAGGTGGTGGGTTGTATCCCGGCCTCCTCATAGCCAGTCCTTATCCTTTCCCAATCTCCCAGCTCTGTACTTTCCACTTGGACACCGCTGTAGAGCCATGTCCGAGGAGGAGGAAGAGGTTCCTAAGAATTTATTGAACTGTTTGTTTGTTTGTTTGTTTGTTTCTGGTAACCTGGTAAGTACACTAGACAGACTTACATAGGCCCATACCTGTCCTAACTGGCAGAAGTAGTGGTCCCCAACTCTTAACCAATGGATCACCCAGTTCATGTCATTCATGCAAGTCCACTCTTTTCCCTCTTGACATGTCCTCTCACCCTAAAAGTAATATTTTGGTGCATGGACGGCATAAAAATGTATCCCTAATAAAATACGTTGTTTGAAAGACTACAACTTGCACTCTTGGGGTGTATAGACCCCCGCCAATAGAACTGGAGAAGGCAGAGCTTCTTGCCTTAAGACTGGTTCCCGTGAGCTTATGAAAAGCCATACTCATAGTCCCAAAATGACATAGCGGTTCCTGTGGCCTGCCAAGCTGCAGTTGGATTACTATTAATGAATTGTATTTCGATGTAATACCTGCATCGATAATTGTGCAGAATTGGCAGCTTCTTTTCATGTTTGCTTTTCGCTCATTTATTTGATAGCAGTGACTGTCACTTTAAATGCACTTGTATTTAACTTTGAGCACTTAGTGGGCAAGGCTAGCCTCTGACACAGTGTGCATGTGCAAAGCCGGCCAGGGCCTTCTTCACGTTGTTTTGGTGTTTGTTGAGTACCCTCTGTGGCACCTGGATGATTACTTCTTACTGTGAGTAATAAAATCCTTTTTATTGCAAATTGCTGCTGGACAGTGCTGTTCTCTTTTGTGTTTTTGTGAAATGTATGTCCCGGGATCACTAAGATTGTCTGACCCCTCCCCCCAAAAATCCTAGGTCTGCCCCTGGCAAAGGAAGACAGAGCGTCCTAAGGACTGCTCTCCTCCTTCAGGGAAGGGGGAGGTTGTGTAGTCTACCATGTATCTGCTATCTAGTGAAGACTGAGTGGCAGCACAGCCAGGAATCCTGTATTTGCCAGGGGAAAGAACATAGACAATGCTGGTGCCACTGCGCGCATGCGTGTACCCATGTACATCCTCTGTGGTGGCCCCCATGAATTTGTAATTAGGGAGATTACAAATGGCAAAAAAAGGGCAGCCGACAGAGCAGATGAAGGCCCATCTGTCCCCCATGTCCACTGCCAGGCTCTCTCCCGCTAACTCCTGGTATGGCTACTGGGGTTTCACCTACACCGTGGGTGGCTGGATTCAGTGGGTGGAGCTGCCTTGGAGCTGTAGGTACATGAAACAGGTCATAATGGCACTCAGTTCCGAACTGGTAGTGCTGCCCATCGAAACAACCAAAATTCAGGACATCCCAGCAGTGGCGTACTTATGAGCCAATGACAGAAGGAGTCGATGTTTGAAATGCTCAGATCAGTTTATTGCAAATGGTGTAACATGACAGCCAGACACAGTAGTACTCCAGCACTTCACCTCTTGATAAATTAAGCTTCATCAGGAATCCCCTTGACAAAGCATAATTTATTAAGAGGTGAAGTGCTGGGGTGCTGCTGTGTCCGGCTCACTTCTGCATCATTTGCAAGAAAGTGATCTGAGCATTTGAAACATCGACTCCTTAACTGTAAGTGAGTTGCAGATACACCCTGACTTGGGAGGGACAAGCAGAGGGGGCAATGCAGTGGTGTGTCATGTATGCCCCAGGAGATCCAGGTAGAACAACCCATGACTGGACAGGAGGGTGGCTCTGGCAGTGGTGGAAGGAGATCCCAGCTGATGGATGCTGTGCAGTGGGGGGGGTGGGGATGGTACAGTTGACAAAAATTACATTTCATCCTATTATGATGCACCTATTGCTACAAAAGGGATGAAAACACAATTTATTGACAGTCTCCTTTTATCCCCTGACTGGTACTGAAGTGTGATGAGGTGAAGAAGGAAATAAAAAGGGTTGTGCTGGAAGTATACTCTAGAGGTTCGAGCAACAAGTTGTGAACAAGTTTAATACATCCAGCAGACCTGGATTTGATTCCCACAACCTGCACTTGCATACTGTGTGACCCTAAGCAAGTCATTAACCTGCCTATGCTCCCAGGTCACCCCTGTTAAGGGACATTTGGCCAAGTGGGCCTTACCCAATTACCAGTCAAAGGGTGGGATAAGCCCTTTTCAGAAAACAAAAACCAGAATGTGAGGTGAATAAAGGAACCAGTGAGAAGTTTGAGCTAGAGGACAGGTTGGACTTAAAAAAAATTCGTAGTTATATTTATATGGGTAGACAAATGATGAGGAGAACGAGACAGGCAAGGCTGAACCCCATGGTCCACATAGTTTAAAAATGACTACTTTGAGGAAAAAAGTACCAAAAAGGTTTCTACGGTATATAGAAAGCCATTTTGTCATTCCTTGGTTTCTGTATCATAGTATTTCTAGTTGAAACCCCACATTTTATCATTGCTTACCTTCTCTAAATTTCACTGAGGTGGCTGGTTGTTTTATCTGCATCCTTTCTTAGTAGAACTGAAATGCCTGCTAATGGTGTAATTACACCCAACGTTGGTTTGTTTTGAATCCTTGATCTACATTTATTGCATACTTCCTGAACATTAGAAACACCCTCACAGCCACTCTTGATGCAATAGACTCCCTTCCTTCTACTGCATTGTGAATGCCTAGCCTGACCTCAGGGGTCAAACTTAAGTTTTGCAGCCACTAGCCAGCAGGGCTAGTGACTGGGAAAATCCACTAACCTCACAGACTTTTGCACTGGCCCAGTTGGTGTACATACTGAAGGATTGCCTTCCCCAGTACAAGTCCACAGGGATAGTTAAATGAAAATCTTACTAGCCCGATACAAAATCAACCAGCATTTGGCTAGTGGGCCAGTGGCAATTTTGACCCCTAGCTGTGCTGGGGGGTGTTCCTAAGTCCAAGAAAGATGTAGTGGGAGTTGATCAAGGACTGTACACAAACATGTTTTATTTGGTAAGCAATCTGTTTTTCACTTTAACAACAAGAAATCAGAATCAAACTACCAGCTACATCAGCAATGTCAACACGATGTGACCAATCATGAAGTGTATTTTTTTTAAACTAGTGACACTTTGAGGCCTTAGGGGGTAGACAGTGCCCCTTTAAATGGAACATAATTTTTATTTAATTATTTGTTTTTCAGGTGTGTACACTGGTCCCAGGGACCTTTTTCAGGTATGACCCATGCTACTAACCTGGCCTGCCACTGGAGGTAGTGGGTAGCAAAAACATAAATGAATTCAAGAATAGATTGTACATTTACTATAAAAGTAAGAACATAAGAGGCTACACCCTTTGAGTTAAGGGTGGCTGTTATGGTGCTTGTGCCCTTACTGGCCCATATAAGACTATGAAAACTATGAATTAAGCTGGAACATAACAGGTTATGGCAAACGTACATTCAGGCAAGGAAACCCTGTTTACATTTTTTTATATCATTATTTATTCAGGTGTAACCAGTCAGGGGTCGGGTTGATGTTATTTTTTGTTTTTTTAGCACTGTGATGTGCCTCCATTATGTAACCCGCTACCTGGCTGCCTGGGTCCGGGGAGAAAACTGTTGCTCTGCATTTTGGCTAGGTTTGACTTCTAGTCAGGGGCACCCAAGTAACTCCGGACACAGGAAGCAATAACTGTAATGTCCAAACCAGGAGTGGGATTCTAGAGTGTGGCTTTTATTCACAACAGCAGTAGTACAATATAGCATAGATGGACCCCCACAGGGCTACACTCCTGGTAATGCAGATATATGGAGACCAGAACACATCTTCTACACACTGTAACCCTCAGGTTTAGAAACACACTGGGCACTCAGCCCAAACTTGTACTCTTCTCTGGATTTCCCTGGCCTGGCACATCCAGCCAGCCTTGGACTACTTCCCATGCTCTTGCTTGGCACATCCGACCAGCACTTGGACTACTTTCCATATGGCATGGAGCATTTCTCAGTGGCTCCCTCTACCACCCATGAGCACATACAGGCTCCATGAAGGGAAAATTCTTCCATCTAAATCCCACGTCTAGGTACTTTCTGCAAACACTGGCCAAGTGCCCAGAAGAAAGCTAAAGGTGCCAATCTGAACCTGTAGAGGTAAATCTGGTTACTCCTGATGGGGGCGTCTCCCACCTCTTGCTCCCAAATCTATGCCCGGTCATTCATTTGGAATCAACATCTTTCCATTTGAACCTCTAGTTATAGATTGCTATCTTGAAATGTATAACACACTTAACAATCTACCATCTCTGGAAAATAGCGTCCTGACTTGTAATGGTCTTTAAGTGGCTATGTCCATCCCTGTAGACCCCCACTATATAGATACATTTTAAGTCACACATAACTGTAGTACTGCACTTGGCTGTCCTTCCTTGACCCCACAGCAACAGATACTATACACACTGTCTGGTGAAAACATTGGCTCTATTCAGAGCTGACTCACCCTGGTTTGCAGGTGCCCACAGGCTTCTCACAGGAAACACAGACAGACTTCTTGGTACCTCAGCACTTGAAACACACGACAGGCAGCTTTCCCTCTTCAGCAGGGCCAGGGGATTGCCCCAGAAGTTGCTGGCTTCTCTTCCCCCATCCCTCCTGGGATGGGGCACTAGAACAAACTGGGGACGGTCTCTACCACTAGACCACTTTCTTCTGTGTCTCTATCTAGGGCGAGAACATACACCCTCTATCTCTGGGTAGCTCTATAGCAGAGCTTAGCCCTGAGGGGCTGCCAACTGCAGCACACCTCCTACTTCCTCCACAGACTGCACAAGACTCCTCTTGAAGACTGATCCAGACTCAATTCAAAACCTCCCAACATTCTAACTCCCTGCTGCAACATTCCAATGTGGCTTATGCTGCTGCGAGAATTCTACATGATGTCATCCCTCCAGCTCAGCTGAGACTTAAGACAGAGTGAGACAGTGTGAAATCCATTTAACTGGTGTTTCACAAGCTGCCTTTCCCTGCCCTGCCACTAGATCCAAGTGGGATTCTTGTAACACTGGGTAACAGGGGGGTTACACAGGCATGTGTGAAGTATGCTTAATGTATTTATTTATCTAGGTGGAAGACTAGGTTTGCTGGCAAAGGCACCTAGTTTCACCTGAGCTCTTTTCTTCTAGGTTGCTTGTAAGGACAGATCAAATAACCTTACCAGAGCAAGGAAAAGGATTAAGGCTTCTTTTGGCTAGGCAGATTTACTGTGTGTTATTATTTTCTTTTGTACTCACAGGAATTGTTACTGTTTATTGCTAACATTTTATTGCTTTATTTTCCTCTGATTCAAACTGTTGTTGCTGGGTATACCTTCTGCTGCATTATTACGGGTTGTGCCTACAGGTGTGTGCTTACAGATTACTGCTGTAATCTTCTGATTCAAATTGTCTTTTGCAAGGTATATCTTCTGTTGGAATGAAGGCGTGGACCAAGGTTGGATTTGGTTTTGGCAAGATGGTGGCAGTGTGTGAGCTGCCTGAGCCACTAGCATAGTCATACTCTGTTTTTATTTTTATTCATTTATTTTATTTTCAGTCGATTCGGTTGTGTGTTTCTTTTGGGGGTTTATCGCATTGTTTTAGTCTGTTAGTGAGAGTTCAAGAAGTGAGGACGTTTAGAATTGGCGTTTTTTCCTGGTTGGGCTGGGTCAATTTCACCGTTGGTTCATGATGCTAATTTTATTAAACACCTCTACTACGCTAAACTGTTAGCGGTCACTGGGATATTTTTTGTTCTTTACCGCTAACAGGTTTTTGCCTTTTCTGTGTTATTAGTTACCTTGTTTGCATGGATTCCCTGCTTATGTGCTTTTTGCCATTTAAATCGCTTATAGCCTAAAGCTTTAGAAACACAGAAACATGGAATTTGACGGCAGATAAGGACCGCTTGGCCCACCTAGTCTGCCCATTTTCCTACCTAACAGATAAGCTGCAGATCCTAGTTAACCAACAGCTTAATTACTCCTACCTACCCTGCTTTGGCACACTGTTTTGCTTGCCTGGCTAACTCTTGACTGGGGAGTGTATTTTACCTGAAATTTGCTGAGGAGTCTCCGTAGCCCATTGTTTGCTGCCTGCAGCGGTGCACTTGGGCACTGCCACTATCCTTTGGAAAGGGTCTGACAGAAACTTCTGTGAGCCGCCGACGTCGGAGGAGTTTTTCCTCTGTTGCCCCAGGGCCTTTTGCTACTGGGTGAAGTTTCAGTTTTATGACTGGTTACATGATAAGTTTCCCCTCCAAAGTTTAGGGGATTTGGGATCCAACATTCAATACGGTGCTCTCGTATTTCCTCATTATAGTGTTTGTAAGTGGAGGAACCAGTGGAGGAATCGTTGGAGGAACTGCCGGTAATGCGAGAACTGTAAGGGTAGAATCAACTATTTTGTGGAAGCTTGTTCAAACTCAAGGAACTATCAGTGGTTCGATTTTGAGAATCATGGGTCGGGCCCTGGACTGTGCTAAGAGAGGCCGGAGGTTAGCTGTTTTGGATTTATTTTGACTCTGCAGGGGTCTCTGCCAGAGTCTGCTGTCTCACGGGGTGAGGGACCTGCAGTCAAGAAACTGGCTGGGGATCCTAGAGAGCCCCTAGATTCTTGGGACTGGCTATTTGTTTGGCTAGCCCCTGGTGTCGCAGTGGTACTGCAGTGAATCTCTGGCTGGGGGTCCTTAGGTTGCGGAGTCTCTTCAGGCCCAAGAAAGTTTGCAGTTCTCCATCTATTGGATCTTTGCTGTTGGACCCTTCCTGACTTCTTTGGTGGATTGGTGAGCCAGACTGACTTGCCCTGAGGTGGGTACTGGGTCTGGGAACTCTTCTGTGGGGGGCTGGAGGTGCTGACCGAAGGGTAGGCATCTGGCTAGTTCCCTTTGAGCCACCACGGGCTGCCTGTCTAAGGTCGGGCAGCTCTGGTGGTTTAGGTGGAGGTGTTTCCTTTGACTTTCTATCTGCTTAGGGGTAGGTCGGGGTTGGCAGAAAGACCTTTGATCTATTTTCTCAGGATTGACTGTGTTGGTAAGACTCTACAGTAATACGTGAACTGTGGCAAGCCTAATTTCTCTTCACGTCTCTGGTTGTTCTGTAATTTGGACTGGGTGGTGAGAGTACCCTGAATTTTATCTATTATTCTTATCCAACCTGCACTATTGAACTGTGGTTGGGGAAAGCATTTTATAATTAGTATAAATTGGGGTTATGGCTTTGGGGTGTGAGAGACTCTGAGGCCAAAAATATTTTCCTTTGGGACTCAGGAACTGAATCAAGTGAGAATTGATTCCGTTTTTGTCTTTGGATTTAAAAAAGGAAAAGAGATTCTGAGGATTGTTCTTTGGACTTCTGCAAATTTGATTTTACTACTGTTTGTTAAATGTGTAGTTGTTTTTGTTTGAAGTTTTTTAGTTTGGATTTATTATTTTTTAAATTGTTGGCAGTTATTGAAATTGTTTTATTGTTATTTTGGGGTTATATTTTGGGCTGGGATTTTATTTTACTTTTTCTTTTTCTTTTAATGTGTAATAGTGTTTTTGTTTGACTCCTTCCTCTGTGAGAGAGAGTGAAGGAGTGATTTATTATTTTTGGTTATTTGATATTTATAGGTTTATTTTTGTTTATTACTTTTGTTCTTTCCTTTCTTGTTATATTGTTTATAATGTGTTGGGGAGGTTCAGCGATGGTTGGGCGTTATTCCTCCACCAGGCTCAGGGAATTATGCCCCTTTGAATGCCCCCCATTGTCATCTGACACCTATTTTAGGTGCTGTGCACTGGGCATTCTCAGGAAGAGTAGGCCAAGGTGGAGAGCTGGGCCTGTTGGGGGACAGGAGGTGGGTGGGCGGATTGGGCTTTTGGGGTTCAGGAGACACCCTGGGGCAAAATAGAGTCAGGATAGGGGTTATTCCTGTCTTGTCCCCATACCCAAGGGTTCCGATGTTAACGGACAGGTGCCGAGGTCTTCCTCGACAACTCATCCTACCTTGGCGGCGGTGTGCAATGCCAGATCTATTAAAACAAGACAGCTATTATAGCTGATCTTGTTGGATCAACTGATCTGGCTTGCATCACTGAGACCTGGCTGGATGAAAATCCAGGCCCTATATTGGCCTTGGCAGTTCCAGCTGGGTTCTCGTGATACACCGCCCAAGGTTGGATCGTAGGGGCGGGGTGGCCATTATGTTTAAGACTGAGCTGGGCCTTGTGGATGTGCCATTAGGAACTACCAGATCCTTTGAATATATCCTGGGAGGGTGTAGGTTGTGGGATCCTCTCGTTTACCGTCCACCAGGTGACGGTGGAGAATTCCTGCAGGAGATAGAGACTTCATGCCGACTTGGTTTTGAGGTTCCCCAGACTGATAATTCTGGTGACTTCAATGCCTGGGTCGACGATGAACTCTCGGATTTTGGTCAAAATCTCCTCCAGCTGATGACAATGCTGGGCCTAACACAGGTGATTACCTCCTTGACCCATGTAGGGGGTCATTCATTGGATCTGATCTTTCTTTTAGGTATGGAGATCGCTGATCTGGGGATAGAACCAGTCAGCTGGTCTGACCATCACACCATAAGGTTCAGCTTCAGAGCCCCCCCAATAGGTCTGCCCCTATGGAGATGGTTCGGTACCGCCCTTTAAGGGGTATTCACCCCAGTGACCTAATTACGGTACTGGATCTATCGGGTTTGTCGGGTGAAAGCATGAGTCCAGATGATCTTGTACTAGCCTATAATAAGGCTGTGGGAGATGCTCTGGACAAAATTGCTCCTGTTTGTGTTCGGCCTCTCACCCTTCGTTCAAGGAGCCCTTGGTTTGATGGCTCCTTGAAGGAGTTAAGGCGAATTGGCCAAAGGTTGGAGACAGCCTGGCAGAAGTCCGGCAATGATGCTGACAGGCTTAGGTTGATGGCACATTATGATGGTTATCAATCAGAAATCACCCGTAAGAAGGCAAAATTCCTGTCCAGGGAAATTTCTGCTGTACGGAAACGACCGGCTCAGCTTTTCCAGACTGTGGACAGATTGTGCAATCCAATCTGTCTCCAGCCCAGAGAAGCTTTTTCTCAGCTAAGATGCGAGGAGTTTGCTCAGTTTTTTGCAGATAAGGTTGCCAGCATCAGGTCTGGCATCGGTCTGACCTCTCCTATGGGGGATTGCAGTGATCGACGGGAAGTGGCATGTACTTGGTCTGTCTGGTCAGACTTTCGCTGGCTGGAGTTTAATGACATTGTAAAGATCGTCCAGATATTGCGACCGACTAGTTGTAGTTTGGATCCGGGCCCTACACCCCTCTTAGTAAGATGTGTAGAAGTTATCTGCCCAATCCTTGCTGACATTGTCTGGAAGTCCTTGGAGAGGGGGGTCTTTCCCGACACCCTCAAGGAGGCGGTCATTCTACCACTCCTTAAAAAACCCTCACTGGATCCAGATTGTCTAGCTAACTACCGGCCTATCTCTAACCTGCCATTTGTTGGTAAGATTATTGAAAAGGCGGTTGCGTTGCAACTGGATGATCATCTTATGACTCACAATGTCTATGATACTCTGCAGTCTGGTTTTAGGAAGAAGCACAGCACGGAGACTGCCCTTGTCCGGGTATTGAGTGATCTTCTAATGGCTAGAGATCGAAAGGCATGTACCATTCTGGTCCTTCTCGATCTCTCTGCTGCATTTGACACTGTAGACCATGGTGTGCTGCTGGAATGCCTGTAGGATTATTGTGGCTGTCTGGTACAGTCCTCAAATGGTTTCATTCTTACCTCACAGACAGGTCTCAGAGAGTTGCCACTGGAATTTATTCCTTTGGCGCTCATTCCCTACCTTGTGGGGTACCGCAGGGCTCCATTTTAGCTCCCATGTTGTTTGCAGTGTATATGCTGCCATTGGGAGAAATCATCAGGCGACACAGTCTGGGTTTTCACTGCTATGCAGATGATACCCAGCTGTATCTGTCTTTTCTCCCCAGCCAGGATGATGCACTCTCCATGCTAAACAACTGCCTTGCTGAGATCAGACTTTGGATGAGTTCCAGCTGGCTGAGACTGAATCCAGATAAGACTGAGGTACTGGTAGTGGACCAAGGTCATCCGAGGGCGGGTTTGGGAGCTGGACAACCCTCAGGTTTGTTACTTGGTGGTATGCCGCTCCCTACCTCCAATCAGGTGCGTAATCTGGGCGTCATTTTTGATGACAGACTGACCTTAAAATCTCAGGTATCAGCTGTCATCAAATCCTCTTTTTACCATCTGAGGAATATCGCCCGGGTGAAACACATGGTTCCGTCGGGTGATCTTCCAACATTGGTCCATGCCTTTGTCACTACCCATCTTGATTACTGTAATTCCCTTTACCTAGGGCTACCAGGGGTTGATATCCGCCGCCTGCAGCTGGTGCAGAACGCGGCGGCCAGGCTTTTGACTGGGATGTCTAGAACCAGTCATATTACACCGGTGCTCTGCGAACTGCACTGGCTGCCCTTTAGGTGGCGGATCACCTTTAAGGTTGGTTTACTAACCTTTAAAGCCCTACATGATCAGGGACCCGGTTACCTGAAAGATCTCCTGATTCCCTATTGCCCCCTCCGTCCTCTCCGTTCCACCAATGAGGGATTGCTAGAGATTCCCAGGGTTTGTTTGAACACATCAGGTTCACGTGCTTTTGCCTTTTCAGCACCAACCCTGTGGAATTCTCTACCTCGTTGGTTGAGAGAATGCCCAACCGTCGATAGTTTTAAAATTGGTTTAAAAACATATTTACTTAGTTTAGCTTTTATTTAATTATGGTTGACATATTTTAATGTTGTTTTAATTTATATTATGTATATGTTTTTACGTACAGCGCCTCGGCTCTGAAAGGCACTATATAAATAAAGTTGATTTGATTTGATTTCTGTTTCTGCTTTATTTTTCTCTGTAGCTAAGTGTTTCTTACAGGGTATATCTTCTGTGAAATTATTACAGGTGGTGCTTTACAGGTTTTACAGTTTTATCTATCATTAGGATACGCTTTCAGGGCTACTGCATTTATTGCTGGCTGATTGTTTCTGCTCTTACCTCCTTGTTTCTTTCATCCGTGGTTCTTCTTTTTCGTCAGGGGAAGGGCCCAGCCACCCACCCCCATCCCCAACCACCCCACACTACACTCCTTTTACAGGGAAGCACAACAGTCATGACATTTCCTGTAGCAAAGCAGGAAGGGGCAGATCAGAGGGGTATCCACACAGTGACCTCATTTACAGGGGCACAAGTAATTTAACTTACTATAACAAGTTATACAAAAACACAACACAAAATCAAACTTTTGCTTGCATTTCCACCTTCTAATTACTCTGACCAAGTTATAAACCCAGCAACTTATCTGGAATGGATATTATTAACTGCAGGTACTGCGGGACACTTTTCAAAAGGGCAGTTATACAGGATTTAGGACACTGTCCTACATGCTGGACCACTGGAGATCTAAGGGCTCAGCTCCAGGCAGCATGGGCAGAGATTGCACACCTCAAATCACATATTCAGGAGGAAGTATATTATAAAAACCACCCGCCATTTCCCCAACATCCACAGAAGCACCTCAACTGCAGAGGGTAGTTGGTCCGGGAGGTGGTTAGGAGGGGCAAATCGGGTGCCCCATCACTCGGTGATCTCCAACAGATCACCTCCACAAACCATATAAAAACTACAAACCGGTATCTGCCTCTATCTCCAAAATCAAACAAAGGGGTAGAGGACACTGCAGAGCAGGACACTGCAGCACAGGAGCTAGCACAATGAAACTCGCCCAAAACAGGAACTAAAACAAAAAAAGCAAAAAGGAAATCCAAAAAACTTCTGATCATAGGAGACTCCATGATTCAGGGAGTTGATACATATCTCCAGCCAGGAGTAATGGTCAGATGTCTCCCAGGTACATCAGCGTGGAGAGACACTGACCGCATTGCTAAAATTGTTCAGAAAGCAGGAGAAAACATTGACGTCCTGTTACACATAGGGACTAATGATCTCGCCAGCCGGTCAGTTGTGCAGACCAAGGAACACCTGACCAGGCCGGGTGACAAAATGTCATCCATTTCATCTGGCATCTCCTTCTCTGAGATCCTGCCAGTCTGGGAGAGAGGGGCAGATAGACGGAAGGTCAGAGAAAGGGAGATAGGGGAGCTAAACATGTGGCTCAAGGGCTGGTGCCAGGAAAAAGGACACAAATTTGTAGGTAACACACAGTTTTGGGAGTGAAAGTTCTTTAAATTCGATGGACTGCATCTGACTAAGGAGAGAGTCAGTGCATTGGGGCAGAAGTTTGATGTCTTTGCAGAATATTTAAACTAGCAAATGGGGATAGCAGTGCAACACCCGATATGTAGAATGGGGAGAACACCCCTCCGCCCTCAGCTAGTGGTCAAACAAGAGTTCAGCATGTCTGCAGTTCATTTGCGTCACCAGGTAAGGAAAAAGGTCCAGCTCACCATACGATGCACAGGGGAAACGCCAGACCTCGCACAACAACTAAAACACCAAAATCTGGCCAATGGAAAATCATGTACACAAATGCTCGCAGTCTGGGAAACAAGATCCCAGACTTGCAGGCAATAATGACAGAGGCTAAACTGGACATAGTAGCCAGTAGCAAGACATGGTTCACCAGTAACCACACTTGGAAGACTTCAGTACCTGGCTATGTACTGTTCAGAAGAGACACTGAAAAGTAAAGGTCTTTATGTCAATGAAAATATCAAAGCTACAGAAATTCAGAATACAATAATGGAGCCAGAAGAACTGTGGGTCACCCTGAAAACAGGAAATGGGACAGCCATACGAACTGGGTTGTCTACAGGCCTCCAGACCAGGGAGGACATAAACACATTACTGTTAGAAGATATACAAAACATGACAGCTAAAGGGGAGGTTCTGATAATGGAAGACTTCAACATGCCAGATACAGATTGGTCAATACCAGCAGGAACCTCTGCCAGAACTAGACATATAGTGGATTCCCTGCAGGGGGAGGGCTTCAAACAACTGGTACAACAAACCACAAGAGACAGGGCTATCCTAGATCTAGTACTGACTAACGGGGAAAGGATCACAGATCTCCAGATCCAAGGTCACCTGGGGGCCAGTGACCATCACATGGTATGGTTCAATTTGGCCACTAGAACTAAATCATTCCATTCCAAGGCAAAAATATGGGACTTCAGAGGAGCTGACTTTGATAAGATGGCCAACAGAGTTAAGCTAGCCCTGGCAAAAAAACATACAGATGAGGGGGTACAGGCAAAGTGGGCAAACATTAAGGATGCAATTCTTAAAGCAACATCCCATTGTGTTAGAGAGAAAAGGAAGTGCAAAAGAAGAAGGAAACCACTTTGGTTCTCAAAAACAGTAGCAGAAAAGGTCAGAGCCAAAAGGCTGGCCTTCAGGAAATATAAGGGAATGCAGCGAGATGAAGATAGGGAGGCATACCAAACTTCCCTAAGGGAAGCAGGGAAGGCAATAAGGCAGACTAAGGCCCAAACCAGGGAAACACTAGCATAAACAGTAAAAGAAGGTGACAAGACTTTCTATAGGTAAATTGGTGAAAGGAGAAAGTCCAGAGGGGGTATTGCTAAGATCAAAGAGGATAAGGGGGCATGTGAGGAGGAAGAGGACCAAGTAAAAGCATCTATCCTAAATAGATACTTCTGCTCAGTATTTACTGAAGAAAAAGTAGAGCAGGGCCCACAGCTCAGCATCGTGGACACGGGGGAGGGGTGCATTAGTCCCTTCACAGAAGAAAGGGTCCTACAATAGCTCAATAAGCTCAGGGTGGACAAGGCAATGGGACCTGGTGGCATACATCCCAGGGTACTAAAGGAGCTAAGGGTGGAACTAGCAGAGCCATTAGCAGAACTGTTTAGTGAGTCTCTGAGCACAGGAGAGGTCCCAGAAGACTGGAGAAGGGCTCATGTGATCCCACTCCACAAGAGTGGTAGCAGGGAGGAGGCAGGGAACTACAGATCAGTCAGTCTTACCTCAGCAGTGGGCAAGATTATGGAGGCACTCCTTAAGGAAAGGAGAGTGCAACACCTGGAATCCATAGGAGCACAGGATCCAAGACAGCATGGGTTTACAACAGGACTGTCCTGTCAAACTAATCTCATAGATTTCTTTGACTGGGTAACCAGAGTGGTGTACCAAGGGGGAGCAGTTGATATCGCCTACCTTGACTTCAGCAAAGCTTTCGATACTGTTCCACATAGAAGATTGATTAATAAGCTGAGTCGGTTCGGGGTGGGTCAGGGGTTGGTCAACTGGGTGGCAAACTGGTTGACAGGCAGAAAACAGAGAGTGGTGGTAAACGGTATATAGTCAGAAGAGATGCAAGTCAAAAGTTGGGTACCTCAGGGATCAGTCCTGGGGCCAGTCTTCTTCAATATCTTCATCAGTGACATTGCAGATGGACTAGAGGGTAAGGTTTGTCTGTTTGCAGATGACACCAAGATCTGCAACAGAGTAGATGATCCAGATGAGGTGGGCAGAATGAGAAGAGATCTGGATAAACTGGCAAAATGGTCGGAAGAGTGGCAACTGGGGTTTAATGCAAAGAAGTGCAAATTCATGCACATAGGGAAGAGAAACCCTGAAGCCACCGATAGGCTGGGAGGGGAGTTGCTGGCAGTCATAAGGGAAGAAACAGACTTGAGCATCATCATCACAGATGACCTGAAATCATCCAAGCAGACCACTAAAGCAGTAGGTAAGGCCAGGGGGATGTTGGTGTGCATTAGTAGGTGGTATCACAAGTCGTAAGAGGGAAGTAATAATCCCTCTTTACAAGACACTGGTTAGGCCCCATCTGGAGTATTGCGTGCAGTACTGGAGGCCACATCTTCACAAGGACATTAACCAAATTGAGGCAGTCCAGAGAAGGGCAACCAAAATGGTGCAGGGACTGCATCAGAAAACATATGAGAACAGATTAACGGAGCTCAATATGTATACCCTAGAGCAAAGGAAGGAGAGAGGTGATGTGATCAAAACATTCAAACACCTTAAGGACATTAACAAGGTGAAAGAGTCTAACATGTCTCAATATAAGAAAAATGGCAGGACAAGAGGAAACAGCATGAGATTAGAGGGAGGCTGATTAAGGGGGAATGTGAGGAAGTTCTTTTTCACAGAAAGGGTGGTAGATGCATGGAATGGCCTACCTCAGGAAGTGGTGGATATGAGTACAGTGCAGGGCTTCAAACAGGCATGGGATAGGCATAAGGGAGCAATACAAATGAGTATGAATAGATAGGCCATTGACAGAGCAAAGGCCGATGGCACATTCATAAGGTAAAAAGAAATGGGCAAACTGGATGGGCCTTGCAGTCCTTATCTGCCATCAACCTCTATGTTTCTATGTTTCTAAAATTTGATAACCAGGAAAGACATACTGAGCCAAGGCTTGTTTCCAGGTGCGACCCGGGAGAGTGAATAGGGAGGAGGAATAACAAACATTTTACAGTGAATATCAGGCACAATACAAACATTATTACATAAACATTTCAGACAATGAAAACAGGGAGGTCAGTGATTACAGTGTGCATGCATCGTAACATAAACTGAAATACATTGGCTAAACAAGAGGGATTGCAATAATGTCAAAGTGACAGAGAATAAGTGTGACAAAAATAATAGCAATTAAAGTGAAATTTGGTAAAGGAACAGTAGGTAGTTTGAGGTAAGGGTTAGAAAAGTAGTATAAGGAAGTGCTTTTGGAGGTCAGAGTGAGGAAGAAGGCAGATAAAGCATAGGCAAAGGGTAGCGGTAAGCTAGGATGAGAGAGGTGGGAAGAAGAGAGACACGAGCAGTCAGAGCGAGGGGGAAGTCATAGACCCCAGTGTACTGCTCTGTGTGTTTGTTTTTAAATTGTCCTATTTATCTTTTTGCTTATTTAGAGTATGCAATTCCACATGGTAACCACCCTCTGTGTGAAGTAATGCTGTGTTTCAGTCCCCCCCCAATGTACAACTGGGTCAAAGTAGGATCCCATGCAAAGCATGACATCGGCCTGCTCTGCAGAATTTTTTAATTTATTTTATTTAGCTTTTGTTTACCACACAAGTGCACTAGACAAAAAGATGCCTATTTTTAGGCACGACTCGGGAAAGTACAACAGCAAGTAGTAATAGGTTAACAGGCAATGTACAGACAAAATGCGGTCAAAACAGAGTACAAAGGATTACAAAGTAATTGAAGTAACAGTTTATTTAGGCAGTAAATAAAGCACAGGATAACTAAGAACAGACAAATAAAAAATAAGACCAGGCATAATAAACAGGAAAGAACAAGAGTAATTTGAAATAAGTTTGTGGTCATTAATCTGTGTATTATCAATGGATGACTGACTAATTTGGCAAGTGTGTGGTATAACCGAGCCGTGTAACACTCCTGTTTGTACTGCTCCACCTCCACGGGTATTGCAGCAAACAGGATGGTTTTCAAGACTGATTGGAGATTTCTTTTGAAGATATGGCTGAATTAACAACATCTGTTAATAATGGCAGAGAGAAAAAAGAAGGTTCTGCAGATGTTCCTTGATTGTTTTCAGATTCAGTCAGAGAATTTCAGAGCAACACACATGAGGAAACTGAACAATTCTTTGTTAACTCAAGAGCTGATTGAGTTGTTTTTTTTTTTTTTGCCCAGCTTAGATGCAACATCTCATTTCCAGTAGGGTTCTGCTTCTACCCATTCTCAACAGCTGGCTGGACTGGAGCAATGGGAGGTCAAGTGACCTGCACAAGGTCACACAGTGAGTGTTTGGCTCTCTAGCGGGGCTTGAACCTGTGATGTCCTGCTTTCCCACCTGATGTGATGCACTAACCATTAGATCACCACGCCGAGTTACTGATGCAATATCAGCCTTGTTTCGTTTGGATGGGGGGGCAGCTAAGTTAGTCTGGGGGAGGCCTACCGATTCTGTTTCCCTGCCTTTTTTTTTTGTTTGTTTATTTAGTTGTTTAACCAGGTATAGCACACTAAGCTGAAAGCTTTTTTTACAGGAGCGACCTGGGAGCACAAGAAGATTAAGTGACTTGCTCAGGGTCTCACAGTATGCAAGTGGAAGCTGTGGGATTCAAACCCAGGTCTGGTCTGCTGGATGTCACCAGATTTGCAGCTCAGAGCCTTAGATCACTGCGCTATACTGCCTTCCCGATTCCCTGCTTCTGCTTGTTTGGACTGGACCATGATGGGTAAAGTCATGGTATTAACATGCCATTTTGGACATTTATACTCAGTTCAGAGTGACCCCTTGTGTGCTGTTTCAATAGGGTGACAGTGGGTTACAAATCACTGTTATCCTTTGACTTACAATAGAAAAATTCATAGATAAAGAGTCTAACTGGAACAGATATATAACCCCAGGAGGGAAACTGGTGGGTGAGGGAACCACAGAATAAAACCTACAATGAGACATGTGGGGTAATCTGTGACAATTCTTTCATGGTACAGATAGGAGTAATTTACAGGCTCACTCTTCTTGCTTTAGAAACAAGAACACATGCTTATAGACAGGCAGAACAGGCACTAAAGTGTGACTTTAATAGTTTAATGAATGTGCATATCACCATAAGTAAAAGCTTTTGTTTCTCTTTTTAATATTGTACAATAGTTTTCCCAGTTTTCCACCTGCATATCAATCAATCAATCAATCAAAATCTTTATTTTGCCAGGCAGAACATCATTGAGACAAGCTCATTTACAAGATGGACCTGGGGCAAAACAATTGCCAACAAGGTTAAGACATAACAGGTTGAGTGAATGCATGTAACAAGTACATAGTAATAATAACAACATAATAACACATAACTATCACATGTGACAAGATACTTGCACCAGAACATAGCAATAGGTTCAACAGGAGGTAGTGCCATTTAAATACAATTGCATGGATACAGATATATGGACATAAGGTAATGAGCTAAAGTTTATACAGTAAACATCATTGGAGGAGTCATAGTGAGGAGTGACAGTTCCTCTAGCATTAAAGTGCAAAGAAGATTGAGGTGTAAGAGACTTTGATAAGTACTGTAGGCGTGGCCTGGCAAGTGGGGTGGGAAGGGGGTATAGGGGGGGGGAGGGAAGGTCAGACAAGATAGGAGAGGGTTGGAAATGATGGCCCAGGAAGGAAGGACTGTTCGAAGGGAGAACATGACAGATGCCACAGGCAATGGTTGGGGTTGAGTCCAATATCTGAAGCAAAGACAGATTGCGATGTTGGGACCTTGATTTAGAGAATGACAGAAGGGAGGACTCAAATGACGCCTCAGGCAATGGTTGAGGTTTAAGTCCAGAATTTAAAGCAGTAACAAATTGTGATGCTAAAACCTTGACTTGAAACAATAACAGACCTCAGAGAAGGTCCTCAAGAACAAGGATTTGAAGAGGGAGAACGTGACAGGGGAAGCAAGTTTTAAGGTTTTCTGGATCTTATTCCAGAGCATAGGAAGAGTGAAGCTTATTGAGGCTCTACCAAAGCGCATTTTAACTTTAGGGATAGCCAGAGATAAGATGGTAAGACTTCTGAGAGAATAGGCACTAGGGATGCAAGGAGTTAGGCAGCTTGTGAGGTACTGAGGTAATTTATGAGTGATTGCCTTATATGTCCATAGAATAGCATTCTTTTGCCTCCTGAAGCTAAGGGAGGTCCAGCCCACGGAAGAATAGAGGATGCAGTGGTGCGTGTCATAAGGGACATCCGAAATATATATATATATATATATATATATATATAATGGTTATATATCAATTTGTCTGAAGAGACTGTCACTGCAACCAGCAGTCTTATTGATTGCATTGTGATCAACTGCTATATACATCCATACACTTCAATAAACCTTAAGTTTCAAAAAATAAACAACTAAATAAACTGCATTCCAAGAACTTGGTCATGTTTTTTCCATAGAATAAAAAAATGTGTGTAATTTGCTGTTATAACTGGCCAGGTAAAATTACATTCATGTGCCCCATAACTGCACTGAACTCCCTTCACAACCACATTTCTCGCACCCTCAGCACACCAATTTATGCATTAAACACTCGCTGAAAACCTCTCTGAAGTACACAACAGATGTACCTTTTCAAATGCACTCACCCACACCTGCTTTTTTTTTTTTATTTGCATTTTTATTATATGGATTTCAGAGGAATACAGTATACTAGATACATTATAATATATAAATACATCAATCAAATCGAATCAATAAATAGCATAAAATCTTCCAACCAGTCAATGTGTCTGGGTGTCTAAAGCTGGAGAAGACTCCTACGATTGGATTAATATAGGTGAAGTAAGTATTGTCCTGAACACGTCCAAAGTTCTACATTCCTGATGAGGTGTGATCCGGGAGAGTCTTCATCCCTACCTCTGCCTGCTTTCTCTGCTGTATTTCTTCCACAGTTACACAGCCCAACTCCTCAGCAGCGCTAAGAAACATCACACGGCAGTTCTACGAAAGAATGCATGACGGGGTGAGTGGAACTCAAACTGTATACATATGCTGGGTGTGAGATGCCTGTATAAACCCCTCGAGCTTTGCTCTTGGGGTTCATGTAGCATCACACACCTTGGGTGTGTATAACATTCCTGCTGCACACACCACCCCATGCATTATTCTATACATAACTCTCATGGAACGCTGAGAGCAGACTCCTCTGTTCTGTTTGGTTTGGCTCACCAGGGATCATGACCACACAAATAAGGGGCCACTAGTAAAACAGTACAAAAGACCCACTGCACAGGCACCACTCTACAACTGTTTTAAAATTAAAAAAATGATTTAGAAGTGTGATATCTGCCAGGAGGTTTGTGCTGGGCTCCCAGAGGTAGGTGTCTCAGTCTGTGCCACTACAAAACTCATTCACTGCTCTGGCAGGAATGGAATGCTGGGAGGAGGTGCCCATAGCAGTGGCCAGGGAGGATGGTGAGGGTCCTCTGTAGGGGAGGTCCCAAGGTGGGAGGGAGAGGACTCGATCTTTAGGGGGTAGGTTTGGGAACAGGAAAGGAGGGAGGGAGGGAAGGGAAACAGGGAGGTGAGGTGCCTACCTGGCACCTCGGCTTTCTAGTTATTTATTTATTTGAATGTTGGTAACTGGGAAAGGCACACTGAGATGGAGCTCATTTCCAGGTGCAACCCAGGGAAATGGGGGAAAACAGTACAGATAGAGGGAGCGGCACAGTGCAATCAAAAAGGCAGGGCTAATAATTAAGGTAATAAAAACAAAATGTGTGGCTTCAAGGGTGGGGCTGGACAGGAGCTGCACATCATTGTCCACCTGGAGACTAATGACCTGGTTAGAGACAGGACTGGGATGGTACAGAGAGATTTTAAGGAGCTGGGGAGGAGTCTTAGGTAGGTAGCACACTCGGCTTTTGCTGAGGTGCTTCCTGTCTACAACTGGGGGAAGATAGGGTTCTCTGCACCAATAACTTCAACTCACGGTTGAAGGAATTCTGTAGAGAAGAGGAGTTTGACTACACTGGGGAAGGGAGACCAACTTGGTGGGATATGGGCCTATACAAGGATGATGGCTTGCATTAGCCTGGGAGAGGAGCTGCAGTCCTAAGTGGGTGGTTTAAGTGTTACTTTTGATAAACATTTAAGCTAGCTGAAGGGGATGATGGAAGGAAAAAGGGAGGCAGAACACCCCCCCCCAACAGAGGAAGACAGAAGGGAGGACCCGAAGGAGAAAAATCCCCTAGTGTGCAAAATAAAAGAAAAAGGCAGTGTGGTAGAAGACAAGGGGGGCAGGAACAAGTGTTGTAAAAAGAGACGAGCTAAGGAGGCAGGACAAAAAGGAGAAGAGAGGGGTAGCTGGTAGAATGGGAACAGAGTGTGGAAGGCCATGTGTGCAAATGCAAGAAGTCTAGGAAATGAAATTCCAGACTTAGAGGCCATCATGGCAGAGGAAGACTAGGAAATTAAATTCCAGACTTAGAGACCATCATGGCAGAGGAAAACCTGGATATTGTGCTCATTACTGAGTCATGATACACAGGAACCATGACTGGGACATGGCCATATCAGGCTATAGTCAGTTCAGTAAAGAGAGGGTGGGAAGGGAGGAGGAGGGGTGGTAGATAGGGTGGGAAGGGAGGACGAGGGGTGGTGCTGTATGTAAGGGAGGGTATCAAAGTGACGGAAACATAGGGAATCCAGGGAGGGGTCGGAGGTATTGCAGATCACCCAGGAGACAGGAACCGGAGCCACTGTTCACACTGGCGTGATCTACAGACCTTTAGCACATGGGGAGAAGTTGGATAAAGCACTGGTGGAAGCCATCAGCACAATGGCTAAAAGAGGAGAGGTGCTGCTGGTTGGGGACTTCAATCTGTCACATGTAGACTGGACCCTCCCAGCTGCACCTTCATCTAGAAGTAGGGACATCCTAGACTTCCTGCAGGGAGCATTTCTCAGCAAGCTAGTCAGGGAGCCCATTCGAGACCGGGCAGTACTGAACCTGGTGCTCATTAACAGGGACGGTATTGCAGATGTCAGAACAGGATCCCATCTGGTGATCAGCGATCACTGTACAGTGTGGTTCAACATAAGGACGGCAGCAGAAGCAAACTGCACAAGGACGAGGGTCCTGGGCTTCAGGAGGGCAGATTTAAAAATGTGGAATGCCTCAGAGAGACCTAGTTGGGGGTATGACCTGGGGTGGTGGAGGAACAGTGGGCTAAGCTAAGGGAAGGCATAGGGAAAGCAACAAACCTCTGTGCAAATGAAGTGAGCGAAAATAGGAGAAAAGTGACCACTGTGGTTCTCAAAGAAAGGGGCTGAAAAGTTAAAGGCTAAAAGGGTAGCATTCAGGAGGTATAAATAGACACAGAGGGACAAGAATAGGGAGGTATATTTATTTATTTGTTTGTTTATTTAATTTTACCAGGAAAAGCTCCAATGAGCAAAGCGCATTTGCAAGGAGGCCCTGGGTAGGTATATCTGGAGAAACAGAGGGAAGCAGGGAAGAGTACAAGGCACAAACTTGAGGAAAGGATAGGCCAAGGGGTAACTACAGAGGACAAGACCTATTTTAGGAATACGAGTGAAAAGAGGAAGACTTGGGGAAGGACTGTGAAATTAAGAAGGGCGGGGGACTTGCAGAGGAGGAGGATCAGGAAAAAGCGGATATCCTGAACAAATACTTTTATTCAGTCTTCACAGAGGAAGGGGGATGGGCCATAAAAAGAGGCAGGAGCACTGGGGAGGAGGCAGACACAAGTCCATTTACAGAGGACAGAGTCCTGAAGGGACTCACAAATCTGAAAGGGGACAAACCTACGGGGCCAGATGGGGTACGCCCAAGGGTATTGAGGGAGTTCAGGAAGGTAATGGCGGCACCTTTGACAGCGCTATTCAGCAACTCAATGGAAACAGGAGTGGTTCCGGGGTACTGGAGTAGGGCAGATATAGTCCCGCTTTATAACAGCGGTAGCAGGGAGGAGGCTAGCAACTATAGGCCGGTCAGTCCGACATCAGTGGTGGGAAGTTAATGGAGTCACTGCTAAAGGAAAGAATTGTGGAGTATCTTGAATCCAGCGGGTTACAAAACCAGAGGCAGCAGGATTTATGGGAGGGAGGTCGTGTCAAACAAATCTGATAGATTTCTTTGACTGGGTGACCAGGAAAACAAAACAGGGTGAGGCAGTGGGTGTGACCTACTTAGATTTTAGTAAGGCATTTGGCACTGTATTGCATAGGAGACTTATAAGGAAACTGGGCAGCTTGGGGGTGAACCCTAAGGTGGTAAATGGAGTAAGAAATTGGTTAATGGATAGGTGCCAGAGGTGGCAATAAACAGAGTTCACTCTGAGGAAGGAAGGAAGGGTGACCAGTGGTGTGCCTCAGGGCTCAATACTGGGAGCAGTCCTCTTTAATATTATAAGTGACATTGCAGATGAGCTGGAAGGGAAGGTACTGTATGCTTCTTTGCAGATGACACCAAAATCAGCAATAGGGTAGACACTCCATAGGGGTGGAAAAAACTGGCAGAAACCTGAGAAAATCTGAAGACTGGTCATGGGCATGGCAACTGGGTTTCAATAGGAAAAAGTGCAAAATCATGCACCTAGGGCACAGAAACCCAGAGGCAGAGTACAAAATGGGAGAAGAGGTATTGACTGACGGTCACCAAACAGGAAGGGGACCTGGGAGTAATCATATCTGATTACCTCAAGGTAGCGAGACAGCGTGCATAGAGAGGGGTATCACCAGCAGAAGGAGGGAAGTGGTGTTGCCTCTGTATAGATCACTGGTGAGACCCCATCTGGAATGCTGTGTCTAGTTCTGGAGACCACATCCCAGGAAGGACATAGACAGGGTGGAGGCTGTCCAGAGGAGGGCAACTAAAATGGAGCAGGGTCTGCATCAGAAGCCCTACGAGAAGAGACTGAAAGAGTTCAATATGTACACCCCGGAAGAGAGGAGGGAGAGGGGGACATGATAGAGACCTATAAATACCTCACAGGGTTGAATAAGGTACAGGAAGGGAGTGCTATTCAGAGAAGAAGATTTTTATTTATTTATTTATGACTTTGGTTACTGGGTAGGTACACTGATCCAAAGGACCGTTTTCAGGCACGACCCGGGCCACAGGAGTGGCACAGCAAGGACGAGGCAATACATACATACTTACATATACATAAACATAATGTAATTACAAGGAATACATTTGGTTTGGTACATGAAATACTGGTTGAGAAATAAGAGATAAGGAACTTGACAAATGCAAACCTAACATAAGTTTCCTACACAGCAACAAGCAAGGATTTATAAAGTACAGTACATACGATACATGGAATTATAAACTATATAAGTGCACGGTGTCACAAACGCACTCAGCAGGTCGGGCCCTCTGCTCCCACAGTACCAACCTCAGAGCGCAATAGTGTGAACCGGTAACAAACAGGGTAACCCTCTTGTCTGCCTTTGGGTCTGAATCACCTTTAGTCTCAAGTTCTGGGGGGATTCAAACTGCGAACCTCATGCTAGCATACCCAATGAACAAGCTCAGATACGTACTCTCTTCGGGGATTGCAGTACAATCATTCACCAGGGCCACTCAGCCAGGCTTCCAAACTGAACCCTTTTAACTCTATAAGAGACCTTAGCTATATTCTTACCTTTTTACTCAAAGCTCAGTAACACCATCAAGCTGTTGAACAGTTTTGTCAGACTTAACCATCTATACGTCACATGCAAAAAGAACTGACAGACACCCGAGCAGTCTTTTCAAAGAAAATATTCTTTACTAAAAGACGATAAAAATATGAATAGTGTAAACACAGAACAATATATCAAAGAGCTCACAATCACATAAAAGAACAAGAGAAAATTACAAAACAAAACTCCTATCACAATACATTTAGATCTTTGCTAAGGTATTACCTCTGGAAGTGCTTTAGTTAGATCAGAGAACTGTTTTTCTCTCTGGAGTCCCAAAATGATATGACCTATATTTTCAGACACAAGTATCAGTTTAATCACACCGGCCCAGTGGCATTGAGGGTTGAGGTGCTGGACGCCACACCTCGCGCTATGCCGGCCCGGTCCGCCGGGGTCGGCAGGGGAGAGAGAGGATTGAGCATCCGTAGGACTGCTCTCCTCTCCCGAGGAGGGATCCAGGGATAGCCCGGTGAGGCAGCGGCCCCCCGTGGAGACTGGCAGTACTGCTACACACTGGGCTTGCTAGCAAGCTAAGGGGTAGATGTCGGGTGTCTGTCTTCCGAACGTAGGGAGCACCCAATGCCTCGGCTAGGGCAGCACTGCACGCCCCACGCTAGGGTGTAAACACCATGGAAAAACCTCTATTCAGGACAGGCGACGGCCCTCCTGAGCACGCCACCACACGCCAACACTGGAGCCTCCCACCGGCCCCTCTCGATCTCCCTCGGCCCCTATGTCCCCAGGGGGGGCTCAGGGAGAAAAGTAACGCCTCGAGGGATGGCGGGCCTGCCAGTGAGGGCAGTAGAGCCGGTATTGGCCAGTGGTGAGGCCTGAGAGAGTTCAGACTCCAGGGGCGATAAAGAGAGTTTAAAAAAAAAAGTATCAGTTTAATCTCTGTGTCTCCACACCCTTTCTGTGAGTCATCTAGCGCCTCCTTTTAGAATAAAAAAGTACAAACATGATTTCCTATCAGGAGGTATTTTAAATAAGGTGCCATCAGAAGAAAAAAAGACATTCCTATATGTAACTCCTTAATTACACGTTTCCTTTGAACTTAGCAATCCCACACTGGCACCAATGTGTTAAAAAAACCAACAGGAATCAGCCTAATGATGTCCTGTTTCTGAAGTCATAAAGTCACATTTCGTTTCCACTTCAAAGAGCCTAGGCATGTCATAAAAAGGTAATAAAATCCCATTCTGAAGGAAGTTCCTGGTCAGTTTACATATCCTGTAGCTTCACTGAAACCTGGGGGGCGGGGGTACCCATGGAAGCACAGGCTGTCTTATGTGAGACAATCACATACTATATTTTTATATTACAAATATCATACAACTTATTTTAATTTATTTTATTAAACTCTAGGATTTACAAATACCTTTGAGCAAGAACTGCTCATTTACAAAGGTTCCACGTCAGAGGATGGAGGGTAACATACATACAAAGGTAGACAACGATTTACAGTCTTAACACGTCTTACAGTTACAGTCATCAGTGTAGGAAGAATTCAGCTGGCAGCTTAAATGAGGTCTCAGAGTAAAAGAAAACTATACAGGAAGGACAGTTGGGTGAGCGGGGTAGGAGGGGAACAGAAGAGGTGGGCAGGCTGAGGGGCCTCTGTCGGAGTGATGGGTGGGTAGAAGCAGTGTAGGTGAGTTAGGGATAAAGGGGCAGACATCTGAAAGGTGCAGTAGTGGAGGGAGGGGGTGTGAAAGAATGGGGAAGGGCAGGAGTGATGTAGTGGGGGGGCGTGAAAGATGGGGGAGGCCTGCTGGGGGCAGGAACAGCAGGTGCCACAGTGCAGGTGGTTAGCTGTTAATGGTTACAGGTCGCAGGTCAGAAATGAGCAGGTGGACGGAGAGCCAATCCCTTTAGGAGAAGCAGTCACATTGCGTGGTTTAGGTGAGATAGAGTCAGAGATTCCTTTTGAAGGGTCCAAGCAAAGCAGAAGAAAGTGCTTCTTTGTTGAGGGTGTTGTACAACTGAGGAACCCTCTGCGTAAGGTGTCAGCGTGGCTCAGTTGGTAGCACATCCGCCTCTGGATCAGAAGGTCGTGGGTTCTCGTCCCATACTGGGATTGGACTTGCACCTAAAAATCGCTGGCATCCGAGTGCAGTATTGGGGGGTGCTGTACTGCTTGGGTGTGCCATCCTTTGGACGAGATGTTAAACTGAGGTCCCTCCTGGTGGATGTCCAGGTGGAAGTAAAAGAACCCAGGGCACTCTTCGCAAAGAGCAGGGAACATCCCTGGTGTCCTGGCCAACACTCCCCTTCCCATAAACCGGTTCATGCAATTATCCAGGCTGTGTGTGGGTGATGATGTGCGACATGGCTGCCACCACACATTCGGTCACTTCACTACCAGTCTAGCATTGCTTGTAAAGTGCTTTGGGATACTGTGTATGAAAAGCGCTATATAAATGCTGATTCTTCTTCTTCTTCTAAATGCCTGCTGGCCCATTGTTTATTGTTTATTGTAATTCTAGGAATTAATACCTTTGAGCCAAGGCTCTTTTACAAAGGTTCCGCATTAAATTAGGTTACAAACAATAGGGTTACAAAGGGTTGCACATTTAGGTTACATTGTGTAAATAGACAGAGACAAAAAAATAGCTAACATAAAGACATTTATGAACAGCAGATAATTACCACTTAAACACTTTCATCGTTTAGAAAACATATGGAAAGGGAAAGATAGGTAAAGGAAGTATGATAGGTAGTATAAGTGAGGGAAAAAAAAAAGGGGTGGAGAGAGGAGCAGACCATAGTTGGAGAAGAGGATCCTCTAACAGGCCTTTGTCAGGTAAGAGGGCAGGGATGGAGGAGTGAGAATAGATTAGGATTTAATTGAGGCAGTCACAGGAGTTTGAGGTGGCTAGGTGAGAGAATAAGCTAGATTTAAAAGCACCTAAGGAGTTAGAGGAGGTAATAGAGGTGCTAAGAGTAGTTAGCCAGTTGGGGGCACGATAGGAAAATGATTGTTGATCATGTGTGGTCCGACAATAGGGGACCTGAAGAAGCTGAGTTTCTGATCTTCTGGTGGGTCGGACACTTGAGTTCTGGCATAGCAGGTCTTGAATGCAGGGTGGGGTGAGGCCCATGATGGATTTCTTAGCCATTAGGCAGGTGAGGTACTTTAATCGGTTTGAGAGTTGTAGCCATCCAGTTTCAGCATAGATCTCGCAGGTATGAGTATGTCGATGAGCACCAGTAAGCAGCCGACAGGCCTTGTTTAGGGAGGTTGTGATACGTTTCAGTGCGCTAGGAGAGGCGGACCCATAGATAATTAAGCCGTAGTCGATGACTGAGATGACTGAGGATTAAATAGCTAGCTTCAGTGCTGGAAGGGTGAGAAGTTGTCTGTTTCGGTAGAGTATCCCAAGCCGCTGATTAATAGTTTTGGATATACTATCAATATATGTTGCAAAGACTAGGCCTTGATCAAATATGATTCCAAGATATTTAGAGGTAGCCACCTGTTCAAGGGTGATTCCCAAGGATGTGTTGATAGTGAGTAGAACTTGCCTTTTCTTGTTCTGCGGGCTAGCGAAGAGCATGGTTTTTGTTTTTTTGTGGTTTAGGACCAGCTTGTGTTCAACGAACGACTCCTCAACACTGGCAAATGCGTGCTGGAGGCTGAGGCGTAAGGGGTTTGGGTCTTTGTGTGAGGATAGAATCACAGCATCATCGGCATAGAGGATGATTTGCTCAGGGCAGGATTTAGGGAGGGAGTTTAGAAAAAGGCTGAAGAGGAGAGGGCCTAGGATGGAACCCTGCGGAACTCCTGAGAGGACAGGCTTAGGGTCTGAGAGAACTCCAGCTATTTTTACAACCTGGGTGTGTTGGGCAAGGTAGCTTTTTATCCAGGCACCAGAGCCCAAGGAGAGCCCAAGAGACTGTAGTTGACTGATGAGTAGACCATGGTGTACAGTGTCAAATGCCTCGTTAGATCAATGTACACAGCTCCGGTGAGGAGTCCTTTGTCCAAGGCCTTGTGGATTGCTCCTGAGAATTCGAGCAGGGCTGTGGATGTGCTATGCCTTTGTCTGAAACCATGTTGCTGGGCACAAAGGATGTTATATTTCTGCAGGCAGTCTGTTAGCTGGTCGGCCACCATACGTTCAAGAGCCTTTGACAGGGGAGGAAGTATTGAAATAGGTCTATAGTTACCAGGCAGAGACTTATCATTGTTGTCCTGCACCTGGGAATCTGGAAGGTTTGATGTTGGGTACTAAGAGTTTTATTCCAAAATAAGAAGGCTCTTTTCAGCAGCTCCAGAATTGTGTTGCTTCTGACTGGACTGCTGGCTCCACCCCCCACCCCAAGTACAGCTGTTGCAACTGTGAATTTTGGGATGGGGGAAGGGTGAAAAGTGTGTGTGTGTGTGTGTGTGTGTGTGTGTGTAAAACAAAATAAAAAAATAAAATTTTAAATCTAAATTTCAAACTGATAGACTTGCCTCTGGCTACCATGCTGTAGCCATCAGTAGGGGACCTTAGCAGCCACAGGAACTACCGGTGCCATAATGTGACCCCCTGAACCAATAAAGTGCAAGTCAAGACAAGAATGACTGGTCATCCTCCAGCAATGTGCCATGGCCACTTGTCCAGGCTGCCAGCTGGGATTAAATACGGAACACGAGTTGATGGCCCAAGTGCGGCATGTTGGGCTGCCAGGATGGTGGGCCCGAGTTCAGATGCAGATTAGGGAGCCAGTGATCGAGCAGTCAGACTGGGCAAGGACTGCCGGCAGCAGTGTTTCTCAGTCTGCAGGGATGGTTTGTGGTGGTTGCGGCTCACCTACTGTACCACGAGAGGTTACACGCTTTGCAAACACCAGCACCAGCAGAGGGAAGCCAAACGGGGGGCCGGAACCCAGTATTATCTCAGTAATGGTCGTTAGTGCTCTCAGGCCTGTTCCACAGTGACCCCTGTAGGAGGACGGTGAAGGTAGCAGCAGATAAGGTCGCTGGGACAACAACCATCCAAGACCTAAAGTTCGGGTGTACAGGTACTAGAGGAAAAAAAGCAAAAGTATACGACTCTTGAGAACTGCTACAAGCCCATTTGAGGTCATTAATGTCATCTGTTTCTCCAGAATCATTTGGAACTGAAGCTTCCCTCATCTTGTGACAGTAATTATTTATTTATTTTTATTTACTTATACTTCGATTATAACCCCTTCGAGCTACGAGCTCATTTACAGTGGTTCTGCATCAAAAAAGAACAGACTTACATAACAGATAATTAACACAGAGTGCAAACACCATTAAGATTAATTACATGAGTTATATATATAATCTGTGAGTGAGCAGTAACAGTAATATGAGTAAGTGGCACTAGGCAGCAATAAATAGGTCAGGAGACTGGAAGAATTTAGCAGAGAATTAGAGGAAGAGAGCAGAAGGAGAAGTGAAGGAAACAGCAGCTAGACAGTCAGGAGTGCTGGGCCAAGCTAGATGGGGGCAGCAGAGCTGCTCAAACAAGCCTTCTCAAGGGAAAATATTAGGAGAGAAAGGTGGGGGTTCGTGGGAGGGGGTGTTGTTAAGTCTGTTGCAGAAGTGTAGTTGTGTTGCAGTGCTGTACTGTAAACTGTGCCCATAGCTGATCGCAAACCTGATCCATCGAGTGTCTGTATTACTGAATTAAATTGTATTTTCAGTTGCTGCTTTTCTGCCTTCTTGAACTGGCCTCTCTTGTACAGCAATTCAGTCTGTATTGGACTTTCTGGTTAACAAAACTGTTCTGGAGACTGTGGTCTCACAACCTTGGGTACAAGGATGGGTCTCATTTGCAGAGTATGCAGAATACAAGTAAATTACTAGATCAGGGGGTGGGCTGACAGAAGTACCACAAGTCCCGCAAAAATGCAGGAGACCTGGGTTTGGATGCAAACTTAATTTGGGACAGGTAAGAGGTATTTGAGGGACATCTCTACTTATGTGGGACAGGTAAGAAGTATGTGAGGGACGCCCCTCCTAGTGTAGGATGCTTCAACAGTATGTGAATGGCATCACCCCTAATATGTGGCAATTAAGAGGACTTCAAAGGACATCCCTCCTTTTTTTTTTTTTTTTAAATCACTTAACATTTTTTTCCTACCTGCAGCCACAGCCCTGCTCCACATCCAGCCACCGCTTCTCCACTTCACCTCCTACCCTGAAGCTCGCATGCCCAGCTGGCAGACGCAGCTACACCTGCAAAAGGGCCCCCCCTCGTAGCCCCACGCCTGGCAAGGAACCACTACCGACACATGCCATCCAGGCATCGTTGGTCGTCGGCGAAACTACGGCCATCAAGCTGCCACGGGCTTGTGCTGCCTTTTTCCTTTATCCCCCAATGCAAGCATGGGCGTGCCATGACGTCAGCGCACTAACATGCAGACGTCTGCCGTGCTTCCCCCACTAGGTACCCACGCCTCTGTAGTACCTCAGGGCATCCCCAGGGACCAGCAGAGCACGGTGTACATCCACCCCTTATCCCCAGGACTAGGACAGCTGTCATCGGACATTCAATCCTAGTTCTCCCCTGCCGTACCCCACCTGCAGTCTCTGCTCCGAACCCGGTCGCCGGCATGGAGCGAGGCGTGGCATCCAGCGCCTCAACCCTCAGTGCCACTGGGCTGGCTATGGGGGACATCCCTCCTAATTTGGGACAGGTAAGAGGTATGAAAGGGTTGTCCCTCCTAATGTGGGACAGTTGAGTGGTTTGTGAGGGATGTCACTTCTAATGTGGAACAGGTGACAGGTATGTGAAGGATGTCTCTCTTAATATGGGACAACCAAGGTGTACGTGAGTGACTTCCCTCCTAATGTGAGACAGTTCAGAGGTACGGTACATATGGAATGCCCCTCCTAATGTGGGACAGTTGAGGCATCTGTGAGGGACAACCCTCCGACAGCATACAGCACCATTCAACACAAGAGATGGAACAGACGAGGTTAACAGCTGGAGTGCTGAGAGATGAGATGACAATACTAGGCAAATAATAAGATTTAATTCTTGTCAGAAATGTGAGTGGATCCCACAGCCTTGGTGGCTGTTGAAAGGGCGTCACACAGCCGAGGGCATGACTTGGGTGCCAGGTATCAGCTGGTGGTCCACCAGCACACTGGCATCAGCCGGCAGTGCCACGGAGTAGAAACTGTTAAACGCAAAAAGCTTCTTTTCCAATAAAATCTTTACAAAACATGTTCAATAAAAACAACCAGTGCATGCCATACAATAAAAAACATATTACAATGACCACATGACAAACGTTACAGTGCATTTGTATGAACTATCAAACCGAGTTCCAATAATCAAAATAGTATAGTACGTCAACGGGCCTGGAGTTAAAAAAAAAAAAAAGCTTCAGAAGATAAATAAGTCCAGACTCATGGAAGGATTTGCAAGTCAGCAGCAGAATTTTAAAATTGATCCAAGTCTTAGAAACAAGGATACTGTGTAATAACCACAGCAGAAACCAGAGCTCAAAAATCTCAAAGCACGTCTCTCATCTGGCCTGTGTGGCTATGCTGTAATAACTGCAATGCCATGTGGCAGGATCCCACCAATCACAGTACAGAATTTATGTTGACCATTTTATATATTTATTCAATTTTTATTCATTTTGGTAACCAGATAAGTCTGTATTAGGGAACAAAGCAACTTCAGCAGCGAACCAGAGCACACAACACACAAGTAACATTAAAGATAATATATGTCAGGACCACCCAGTGGTTCGGAGGACTAAGGTGCTGAGCGCGTTACATCTCACCACGCTGATGATCCAAGTTCAGGAGCGACCTTGGGTCACCGGGAGTCAACAGGGGGTTGAGGCTGGGAGTGGATCGAGCGGCCTCCTGGCAGTTCTCCTCTCCCAGATCGGGGTGGTTGGTCATCTCAGCTCTTGGCTGCCACCAGGTGGAGGCCTGGCTGTAGCACCAATGCACAAGCAGCAGACTGAGGTCAGGGGAAGGGAGGAAGCTGTGGTTCCAAAACACACATATGCCTCCACACACATGCATTGGCTGTGCCACCATGGCTAGTGGGATCTCAAGGAGAAAAAGGAAAAAGTGGTCAATTTGAGCTCCATGACTTCCCATCCACTGGCCCTCTGCCTGCATTGCTACCAACCAGGATCAGTACTGGATGAATTTCTCCGGGTGGGGGGAGAATGGCCCTTGTTACCTGGCCCCGCCATGGGGGGGGGCAATGGAGTATCAGGGTCCCAGCAATGGGTGAGATAGGAGCCCAGTGGAGGGGGCAGGGACAGGACAGATGAGCCTGCCCAGGCCAACCAGCAGGAAAAAAGCATGATGGGGAAAAAAAAAAGACCATATACACCCGGTGTCATGGTGGTAAGAGGTGGGACCACTCTGACACAATGGTGACCTGGGTTCATACACTAAGTATGGGATGCCAGGAGCAGAGGCCACACAGAGGGTGAAATAGCATCTGCATGGACACTCTCCTCTCAGTGGGGAGGGAGGAAACGTGCACTGTTCGGCGAGCAGCACCTGGAATTAGAGTGAGTTGGCTAGTGTCCATGTCACAAGGAGGTGGGAGGGGCACATGAAAAAAACTAAGGATGACAGCCTGCAGCTCCTCTGGGCACACACTGTGGCCCCCCACTGGAGAGAGGTGGTGGGAACAGCAGTGGATGGGGCTGGAAGCTGCAGAGCAGCCGTGGGAGTATGCACCTCAGGCCCTAATATTGCTCAGATGATAATGGTAGAGAACATGTCATATGAAAAAAAGGAAGCATAAGTGTGGCAGTGAGAAGGAGTCACCCAACTGAGAATGGAACCCAGAGCCTCCCTCCCTCCCCAGATAGTGTCAAAATGGTCTACCAGTGCACACAGACTGATGGCAGGCACAGAATGTACTGCATGCACACGAGAGGCACACCAGCTTCAAACACGTACACATTAACACACAGGCAGACAAGTGGCACACTGCCTTCAAATACATGCACACATGAACATACAAACACAGACAAGAGAGGCACATTGCCTTCAAATACATGCACACATGAACATATAAACACGGACAAGAGAGGCACATTGCCTTCAAATACATGCACACATGAACATACAAACACGGACAAGAGAGGCACATTGCCTTCAAATACATGCACACATGAACATATAAACACGGACAAGAGAGGCACATTGCCTTCAAATACATGCACACATGAACATAAAAACAGACAACAGAACCACGCTGCCTTCAAATACATGCACACATAAACACACAAACAGGAGAGGCACACTGCCTTCAAATACATGCACATGTAAACATAAACACTTACAGACAAGAGAAGCAGGCTACCTTCAACCACATGCACATGCCCCCAAATTAACCCCTACAGGAATCTATAAACAACCCCCCACCCCCATCTAGCAACTAAAGGTTAAAAACTACTGCGGGTCGATGCCTCCCTTCTTCAGTACCTTTCCACTTGTGTGAGCGACAAACTCAATTCATGTCCTTATATAGCAGAGTGCCGAGTGATGGAAAAAATGTAACATAAAGACCTGTTGATCCAAGACAAACAAAGCTTGGGCTGAATTAAAGGCACTGTTTACATGCAGGGATAATGTTGGTGTTTTTAAAAGGCAGCAGGCAGCTGTGGGAATGATCAATGTCCCCCCTGGAAACATTTTGTTCTTGGCAAAGAATACCATTTACAAATGAGAATGAAAACTGTTCCAGTTTACAAACTAGGTTGAACACTTCTCCTGCACTGTGGATCAGTGAGGTTTCTTCAAGCCACTGGCATAGCCCAAACTACCAAATGCCCATGTTTTGCCCACTGTGTCATAGGGCAGAGAAATCACACCAGCCAAGTTCTGAACTTCTGTGTGAACTGGGACCCCCCACTCACCCACCCACCGAAAACCAGATGTTGCATTTCAGCTGGTCTACCACCTTGGGTAAATAAATTTACAAACATGAGTGAGGCTTCGGAGTTTAGCTGCACTGATTGATATGCACAGAGCAGCTGACAAGCAAGCACGAAGCTCATTTTCTCACTTATATTCCAACATTCCAAAGGCTGCTGTTTTCCCCTATTAAATACTTTTTATTTTTAAATCAGTGCTTACACAATTAGAGAAAATATGTCAAATGTACAGGATAACATCTTTGCAAGCCAAGAGCTGATTGTAGCAAGGTTACAGAAGTATACAATTCATAACTAACAATTTTGAATTAGTTCTTAAACCATGCTCATCGTAACATCTATAAAATATGAATTAGAATAGCATACCATTTTGTTATTTATGTGTTAGAAAATGAGACCAAATGTAACCAAAAAAGATTTTGTCCATAAGTTAAGAGGTCCATAGAGATTAGAGTAATGAGCTATTAAAGAGCTTGGTACATCCAGCAGACCTAGGTTTGATTCCCACAACCTCCACTTGCATACTGTGTGACTCTGAGCAAGCCACTTAACCACCCCAGCGCTCCCAGGTCAACCCTGAAAACAGGCACTTGTGCCTAGTGGGCCTTAACCAGTTACCAAAATAAAATAACAAAAATTCGGTAACTAATTCTTTCATTGTTGGCTGACTAACTCACATAATTAAAGCACTCTTCTAACATAGGTTTCAAAGGCTGCTCCCTGACTAGCACAAAGATCTATGAATTGTAATTGCCCACCCACCTGACCCCTCTCACCTTATCCACCCCACCGGGTACCCCCAGGAACTGGTCCAATTATAGATAAGCAAAGAACAAGTACTGTATGTAAAGGAAGGTAGGTCTGACAAAGAATTATTTTAAGAACATACGAAAAATGCCAGCAGATATAGGCCCTTAGGTCTACTGAGTCTGCTCGAGTGTGCAGCTAGCAGTGTGTTACTCTGCAGCTCCCCTTCCCCTGTACAGTGGTGACCTTTCCCCCTGACCCTGTCCCACCCACTCTTAAAACTGCCCACCGACTTTAATGTTACCACCTCCTCTGGCAGTGCGTTCCACCCACTACCCTTTCTGTGAAGTAGTGTCTTCTCATTTCCCCTCTTGAACCTTCCCCCTCCAATCTCAGGCTGTGCTCCCTAGTGTTTCTCCCTCCCTTTAATCTAAAAATCCCCTCTGTACTTACCTTGTTTATGCCCCTCATATATTTGAAGGTTTCGCTCATATCCCCTCTATCCCTCCAATCCTCCAGGGAGTACGTGATGAGCTCCCTCGGTCTGTCCTCGTAGGATTTGTCCTCCATTCCAGTGATCATCCTGGTGGCTCTGCACTGGACCCCTCCAGCAGTCTGACATCTTTCTGTAAGTAGGGCTGCCAGAACTGCACGCAGTACTCTAGGTACGGTCTGACCAGTGACCTGTACAGTGGTAGTATGACCTCCCACCTCTGTGAAGTGATGCCCCTGGCAATACACCCCAACATTTTATTAGCCTTAGCTGCTGCCTTCCTGCACTGCACTGAATGGTTCATTTGCCCTGTGATCATAACCCCAAGATCTTCCTCCACTTCCGTAATGGATAACTGTCCCCCCTTCCCAGCCTGTAGCAGAACATTTGGTTTTTGGCTCCCATGTGCAACACCTTGCACTTCTTTGTGTTGAAACCCAGTTGCCATGTGTCCAACCAGCGTTCAATTTTATTCATGTCCTCCTGCAGTCCTAGCCATCCCTCGGTGCTGTCCACCACTGCTCCAATCTTTGTGTCATCTGCAGATAGGCTAATTTTATTACTGACCCCATCTGCTATGTCAGCAATAAAGATGCCAAACAGCGCTGGTCCCAGCACTGATCCCTGTGGAACCCCACTTGTTACAGCCCATGGAGATGAGAGCTCCCCCTTACAACAACTCTCTGCTGCCTATCCTGCAGCCAGTTTTTTGACCGACTCCACTATCTTCTCCCCTACTCCCAGATGACCCAATCTGCTAACCAGCCTCCCATGTGACACTGAATCAGAGGCCTTGCTGAAGTCTAAGTACAGGACATCCACTGCCTGACCCCAGTCAACTACCCTTGTTACTCAGTCGTAGAAGTCAATCATGTTTGTTTGGCAGGATCTACCAGAGACAAATCTATGCTGCCTGCTGTCCTGAAAACCATTCTCCTCCAGAAAAGTTACTAGCCTCTCCTTGAAAACAATCTCCATGAGCTTTCCCACAATGGAGGTGAGGCTGACTGGCCTCTAGTTCCCAGGCTCATCCAGTCTTGGGGCAGGCAACCAGTCCTCAGGGAAGTGCCGAACAAGTCTCCCAATGGTCCTGCCAGGGTGCCTGCCATCTCCCTCTGCACCCTGGGGTGGATGTCATCCAGACCTGATGCCTTATCTACTCTCAGTGCTGTAAGACCTTCTGGCACTCTGCTTTCTGGGATTTACCTCTCTGCAGGTTCTGCCCCACCTGTACCCACTGCTCCCTTCCCCTGTGGCATTGGTCCCTGCTTTTCCTGGGTAGATACAGAGCAGTAGTAGTCACAGAGTACTTCCTCTTTCTCTGCCCATCCCTTGGCCACCTTGATCCTGGCAATTTGATCCTTACAGCTTCTTTTGTCCCTTATGTATCTGAAGAAGTCCTTCTCCCACTCTCCTATCCCCTGTGCCAAACTAAGCTCTCTTGCTGACTTGGCTGCCCTGACCAACCTGCTCACGCCTCTTGACTTCTTCATGTACTCCTCCTTACCCTCCACCTTTTTGGATCCCATGTAGTTTCTGAAGGTTGCCCTCTTTTCCTGAACACTTTCTAGAACCTCTCTGCTTAACCAGCTTGGCCTCCTTGACCTGACCTTCTTGCTTTGTAGGTTAGAACATGAGTTTGTGGCCTCCTCTAACCCAGTTTTGATAATCCCCCATTTCTGACTGGCATCCATGTGTGGCTGGATTCTGGTGATGTGCCCCTCCAGAATATCCCTCATCCTTCCAATGTCTGCCTGCCTGAAGTCTATCACCATAGTCCTGGTACTGGATGTCTCCTTCCTCATACTGAGGAACTGAGAGAAAATGAAAGAACTAGCCGGAGACCCAAAGGGATTCTGGGAAACCATTAGATTGCTAAATGGAAGGGATAAATCCAGAGGGGAGATTAAAATCTCAGCGAAAGGGATGAAGTTTATTAATGAAAGTGAACTCCCACACAGGATCAACAAATTTTTTGTGAATATGGGGACACCCACCAATGATGCAGTGCATGGAGATAAAGGGGACATAAAGGAAACCCCTATGGAACAAGCAAATACAGTAGTTTATTTCTGTTGAAATTACTGTAATGAGGTTCGGAATCTCTTACTAAAACACCATTGCACTAGCCCTCAGGGGGGTGGTAATGTAAAAAAGGAGTCGCTGGTTAGGAAGATGAAGTCTTGGCCCCCTCCCCTATTGTCACCTTGTATATGACCCCTCCTCAATCCTGAAAGGCTACTGGTACACTGATACCCCCAAAGGGACTGCCGCTGCTGTTATGCTCAATAGAGGGACCCATGTGATGTTCAATTCAGGGCCCCATGTGATGCTCAGTCCAGAGCCCCGTGTGATGTTCAATCAGTGCCCCAAGTGATGCTCAGTTCAGGGGCCCATGTGATGCTTAGTTCAGGGCTCCATGTGTTCAGTTCAAGGCCCCATGTGATGATCAGTTCAGGTCTCCATGTGATGTTCATTTAGGGTCCCATCTGATGTTCAGTTCAGGGCCCCATGTGATGATCAGTTCAGGGCCCCATGTGAGGTTCATTCAGGGTCCCATGTGAATTTCCTTTCAGAGCCCTATGACTTGCTCAGTTCAGGGCCCCATGTGATGCTCAGTTCAGGTCCTCATGTGATGTTCATTCAGGACCCCATGTCATGCTCAGTTCAGGGCCCCATGTGATACTCATTCAGGGCCCCATGTGATGCTCACTTCAGGTCCTCATGTGATGTTTATTCAGGACCCCATATGATGTTTAGTTCAGGGCCCTATGCCATGCTCATTTCAGGGCCATGTGATGTTCAATTCAGGGCCCCATGTTATGCTCAGTTCAGGGCCCAATGTAATGTTCAAGTCAGGGTCCCATGTGATGCGCAATTCAGAGTCTCATGTGATGCTCAGTTCAGGACCCCATGTGATGCTCAATTCAGGGCACACCCCAAGGGCAATCTGCGGTGGATCATCAAAGCTTGAACAAGGGACTGGTACACCAGGGGTGCTATGGATGGATTGGGCTTCAGGACAGGGTAGGTGACAACTCGTGGTAACAGAAGAAAGTCTTGATCGCAATGACATATAATAGATGGTACAAGTATATTTAAAAAAAAAACAGTGGCGCCACCTATAGTGGAGGGGAGCATGGTGCTGGCCTGACCCATAGACAAAACCTTCGCACTGGCTCTTTACCTCTCACAGCAGTATCTGGTAGTCAAAGAGTGAGCAAAAAAAGTAACCTGTAAATAAATACTGACATAAGGGAAACAAATAACAGAATTTACTGTTGTTCCCAACCAACAGCACGGTACCTTCTAAGTGGTTTTACTTTTCTTTAGCCAGTTAGCACTCTCTAAATTCTTTTACAGATCTCTGTGGCAGGAATACCTGTCCACGTGAGGAAAACTCCTGAGGCCTAGCCACATGCAGCTGACAGAAACTGATGAAAATTTTTTTCACTCTCGGAAAGTCCATTCTACCAGTGTGTGGCACACTGTACATTTCTACCTCAAGAATCGGACAGCTGTGCGCTGACAGGGTGGAAGCCTTGCATATTTTATGTGTGGCTGACATTTTGGCCATTTTTATTTTTTAATCAAACAGAGCTGTGTGTTTGTTTAGCTGGGCACTGTGTAATTTGAGGTTTAGTTAGCTGTGAGTACTCTCTCTACTATCAGGTATTCCTCTCTTTTAGTCAGGGGCAGCTGGGATATTGGTGGTGTGTGGCCATCTCCCATAGGGACAACAAACGACCTGGCAAAACTGGAACCCCAGTGAGCACTCCTGGGGGTAAAAGGAGTCACAGACTGCAAACTACAACTATAGATGGAGCAGACAAAAGGCTTTTAAATCTTTTTTGGGCCCCTGTTTGTGTGCGAGTGAAGCAGAAGTCACGCCACATCCGGTCCACTTTTTATAACCACAGACATCCCAGCGAACATTGGTGAGTACGTGGCAGAGGCGAGACCAGCAGAGAAAAACGTGTCTGCCAGTGTTCACCACAGTGGAACAGGGACCAGTCCCCTTTACTCTGACTTTATCCAGCAATAGGTAAGAAGAGCACCACTATGGTAACAAAATGGAAACTACAATAACTCCGGATAGTAACCGAGGGTTAAAAAGCCAAACTTGCGGTATGTTCCTACTCGCTGAGTTTAATCGCAAAATTGAATATACTTGTAATAAATGTAATTGAATACAGAATTACTTGCAGAAATGACCCTAATGAAACGAAGGCTGGATAAACTAAAACTACACTTGAGATAATGGACCAAACGATAATGAGAAATAATTAAACAGACAGGACAGAGCCTGGGGAATTATACAACACAAGCATAGTCAGGACTGATGAAGCAATTCCAGAGGATAAACTAGGAAAAAGGAACAGAACAGAAGATAAGGTAGCTCTAGAACCAGAGTGGTGCACAGTGAGGGAAAATAAAAGACAGAGGAGGGAAGAAAGGCAGACGCACACTTTATTAGCTTCAAAACAAGCAACAGATTAAATATTTTGGAACATATCGAAGCAGATAATAACCCAGAGGGAAAAAGAGGAGATAAGGGGAATGAATTGCAAAGCTCCAAAAACACTGAAACTATTGTAGTCGGTGGCTGAATCCTTAGAATTACAGACAGTGTCATAAACGAGGGTAACAAAGAAGGCACACAAGCAGTATGCTTCTCCGGGACATGAATCAAACATGTGAGTGACAGACTAGAGAAGTTAGTTAAACCTTGCAAGTCACCCCCTCATTTACTAATACATGTGGGGACCAACGACATTCACAAATCTCAGGAACACGAGATACAAAATGAATTCAGGAACTTGGAAAAACTTACCAAGGAAAATAGATGTACAACAATAATTCAGGAAATCCTAGCAGTACCAAGGAGAGGACATACTGTTCTTTTTTGTTTGTTTTGAATTTCTGTTTATATTCCCCCTGAGTGTTGGTCTCCACTCTGTCAGGAGACACATATTGCAGTCCATCTCGCATCACAGCCTCCCCGACCTGCCCTGGTGGTCCCTATTGAGCTGCATGTACCCCCCCAGGTGGGTACGGGGTGGGGTGGGGCGGTGTGCCCCAATAATCTTGCTGTGTCGGACCACTGGGGAGGGAGGAGTGGACAATCAGGGTCACTGCTGGGTCTCCATCACCTAGGAGACCGACACTGCTTTCTCCTCTTTTTTCTCCCCTCGGCATGGTACGTGTCCCGTGACGTTAAGGCGCTAGGTGCCAACATCCACCACGTCTCTCAGCCGGCCCTTCCTGGAGTCAGGACTTGCAGTACCCCGGGCCTCCACCCGGGGTCAGGCAAACTGCGAGCCTTGGCCTCCCCCCTCCACCCGGAGAAGGCGAGCAGTCGCGGGACGCTCAAGCCTCACTCTCCAAGCCGGCCCTCTGACGACCCGAGTCCGTTTCCAAACCCAGGTCATCAGCATCATGAGCAGAAATCCAATCACTGCGCCGACGGGCCAGCAAATCCTGTTTTTTTTTGTTCATTTTTTATTATGCTTTTTCTCTCCTTCCCTGGTCAGCCCCCATCTGCCGAGCACCCCATCCCTGTCATCATTGGGACTTATCGCTGCCGTCTTCCCCCTGCTGGGGTCAGTGGGGCTCCCCAACCCTATGTGTAAAGGATCCCATTCTGGCTTCATGCCCAGCAGGTCAAGTGTGGGCCTGTGGGTGCTTGATACCATCCTGCTCCCGACTTCTCAAGTGTAGCAACACCTGCCACCCCACCCCCCCCGCATGTTGGCCCAGGCTGCCTTTCTCCCAGCTTCCAGTAGGGGCCAGGCCAGCATGGGCCCTGCCACCCCTCCCTCCAAAGGTAAGAGCAGTCCTATGGGTGCTCCATCCTCTCCCCCCAGCCAGCCATCTGACATCCTGAGTTTGCTTCCGAACCCAAGTCGTCAGCCTTGCAAGTGGCAGCACTACCACTGCACTGGCGAGCCAGCAGCAGAACATATTGTTAACAATGAAACACGGAATGTAAATCAGTGGATGACAGTATGGGCAGCAAGGAAGCAATTTAACTCCATCAGAAATTGTGACACACAGGAATGATTACTTTCTCAGGAATGGCCTACACAAACAAAAAAGGAGCAAGCATACTGGGAAGAAGAATAAAAAGAGTGGTCAGTTTTAATTTAAACTAATTATGTTGAGGGATGGCTTCCCAGAAGGAGAACCACAGTGCATGAACTCCAAAACACCAGTGATAAGCCTGGCTACCAGCCACAAGAACAGGGAACATAACATAAGGTCACTCAAAGAATTATACTTAAATGCAAGATCATTAAGCAATAAACGAGACAAATTCAAGGCTACAATAAATACCAGAAACTTTGATCTCATTTCAGTAACAAACATGGTGGGATGAGAACACGAACTGGGGCCAACATTTGGTGGGCTACAATCCTTAAAAAACAAAAGGGACAATTCAGGACAGGAGAAAGAGTAGCAGTCTATGTTAATAATACTCTAAAAAGCAGAGAACTCAAAACAACTAATACTAACAATAAGGCACCGATAGAGACTATCTGGGTGGAAATCAGGGATAAAGGAAAATCAGCTATTGTGGGGCTCATGTTATAGACCACTGGACAGCAGTGCCACGTATATTAAAGCATTAGTATGTGAATTTAGGCAAAACTGTGAAGGAATGAAAAATGTCCTAATACTAGCAGACTTCAATTTCAGCAGTACTGAATGGAAGGATAAAACCTCTAAACGCAACAACAAGAACAATTTGCCAGATGGGGGCATCATATTTAAGGAGACTGAGGTGACCAGTGGGGGTCCACAGGGCTCTGTACTTGGGCCTACCTTGTTATTTACATTAGTGATCTCACCATGGAGTTTCCAACAAGCTCAGCAAATTTGCTGTTGATACTAAAATATCCTCTGATGCAGACACCAAAGAAAACCTTGAACTACTCAAGCTGGATTTGCAAATAATAGAAAATTGGGCAACAAACAATGAAATGTTTTTCAACTCAGATAAATCTTCACCGGTCCACCTTGGTACTAAAAACGTCTTCACCAGTTATTCCTTAAATGGAAACATCATTAAGCCAGTTGCTACAGAGAAAGATGTTGGCATTGTAGTGAATAACTTGCTTATGTCTGTTGACCAGTGTAGAAAAGCGGCACAGGTTGGTAACCATATTCTATCAGCCATAAAGAGGTCATTCATTATGAGAAATGAACGTCGTCTCTCACCCCTCTATAAATCATTTATTTGCCCACACACTAACTGTGCTGTTTCATTTTGGGCCCTCTACCTCAATAAAGAAAAGAAAATGATAGAGAGCATGCAAAGAAAAACAACTAAACTAATACCTTGAGTTAGAAAACTACCATATGAAGATCATCTGACCTTGCTAGCCTTATATGATTTGCAATCGAGGTGGGATCGTAGTGACTTAACTTTTCTTATTTAAGATCCTAAGTGACAAACTGCTTATGAAAGAATGCAACATAATAATGGTGGACAAACCCCAAAACTTAAGATGTCACAACAAACAAATATGCATCCTGAAAGTCCTAACTGACAAGCGACAACATTACTTTACAGTTAGAGTACCTCAGCTGCGGAATGCACGGCCCCAGGATATTTTAAATATTACTTACATACTAACATACTAAAATGCTAGCAGAATAGGCCTAACGGTCTTTGTCTGTCTACTTGCCTGCTTGGTCAGCCCCCTGGGTGCTGACCTTATGTCCCCCGCCTTTCTCTGGCTTCTCCCTTCCCAGTTCCGGATATTCTTGCTGCATTGGATTTTGCTTCCAGAACCCTTCCCTGTACCTGTCCCAACCCCTCTTGAACCCCTCCACTGTCTCTGCCTCCACCAGCCCCTAGGTAGTGCATTCCATGGCTCCACCACCCTCTCAGTGAAGTAGCACCTCCTTTCTCCCTGAATCTTCCCCTCCAGCTTCCACCCATGCCCTCTAGTGGCCCCCTCCTCCTTCCTTCAAAGCACCCTGACTGTTTCCTCCCTATTTATCATCTTCATGTACCTGAAGACCTCCATCATGTCCCCCGGTCCTTCTCTCTTCCAATGTGTACATATTTAGCTCTTGAGCCCTCTTCATAGGTCCTGTCCCCAAGCCCCAAATCATTTTGGTTGCCTCCTCTGGACCCTCTCCAGGAGGTTAATGTCCCTCTTTAAGTGTGGCCTCCAAAACTGCACGAGTACTCAAGGTGTGGCCTCACCAAGCAGTTATACAGAGGGTATCACTTCCCTCCTTCTGGAGGTGATCCCCTAGCGATGCATCCCAGCATCCTGTTGGCCTTGGCTGCTGCCCTCCTACAAGTCTCAGAGTTGTTCATCTTGACATCCACCACCACCCCCAGGTCCCTCTCAGCCATCGAGACTTGTAGCATTTCACCCCAGGGTGTACACTTGGCCTGGGTTTCTGGCCCCCAGGTGGAGTACCTTGCATTTCCCTGCATTGAACCTCAACTTCCACTTTCTAGACCATCTTCCAGGCCTCCAGATCCCCTGTAGGGCCACCCTCCCTCCTCCCATCCACCCCCAGTTTGAGTCATCTGCAAGAGACTCATCTCCTCCTGATTCCTGTCCTTATGTAGATATCGTGGCGTTGAACAGAAGGGGCCCAGGACTGATCCCTGTGGGACCCCACTAATGACCCTCCTTGGGGATGAGACTATCCCACCAACTACGACTCTCTGGGTCCGGTCCTGGAGCCAGTTGCCTATCCATCTGATCATCTGGTTCCCCACCCCCATTTCTCCCAGCTTATCCAACAGGCCCACGTGAGGAACAGAGTCAAATGCCTTGCTGAAGTCTAGAAAGAGGATGTCCACTGGTCTACCCAGGTCCAAGGCACTTGTCACCCAGTCATAGCACTCCACCAGGTTTGTCTGACACGATTTCCCCGGGATGAATCCATGCTGTCTATCGTCAGGCACCCTGACTTATCCAGGTCCCCCAGCCACTCCTTGACAATGCCTCCATCACCTTGCCCACCACCGATGTCAGGCTGACAGGCCTGTAGTTCCCTAGCCACCTCCCTTGATCCCCCTTGTGGATAGGCACTATATGCGCCACCTTCCAGTCTTGGGCACCGCCCTGTCCTCAGAGAGATGGTGAAAAGCCCCGCCAGGGGTCTCACCAGGACATCCGCAAGTTCCTTCAGCACTCTGGGATGTAATTTATCCGGCCCCGGTGCTTTCTCCATCTTAAGGGAGCTGAGGACTTCCCTCACTCTCTCTGCTGTGATTTCCACTTCCGGTACCTCTTCTCCCTGCTTAGCCCTCCCCCACCTGCCAGTGATGCCTCCCCTCTCCCAGACCGCCCGATCGGTGGAGGCCCCCCTCAGTATCTCTGTCTCCTCCCATGTATGATGCAGCACCCCCATTTTCCTTGGTGAAAACTGAGGTGAAGTACTCATTTAGTACCTCAGCCTGCTCCCCCAGGTCTTGTGCCCATCTCTCCCCTGATTTAATCCTGCTAATATGCCCCTTCACCCTTCATTTTTCCCCAATGTATCTAAAGAACCCCTTGTTCCCTCTCCTAATTTCCCTGGCCAGGTTCTGCTCCTTCCTTGCCTTAGCCGCCCTCACCACTCTAGTGGCCCTTCTAGCCATCAGCTCATACTCCCCTCGATCCCTTTCACTCCTTGAGCACTTGAATTGCTTATAGGCTGCTTTCTTTCCCCGCACCACCTCCTGGACCTCCCTGGTCCACCAGCAGGGTTTTTGGGCCCTACCGCATTTTCATCTTACTCTTGCACAGGTGCTGGTAGCATCCTGCACCCCTCTCCTGATGATTTCCCACCTACTATCAGCGTCCAAGTCTGACCCAATCCCATCCAAATGCTCCTTAAGGATCCTTCCCATTTCCTTAAAATCCGCCCCCCTGAAGTCGGTTACTTCCCTCTTTGTGCAGCCTTCTATCCCTCCTAGGTCCAGGCAGAACCAGACCGTGGCATGGTCACTCCCCGCCAATGGGTCCCTTACCTCCAGGCCCCCAATCTGGTCACTGTCTGCCAGGACCACATCCAGTACCCACGCCTCCCTGGCTGGTTCCTCACCTGCTGAGTTAGGAACGCATCTTGAAAGACATCCAACAACCTCTATTCCCTGGTCACAGAGGATGTCATAGCCTCCCAGTCTGTTCCTGGCATGTTTAAGTCCCCCAACACCACCACCGTTCCTCTGCCCAGTCTGCAGTGCCTCCCAACATCTGCCACCAGACTGTCCTCCAGCTCCTCCGCCAGGGCAGGGGTCTATACACCACTCCTATTTTTACTCTCTTGCCCCCCTTGTTATCAAGGTATGAAATCGCCTCCACGGTTCCCTCCGCCTCCTCTACTCCCCTATGCCAATGCAGTTTTGACTATCATTGCTACCCCTCCTCCCTTCCCTCCCCCTGTCCTTCCTGAACATAGTGTAACCCTCCAGGTTCAGGTCCCAGTCATGTCCTGCAGTGGCCCAAGTCTCAGTGACCGCTGCCATCCACTGCTCCCTCAGTTAGCATCACCTGGAGCTCAGGCATTTTATTGCCCAAGCTCCTGGCATTTAGCAGGACTACCTTCCACCTTTCCTATAGTTCCATTTCCCTGCTGTGTTCCCATGGGGATTCCATTTTCCCTGGTCTGCACCTTACCAGTCGGCCTTTTCCGCATTCCTCCAGCTCCCCAGGGGGGTGGAGACAGAGTCCCTCCTTTATCGGACCCCCTCGACAGCCTTTTCTCCCATCCCTCCCCCTTCACAAGTTTAAACCCCACTTTTCACCAATGAACCTCTCTATTTTCAACTTAAGGATTCCTCCTCCAAATTGAGATGGAGCCTATCTCTAGCATACAGCCCTTATCCTCCCAGGTCTCCCCCCAATCCCCCATCAACCCATACCCTCTGGCCTCACACCACTCCCTGAGCCACTGGTTTATCTCCCTAATCTTCCTTTTGTGTTCCCCACTAGCCTTTGGCACCGGCAGGATTTCCGAGAAGGAAATCATGCATCCTGTCATGACAGACCCTGGCGAGCTCCCTGAATCTTGCCTGTATCTCTAGCTCGCTATTTCCCTCAATGTCATTTGTACCCAGGTGGACCAGTATGTCTGGGGAACCCCCACAATCCTTTGCCAGCTGATATACCTCGTGCTTAGCCCTTGTGCACCGTTAGTCCAGGGAAGCATCTTGTTCTAACTGGCCAGGCTTCTCCCTCCCTATCCCATTTGATACCCCTGATCATAGAATCCCCCAGCAGGAGCACTCTGACCACTCCTTTTCCTCCATTCCCCCTTCCATGTCCTCATCCTTTCTACTGGCCCTTCACCCAGCCGGCTCCTTGTTCCTCCCTATCTGGGTGCCACATGCCACCCCTCCTTATTTACCATAGACCCCCTCCTCCAATCCTATGCCCTCCTCCTCCTGAGTATCCTTCTGTACCTTGTAATTCCCCCTCACTGCCTCGCAACTGGTCCTTCTCCCCCATCTGCTAAACTAGCCTGGCTCATCCTCCTTCCTTCCTGTCTCCATTTAGTTCCTCCTTGCTCATCGTGCTCCCTGGCCTAAACCCTCAGCTCCCTTACAGAATCCTCCTTGTACCTCTGGTCCTTCTCCTTTACCTTTCCTCCCAACTGGTCCTTCTCCCTGCACTTTCTTCCCTCTTCCCCCTACCCCTCCTGCTCTGATTCACTGCTCCCCCATTCTCCTGCATTCCAGGTCCCCCTGTTCTTCCTGCTATCTGGCCCCTGCCTCCTGCCTCCCACTCCTTTCCGTCTCTAACCACCCCTGTCGTGGCTACATCACCCCCTCATCCTCGAGCAGAAGAAGAATTGAGCGGTTACTGGTGTAAGGTCTGAATCCACCTCCCGCCTTCTTCCTTCTGTCCAGCCCTGGCCATCTGCCTACTTCCCTGAGAATGTTGTCCCTCCGTCCCTCCTTTGTGAGGGTCCCCAGTTACCTGCCTGCTTCCTTGGTAGTGTCCTTTTGGACCCCCTCTGCCAGGGTCCCGATGTGACCCCTGAGTATTCTCCTGCACTCCTTTCCTATGCCCCCACCCCCAGTGCTTGGTGCAACCCTGGGAGATTCCCAGCCCCTTCCCAACCATACCACCCCTTCCCCAGCTTTCTCCTAATCCCGCAACCTCCTCCCTAGCTGCTAGCTGGTAGCACACTGGGCAACCACCGAACTTCCAAGCCCAGTCCAGTATCATGGCTGCTCCACACCCTGTGCACCCCACCACCCTCCCAAAGATGCCGGCCTTAATGACGTGTGGTTCCATCCCCTTCCAAATAGGTTTCCTTGGGTGAGCCACCAGTTTCCCCCTAGTCCAAGATACACCCTACTGCCTAATCAGGTCACCCACTAATCTTAGAGACAGTCCCACTGTACACCAGTAACCCTGTTACTTGGTGCAGTACAACACATTAAACTTATAAGGGAAATGAACAACTCCCTAAGCTCCTCTCTCCCAGCCTTTAAATCCAACCCCCAGTGGCTAGAACTACATGAGCTGCACCTGTTACTTGCTTTAATAAATTTAAACTTGAACTGGACAAACTTCTGTTGGGATAGTTAATTATATTAACCCCCACATTGTGTGGGGAAGGTGGTCTCGATGGGCCTAGCGTCTTCCTCCACCTTTACATGACCGAGTAATATTGTGATTGAGTTTGGCCTCAGCCAACTGGTGACTCGGCCAAGAGGAGGGAGCAAAATTTTGGATCTGGTTATTACTAACATTAAAGGGATATCTTTGGAGGGGATGTGGACAGGTCTCGGCTAACTGTACCCCCATCTTTTGGGAATGCCCATGCCTCCACCCCTATTGGCAGGGAGTTATTCATGAGTTAGAAGCAATTTTTAAGCTGCCCAGAAGCCATCACTCTCTCACTGATACTGATGTGTTTACTGTACAAAGCACTAACAGAGGATATGTTATGGGAAAACTTAGGTCTGGATTTCAGGGATCAAACTTATAATATATGTGCCCATACGTTACGATGAAAGGGTGAAAACTGTCATTCCATAAAATGGCAGAAATGGTACAGTCAAAGAGAGGTATCCTTATGGAATTCACTAGCAGAGGAAGTGGTAGGAAGTTCAGCTATGAATGAGTTTAAACCAAAGCTTGATCATTTTTGCAGGCAAAAGGGACTTTTTGCATACAGCTATCATTTAGGCCAGCAACAGGGACATAAAGTCTTCTAGCTATTAGTGAACCTATGATACCTATAAGGTCTACCCCCCCCCCCCCGAGAAACGTTCCCTTAGGGGACCAACCCTGAAATTGCTATTAATCTTAATACAGGCTGCAAAGAAGACAATTATGAGGCTCTGGCATGTCACAGCTAACCCAACCATAGAGATATAGCATATGATATTGATGGAGATCTAGTCATGGGAGAGACTGACGCATACCCTCTCAAATAAAGTTGACTCATTCAACGCCAAATGGCGTGGATGGGCGACTGTATCAATGACATAATTATACTGACTTTATACTATGGGGAGCCCCTTCCCTACTGTCTTCCTCCTCCTTGCTGCTCCCTGATGTCCCCCTCAGTTCCCTCTTCTAGCTAAACCTTTCCTTTGTCTTACTCCTGAAACTGTTCTCTTTCCTTTTTCTTTTCCTTCCTGTTTTTATATAGTTGGTACCTCAGCACTGAGATACATGAAACTGTAGTTCATTTCTCTCTTGTACACTGTGGGCAAGGAATCCTCTTGTTTGTAACCCCTGGTCATACTGATGAACTATACTCCAAGGTAATCTGCTATCATAACGGACCGGAGGGGCACTGCATACAGCTTGCAGAGGTGGCTAACATGCCCCGATACCAGAAGTGTCCAGCCCCAATACATCACTTTGCCTCTCTAGCTGAAATAATGGACAGTGGGCAACATGCCTCTGCCAAAGATGATTTACCGTAATGACAACCAATCACTTTATTTGTGTTTATCCCAACGTATATAACTCCGTACCAAATCTGGGTGTTACCTCTCTGGTCTGTGCCGCCTTTTTATTTCTTGGAAATTTTAATAAAAATTAAATACCCCTGCGCGAGTTTCACCTTGTCCCAGAGTTGCCTCCCCCCTGAAGTAGATTATTTTTATAGCGGTGGTGGGGTGGAGTGTAGTTTACTGTTTGCTTTTGAGATTATTACCACTTGATGTTTTTACTGAGCGATATATTTGCTGTCGCTATTCTGACAGCGCGGTATAGTGCCGCACTGTTTTTATTTGCAACAGAATGACCCCGTGCCTGCCTGCGAGGCAGTTTTGGTTACTACTGGGTCACTAATCACAAGTGAAAAATGAACACGCACACACATGCAAAAAGAAAATAATGGTAGGGTTGCCTATTCAACAAAAGTGAGCTGTGTCGAAAATATTAAAAATAATATGATAATGTGCTTAAATTATTACCAAAATCCAGACACACAGCTCTCAAAACTCTTCCCTGGGCTCTGAGCTATGGAGGGAGTCATGAAAAACAAACAATGCAGAACTCTGTAAAAACAGTAGACTGGAGAGGAGCTCACAAGTAAATAAGAGCTGCCAGACTTCTCACCAGATCCATTGTTCTTTATTGCAGTGGCAAAAGTGTGAACCCACAAACAGACGATAAACTGTTTTAGTCCCCAAGGATTTTTCATGGCTCCCAGAACTCTGGAAAGCTTCTAGTCTCCACTCTTGGATGGCATTTCAGAAGGGTCAAGGCGTACCCCAACATATGTGTTAATGCTGGATAATGTTTCATTGTGGTGTGAGAATGCCCATCTGGTGCATGTGCCAAATCCAAGGTACCATGCGAGAGTGGAGGCTAGAAATTTTTTAAAGTGCTGGGAGAGGAGCCCTTAAAAATCCTTTAGGACTAAAACAATTAATTTTCTGTTTGTGTGTTCATACTTCTGCCACTGCAATGAAGGACACTGGATCCAGTGAAAAGTCTGGGTTTTTTTTTGTTAAATAACCCATCCCAGAACAGGGGTTGTACAATACATAGCATGACATGACAGGGCTATTCAAGACAATGCTGTGTGCTGCCTCTGTTTGGTTAGCCAATGAACAGCCCAAGAAACACATTTCAAACTGACTCCTACTTAACCCATCTTGATGTGATCCTGTCAGTAGGGCGGAAAAGTATGAGAACAGAATGAAGACAGTAGGCAAAAGAGCAGTTACCATAACACAGCTCGTGTATCTTGAGGGGGTACATGGGCAATATCCTGGGTATCCTATGGTACAGTCTGAGGGGGTACAGGAGTAATGCTCTGGGTAACCTATGGTGCAATCTTAGGGGGTACAGTGGTGATGCCCTGGATTGTGCAGAGGGAGGTGCACTAAATGTCTTGGTAACCCAGGGTAATAAACTCGTCAACCATAATTAGGAGCCTTGCCTGCACTCTGTGTAAAAACAAAACATCTCTGAATTCTGAAAAGCGTGGTATAAATGGCTTTGTTTTTCCCTGTACCTTGAAATTCTGAACTACAAAAAAAAAAAGCCATAACACAGTGGAATGTCAGGGAGGTAGAGTTGTCTCCATTTGCTGGTCTGCCGCCTGATAATCAGATGTTTTGAAACTACAGCCTCAGGTTAACAAGGAGCCCATCTGTATAGCAAACAGATAGTGATTACAGCAATTCATAGGGAGAGCAAAGGTCCAGGTCTCTAAGGACTGCGTAGCTCCAGTTTGTGGCTGGTGGGCACTGCGGACTGTCTGCTTTCCAAATTTATTTTTTTTTTGCTCCTTCCTTCCTCCCCAGCCGACCGCTCCTTCAGGTCACCTAGAACCCCCACCAGCACTCTATCCCCGCCGCCAGCCCCCACCCCACGTCAGCCCCCTGTGTAACCCAACGTAACCTTTCATTGGATGGGGCCCTCCCCAGAGGGAAGGCGCAAGGAGGGACCAGCCAGCACAACTTGTTTGGTCTGGGTGCTGCTGGGGCGGACTGGGTTAGTCCCGGACTTCATGGTGGCAGGGGGCCAGCAACAGTCATCTGTCTGGCCAGGGAGCCATTTTCTGGTTATCCCCCTGGAAGCGCAACGTCCGGGACATCAAGGCAAGGGCTGACGTTTGTCATGCTCCCTACATAGTGGGACCCGATGTGCTGTCATACCTAGAGTGTGGACCCTCCCTCCCCCCAGGAGGTGGCAACTCATCGCAGGACGCTGAAGCCATCTCCCCCCAGCCGGCCCTCCGACACCCGGGTCCGTTCCAGAACCTGGGTTGTCTGTGTCGCAAGCGGAAATTCAACTGCTCCGCCAGCGGGTTGGCGCTTTCCAAATTTAATGATTTAGTCACACTACACACACACCCTGCCTGACACATAAGCACACACGCCCTGCCCGACACATAAGCACACACGTCCACGTACATACATATGTATGCAGAAATGCTTGAATGACTCCTGTCAGGTGATCACTTGCATTTCTACAGGCGAGATGTTCTGTTGTGTGGCAATGATCAGATTATTCTACACAGAACACTAAATGTGAACAAATTCAAGTTCTAAAGCCTGGCGCAATCCAATACTTCAGCCTTATTTTCTCCGATTACTTCATTTATTATTTTTTAAATATGACCTTGGGCCAACATGAGCTATCACAGCAGCTGCAGAGCTGCTTGGAAAGCCATTGGCCCAGTCCAAGCTCTAAGCCCAAGATGCTGCCGCAGGCCAGCAGGCTGTTGTAGCACACACACACACAGATGTTCTCCATCTCAGTGGAGGGTGGTAGGCAAGCTCAGAACATTACTGTCCCCTGGTGGCCCATGAAAGACCTGCAGCTGCACTGCCTCACTGACATGCAGGGGAGAGAGATGCCTGCAGATCCTGCGGCAGCCCGCCAGTGCATGCATCCATTTGGGGTCGCACTGTGCTGGAGTCTCTTGGGGGGGGGGGGGATCTGTGGAAAACCCTGGAAGGCCTCAGGATGGCAGCTGTCTCTCTTGAGCCCCATCTCTCACTTCTGCCAAGTGCTGAATCCAGTCTCCATAGGGGTTCCCACTCTGCCCCAAAGGCTTCACTGCAGCTGGAGAGGGTGATGTTAAAGTAGGGGGTGTTGGCATTGGATGATTGCCTGGTTCTAAATAAGTAAGCCCTAGTGGGGGAGCATAAGAAGAATTTAATAAAAACGTGATCTAAAGAGGGTCGACTCAGCAGCTGAATGGTGAGGGAGTCCACCAACCTTGCAGGGGACCTGGTTTCAGGCTCCGAAACCTGGATCCCAGTCAGGATCACCCAAGGCAGAGGTCACTGGCCTGTTCAAAGCCTGTGATCGTGCCTGGCATCTCTGCACAACCTCGGGCTGTCCTGAGAACTTTCTGAGATACATACAACTATGTAACATCAGCACTAAAGCCAGCAGGGAGGCCAAATCAGTTTACTTTGCCTACAACCTTCAGAACAACCTTAAAGAGCTGGCGACAAGTTCAGGAGAACTTTATCAAAACATATTTAGGCACTGTCTAGCTTGTATTTCCCATTAGTTCTGTATTCCTCCTCCCCATTATTTAGTAGTGAGGTAATTTGCATGAAAACAGGATCTTTGCTCCTGAAGAGTTCATCTGTTTCTGCTGCTTTCTCCCTACCTAAAGTCATAGAGCACTGCTTGTGACCTCACAGTTACTCCCATGGCAACAGACTGTGATGTCACAACAGAGGATTATGACTTGAAGTAGGGAGTAAGCTATAGAAGCAGATAGACTCTGAAGGAACTCTAAGGGATAAAGATCTTATATTCATACACATTTCTTTAGTAAGAAATTATGGGGAGGAGAAATATATAAAATATAAATGGAACGCAAGCAGAATTGTACCTAATTATTATGTTTTTTAAAGTTTTCTTTGAGGTGTCAGTAGCTCTTTAAACCCCCTAATAGGTTCTGAAGGTTATTCCCTCCTCCCTCCCTCCTTCTCAACCCCTACCCCATCTATCTCCCCCATTCTCAAACTAGGAAATTCTCCTTTCTCTCCCAGTTATCCATCTACCTTGATTCCTCTCCCCTTTTCAGTCTGGCTTCTGCCACCAGCACTCCACTACCATCTCCCTCCTCCAGTTCAGTGACTTTGTGCTGAAAGGCATGGACCAGGGCCTGTTCACCACGGCCATCTTCATAGATCTAGCAAAGCTTTGATAATGTGGCCCATTTCCTCTTGGATAGGTTTGGTGCTACGGGCCTATTTCACCTGGTGGTCAGCTGGTTCTGCTCCTATCTCTCAGATCAACTCCAGTCGGTCCAAGTTGGTGATGCCTTATCCACCCTCCCTGCCCACCAAGGCCAGTGTCCCCAGGGATCCATCCTTGGGCCAGTCTTTTTCTCCATTCCCTTAAATGATCTCCCCTCCAGCTGGGTCTCTTCACATACACATGTATGCAGATGACACAGTTACTATTTGCTTCACGTGTTTCGTTCTGAGCTGTAATCGTCACTCAAGCATGACGGACAAGGTCCAGTGGTGGTTTCACTCAAACCAGCTCTCACTAAATGCTAAAAGAACTGTTTCCATGACTTTTGCCACTAGACAGAGACTAGCAAGGCCCCAACATACCCCTTCCTTCAAAACCGGATGGCAACCTGTTTGAAGCAGTACCATACACGGTTGCTCAGGATTGGCTTGCCACTGTTCCCACTTAAAGTACCTCTCATCTCTCCTAACCCCTGCCACCTGTCCTACTCCCACCAGTCATCCACTGCTAGTTCCTTCCATAACCCTTGCAGTAAGTCTGTCACAGGCCAGTCTGCTTTCACTGTCCGTTTTCCAGCACTGGAACAGGCTCACTCTCACTATCCATCTCTCTTCCTTGCTGAACACTCAGCGCTCTTACTGACACACCTCAAAAGCATACACCTGCAGCTAAACTTCTTCCTCTTCTCTCCAAATTACAGGAACCCATGCCCTACCTACCCTCCCCCACTATTTGCCCATTCTGCCTCTTAGGAGAGTGAATATGATAGTGACCTTTAAATACCTCACAGGAGTAAATAAATAAGAGTGCAGGGGGAAGTATTTTCAGTAAAAAAAAAAAAGGTACTCAAGGACAGGGGACATGATAAGAAGCTGGAGGAGGGTAGAGTCAGGAGAGATGTGAGGAAGTACTTCTTCACAGAAAGAGTGGTAGATGCCTGGAACAGTCTTCCAGCAGAGGTGGTAGGGGCAAAAACAGTGGTGGGGTTCAAGAATGCATGGGACAGGTGTAAGGGAATCTTAGGCAAACAGTGGGTGGGTGGGTGAATAAGTCAAAGATCTAATAGGATCTGCAGTGATACTATAGGTAGGGAAAAATGGGCAGAATAGGTGGGCCAAGTGGTCCTTATCTGCTGGCAAATTCTATGTTTCTATGTTTGTTTTGTATTTATTTCTCCTGGAAAAGGCTCCATTGAGCAAGCTCATTTACAAGGAGGTCTTGGGTAGGACAGCATACAGAGTTTAAAGACAATGGTACAGAGATGGACAAGACATAGCAATAATTCACAGAAGAGCAAGCACATTGAATTCATATGTCTAACAACTTTATAAACTGCCAATGTGTAATCCGTCATTCGGATTATGTGCCACCATAATTCTGCTACATATATCCTGCCATACCTTGATGGCACGGTCCCCTAGTTCTCAGCCTGGGTGCCTTCATAACCAATGTACTTTGTACACTTTTTACATTGTTTTTTTTTTTTTGCTTTCTCTGGAATTGATTTCTTGTACTTTGCGTTTTACTGTTCATGTACATGCAGCTGTTGTTGACACTTTATATGTTATTGCTGTTTCACTCTCTGTTGTAGCCCCTCCCCCGGTCGCACCAGGTCAGTGTGCCTACTGCAGACACCAAATCTTACATCAATAAATAAACAAATAACTGTGTGCAGCCTCCAACAGATGCACATTCCTCGGGGGGGGGGGGGGCTGCAGTACATGATGCTGTTCAGCTAATGCCGAGTGACAGGCGGGGGAGGATGGAGCCGGGCAGCACAGACCCTCTCATTTTTGTCCCTTCCCAACACTGCGTTGGGTGCCGAGGGGTGGCAGCACCCCTGGCCCAATGCAATGTCGTCATCTGCAAGGGTCTTTTTGCCGCCTGTACCTCCCTGACAGCTGCTACTAGGTTTGACACTAGTCTTGGTTTGGGGATTCCTGTCTTGTAGCAGTCCCACCACAGGGGGTTATTCATGGGTAGTGAGAGGCTGCACTCAAAGAGGGTTCCATGGAGGCAGGAAGGTGTTGCAGCAGCGACATAAGAGTGTAGGGGATGGAGGGGAGGGGGGGTAAAATCAGATGAAACAGAATTTGGAAAAAAAATTTGACATGAAGAGCATTTTCCACAGAAACAAATCTCTGAAATTTCCTGCAGTTCAGGCACAGCAATCATTTCTCTAGAGCAGAAACAAAAAGATAGCCGATGATGGCAGAAAAAGGACAAACAGTCCACCTAGTCTGTCCATGTTACCCTATCATATCCCCAAGGACCTATTGCCTCTGTGGGGTCTACGCATAACCTATTCCCCTTTTTGTTCACCACGTTTCCCCCTCCCTCGTCCTACTGAGTAACTACTGTACCCTTCGCTCTACCCCAGTGGTGTTAGAAGCTGTTTATAGTTCAGATGCCCACAACCTCTGCCAGCAGACCATTCCATGGCTTAACCACTCTTTCTGCAGTGTAATACTTCCTCACATCCTTTTAAAATCTTCCCCAATCAGCCTCCATTTGTGACCTCGTGTCCTAGCTTCTCTGTTCCTGCTAAATAGTTCCTCACAGTTCACTATGTTTATTCCTTTCAGGAACTTGAAGGTCTCAATCGTACCCCCCTTCCCCCATCTGGTTTTGAGTGAATACATGTTCAGTGCCTTTAGTCAATGCTCATAGGATCTGCCTTCCTGGCCCCGAATCCTCTTGGTCACCCTGCATTGTACCCTCTCTAGCCTATCCTTGCCCTTTTTAGGTGGGGACTCCAGAACCAGGTACAGTACTCCAGATGTGGCCTTACCAGCGACCTATACAGAAATAACAGTACCTCCTGCTTCCTACTGTCAAACCCTCTCCCAATACACCCTAGCATCCTGTTGGCCTTGTCGTAAGCCTCGTTACACTGGCTGGTTTGTTTAAGGGAGTCACAGACAATGACGTGTAGGTCCCTTTCCTCTGATATGTCCAGCTGAACCCCTCCCATCCAGTATTCTGTTATGGGTTTTTTTTCCATAAGTGCTTCACTTTGCACTTCTCGGCACTGAATTTCATACCACTCTGGACCAATTTTCCAGCCTTTTCTTTTTTTTCTACATTTATTTTCAATTTTTCTGTTTTCTCCCTACCCCCCTGAGGCCTGGCGTACACATGCATGTCTGGCGTGTGAAAGGCTGCCTTTTATGCCAGGATCCGTGGCCCCTTCCACCCCTCCCAGACTTCTGTGCCGCCCGTCACTCACTTATGCACCCACTGGACCTCCATTCGTGGGAGCGGGACTATGGACGGCGGGCATCCACTCTTGGAGGAGAGCCATAGCTCAATCCCGGTCCAGGCCCCCCAATTGAGATGGCACCTCGACGAGCGCGAGGTTGTTCGAACCGGTCGCTGGCATAGCCACAGGTGAGTGGCCACCTCAGCCCTCTCTTGCCACTGGCTGGCCCATTTTCCAGCCTTTTCCAGTCTCTCTGCAATTCTCTTATCCCCTCTACATTGTCAACTCTACCAGTTTAATGTCATCTGCAAAAAGATAAAACCTGCCCTGAATTCCCTCTTCTGTGTCATTGTGAATACATCAGAGAAGACACGGCCCTTCACAGATCCCTGTGCTACTCCACTAGTGACCTCTCTTTCCTCTAATCTAACCCCAGTCACCACAACTCGCTGCTGCCTCTCCTCCAAGCAACTCCCTACCTACTTTACTATTTCCACAGCTGTACTCAGATCCTCCATCTACTTCAGCGGCCTTCAGTGTGGCATCGAGTCGAATGCCGAGCTGAAGTCGAAGTACAGTAAGTCTACTACATGCCCCTTGTCAGCTACCCTGGTTACCCAGTCAAAGAATACTGTCAGGCTGGTCTGACAAGACCTCCCTGCCACAAACCCGCAGTACATGCTATCCTGCAGCCCACTGATCTCCAGGTATTCCACTGGGTCCTTTTTGACTAGTGTCTCCATCAGTTTCCTGTCTATAGTTTCCCAGCTGCTTCCTGTCTCCTCCTTTGTGCAGCCGAACTACGTCCACCATCTTTCTGTCCTTGGGAACCACCCTTTGGTGTAAAGTTATTAAATAGCCCCACCAGGGGTTTAGCTAACGCCAATGCCAGTTTCCTTAGTACCCTCAGATGCATCCCATATGGCCTCAAGGCCTTGTTTGCCTTCAGGGCTGCTAACCCTTTTCTGACTCTTTCGTTGCTACACTTCTTCAGCCTCATTTATGTGACCCCTCTATCAGCTGCCTTTATGCCACTGTCTGGCAAGGGCCTGCTGTCCTCCATAGTGAATACCGAGCAGAAGTAGTGGTTTAGCAAGGCTACTTTTGCCCATCTTCCCCTATTACCCAGCCTCCCCCTCCTTAGCCTGACAATCCCCCTCCCAACTTTTTTTCCTAATCTCTAAACCCCTCCTTTTGACCTCTCTGCCATACGTAGTTCTGTATTTGCCTTGTGATCTTGACTGCCCTCTTGGCCTCTTTAGTTTTTCCTGAAACTTGTCCCATTCCTTATCCCCCGTTTCTCTTTGTACTTTATAAAGGCCTTCTTTTGGACCTCGCTGAGCTTTTTTCAGAGACCCAAATTAGTCGTTTGTACTTGTTTGTCTTGATAACTGTTCTGGCACATTTTAATTGCCATGAGAATGGCACCTTTCATGTCCCTCCTCGTTCTTGTACTCCCCCGATGCTGTCTACCCCAGCTAACCAGCCCAGGACTAACATACTAATTGCCAGCAGATTAGGCCTTACGGTCTATCAAGTCTGCTCGAACCTCAGATCCCTAGTTGGATACCGAGGCCTCACCCCCCCCCTTGTGTTCCAGAAACCCCTATCATCCATCCCCACCCCCCCGGGCCAGGCCATCATCTGATACATCCGCTTTCTGTGTCTGTCCCACCCTCTCTTGAAGCCCTCCACTGTGGATCTCTGAACCAGCTCGCCAGGCTGCGCGTTCCAAGGATCCACCACCCTCTCAGTGAAAACCTCCTCCTCCCCCTCACCCTTCCACCTTCCAACTTCAAACCATGCCCTCTGGTGATACCTCCCTGTTTTAGTCTAAAGATCCCCTCCGTGTTTACCCTATTTATTCCCTTGAGGTACTTGAAGACCTCAATCATGTCCCCCTGCCTCTCCTCTCCTCTCCTCCCCTCCAATGAAAACAGGCAGAGCTCCTCAAGTCTGTCCTCATACGTCAAATCCCCTAGTCCTTGTATCATCTTAGCTGCCCTCCTCAGTACCCTCTCCAGGAGCTGTATGTTCCTCTTCAAGTGTGGTCTCCAGTACTGTACACAGTACTCAAGGTGTGGTGTAACCAATCCATTGTACAGCGGCAGAATCACTTCCCTGCTCCTAGAGGTGATCCTCCTTACGATGCATCCCAATATCAATCAATCAATCAAAATCTTTATTTATTCAGGCGAACATCATTGAGCATAGCTCATTTACAAGATGGACCTGAGTGGTCATAACAAAAAGGTTACAGATTGTATACAAAAACATGATATTGAATAAGCACAAATACAACCATTTATGAGTGAGATAGATGTACAAATATTTACATATATACAAGGCAAAGGACAGTAAACCTAAAACCTAATAAAGGAGAGAAACAAACAGTCTAGCAGGGATAAGGCTTGGATAATGGTACATGGGTGGGCATATATGTATGAGGTTTGATGGGGAAAGGACCAGAGGAATGATAGAAGAATAGGGAGGAGCTTTAAAAGAGGGTGGAGGAGAGAGGGGTGTGGGAGGGGTGGGGGTGTGGGAGGACTAGGCCTTGTGGAAGCAATTGCATGAATCTAGGATTAGGCTGGTATACAGCTTTTGAAGGATGTGAGAGGAATCAGTGTATCCATTTCAATGACTTTTGGATAGAATTCAGATAAGTGCCAGGGAATAACTGATTGCAGCTCTTCCATACCGGGTGCAGGTGATAGGAATCTTCAGCAGGATCAGTTTGTTGATCCTCAAGGTGTAGGACCTGGATGTGATCCGGTTGAAGCAGTCTGAGATGTAGGAAGGAGTTTGTTTGTCAGAGCTTTGTAGATCCAGATAGCAGCATTTTTTTTTCTTCTATGTTGCAGGGATGTCCAACTGACTGCATTGTAGAGAGAGCAATGATGGGTGCTAGAGGGAAGGTCAGTAATGAATCTAATAGCTCTATGATACAGGGTGTCTAATTTGTTTAGATTTGTTTATCCTGTTTGCTTTGCTAGCCGCTCTATTGCACTGCTCAGAGTTATTCATACATGCATCCACCATAACCCCTAGGTCTTTTTGCCCTGTTGAGGCCTCCAGTGCCTCCCCTCCCAGGGTGTTCCTGTGTTTAGGGTTTCCCCACCTAAGATGTAACACCTTGCACTTGGTGATATTGAAATTTAATTTCCATGTGTGAGCCCACCTTTCCAGGGTGTCCAGGTCCCCTTGCAGGGCCAACCTCCCCTCTTCCCCCACAGCTACTGCTCCCATCTTGGAGTCGTCAATGAAGAGACTCATTTCACACCCTATACCCTCCCTGATGTCCGATATGTATGCATTAAACAGGATAGGACCCAGGACTGAGCCCTGCGGTACCCCACTACCGACCTCTCTAGGGTTCGAGAGCTCCCCACCGACCACTACTCTCTGAGTGTGTCCAGCTAGCCAGTTTTCAATCCACCTGACCATCAAAGGGCCTACTCTCAACCCCGTCAGTTTCTCCACCAGACCATCGTGGGGGACAGAGTCAAACGCCTTGCTGAAGTCCAAGAATAATACATCCACAGGCTTTTCCCTGTCCAGTTCTGAAGTTACCCATTCGTAGAACTCCACAAGATTGGTTTGACATGATCTACCTGGCACAAACCCATGTTGCCGAATATCCAGACCTTCCACCTCCTCCAAGTACACCTCCAATCGTTCCTTTAGTGTGCTCTCCATTAATTTTCCCACCACCGAGGTCAAACTGATGGATCTATAGTTACCTGGTATTTCCCTCGACCCCCCCCTTTATGGATTGGCACCACATGTGCCTCTTGCCAATCCCTAGGTACCCTCCCTGTCTCTAGCAACCTGTTGAAGAGCTCCGCCAGGGGTGCAGCCAGTATGTCCGCCAATTCCCATAGTACTCTCAGATGAATGCCATCTGGCCCATGAGATTTATCTTTCTTTAGGGCCTCAAGGGCTAACCACACCCTTTTGGTGGAGATAGCATCATCCCTCATTTGGTTGAAATACTCTCTTCTGAAGTTTAACACCTCAGATTTCAATGAGGGATTGCTGATGCCCAGGGCCAACTCAGACCATACAGTATTGTGGTTGCTGGACTCCACTGGTTCCTCAACCTACATTCCATCTATCCTTTTCAAGTTGATGAGCACGTCGAGAATGGTTGATTGTCTAGTTGGTTCCCTGTCCTGCTGCAGCAGCATGCAGTCTTGGACAGTATCAAGCAGGACCTGGCTTCTGGGATGGCTCAGCTGATGTCTGGTAGGCTGGATCTCCTACTACTTCAGCCTCCCCTTTTGCTGCCCCCTTTTGTACTTCTGCTCCTAGCTCCTCATCCTCACCTCTCCCTGCCCTGGTGACCTGTAAACCACCCCCAAGTGAAGTTTTCTACCTGATGACTCTGTGAGTTGTACCCACAGTGGTTCTGCCACCCCTTTCCCTTCAATGGATGCATCCTCTACTGCCGTTATTCCTGCCCTGATGTAAATGGCCACCTCTACCCATCCATCGTGCTTCTATGAGGTATATCCAGGAACCGCCAGGTCCCAGTCATTCCCATTGGTCCAATTTTCTGTAACAGCCACTACAGCCAGCCCAGAGTCTGCCATCAGTGCCTGGAGTTTGCTAGTTTTATTACCCAGGCTCCTGGCGTGGCGGCTCCAAAGGTATACAAACCAGCACAAATGGGTATTTTAAGGGTGGTACGCATATGGGGCTGGAAGCCCTAACTATGCACAAAATTCCAAAAAGTGTAAATGTACTTAAAAAATCAAACTGGTCTCTTCAAAATACATATTTGTTCAAAAATAACAGCTTTATTGTGTCAGACCACATAATGCACCACATAAAAAGCAATTGCACTTCCAAGGAAACGGACTATTGGGATATATCCTACAACTTAGACCAGCTCTGCTAGAACAAACCGCATTGCTAGTGGCCCAGTTTTGCAGTGGGGCTTCGCTGCTGTATCTAGTTTATTTATTTAAACACACCATTGCAGCACATCCAAAGAAAACGCTGAAGTCAGACACACTATACCAAAAACACAAAAATAAAATATTACCATAAAAAGTTAACAATCCTGCAACTAATACAGTTCCCCATCTAGCTAAATAAAAAAATTGGAACACAGATTTAGTTTCTAAAAATTTAATGAAACTTCTTCACTAAATTAATATAAATTATTATACAGAACAACCGGAATGCTTTCTTTTTTCCTACTTATGCCTTATTACAAAAACATGTTTACGCCAGTGCTACAAATCTTCTAATCTGTGTGCAAAGTGCTTGTGTCTGTGACATCATGTGCCAAGAATGCAAAATAAAGGAAGAAAAATACCTGTCCCCAAACACAATGTAGCAGAAAACTTTCTTTTACCTCTCTTAATTGCCATATTTGAAACTTTATTTTGCATTCTTAGTACATGGTGTCCGAGACGCAAGCACTTTGCTCAGAGATGCCAACAGTGAAGCTGCACAGATCAACTGGACCGCTACATAGATGACTGTGTGGGGGCCACCTCCTGCTCCAGGGTCACCCTTCAAGTCTTCCTCGACAACTTTACCACGGCCCATCCTTCCCTTCAATACACTGTTCAAATATCCTCCTCTAGACTGCTTTTTCTGAATATTCAACTTTCAGTACAGAACACTGGTCTGAAGACATCAGTTTATTACAAACCCACTGACTCTCACAGTTTCCTCCTCCACAGCTCCTTCCATTCTAAACATGCCAAGAATGGCCTGCCTTAGTCATAGTTTCTTAGACTTCGCAGGTTACAGTGAAGAGGATGATTTTGCTGAGCAGGCCCAAATAATGCATAGTTTTTTTATTAAAAGGGTATGTACAGAGCACTCTCCTGGGTCAGTAATATGTCCCGTAACCTTGACCCCCACAGGAAGGATACTGTCACGCAAGAACAACGGCAAATTCCACTAGTGCTTCCTTTCCATCAGAGTACACCTTCTTTTCACAGGATCATCACCAGTAACTTTCCTATTTTGCAAACTGACCCCAGCATTGTTGCTTCCTTTACAGAACCCCCTATTGCCTCCTACTGCAGGCCACCCAACCTACGGAATCTCCTGGTAAAAAGCAGCCTGCCTACTCCTAACAGTTCCTCCCTATCAGGTACCAAACCTTGCAACAGAACTCGCTGCTACACCTGCAAATTTGTTTCAGGTGTGACTGAAATTCGGGGTCCTACAGGTGTTTTTCACATCACCAAGGAATTCTCATGCACCTCCACTAATGTGGTATATTGTATTCTTTGCAGGAAGCATGCAGCTATTTACATCAGAGAGGTTGGTAGATGCCTTGCTGACCATTTCAGGGAACATTACAGGGCAGTCAGGAATGGAGACATTGATAAACTCATTGTATCCCACTTTATCTCCAGGGACCACAGTGTCAATGACCTTTCTGTCTGTGTCCTTCAGCAGGGCTTCTGACCATAGAAAAAAACATGGAGACCAAGCTGCTCATCCGCCTTGGCTCCCAGCAGCCCTCCGGTTTAAATGATATACTTATTTTCTAGTAACATCTTTCAGCCACCCCTGGTTTTCCCTAAAGTCTGTTTGTACACATTTCATTTCTTTTTCATTTTCACCATGTCTCTATCTCTGTCTCCTTTCTCCACATTTGTTACCTTTCAGCCTTCCTATTAGGCCCTGTTAATCAGTCCCCACCTGGGGACTTCTCTAGCTCATTCACTCCTATTATGCGTTGGCTTTCCCATCATCACCTTTTTGTTTCACAGAATCTCTCTTAATCTTGCCATTTATCACTTCTCCCAGAGCCTCCCCCCAACACACATATATCCCTTATTTTACCTCCCCTCTACACTAACTTTGTTGTTTTTCTCTTTTAGATATTTCCTGAAGAAGACCCAAGGTCGAAACGTAGATTATTAACTCTATTTTCTATTTTCAGTGTGCATTTAATATAACCATTTTGTTTTGCTTTCAGACCACATGCTGACAGAGCACCTTGTTTTAGTTTTCACACGTGTCATGTGGTTTGTTCGAGCAGAGCTGGTCTGAGTTGTAGGATATAGCTGAAGTGTCTATTTCCCTGGAAGTGAAATTGCCTTTTAAGGTGGTGCATTATGTGATTTGACACAATGAAGCTATTATTTTGAACAAATATGTATTTTGTTGGACACAATTTTTGGAAGAGATCTGTTTAATTTTTTGAGGGTTTACACTTTTTGGAATGGAGGCCCCCCCCCCACCACCACCCAATGTTACGCTCACAATTCCTTGATATCCTAGGTGTCTTGTGTTTTTCTGGCCTAACAGATCTGCACTCCCTGGTCCCCTGAACTGGACTCTGCTACTTCTTACACTCGCCCCATCCCTGGGGGAGTCCTGTCAGGTTCCCCTACCCTACTTCTCAACTGTGAATCCCTAGCCACAGCCCCCCACCTCGCAGTTAAACTGTCTGCCAGCGTAGACATCAAACCTCAGCCCTAATGCACTAGTCCCTCTCTTGTCTGGTGGACACCATCACCTTTGAAGAGCCTCCTGTCCCAGAAGCCCCCAAGTCCCCTACCAGAGCTTGCCTGCTACACTGCCCACAAGCACTCAATCTCCTCCTGCCTCACTCTATCCTCCCCCTTCTCCCTACCCCAGACAGGGAGGATCTCAGGAAAGGTCAAGGAAGCAGAGTGTTTCCTCAGACTGTCCTCCAGCCTCTGGAAGTCCCACTTCACTGTCCCCACAGGTCGGTTCACCTGATTGTTGGTACCAATGTGTGTCAACATTCCCTGCTCCCTCCTTTACTATCCTCCCTATCATCTCCCATCCCCAGCTCGCTAATGCTCCAGGCAAGCATCTGACCACCCCCTCGGCTGATGATCCAGGCAGGCATCTGACTACCCCCTCGGCTGATGCCAGGCACGTATCTGACCACCCCTTCAGCTGGTGCCCCAGGCAGGCATCTGAACGCCCACTCAGCTGATGCTCCAGGCAGGTATCTGAACGCCCACTCGGCTGGTGCCCCAGGCAGGCATCTGACCACCCCCTCAGCGTATGCTCCAGGCAGGCATCTAAACGCCCACTCGGCTGATACTCCAGGCAGGCATCTGACCACCCCCTCGGCTGCTGCTCCAGGCAGGCATCTGACCACCCCCTCGGCTGCTGCTCCAGGCAGGCATCTGACCACCCCCTTGGCTGATGCTACAGGCAGGCATTTCACCAACCCCTTGGCTGATGCTCCAGGTAGGCATCTGACCATCCACTCGGCTGATTCTCCAGGCAGGTATCTGACCACCCCCTCAGCTGCTGCTCTAGGCAGGCATCTGACCACCCCCTTGGCTGATGCTACAGGCAGGCATCTGACCATCCACTCGGCTGATTCTCCAGGCAGGTATCTGACCACCCCCTCAGCTGCTGCTCTAGGCAGGCATCTGACCACCCCCTTGGCTGATGCTCCAGGCAGGCATCTGACCACCCCTCAGCTGCTGCTCCAGGCAGGCATCTGACCACCCCCTCGGCTGCTGCTCCAGGCAGGCATCTGACCACCCCCTCGGCTGCTGCTGCTCCAGGCAGGCATCTGACCACCCCCTCGGCTGCTGCTCCAGGCAGGCATCTGACCACCCCCTCGGCTGCTGCTCCAGGTAGGCATCTGACCACCCCCTCAGCTGCTGCTCTAGGCAGGCATCTGACCACCCCCTTGGCTGATGCTACAGGCAGGCATCTGACATCCACTCGGCTGATTCTCCATGCAGGTATCTGACCACCCCTTCCCCTTTTCTGCACTGCCCATCACCCTCTCTATACCACCTTACTCCCTGTTGTCACCATGTCTTCTTTCCCTCCACTTCACGGACTCATAGCCTCCCCCACACACACACACAACTTCAGAGTCAGGCTCCTGTACATTTTCCAGGGGTGCAATGCGATTTGCCATCTGTATCTTTTGCTTATGGCTGACTACTGTGTGACTGCCTCTGCCACCTGATCTCCTCCACCTCCCCTTCCCTACCACTATCCATCCCCGAACCAGTAGGCCCATGGGTAGTGGGGGGGGACTACATATTTACCCTCAGTTGCCTTCCGCAATCTGAGATCTCATGAATCTGGTCTCCTTTCCCAGAGTGTCTGTACTCACCAGTACAGAGCCACCTGCTGGAAACAGCAGAGCAGCCAGGACACAACACAATCCAGTAAGTGCACACAAGGGTTCAGTTAACTTTTTTTGGATGTCAAAAACGTCCAGGAGTCCAGATTTGGAAGTCATTCCAGACTTTTTGAAATGTAGAGACTTCCCACATCCCAAATTTTGGAAGTCATTATTCTAAAAGGTACAACATTCTGGGAGGTGAAAATAATACATTACAGTTAAAATATCCTTTCCTTCAGAAAAATCCATCATCTTGGACTGCATGTCCATACAGTTCAATGCAATCTGAGATCTGAGGTTGGTACTTTGGAAGTTAAATCTCTTGATGGATTACGGTTTGACTATGTTGATACATTTCAATATCTTGGGGTATTACTAGATTCTCATCTAAGTTATGAATCTCATTTTTTGAGGGTTACCTCAAGAATACATTGTAGATTAGGTTCTTTGTACAGAATCCGTTCATTTCTTATTCCTGAGTCTAGGCTGGTTATTTCAAATTGCTGCTTACTTCTGTTGTGAACTATGCAGCTATGATTACTGACACTGCTTCTGCGACAGTGATTTCAAAGAAATCCACTTTACTTCACTTGATAGCTAAGTTTGCTTTAAATTGTTCTAAGTCATCTCATCATTGTGTGATTTTGAAAGAAATGGGCTGGTTACGGTTTCATTAAATTTCCAATACTGTGTGGCCAAGTTCATATATAAAGTCATGGACTCTGGAATTCCACATAGTATTTCAAAGTTTTGAGACCATATATTGATGGTCATTATTCTAGACATAGGTCAGACAGTAGGTTTCTCGAGATTCCTTTTATGAAATCTAAAAGTGGACAAGATCCTTTGCTTATATTGCTCATTTATTTGGAATGAAATTCCTCAAGATATTAGGTGGTTGTGTTCTGTCAAAAGTTTGCCGATGCATTAAGGATGTATTTGAATCTCAATTTAATTGTAACTGTTTTTTATGAATTTTTTTTTATGAATTTTATACGTAACAAAGACATTTTTGTCTGCAATTTGCTGTATTGTATATGTATGTTTGATTATGTATTGTCTGTATGCAATATATGTGGGTCGCACCTGTAAAAGGAACTTGTTTCCAGTGTGCTTACCCGTTAAGCGAATAAACAAACAAACAATCTTATTTCCTTTTTTTATACTTTAGGAGTCAAAACACTTTCTCCTCCATTTGGGAAAATGTTGCCTCATCTTTACAAAACAAATATGTTCTAAGTGGAGTTGACTGAATCCCTGAGGGCAGATAAATTCCACCACAGTCATGCTGCTTAAATCATGCGAAAACAGCCTGGACTTTCAGTATGCCTGTCCCTTTCGGGCTCTTCAGTCCCAAGACCCCCTCATCCACTGCACTGAGGTACAGACAGACAATAATACCCAACTGTAAAGAGAAGCTGGTTCACACACCTCGTGGGTGCTGGGACATCTTTGGGTATGAGAGTGAAGAAGCTTGAGGGTCTCACTGATTTTACAGCACCCCACACCATGTGTGAACCAGGGAGATTGTCTCAGTTTTTTTTTTTTTTTTTTACAATATGCTGCAGAGCACGTGTTAAGCACTTTGCTTAACTTTTGTAGATCAGCGTTGTGAGGTCCAGTCCAAATAGAAAGTTCAGACCGAAACTCTGTTTGTCCCACTGTTTAAATCAAATTCTTTTTTATTTATTTATATTTTCCACCTTGCCTCAGATGGCCCCCATCCGAGGTCCACTGGGACCTACCACCAGCCAGTAGCCTCAGGGCTTCCCCCCCCGGCCCAACAGGGTCCCCCAATCTGCCGCTGTAAACTAGATCCTGCAGTTGGACCAGTGAGCCCAGCTAGTCGTGTGCGGATCCTGCGAGAGTCCATGCACCATCCTGCTACAGAGGGTTCCCTAGTTCCCCCCCCCGAGGGGCACGGCGTGCAATGATGCCATGATGCATGACCCACGCTCCTGTGTGCCATACATCGGTGTCTTCCCTATCCCATTCACGCGGTGCCTTCCCCCAGCTTACTACCAGGGGCCCAGCATACACCAGGCTTTACATTCCCTCCCCCCCATACAGTGGTCATCCAGATGCTCGATCCTCCTCCCACCGGCCGGCCCTCCAACGGCCTGAGTTCGCTACAAAACACGGGTCACTGGCATATGAGCAGTAGTGCTACCACTGCGCTAGCGAGCCGGCCTGTTTGAATCTATTTCACTGTGTTTCTGACTGCATGCTACGAACCATGTTCTTCATGTATGTTAAGAGTGACTTTTAGAATCCACTGGGAAAACAAGCTCCCCCTGCACTATATCACTATATAGCCATTGTTTGCCATTCTGCCCCGTTGTTTTTGTCAAGAACCAAGCTCCATAGTACCCAACTCAGAGAACCAGGACCCACAAATGGGACGGATTTCAGTTCCAGAACACAGCAGTGACTCCAAGAACCACACCAGCTGCCAGTGCCTCTGGATATCAACAAGCTGGACATCCTAGCACCACAGAGTGCCCCCCCCCCCCCATGTTAGTACAACAACCTTTTCATTGGCAGAATCATTCTACAAGATTTCTGGGCAACAATCCTGCCAAAAAAAGAAACAATACAGATTCTGAGATGTTAAGAGACCTATCTTGACATCCCAGGACAAACTTATGAAAAATGTTTAAGATATCCAACACGTTCCATTTTGTACAGTATATTTTCTGAATTTTATGTCACCAGTTTCGTTTTTAAGTATGCAAAATACCTTGAAAACAGGCTCGGTGCCCACTGGACGTCATCTGCTCTTGCTGTGCAATTACACCTGACATTACAGTCCTGACTGTGACATCATAATCACCTCCACAGCAACAAACTGTGATGTCACATGCAGACAAGCAGCCAGACCAGATAGTGTCAAGGGGGCAGGCAGGGTCGGTTTCAGCAGGATTAGTGAAGTTATGGGACCCCCTACTTGACCAGCCTTCACCTTATGCTTGACTATAGCCTTTAAGTGCAAAATGTTATTTTCTTTTCATTACAACCAGTGGCATATTTATATTTTTTTGGAGGAGACAGCAGAGTTACTCCTTGGGGGCTGTTCATCCCATCCACTGCTGCCCAGCTGCCTCTTATTGGCTGGGTCATAACTTGGTGAGACAATTCATGACTTCATGATGCCACATTAGAAGGAGCGGCATAGCTTTTTATTGCTGTTTTAAGAAGACAAAAAACAACTTTTAAAAACTAAAACTGCTCTGGTTGGGGGCCCCCCCAGGAGTAGGGGACTCCCAGCAACCACAGGGTTCAATGGTGCCTACAACCAGCTATGGGAGCAGGGATCTGTTCTCATGTGAATGTGCATAGTTATTATAAAAGGGGGAGCTAAATACAGGGAACATGTGAAATAGAAGCAGAAATGTGCCCCCCCCCCCAATTTATTTTGCCCGAATTTTCCCTGGGAGATGGGGGCCTTTTATGAAAGACCCCCGTTTTAGCACCCATGCTCCCTCACCTGATATCCGACAGACGGAGTGATAATCCTCACAGCAGTCCCCGGTCTTCTGACAGTAGGTATCACAGTAACACAGCGCCCTCCTCTCTGAATACTCAAAACATTCATTTTTCCTCCCTGTGCAGCATTTTGGGTTCTCCCTTCTGGCACAGCCAGCCTCCGTCCTCATTAGGAAACCAGCCATAATCAGAAGTCCTAAGCTGCACCACCAACAGCCTTTAATTGCGACAAGATTCTCCATGGTACCACTCAGGTTTTTTTTTGGTCTTTTTAAGTGAAGCTGGGCTGTGTGCACGTGCCAGGAGTTTCCTTGGCAACAACTTTTATACAATCCACCGTTTACCTGATCCCAGCAAAGGTGACAAATTCAGGTTACAATGACGTCAACATTGTTCCTGTTTGTAGTCAGCAGTTTCAGGATTACAACTGACACATAAAGGTCACCAAACTAGTAACCTTTTGCTTTTGTTTTTTCCCTTACTTCAGACAACAAGGTAAAGATTAGTAAAAGTTAAAACTGAGCCTAGGTCCCTTTACACCATTTAGCCTGTAGATAGAGAGAGAGAGAGCCAGCGAATGAGCTGCTCAGCTGGTGCACAACTTGCTCCCCCCGTTAATTCAGTCTCTCTGGAAATGTAAATGTCAGTCCTGATGTGCTGTTCTTTATAACAGCGTGCACACTCACACACACCCGCACACATCCACCAGGGGAAAGCAGTAAGGTAGTCTGGCAGCAGAAATTCAATTGGCTGGACAGTTAAAAAGGCCCAGTTCCCGCCTCCTTTTTTTTGTTGTATAGGCCTCAAGTTTCTTTCTGGGTCCTAAAGTCTGAAGAGTGTGTTCCTCCTACTCCTCTGCTTGCAGTAAGATGCACATCACAGAAGCTGGCATCAGTACTGTAACCAACGATTTTGGAATTATAGGGGACTTGCCAGGGATCAGCCCCCATAGCTCTGAAAAGAGCCCCAGTAGCTCACGCATCACAGCCATTGACTTATAATTGGAAGGAGGGCCCAGTTTAAAGATAGGACCCTTTTGGGACCCCACACCTCATTAAGTGCAATTCCAATGCTAAACCACTTTTCATTTCTTTTTTGGTTTTCTTAATTATTCATGTTTTTCCTCCTGTTTTACCCTGGCTGCCCCAGATGGTCCTAGCTTGGCCAACCTCCAGCCTCAACAACCTTCTCCTTGGCCAAGAAGTCCCCCCCCCCCCAACAAACACACAACTTACCCCATGTCAGGGCCTGAGTACTCAGTTAGTTGCCAGTGGGGGCATGGTACAGAGAGTGCTAGAAGGCCGTTTGGCTGTCTGGGGGAGGTTTCTTATTGGCCCCTCCCTACAGAAGGACAACATCAAGGACTCTTAAACACATGCTCGAAACTGCATGCTGACACAAAGCTTGTTGGCGCCCTCCCTCCAGCACTGCTATGCACTGGATAACTGTATAGTCCCCAAAGGAAAGTTGTCCAGTTGCAAAGGAGGCAAGAAGTGCAGGTCCTTAGGGGCTCCCTGTACAGTCCACAGAGGTACGGAGTTCAGTCTGGGGGGAGAAGTGCAGACGATGCTGTCCACAAGGGTCACTGTACAGTCCATGGAGACAAGGTGTCCAGCCCTAGAGGGGGAGAACTGCAGACCACGTGGATCCACAAGGGACCACTGTACAGTCCACAGAGGTACGGTGTCCATTCTCAGATGCAGGAGCAAATGCAGGCCCACAAGGGGTCATTGTAAAGTCCATGGAGGCAAGGTGCCTAATCTTGCTGAGACTGGCACAGACCAGGTGGTGCGCATGTACTCTGGCCTGCCAGACAGCAACAGACCGCCACTGTTGTCAGCTGGAAAGTTAGCAGCTCTCCTTCTCTCCCAACTAAAAGAATGATCGTTCCGGGGGGGGGGGCATGTGAAAATTACATTAAAGCAGCAGTGCAACAAAACTGGGCAAAAATGTTGATCCTTCCCTTTTTCATTATAAGATTCCAGGCATCTTACAGTTTTATTTGGTGGTAACATTTTTAGTTCCACCAAAATTTGAGTATTTCATAAATGTTTTAATTTAGTTTCTTCTCAAAGAAAAAAATACGGCTGCTATATTTGACTTAGGAATACCATTGTAAACCTGGTAAGAGTTAGGACCGAGAAAAGAAAACTATTGTGCACAACTTAGGAGGTACCTAAAAAAGCAGATTTGACAGGTCTGCGAATATATTATATTACTGTGGTTGAAACTAGCTTTTTTGGAAAAGCATTTTTCATTGCACTGCTGCTTTAAGACAAATCTGCAGAGACAGTAAGGAACGAGGGGGTATTAAGGGTTGATGAGTATTGGGGGTGAACTCCCTGATGACTTCGCAGCGGCAGCGGTCAGAGAGGGACACTTGCAAAAATAAGCAAATTACATTACTTCACCGTGATGGGTCCAAATCGGAGGAAGGTCAATTTATCTGAAACGTACTAAATTTCTATGTCAGGAAAACAGGAACAAGTAGTACCCGTACGTATGAGAGCCAGGCAACGATGCCACAGCAAGACTTGAAAACAGGAACCATGCTGGTTTCAGAATATATCACAACTTTCTTCCATCAAAGATTAAAAAGCAGCTGCAACATGGACACCCAGATACCATCGTTTGTGCAGGCTTGGCTATCATCTTTGATAAGCCTTCGAGCCTCAGTAAAACATATGGTATGAGGGGTATCCGTGTTGCTCTCTTTTAACGTCTGATGGAATAAACTTTCTTGTGATATTCTGAAAAAGCATGGTTCCTGTTTTCCAAGGAAGTGCATGTTGCTGCTCAACAGAGTATTGCATTTGTTTTCTTTTTGTGCACATGTCACTACAGCAGATCACTGTTATTTTTATTTATTTATTTATTATTTGAATTACCTTTGAGCCAGAGGCTCATTTACAGAGGTTCCACGACAAACACATTATACAGAAGATTAACAACAGTTAGAGAGTAAAGAAAAGTACACAGTACTCCTCTTGTCAAAACGTTACAATTAATACAGCAGGCTAAAGGTGGTAAAAAAAGGGGTGGTGATAGAGGGAAAGGTAGAGAGGAGGGGGAGAGAAAGTGAGAGGAAGAGTCAAACCTGTTTTAGAGCAGATCTTTTGTCCAAGTGCCTGGTTAGTATTTTTTGAAAGGTTACTGATAAGAGTCTAAGTGCAACCTTGGGGTATGTTTGGGCTGTGGGGCCCCAGGTAGGAGGAGGGCAGGAATGTTTTATCACGTAACAATGGCCTTCCATGGTTTTTAAGAAAAGCCAGACCATTCTCCCTTTGTTTTTTGGATCTGAAATACAAACATTTATATAAAAACATCAAATGTGAGCCATGTAGTTCTGAGACCAAGTGCTTTATCAGCGTTCTAGTAATCCACTGTAGTGTCCCTCCCCCCATCCATTAGTTTGAATTCCCTCTGGAGGTGGCACGTTTCCTCGATGCATGCCAGAAGTGTCTAGTGGACTCTGAAAGAACCTGGATACAGTTCTAACATGCCCAGCACCTTGCTGCATGGAGAGGTGCTGCTCACTGCATGTTTCCCTGTGTGTGTTCACAGGGTGATGCTGAAACTGCATTTGTGGGGATCATTCCTCTCATCTCCTTCCTCAGCATCAGCTGCATGGTGTCGAATGACAACAGTGCTAAAACAGTGTCCGCTTTCTTTGCCACACAATGTTACTTCTCTTTCTGCACTGCCCTCTGGATGAGAAGAGCTGAAATCCACCCCTTCTAACCTGTCGGCAGGTCACCTCCAGAATCCTGTCCTGTCTGAAAGCTACTGTGAAGACAGTCACACTGGCCCACTAAGATACCTGGAAATTTCCAGGTGGGCCCCATTCTGTTGGGTACACGACCATCTTCTAAACTCTGAAAATCTTTGCATTTATCATCTATTTTCTAATTAAATGATGTATGCTGGTCACTGCAGGCAAATGTAGGATTCAAACAGAAAGCCAGTGTATCACATTTAAGTGGAATAATGCGCCAGCTAGCCCCTCTCCTACTGATTTTCCAGGTGGGCCCCCTGTGCCACAGTCCAAACCTGACTGTGAGTCAGGTATACAATCCACAGCACATCAGATGAGTGCGGTGGGGGGGGGTACATTTGGCTGTGGGTGTAGTTAGGCCTTTTTAAAGGCCTTATGGTGGCTAATTTTGTCCTAACAAACAAAGAAACCTTGGAAAGGGGCAACACTGAGGGGACTTGGGCTGTGCCCTGATAATGTTTGGACTATTTGGTTTCAAATTAGAATTTGTCGTAGGAAAGAAGAAGAATTCTTGCTGGGCTATTTACTTTCATTTGCATGGTGCCCCATGGCCAGGTGGAGTTCAGGAAAGTGCCTCAACACATCTCTGCGTGTGCAGGAGGTTACAGTTGCCTATATAACAGCACAGCTAACACAGAAGCAGCACTGCCCCAGTGCAGTGCTGCAGTTTTAATGTTGGGGAACATAGTTACTGAAGGTAGCAAGGGACTCTAGGTCCATCAAGCTCCCCCCACCCCCACTTCATAAGCAGAGACCAACAAGTACTGTAGGCCCTTCTGTCTTTTTGGTTGGGGGGTGTGCATATATACAGAAAACCATGGCAGTAATTTCAGTCTGATGGGAGCTGCATCCAAAAATAAGAATCTTTTATCTCTTGCTAGCCTTTCCAATTTCTCTAAATTTAAATTTCTTAAAGGGGAACAATTAGCAGTAAAAGCCCCAACCCCACAAGTGGGGCAGAAAGTATCGTAGATTGTATCATACTAATTGTGTTGACATGTAAGCTGACGTTTTCTGTAACTACAAATCCCAGAATCCCCCTGCTGCCGACATCAGAGGAGGGCGGCAACAGTGGGTGATGTAGCAGGGTGCAGTGCATATTAACGTTTTTGTAAGCTCTGATCTTAGGTTTGCTGGTCCTGCTGTCCTCCATGGACTAAGTACAGTCGCAGATGACTGTACTTAGCCCTGGAGAATAGTGGGACTGGCAAACATCTGATCTTGACTATTTGGGTGTGGGGGCTCTTAGTACTGACTCTTCCTCTTTAATTAACTATCTGACTGCCTTCAAATCCCATCATGCGGTCACTTGCTTGAATATACAATGCACAATTTCCATATATTATATACTTGTTACATTTTATATTTTTACTTCCTGATTTTTGTTTTAAATGTTAAGCATATTGAGACACAATTTGTATACAAATAAGCACATAAAAATACACTGCGGTATCAAAATAAATTGTATTTTATAACAGAAAGTATACGAAGAAAAATACATCATAAAACCCTCAGGGAAAGCAGTATAATGCATCATGAATACCAACCACCCGAGTCAATCAGTTTTTGATCATTTCCCTTGGATTTTTAACAGCCAATGAGATCCATGGAATAGTGAGTGGTCTGTAATCACCGGCATACAACCATTTCAAACAGGGTGTTGCAACTACTTAAAGCCGTCCAACATTGTACATTAAGCAACCGCTAAGCCTTCCATTTTTTTGCAACACAAGCAAAAAATAAAAAATAAAACAATTTAGAGAGACTATTATAATAAAAAGCTTAAAAACACTAGATTTACACCAATTATGTTTTACCTTTATTGTTTTCTCGTTATTTTTATTTCGGTTTACTTTCCCCTGCTGCTGATCTACTAAATATTGTAGACAATGCAGCAATCATTTCAAAATGTATCCGACTCTCCCCTGCCAACTGCACAATTGCTGTTTGTGACAACGCAGTCTGTTGTCATGGTGAGCACTATGATGTCAAACAAAGGCACTGTGAGGCTAACAGGGAAGAGGCAAATGTTTTCTATACAAACTTTTTAGACGGACCACCAAGATGTGCTGTAAATCTTGGAAAGGAACAGCGAAAATGAAAAAATGTGTTCTCTAGTAAATTGTAACAGCTGAAACATCTTATTTATTTATGAGAGCCCACGCTGCAGTGTAGAGCTCCTCTTTAGTATCTCCATTTCGGGGCCGTTCTAACAGTCAAGTGGTAGCATGCTGCACTACATGCAGGCAACTCCGGTTCAGATGCAAACCAGGGTCTCCACAATTATGCGTCTCTGGGCTGTGGGTACCTCAGATGGCAATCCTTCCTGGCTGGGAGAGGGGTGGCACCCCAGGTGCGTTCCTGCAGGGACCCCCGTAGTGGGTCAAAAGAGGTAGTTCACCATCTCCTTCACAAGAAGCTGCTTCAGATACAGGCAGCGTGCAGGGGTACTGCGAGGGTAGAGGGAGAAGGAAAACAGGCAAAGAAAAATATACAATCGAAAACATACAATCGTCCAAATGGCAGTAACCATTTCCTGTCAAGCCCCATACCACAGCTGTAGCTGTGATGTGGTTTCTGGGTTGGGAGATCACCAGCTGAGGCCTAACGGTAAGATGAATGTGGAGGTGGAGGGGATAGAAATATACTGTAGGGTTCCCACCTGTAACTGTAGTTCTAGGAGTGGTATACAGTTCGCATCTACACTCTGGCAGTTACCTGCAGACAGAAAATTCATCAGAAAGCCTTGAAGCTATCCTCCAGCTCAACTCTGTGATGTCAGATCTTTGCACACTGGAAGCAGAGCTCTCTGTGCCACTTGCCAGGGGAAGTCGGGTGGGTTGTGTGGATGTGAACTGTGTATCACTCCTAGAACTATGCTCACAGCTGAGTAACCTATATTTTTAAGGGTGTGGCTACAGTTTACTACCCACACTCTGGCAGACTCCAAGGAGTCCTCCATGAGGAGGGGGAAAGGCGCACACCTATTTGGCAAACACAGATTGGAGGACCAAGGAACAAAAGCAACATCCAGATGACTCATGATGTCGATGCTGTAACGGAATGTGAAGGTATGTGCTCGACATCAGGTTGCAGCCCTGCAGATCTCCTGAATGGGGATGTCCATGGAAGAAGCCACCAAGGCAGCGGTATGTCTGGTGGAATGAGCTCTACCCCTTGGGCGGCACCCTATCAGCCATCCAATAGCAGAGGTTGATGCGGGATGTGAGCCACCTGGTAATTATCCACTTTACTCCCAGCCATGTGTTCAGTGTAGTACGAGAGTGCCCTTTGCAGATGCAGCACATGAAGCCTGCAATTGGCTTCCGAGGTGGTGGCAGGGGTTTTTGCTCCCCACTGTCGTTCGTGATTGTGGAGTGCAGCCAAAAGACAATCGGAGAGTAGAAACTCAACAAATGACTTGAAAAGTTGAAGAAATCACCAAAAAGCACTATGGAAAACTAACTCCTTCAATGCCGCAGAACTGCAAAGGTGGAGACCTGTCCCTTCCAGTGGAAAGAAAGATCTGACGTCACAGGGTGGAGCCGGAAGATACACCACCCAGGTGGTGGCAGAAGCTTAGCTCGAAGACTTCAGATGAATTGCCTGTCTCCAGGAAACTGCCAGGAAGTGGACAGTGAACTGTATCCACACCCTTAGAAATGCATTAAAAAACTCAATTTTTCTGTATCGCTGTAATGCCCTCCCATGAGGGACGGTGCTAGTAGTTACTGAACCATGTAACGCCACCAGAGAAATTACAGCCAGAGATACGATCCACTACTACATGTTCTACTGCTTAACTATTAACCTTCTGTGTTCACAGAAGACCCTAAAACCTGTCATCATATGGACGAAATGCTGTCTCCATTGCTTCACATCAACTTGCCCCATATTAGAATAATGGTTCCCGGCATGGAGGCAGGGTGGCATGCTGCCACCAGAGAGACATGGGTTTGTGAGCAAAGCCCCACAATTCCACACTGAGGATGGCTGGCGGCTGAGGGCATTGTGAAAGTGAAGTCACTTGGCTTCCAAGGAGGAAGTATTCACAGCCCCCACCCATCCTCGATGACCAAGGAGTGGAACTGCAGTCACCTGTTAAGACAGTTACTTGTGCACAATAATTACCGGGGAGGGAGCCAAAGGTATAACCCCCCTTAAAAATACCAGTGGGTCCTACTAGGTATTATTGGAATTGGCCGATTCTGATCTGATAGGATGTTTTAGGAATTCCCATCTCATGTGGAAAAAGACCACAAAACTGGAATTGGATTTGAAGGGCTTGACCCGCTACAGTTAACTCCTTATACAGAATGGAGTTATTCACACATACCCTGCACGGACACCAGGAAAAAGGGGGAGGAATTGGTTTATCCTATCAATTATGTTGCACCATAATTGCCACATAATACGACCAACAGCATATGCCTGATGGTGAGGATACTGGTCTTTTTATGTGATTCAGTTGGATGTAAGGATATAGTACAGATATGTAAGAACTTATCATAACAGTAGATCTTTGAGAACAGCTCTTGCAGCAGGTTATGCCATTAGGACTGAAGCCGGCAGGCTGCAGGACCTCACAGAAAACTTCTAGCTAGCTACACACCCAGCGAGAGGACTGCCCCGTCATCGGCCCGCTAATGTAAGATACCTCATAAAAGCGGTCCCCAACATCCCTCAGTTCTCCGCCAGAGACTCGGCATAAGCAATGTGATTATGATGGGAGACCGAGAATCTGCTTCAGAGGAGACCAATAAAGTTAGTATGAAGAGAAGTAGACCTCCTGAGGGGAAGGTGGGAGGGAAACTACCTGCTGCAAGAGCAGTTCTCAAAGATCTACTGTTACGGTAAGTGCTTATGTAACTGTACTATCTTACGTCGAGAAACAGCTCTTGCAGCAGGTTACACCATTCGGACTGAGTTCCAAGGGTACTGGTAAAGCCCCTTATCTTGAGAGGGGGATTGTCGAGAGAGAGAGAGAGAGACCTCTTAGGAAAGCAACCCCTGAAGGACTGCAAGTCCAAAGCCTGCCCTGTGCCTGGAAGCAATGTCCAGGCTATAGTGCCGGATGAATGTGTGCACTGTGCTCCAGGTAGCTGCCGCACAAATGGCAGAGGCTGACACATTCTGTGGAGAAGCAAACAAAGTGGCTACTGCTCTGGTGGAGTGACCCATTACCTGACCAAGTAAAGGCTGGTTCCGCATCTGGTAGCAGAAGGTGATACAGTTTTTCAACCACTTTGCTAGTGTCTGTTTAGATACTGGTGCCCCGATCATTCTGTGGGCGAAGGATACAAACAGCTGTTCGGATTTGTAGAGAGACTTTGTCCTTGTCAGATAATATCTGAGAATTCTGTGTACATCTAAGGTGTGGAGGACAGCTTCCCCTTTATTGGAGTATTTGGGGAAGTAGACTGGCAAATCTACGTCCTGACTGAGGGTAAGTTCTGACACTACCTTGGGAAGGAACTTGGGATTACTTCTCAAGGACACCCTGTCCTTGTGAAAAATTAAATAGGGTTTCTTGCACATAAGTGCATGGAGCTCCGAAATCCTTCTTGCTGAAGTCAGAGGGAGGCCGATTAAGGGGTAATGTGAGGAAGTTCTTTTTCACAGAAAGGGTGGTGGATGCATGGGACGGCCTACCTCAGGAAATGGTGGATATGAATACAGTGCAGGGCTTCAAACAGGCATGGGATAGGCATAAGGGAGCAATACAGATGAGTATGAATAGCTAGGCCTTTGACAGGGCAAAGGCCAATGGCACATTTATAAGGTAGAAAAAGAAACGGGCAAACTAGATGGGCCTTACGGTCCTTATCTGCCGTCAACTTCTATGTTTCTATGTGACTGCAACTAAAAATAACACCTTCCAAGAGAGAAGGCGTAGCTCGCAATCCACGGCTGGTTCAAAGGGAGACAGTGTCAGCTGCTCTAACACAAAGAGGAGGTCCCAAGGGGGAACCGGTTCCTTAATGGGTGGCTTCAGGTGGAGAATGCCACGTAAGAAGGCACGTGATACCTCTAATTGTGCTAGCGCTCTCTCTCCAATCGGTGCATGATATGCTGAAATAGCACAGAGGTGCACCTTAATTGAAGGGTATGCAAGCCTGCTTGAGATAAGGGAGGTAATCTAAAACTGACCTTTCCGAGCATCTAAGTGGGTCTTGACTCTGGGCAGCTGCCCAGAGGCAACATCTGCACCACTTCATGGCGTAGGTGGCATGGGTTGAAGGCTTCCTCACTGCTACCAGGACATCTGCCACCTCATCCAACACTCCGTGTCTGAGCATGGCTATGTCTTTAGGAGCCAGGCATGCAGGTTCAGAGACTTGAGGTTTGGATGAACCAGAGACCCTCTTTCCTGTGACAGCAAGTGCGAGCTGACTGGAAGGGTAATCGGTGAGTCATGTGCAAACTGGTGAAGAAGGGGAAACAATATTTGTCTGGGCCAGAATGGTGCTACCAGAATCATGGTTGCTCCTTCTGCCTGCAGCTTGAGCAGGACCCTCTGGATCAAAGGGAAAGGAGGGAAGGCATAGAGGAACCTGCCTGTCCAATAGAGGGACAATGCAACTTGCCAGAAAACACCAGGCCCTAGAGCTAGCGAGCAGAAATTGGGCAGTTTTGCGTTGTATGGGGATGTGAACAGATCTAAGTCTGGTGTTCCCCACCTCGCGAATAGCATTTCTGCCATGGGCTGGAAGAGTTCCCATTCATGGGCGCTGGATCGTGACCTGCTCAGAAGATCTGCTAGCGTGCTGCAAACTGCAGGAACATGCACTGCAGTGAGAGTGATGTTGTACTGCAGTGCCCAATTCCGTATCCTCATAGCCTCCCGGCACAGTTGGTAGGAGTGAGTGCCCCCTTGTTTGTTGATGTAGAACACCACTGAAGTGTTGTCTGTCTGAATCAGTAAGTGCCCTGGAGGAATCTCTGATCTCACTTCCTGAAGTGCATAAAGAATCGCCCTCATCTCCAAGACGTTGATGTGGAGAAGCACCTCCAACGGAGACCATAGGCACTGTGTTCTTGTGCCATTCAGGTGTGCGCCCCAGCCGGACCCAGATGCGTCTGTGGTGAGGACTAGGGAGTGGGCGGGTGGTGCAAAGGGAACCCCCACCGAGAGGTGCTCTGGAAGCAGCCACCATTGTAGGTCTTTTATTATAGAATTGGGAACCGAAACTAGCTGACCCCACTGGACTCCGATGGTCAACTGGGTGACCCTCATGTGAAGACGTGCAAGAGGAACTGTGGCAATGACCGCCACCATGTGTCTTAAGAGGCGTAGCATGGTCCTTGCTGGGACCTGCTTCCGCATGCTGATTGTCTGGATCAGTGCTCGTAGGCATTCTGCTCTGACTTCTGGCAGAAAGGCTCTGCTCCTGCGGGTATCCAATACCATGCCAATAAACTGAAGTCTTTGTGAGGGAATCAGCGAAGACTTTGCTAGGTTGGTAGTGATGCCTAGACAGGCGAACAGGTGGAAGGTGTCCTGTAACACTCGGTTCAACTCTCCCCGAGACGGATCCATTAGAAGCCAGTCATCCAAACAGGGGAAGACACAGTGACCTTGTCTCCTGAGGGCTGCCGCTACTACCGCCAGGCATCTGGTGAACACCCATGGGGCCGATGAGAGGCCGAACGGGAGGGCTCAAAACTGGTAGTGGCGTCCCTGAAACTTGAACCGCAGGAATTTCCTGTGTAGTGGCGCAATTGGTAGATGGAGATAGGCATCTTGCATGTCTAATGAGACCAGCCAAGCATCTGATCTGAGCATCGGGATGAGACCTGGCAAGGTGACCATTCTGAAGCATTTGTATACCACCGAGCTGTTGAGGTCGCTGAGATCCAGGATTGGGCATAGATCCCCCATCTTTTTTGGGACCAGAAAGAAGTGGGAATAATATCCCCTTCCTCTCTGGCTCCAGGGTACCTCCACTATGGCCTCCTTGTCTAGGAGGGCAGAGATCTCTTGCTGGATAAGCACTGCATGCTGCCCTGAATAGTGGGAGTGCAGAGGCGGTCTCGGAGGATGCCCTACGAACTCGATAGAGTGCCCTCTTTGAATGAGTCAGAGCACCCATTGGTCAGATGTTATTCTTTGCCTGAGCGGTGGTGCGCAAAACGACCCCCAACCTTCTCTTCCCTTTGATCCAGAGAAGCAGGGGTCTGATGCAAGTCAGGCGGTGGAGGGGTTTGTCCGGATGGCTGGGGAGCTTTTGTATTCCTGGCTCCCTGGCCTCCAGAGAAACTGGGCTGGCCCTTCCGGTTAAAGTTACCTCCAGGCTGCTGGCCAGAACAGGGATGCTGGCCTTGCTTGTTCCGACAGTGGTTTGGGCCTTTATGAAAGGGCTTCTGCTTGGGTTTGTACATGGCCTGTACAGACCTAACGCCTTACCAGTATCTTGCAGTTTGGTAATTACCTTCTCAGACTCCGCCCCAAACAGGACCAGTCCGTTAAACGGAATGTCCAAAATGCCCTTCTGGACATTGGGTGTAAAACCCGAGACTCTCAGCCATGAATGTCTTCTGAGGCAGATTCTGCCCGCTGCACCCCTAGCAGCTGCATCTGCAGAATCATAAGCAGCCCGGAGAACTTGTGTCCCCATGTTGGAGCCTGTTTGGAAAAGGGTCAACAGCTCTTCCTTCTTATCTCCATCAGGAAGGTCCTTTATGAGGTCCTGACCTTGTTCCCACAAGGCATTTTGAAATTGAACCATATGGGTCAGATAGTTAAGTGACCGTATGGAACAGGTTGCCGAAGCACACATCTTTCTCCCCATGGAGGCTAGCTGCTTTGACTCATGCTCTGGGGGCTGCATGCTGAGATTTTGGGGCCTTTAGGATCTATCATGAGTGGCCACGATGACTAAGGAGTCCGACACCGGTTGTTCCCCCAAGTAAGGGTCCTCCACAGGTGCTCTATACAGGCAGTCCACTTTCTTGGGGACCGTGGGTGAGGAGTAGGGATGCTTCCAGGTGGCCTTTGTTGCATCCTGAAAGGTGTCCACCAACGGTGGGACCACCACAGGTTTTAGAACTTTCAGCCTCAAATATCTCACTATGCGCTGCCTCTCTGGGTCCAGGTCATCTGTGTCCCAGCCCATATTCTCCTGGATATGTGTCATTATATCCATGAATGATGGATCATCTGGGGGTGATCATGGAAGATCCTGAGGGTCTGGTGAAGGGACACTGAAAGGTGAAGGCAACCTGACAATGTCAGAGGTATCAGGGCAAGACTCATCTGAGGAAGAAGAGTCTGACCTCCTGTGAGGTTTCTTGTGCCTGTGGGTGCTAGGAGAGCGGGAAGGGGTTCGAGAGTGGGACTGCTTCCGCTTGTCCTGCTTGTTAGGCTTCTCCAGGGACTGGCCCCTAGGCAGGGGGAATGTCTTCCTTGGGGGAGGGGGGGGTCTGTCTGGGGTTTTGGACCTGGGGGAGGGGGGCATGCTATCCCCTGGAGGTTTTGTCGGGACCACATCCTTTCAAATAGTCTCCCACCAGTAGGAGAATAACTCCTTAACCTCCTCTATGTTGAGGCCCGACGTCGGGCCCTCATTGGGCATCTGTCCTATGCCCGAGTCCAGTCCCTGAGATTCCGAGGTGCCCATCGACGGGTCTTTGGGTCACCTCAGGTTGAGTGGTCTCTCTTTCTTTGTCCCCTGGCATCTGGTCATCTGTTACCAGCTGTGTACCGACATTCGTGCCATCGTCATCCAAGAGTGCCAGACGTCCGGTGAGGATGGGGGAGCATCCACTGGAGGGCGTCTGGTCCGCCAACCGCTTAGGGTCCAACTCCCATTTAAGGGACGTCAGCTCCGAGGTCTGCTTGGTGGACATCTTGGGGATAGCCCACGGAGGTTGGGAGACCAATCTGTGGTCGGTGTCCAGGTACCAGTGCAGGGAGTCAGGGCCTACTCGGGCAGCCAACTTGGCGTGCACCTTATGGGGTCGATCTGAAGCCTCAGACTGGCCTGATGAGCCCGAAGGCCAGCTAAAGGAACAGTCCTTAGGCCAGATCCTGAGGGGCTGCAGTGAAGAAGATTTACCTGAGCCACCAGTTGTTTGGAGCTTAGCTGATGGAGGCTGAGATTTCGCCCAGGATGGAGACCTATCAGAGCGGGCTGACCCTGAGCTGGCCCGGAAGTCTGAGGTGCGGACAGATGGGGATCGCTCTCTGTCTTTCTCCCTCCTCTTCTCCTTATGCTTCCCTGATTTATGGGACGATTCCCCCCCAGGAGGATGAGCTTCTGTCCATCGCCTTCACTTTTTGCTCGAGAAGGAAAGTCTCAAGTGCCTTCTGGCGGCAGATCCGCGTGCAGCTGTTCAATTGATGGCAAATGGTGCAGGCTCTAGCATCACAGTCGAGGCCTAGGCACCGGATGCAGGCCGAGTGCTGGTCCTTAAATGGGATCTGCTTGCTGCACGCGCACTTGGATGGGCGTCCTTCGATGGAAGGGGTCAGGGAAGCAGACATGCAATAGGGAGAATACAAAGTCTTGAGTAATTTTTGAAGAAAAGTTCTGGCATTGTTTGGTAGCTGATGGCATCCATGGAGCTGATGCTTGTGAGTAGGCGGCGGGAAAAGAACGGAGGGATGCTGGAGGACTGCCCCTTTTTTATGAGGTATCTTATGTCGGGGCGGGGCCGACGTCGAGGCATCCCCGCTGGGTGTAGCTAGCTAGAAGTTTTCTGTGGGGTCCTGCAGCTTGCCGGCTTCAGTCCTAATAGTGTAACCTTCTGCAAGAGCTGTTTCTCGAAGTAAGATCTGTATTTGCTACGCCTAATATCACAGCAACTGAATGGTTACACTTCTGTATCATACACCGAACAGTCTTTTAATAAACATTGACTAAAAAAAATAAGAACTGGAATTGGATTTGGAATCCTAATTCCTAAATCTTAAATTACCATGTAAACACATGTTCTACCTTAAATTCTGTACTTAGGATTTTTGGATTGCAATTCTGAACATTCTAATTCTGAAAATCAGGCTGGAATCCGATTCCAAGACTCTGAATCTGAGTGACCCTAGTTCCTACAGACTAGGGCTGCCGCTCACTAGCTAAGTAGGGTAGGGGAGGCCAGGGACTGCGCAGCACGCTACCCACAATGTACCTGAACCAAGGATGTTAACCCAGCGGTGCGGACCTTCCCGTGGCACAGGTAAGAACAACTTCTCAAAGAAAACTTGCAATCAAAACACAAAAAAGCAATAGAAATATAACTGACAAAAAAAAAAAAAAGACACAAATAGGCTTTGCTGTGCCAAGATTAAATTTATTACTCAATTACACTACAAAAATCTGCAAATTAAGCAAAAGCTGAGAGGAGGTGACAATTCACATAACGAACCGGCAGATACAAATCACAACTACAACCTGAAGACACATACTGACATACAACACATCGGCACAGTTATGTGTATTTGTCAATGGCACCAGATTCCTAAGGCAGATACACTGCACATGATCACATACGGAATAAGACACAACAGATTATTGAACCATGGTCTCTGAGCTGTCACGCTCAGTGCTGTCAACTGTATGTGAGCATGCTCAGTGCTGCCAACGCTTCGTGGGCATGCTCAGTATTAACAGCTCTTCTGGGGCATGCTTAGTGTTGCCGTCGGTGGGCGTACTCAATTTTACCAACTGTTTTTGGGCATGCTTTGTTTTCCCAAATGTCTGTAAGCATGCTCACCTTTTTCTGTCTGAGTCATGGAAATTAAAAACAACAAATCTTGGAAGATGTAATCAACTTATTTTTTTCTCTTGAAAAATAAAAATTTAAATTAATAAAAAAAAAACCTATAAATCTTGATTAAAAAAATCTCTGAAGGCACGTGTCTTCAATTCTAGATTTCAAAAAAGTGAAAAAAAAAAAAAAAAAAAACATTTTCATGCTTAGCTTAAAAGATATAAATGTTCTCAACTGATCTGGAGAGGTGGCCATTTTATATCCAGTAGCTCCCCCTCACTTCCCCTGCCGGTGATCACTCTGAGCATGCCCAGTAGGATGGTTCAGGGTTGTACTGGCATTGCTGGATTGGCACCAAGATAACTGTATCACTCAAGGCAACCAGTGCAAAAAACCTTTGGCAGTAATAAAGCAGATGGTTTCTAACTGGTAAACTGGCTCTCCCAGGTACACTTTTATCAAAGTTTCCATTTCCCACGAAAAAGTACTGTATGATTATCTAGCCTAATGCTCTTTGCTCCCGACGGGGGAGGGGGGACTATTTCTAGAGTCAAAGGAAAAAGTTACCATTAGTGAAAGTGAAAGAAACACTCTACCACGTCACAAACATAATGAACTCTGAAGAGGCAGGTATGTATATGCCTCTCATATTTGGGAAACCAAATGACGGAGTGCTGCTAAGCTGGAAGGAAACCCTTTCGAACAGGCCAAGCTTAAACAAGACAATAATTATACAATATTATGGCTCTGTCCAGACTTGCACTTCTAAACCAATTTAGCCAAGCTAACCCAGTTTAAAAGTGTCTAACTCTGTTAACTTCCAGACCAGCACAGTTGTGAAACTATTTCTGAGGACTGAACTAGAAAATACATGGGGGTGCAGATGTGGGTGGGGTGGTGGTCTGGAGGTGGGTTCTGTGCTAAACCCATTACGTTTTTTCAACAGTCTGCATCGACACCGAAACTAATTTAAAGAACAGTTTGCCTGACTTCTGTGGGTTAGCATAACTCCTCGTGCAACAGTACGCCACCTGAAATGTGATCTATGGTATCAGTCCACATACAGTAATACAGCCTCGTTCACCGCTTCTTTTCAGGTGTCAACAACTGGTTTTAAAGGAAAACTGCAAATCGTAGCCCTTTTACCAGCTGATGCGGATCCCCCCCCCCATAGGGCTTTTAGACATGAATTACATTTTTTTTACCCATTACTATATTTTTAAAGTCCTGTAATTGCCACAGCGAAGCGTCTCATAAAGAAACATGCCGGTGGCCAACTCCACACACCAGCTGGCTTCCTGTCCTTGTGCTGTGCTAATAACCGCTTCTGACCTCCTCTATTTGTCGGCAGCGCTCTTTGGCATGACACGAGCACAGGAATGCGGCTGGTGCGCAGGAGATGGTGTGGGCATGCTTCTTTATCAAATGTTGCAGCTTGGTAATTATAGGACCTGAAAAGGTAAAGGGTTAAACAAAAAATATTCAATCACGTCTAAAAACTCTACTTGAGGGTTTCCCAATCAGCTGTTAAAGACAGTAATTTGCACAATTTTCTTTTAAGGATTCTTAAAAACAGCGCTGGACAGGACCTAATTCAATCCTTTCAATCCCCTACACTTTTTCCTATCCCACAGAACTTTTTCCTCCAACAATTTCCATCCTCCCAGCCCTCTGGTCAAACTATCCCAGAAACTTCCCTTTCTGTTAGTTGTTGCTCCAGCTGGGGTCGCCAAAGTGAAGGGACCGAGAGTGGCGCTGACCAAAATCTAAATGGCACTGAGATTTTTTTTATCCTTGGTGACCCTTGACCCTCCGTCCTCCCATGCTGAGTGCGCACTAACCTGGATGTGGTCTCGTAGCCACGCAGCACAGCCGCAACACAGCAGCAAGATCCCTGAGCCACCGAAGGGGTTATCGCTGCCACCTACTCACCCCAGACTGGGATACGCTGTCATGGACAGTACTATTCCCAGCCGGCCATCCTGGGGTCCACTCCCGTACCAGGGTCACTGGTAAGGTGGTCTATCAGGAGGCCCCATTCCCAGCACGTTTAATCATATTTACCTTCACATCGAGTTTACTGGAAAACTACCTCAATTCATAAATTGGCACCTACCATCATGACTATAATATTTAATAAAAAAAATAAAGTTTTTAAGATCTACCCCAGATCAAATGCTACCTCATCAGATCCTATTTAAAATAAGGGCCCATCCAGTATGAAAATATGATGGGGGTCTTCCTTGGTTCAAGTCAGAGCTCTGCTGAAGCTGCCCACTGATGTACATTTTTTTTTTTTAACAAAACAATTACATTAAAAGTAAGCTTATATGCAATTCACAGTGCTGATAAAACATTTGTTTGTGTAACGAAAGTACAAGCATCACAGTGACAAAATGGCTATGCTGCTTCACCATGCTCCTGTCCACTTCCTGCCTCTTTTTCGCTCTGAAAACCAAACTGGCAGAAGAAAGGCAGTGTCTGTGTAGTGTAACTGCCCCCCCCTTGTGGTATAAATTTATCATTTTACTTTCTGCCTGCCCACGCCCTCCAGCACCCCACTCCTTTAGCCCCCCCCAAGTAACCCCTCCTGTACGTCAAACTCCTCTCTCGCTGCCACCTCCCCCACTCCCAAGCTCTGGGCGGTGTCTCTCCCTTCTTTAGCTTCGGCTGATCTCTGTTGACATGACTGTAATTTTATTGCTCCAACCAGTGGGCATACGTACCGCTTTCTGGCCATACTGGCAGTCACGGTGCTCGGATGGAGGGCACTGAGCCCTTTGTTCCCCTGCTGCTTCTCTCCCCTTCCCATGGGGACACTGGTGCAAGGACAGCTGTCCAGGTAGAAGCATGTGCATGCATGTGCCTTGCCACATGCTCCATAACGTGCTCCGTAACGTGCTCCATAACTCCTCCCCTTCCCCTACACCTCGTCTACTACACTTCCACCTGTACACCTACAGGTGGTGGTGACAGAGGGAGGCAATGCAGCCTTCACCCTGCGGAGGAAGATGGTGTCCACTGTGGGGTGCTTAATCCTCTGCCCCAGCTGGCCCCTGACGTCATAGGCTCATTCCTGAATCCAAATCGCCAGCATCGTCATCGCCAACAGCAATGGGCTAACAACACCCTTTCTTTAAATGTTGGTTTCGTTGTACAATACAGCCATTCACAGCACTATAATCACAGCATTCCTATGTCACTTCTCGTAAACAGCCAATTCTGATTTAGGAACTCACCTACTACAAAGCTGAAAACCACATGTTACTACCAAACTGTTTCTGCACATAGAAACAGGGATAAAAAAAATAAATTAAATGAATCCGGTACAGTGGGATCAGTAATTTAAAAAAACGATGCAACATAAAACACAATAAAAATGTACAAATATAGGCCAGCCTCATGGTGTCCAGCAACAGAAGATCACTCTGGCATGCTGGTGACAAGAGTTCGTGCCCCAAGTCCGTGACATCAAAAGCACAGGACAGCAGGCAAGGCTGAGAACCTCTGCCTGATGCTCTCCTCCTGAGGTAATGTGGGTGGAGTCATTGCACTGCTCTTGTAAGGTACTGGGGGCACCACATGGCTCTTGTGGCCACTCTGGTGGTGGTGTGGTGAAGGTGTCCATAACAGTGTGGGTGAACACACACAATCAGGCACCCCTGTCCGGGACAGAGGCAAGCCTGCATAGGCATGAGTGGCAGGGAATAGGCAGTAAAAGCATAAATAGCACACCAAGCACTGGATGATGGCCTCCAAGTCCGCCCACACCAACAGACTTGCCCAGCCCATCACCGAGGCCCCTCCAGCTGATGTCCCAGGTTACTCAGTGCTGCCACCTCCTTGGCCCAGGGAGGCCCTGTCAGGGGACAAGCCAGCATCGTGGGACATTAGAAGCACCGTAGTTCTGGTGAACACTCGGATGGCAGTGAGGGGCAAGCCTGGAGGGCAGCAGAGCTGTGAGGTCTGAAGGAGTTGTGTGCCAGTGGGCAGGCAAAGAGCAAAAGTAGAAACTACAAAAAAAAAAGTGTACATGTTAGGCTGCAGCTATACACTTGACCTGACCTGGGGTCTTCCTTCCATCTCCCTCAAGGTCCCTCTCCTTCCACTGGAACTCCCTGGGGACTGGCACTTATTGTTTGCCTCTGCCAACTCCTAACTCTGGCCCACGTCCGAGTAACCTGTGGCAGGTGGGAACGTGGTGGGAGGCCACACCTCTGAGGACTTACAGTACTTCGCTCAACTGAACGAAAGACAAGAGGAAGGAGATGGCAAGGGGAAGGTGGGCCTGGCAGCCCAGGTGGGTGTCGAAGGGTGTGGGCGAATTCATCTGTCTGAAGTTCACACTTCATTTTTTCCATAACCCCACCCCTTATCCCTCTCACAGGGCATGCTCCTGTGGCGTGACCCAGCATAATGCATAAAAGGCCAGTCAAAGGTGCAGGTGAGCTTCACCTTTGCTTTGTGACCCTTCTGCTAGTCCGGCTGCAAGTGAGGTGACGCCTTCTTGTTACACGCTGGGTAAACAGGTGCATGCCGATGTATGGCTGCTCGATAAGGGACCACAATGCTCACTCCCTCATAACACCCTGAAATACAGATCGCCCACAAGTGTCGGCCCCCTCTCCAGAAGTCCCATGTCCCCTCTCAAAGCCATTATCATCGACACTGCAGCACCAGATGCCAGGGTCAAAATTCCAGGCCTCAAATGAGAGGTATCCTCTATCCAGCACCCCGCTCCAAACGGGATATTTCTGACCTGCTGCCATTCCTTGCATTTTACCATTCAGAAGTAACTTCCTGTAGCCATGTTCCATCAGCTAACCTCACATTCTCACAGACTGAAAAACCCGCTGAACACCCCCTCCCCTCCCCTCCACTCTGACAGTTAAAATCTTGATAAACAGCAATTCATAAAATTCAGCATGTGGAGGACTTCATTTGGCTCTCAACAGTATCCTATAAGCTTTCTCTCAAGATGTAGATTTCCTTGATGGGAGTATGAACCTAATTCTGCACCGGTGAAGGACAATCCTTTTTCCTATTTCTTGTGCAGTTATCCGCATCTCCCGCACATACCTCTCAACTGTCACACATGACGAGGTACGTCACTCATCTGAGCTCTTGGAAATCCTTTGTCCCATGAGATTTTAATGCAGAAATTCACAATAATCTATTACGTTCAGTTATCAGTAAACATTATGAACATTAGTGCACAGATAGCCATAGTGTTCTGAGCTTGCAGTGATGCGTTTGATGATACATCTCACGTTGTGTTCATTTGTCACACATTTTGGCGAAGAAAGGTCGAGAGGTATGCTTGGCAGAGCCACGCATTTATTTAGTGCAGTCTGCGCTCCATCAGTTTACATCAAACTGGCCGAAGGCACCATGGTGTCCCCACTGCCATCATAATAACTAATTAAGGACACAGGGTGTGGTGGGAAATAGCACCCTATCGGAATGAAGTCTATACTAACTGAAGGGGCACTGAACACCATGTAGCACCTGAAACTGGACATTTCTTTCCACAGTTGGTCCACCAAGATAAAAAAAAATGCTTTTTATTTTGTTTCAGAACCACAGACAGAAGTAAGAAGTCCGTGTAAATATTCTAAATGCAGCTACAACATGCCCCAGCTTTCTTTCAGTTGTCAATGTCTGGTTCCTGTGCTGGCCTAGTGGCGCTGAGGGTTGAGGTGCTGGATGGCGCACCTCGTGCCACGCTAGTGACCTGGGTTCGGGAGCGTACTCGGGTCATCGGGGGTCGGCTGGGGAGGAGTAAGATTGAGCATCCGATGGACAGCTCTCCTCCCCTAGGGGTGGGTGAGTGGGTGATGCTCCTCGCAGTTCTAGTGGCTCTCGGTGGTAACCGGTAGCAATGCAACTTGTAGGGGCACATACTCTGGGTATGAGGGCATCGGCGAGTGTCATGCGCACATGTGCGGGAGCGCGCACGTCACACACAGACACCACTGCACATCCAAGCCCTCCGGACTACAAAAATAAGGTAGAAAATCCCTAGCACTCAGGAGGGCGACGGTGACCTCGAGGGACCAAGGCCCACATGCTCAGCATCAGACTCATCCCAACCAGCTCTCCTCAGCCCTCGCTCCATTCCCAGACCCTGGCTGTCTGGATTCCAGAAAGGACACCAGATAAGGAGTTTTCTGGCCCCGCCCAGAGGGGTACAGATCCAGGGAGCCAGCTGGGGGGGCCACAGGGTGTTTCTGTCCCTGATTTCTTGGTTGGGTGGGTTTCAGGTGGGCAGTGGGAGCCAGAGTCAAGTGAGGTACACTTGAGAGAGGTCCTGAGTTGCTGGCGCTAACAAGAGGTAAAAAGAGTTGGAATAAAAATGGTTTGTACAAAGCTTCTGTCTGCAGAGGTAAAGGAAGGCGAAATTAGGCTAGAAACAACGTTGGTTGCCACCTGGATGGGCCAGTGGCAGTGTGCTAAGCGGCCATGAAGACAACTCGAGTTTAGGAACAGGCTTGGATTGTCATGTCAGCGGGCAGGCCAGGGCGAGATAGCTTCAGCGCGTCTCAGCCAGAAAGGGCTAGCGGCGGGTACTGGTACCACCCCGTGGCACGGTCAAGGAGATTGCTCCTGCCTCGGAGATACACTGTATGCATACTACACCAGCAAGCAGGCTATGCTCACACCTGGAGAGATGGGAAGAGTTGGGGAGAAAAGCAAGGGAGAATAATCTGAACTTCACAGTACATGATGATTGCAAGCAAGTTTGGGCCACCGAACCATACAGCTCCGCCACCCACAACTGGATTCAGATCTGGGCCAGGGGAAAGGACTGACCGCCTTTTGCATGCACGCACGCACGCACGCACGCACACACACACACGCTATGGAGGGTAGAACTGTGGAGGGATGTAGAAGCAGTGGGGTTGGTGGATGATGGGGACCAGGAGTAGCTGGAGACAACTTGGGGCAAGGGGAAGACTGGATGGAAAAAATAAATGACTTTGGCTGAGAAATTGTGGGTAAAAATGTGCAGAAAGATGCGCTACTTGGTTTAAGACTTCACTGTGGTGTGTCCCTTCAGTTTAGATATGTCAAGGAGATAGTACAGGTCAAGATTATTTTGGCACAAGATCCCCCCAGGCTGGTTGGCACATATTAAAACGAACAAGCCCCCCCCCAATATACACACAAATTTGAAAAAAAAAAATGCCCTGGAGGCTTCCAGATATGAAAAGCAATTTCTTCCTTAAAAAGGGAATCCACTTGTTAGGCATCTAGGCAGGAATGTAAATGAAGGAACATTTGTTTAGGGTGACTGTTTCCCTGCTGAGGTGGATTAAGGCTGTACTGGGGGAAGGGGGGGGTTCAAATCCAGTCAGTCCACCAGAAAAATGGGTATCGGCACAGTGTTGGTAATCCTTTCACCAGGTTCACTGAGCAAAGTGTTCATTTTGGCAAACTGGTGTGTTTGGAGAAGGTACGTCTCCCCCTCCTAGTCCTATCAAACTTTGCTCCTGTTTGTCCTACAGCTGAAACACCTGCAGTCAATAAACTGCTGGGTGCCGGTCATCCTTTCATTGGACAAGAATGGAAGATTTTTCCCTTCAGGAAAACATCTAAAACATAAAAAAATTATATTTATATATATATATCTTTAAAAACAAGTTGTGAAAACAAAACACAGTCAGTGTACCATGTAAAAACAGAAAGTAGTTTCTGACCAACTGCATGTTCCAGTTTGGCAGATTCGACGCCCGTGGCCCTCCCCCCAAATACGTGATTGCTGATTATAACTTCTGTCATAGGATAATTACTGACGCCACTCTTGCGTCCCTTCCCCGCAGTACTTGGCCACCATCCATCATGGTAACATCAATGTTCTCTTCTCTTGTCGCACTCAGTCCGTCTTCCACACTTTATTGAGGACCTTCACAACTTCGTCGTAAATGACAAAGACGATGGCGACGTCCAGGCAGACGCGTCCCAGGCGGGGAATAGTGCCCTTGTAAAAAACTGCCAAATGAAAAACAACAACAAAAGCAGAACTGGTCACAATGGGACGGACTGGGCCTGCAACATTCTCCCAGTTACGATATCAAATAAACAACAAAACCCCACAGATGACATCTTCCATCTCAGAGTAAACTTTTTTTTCCATCCAGCTCTTTGCCCTTAGGCCAATGACCTGCTCCTTCCAGTCAGGTCTTGGCCACCTCCCAACCCTACCCACCCTCCCCCTGCTGCCATGACCAGCTGGGATCTACACCTAATGGGGCCCCAAGAAAGTGCCACTGAATGCCATTTAGATGGCTCACGGTACATTGGGTTTCACCCTGTGAATTTTTTTTGTCCCACCCACCACTCGCATGGTGCCAGGCAGTGCCCTGACAGGCCTTGCACACACGTAATATCCCTCAGTGGAGGAGACAAGCTCCCTTGCCGACTGTATGGGTCGCTGTGGTAACAGGACCTGGTTGTCAACCCTCCCCAGTTGATAGCACAGTGGTGCGTCACTGCCTCCCCAACCCCCACCCTCAAGGGACTCCTGAGTCTGCTCCCAAACCCGAGTCACTGACCTACAGTTGGATCATTGGGTGGCCTCTTTTGAAAGAAACTCTAGTTGGAAGAACCAAGGCCTGAATATTATTTTCTTACACTTTGATTTTAATAAAGAAACACATTTTTTTGGGGGGGGGGGGCTGTCATTTTTATTTTGTTTTGCCTTTATTCCGCTGTCCCCTCTCCGACACTGGGAGCACCATGGTGGCACCCTTACTACGGTCAGTAGGGCAGGTGAGTGTCTGCCTTCACCACCAATGACAAGGCTACTCCTTGGTCAGCCAGTGGGGGTGGGTGAATGGGGGTTGCCCGCAGCCTCTTTTTCCAGACTTCCTTGCCTGCGTCATGTGCTTGGCCCCCAGTCTACCACGTCAGTACACTCGTGGTATGTAGACTTTTAAGGCTGAGGCAGGCTGCCCCATGAGTGACAGCTGACAGATGGAAGGGGGACGGTGCTGAAACAGAGGGCAGCAAGTGGCTTTGAAGTCTCACAAGTTACACAGACAAGGGTGGAGGGGGTCACCTGAGCCACATAGTGAAGCCTCAGGAGTCTCCTGAAATGATGTCATCAGCAGGGCGATACTCATTGTCTTCACAGCATCGCTGATAACTGTGCAGACAAACCAGAGACAGTAGCCACCACTTCTGGTTTGTGGTTTTACCCCACAGTAAAGTGTTCTAATTTACACTTTGTGTAAAAGCCACTATAAAAATCCCTGCTTGTAATTTTTTTTTTTACTCAGATGGGGCTCTCCACCCTTGTGGGGGGAAGGGTAGGATGTCACAGTGGTGTCCTGTCCCCCTGTTGGTCAAGGGGTACAGTGCAAGCCTACAGTGCCCACCAGTGCACCTTGTCTGTGTGCGGGACGGGGGGACGGGGGAATAAACAGCAGAAACAATTTGGGACCTGCAAGAGGACACCTGCTACTCTCAGTTCACGTGCCACTGACTACAGCGCAACTGGATTCAGTCTCAGATTCAGCATCTTCACTGCTCTGCTGCCCCCTGGTGGCCGATGAAGGCCATCACAGCCTGGAGAAATGAACTGGTAGGAGGCAGTTGTACAGCCCAATCTGATAACCCTCCCCCAGTAGGATGGGTCGGATGGAAAAAACACAGAAGGGGGGGTCTCAGCAAATGCCTCCGATGTGCCCCACTTCCCTTACTACTCTTCTGTCTTTCTGAGCCGACCAAATTAAGGGACAGCTGCCTGAAAGGAGATGTGGGAAGGCCCCACCAGGGAAGGGGGGGGGTGGATTCTATGTGACTAGGCAGATAAGAGCCGAGTGCTGCATGAGGTGCCCCACCTACTGGCTGCCCTTCAGTTGGTGAGTCTCTAGTGCTAGCAGATGGCCGAATAAAAATAATCCCCCCCTCACCACCAACCAGATGGTAGCAGCTGGATCATAGGCAATAGCAATTCCCATGTTACCACTGGATGGAGGGACATGGAAGGACAAGAGACAGCAGGACCAACAGGAGTCTCAGTGGAGCCTTCCTCTGTCATTCAGAAAAAAAAAAAAACAGCTGACAGTTTACTGTAAGGAACAAAAGCCAAACTCGGTGGCTATAACCAAGATTACCAGCAGCACTGTGGATAGTTTAAGATGGGAAGGAATTTTGTTTTATAGAGTGTCTTTTAAACACTCTGTATCCCAAAGTGAGTTACAATTCATAAACTACTGGCAGCAGCCATTAGGTGCATATGGGGAGGTTAAGGCAGACCGACAAAGGCTACAGAAAACTATGGGAGGTTATGTGAAATTGAGGAAGGTTAAGAAAAGCTCAGGAGAAAAAAAATGATAGAAAAACAGAGGGTATGTTAAGCACAGGGAGGTTAAGTGACTTGCTCAAGGGCTCACAGTAAGTGGCAGTGGAGGGATTCAAACCTGGGTCTCCAGTGTACTCTAACTGCTAGACTGCACTACCCCTTCTCAATAAGGAACAGAGGATTCTACAGTTTATTCTCATCGGGGTTGTTCGCACCATTTTCATGCTTTATGAATCAAATAACTTTATTTAGAATTTCTGGCCAGGAACAGCGAACGGAGCTGAGGTTTGTCCCCAGGCATGACCCAGGAGCACTGGGAGGTTAAGGGACTTACTCAGGATCACATAATATGTAACTGGTGGTTTGTAGATTTAAACCAGTGTCTGCTCAGTTCCCAGGTTCACAGCCTGGTGCTTTAACTAAGATGGCAGAGCACAGCCTGCCAAATGGAACATGCATCAAGAATGAGGGTCTACTCACGCGAGGGGTCCTTCATACTTCATGATTTTGTATGCACAGTCCCAGGTACTCCTGTACTTGGAAGCCTCCAGACCCTGCAAGAGAAAATGTAAGGATATAACTCAACCATTTCACTTCGTAAACCTGCCGAGTGAAAACTGGTAATTCCTCTCCACAGGCACGCTAGCAAATAAGATATGAAGGTACTGTATGCACAGTGGATCACTGCATCAGTGGTCACTGTGAATGTAAAAATTTATGCGTTAACAGGTATAAAGATACCATTCCGTACAGTGAACCCATGAACTTACCCATACTGGAGCACAAAGTCCCTGCAACCTGGGGCTCGATTCTCAGTGCTGACTTTGGAATAGACAAGACTGGCTGGATTTTGCAATTTTATGATCTCCTTCACAGCAGGCAGGTCTCTTCCCCCCCCCCGAATTAAGTCTATGCACAGTCATCCACTTCAGAACCCCCTCCCCCTCCTTTTTAGATCTAACACCAAGCAGGCCCCATCTGTCACAAATGAGGTTTGCTCCTCCGGTCCTCATGCTAGGTGGGTCTCCACACAAATGAGTCTACCACACCCATACATACCCCTTTCCTTACAAATGAGCTGGAGCCCCCCACTCAGACATCACTCACATCAAGCACATTCCTTTGATGCAACTTATAACTAACACACTGATCTCTCTCTCTCTCTCTCTCTCCACACAAATAGGGATCTCCTCCCCAGTCTAGATCTTACCACAGGCAGGAGGTTTCGCTTCACGCAACTGAGGTCCACCCTCCACCCCCAGTTCAGATCTCACAGATAATAGGCCACTTCCCCATCTACAGTTCTCACTCACAACAGGCAGCTGTCTCTCCTTACACATGTTGTGAATGCCCCCTTCTCCTCCAAATTCAGATCGCTCTTGTATCAGGCAGGTCACGCTTTTCACTAATGAATTCTACACCTTCAACAACCCCCACCCCCCGTCTGTCAGGTTTTTTTTCTTCACAAATTATGTCTACGTCATACACTTCCCATCCTCAAACCAGATGCATTCATATCAGGCAGGTTAACAAACACAGACGAGGTTTGCAGGAGGGTCTGCACTGCCATATCAGCATCCTTCAGTTTCCCCAATCTGGTTAGAGGGTGATCAGGTCTGCAGACTCATACAGTACAGGCAGACAGCCAACTGCATCAAACAGCGCAGTGGTTTTGTGAAACCAACTTCCGTGCACTAAGTTTGTTTGACAGAGGACCACAGCCAGGATTCAGGCCCAGTTCTCTTGCAGTTGGTGGACGGCAATACTCAGCTGCCCACTCCCTTCTAGACATCTCCTTTTTTCCATAAAGCTTTCTGCCTTGTGGTCGATGCGGGCAGGTTCGAAGCCCTGTACCTGCCCCCAGTCCAGCAACCACAGTCCCTGGTATTTACCCAACCCCAAGCCCCCCACGGATTGCTGCCAAGGCAAGGCCAGGAAGAGGAGGAGGGCCATCCTTCCCCACCTGGTGACTCACATCCAGTAATGGGTTGGTGATCTAGGCGGCGATGCAGGTTGGGGTGGCAAGCGGGCAGAGCTTCATGTAGCCTACATCAATCCTTTTTCATTTTCCCCATCACTATGGCACATGGGGGCATGCACATGCTACAGAACTTCAGACCCTTCCCTTGATGTCACTCGCGTGCCAGCACTACCAACAGGTGGAAGCCAAAGGCAGAGTCGGTATGCCTCCCCACCCCAGGAGAGCAGTCTGTCGGACACTCTATTCTTTCCACCCCCTGCTGATCCACAGAAACCCAAGTTCGCTCCCGAACCCAGGCCACCAGCGTGGCATGTAGTAGCGCTATCGCCAAGCCCCTGGGCTAGCCGCTTCCCATCTAGGGTTTTTATCTGCCTACCTGGATGCTTGGCACCAGGCTTCTTCCCCTAGAGTGACTCCCCAAACCTGTCCCTGGCTCTCACTGCTCCAAAGTCCCCAACAGCCTTCTCCCCAGGGCAGTGTCTTCAGGGAGGCTCCCCTCCCTCTTGACACACAATCCAGCTTGAATGCAGTGGCACAGAGTCCAGGGGGTGCCCAGGGTTGTCATGTATGCTGCCAAATCCTGGGGTGCCCAGGGCTGTCATGTACGCTGCCGAATCCTGGGGTGCCCAGGGCTGCCATGTACGCTGCCGAATCCTGGGGTGCCCAGGGCTGTCACGTACGCTGCTGAGTCCAGGAGTGCCCAGGGCTGTCATGTACACTGCTGAGTCCAGGGGTGCCCAGGGCTGTCATGTACGCTGCTGAGTCCAGGGGTGCACCAGGCTGCCATGTACACTGCTGAGTCCAAGGGTGCCCAGGGCTGTCATGTACACTGCTGAGTCCAGGAGTGCCTGGGGCTGTCATGTACACTGCTGAGTCCAAGGGTGCCCGGGGCCGTCATGTACGCTGAGTCCTGGGGTGCCCAGGGCTGTCATGTACGCTGCTGAGTCCTGGGGTGCCCAGGGCTGTCATGTACGCTGCTGAGTCCTGGGGTGCCCAGGGCTGTCACATACACTGCTGAGTCCAGGAGTGCCCAGGGCTGTCATGTACGCTGCTGAGTCCAGGAGTGCCCAGGGCTGTCATGTACACTGCTGAGTCCAAGGGTGCACCAGGCTGTCATGTACGCTGCTGAGTCCAGGGGTGCACCAGGCTGTCATGTACGCTGCTGAGTCCAAGGGTGCCCAGGGCTGTCATGTACGCTGCTGAGTCCAGGGGTGCCCTGGGCTGTCATATCACGCTGCTGAGTCCAGGTGTTGGCCAGGGCTGTCTATATGCGCTGCTGAGTCCAGGGGTGCCAGGGCTGTCATGTCGCTGCCGAGTCAGGACTGCCCAGGGCTTCATGCTGCCAGGTCCAGGACTGCCCAGGGCTGTCATGTACGCTGTTGAGTCCAGGGGTGCCCAGGGCTGTCATGTATGCTGCTGAGTCCAGGGGTGCCCAGGGCTGTCATGTACGCTGCCGAGTCCAGGGGTGCCCAGGGCTGTCATGTACACCGTTGAGTCCAGGGGTGCCCTGGGCTGTCATGTCTGCCCTGAGTCCAGGGGTGCCCTGGGCTGTCATGTCCTCGCCCGAGGTCAGGGGTGCCCTGGGCTGTCATATACTACCGAGGTCAGGGTGCCCAGGGCTGTCATATGCTACGTCGAGTCAGGGGTGCCCAGGGCGGTCATGTGCAGTCGAGTCCAGGGGTGCCCAGGGCTGTCATGTACACCGTCGAGTCCAGGGGTACCCTGGGTTGTCATGTATGCAGCCGAGTCCAGGGGTGCTCAGGGCTGTCATGTACGCGGCCGAGTCCAGGGGTGCCCAGGGCTGTCATGTACGCTGCCGAGTCCATGGATGCCCTGGGCTGTCATGTACGCCGCTGAGTCCAGGGGTGCTCAGGGCTGTCATGTGCGTTGCCGAGTCAAGGGGTGCCCAGGGCTGTCATGTACGCAGATGCCATCCCCCTCATTTTCTGCCCTGCCATGAGTTCTCCTTCCTCCTTGGTTCTTCTCATCCTAAATCAGAAGCTTGAACTGGATATAGTTAACTAGTTTGGGGACCGAAGAGAGAAGTCCAGTATAGTTATCCGACAACTGCTTACTCAGGAATTTCTGTTTGTGCGTTTCCACATGGTTTGTTATGTCTGGCTATAAAAATGGGTCTTCAACCCGTGGTTGGGACAGTAACGTGAACTTTTTCTACCCAGGATGCCTGTGCACTTCGGCGATTTTTCCCAGCAGGCAGGTTTTTTGGACCCACTGCTACAATGATACATCACAGACTGCGTGAGGTGGAAATGAGTTTACTGAGGACGAGATAAAGCCAATCTTGTTACTAATGAACTGGGCTCAGTCTGAGCCTTTTTGGAACCTATGGACAGTCTGGGTCACAATTATTTATTTTTTTTTTTAAACTTTATTTTCAACATTTTTAGGAATTACAGTTCATGACATCAGACATGAAATATTTATACATATACTTGTGCCACAATATGCATCAGGTGACCAACAACACCCACCTTGACAATGTTTTAGACGTCCACGCAACTTGTACCTACTGACCCCCTTTTTATGATCAGTGGCTTTTGGGTAATCTTGCTTCTCGATGGTGCATGGCCCCCAAGTCAACTGGTGTTCCCTTCCTTCATTCGCAGACCCCACCCCATGACTTACTGAATTCTCCCTCTCCCTCTGCAGCTTTACAAGGACTTTCTTCAGTCCCACAGTGTGCCTCCTTCTAGTTCTCCCCCCCCCCCCCGAGCACTACAACACTTCACACTTATTTTCTCCCAGTGCATATGTTTCTACGGTCTTAAATTTCATACAGTCTAAGAAACTGTACATCCGGTGGGCTACAGCGGGCGGGTCCACCGCCATGTCTGCACCAAGGTTTTCTTGGCCATCACTAGAGCCAGGCTCCATAAGAACCATAGTTCTGAGGATCCCAATCTGGGCTCCAGTCCCAGAAGTAGGTCCAGCAGGGATATAAGCAACTTATGCCCAGTAACGCTTTCCACTGTGCTATACACCCCTTCCCAGAATGCTAGGACTTTGGGCATTCTAAAGTCATGTGAATATAAGATCCCACCATGTTTCTGCAGTTCTGACAGGTTTCGCTGACTTCGGGCTGGAACCTATGGAGTTTGACTGGTGTTTCCTATACAAAAAGTTATACTGGATTTGATGGAGGCGATTTGTTCTGGTACATGTTCCAGTGTGTGCCACTGCCTGGAGCCAACTCTCCTCCATTCCCTTCAGATCCGGATCTCTGCCCCAAGCCTTCTTGTAGACACCACTCAGTAGGGACATACTGGCCCACACCAGCTTGAAAGAGCAGAGAGCAGTTTAGACCCTGGTTTGTGACCTTAACACTGTATTCCCCACTGGAGAGTATTCCCGTGCCTCCCCCACACCCTTATCATCTGACTGCAGCAAGCCTTTGATGCAGAGATACACAAAGAAGAAGGAGCTTGTAGGGATTTTCCATCTCTCTCTCAGATCCCCCAAAGGATAATAGCATCCCCCTTCACTATAAAGGTCACTAAACCTTGAAAGGCCTCTCTTTTGCCACTTCAACGCCCCTGATGCATGTGTAGCCCTTTGTGCCCTTGAAAGCTTCAGTCAGTACTACTCCCGAGGAGCCCCCCCCCTTCCATATCTGACCAACTGATGGACCACTAACCAAATAGTTCTGGTCAGTGCTGTAAAGGGCTTTTTGAGTTTTTTATTTTTTTTTTATTTTCGTCTTTATCCCTCCTTACTGCCTCCGGTGCCCCCTCCTTCCGTCCGCTCGTGTCCTGCCCTGGAATCAGCCTCGGGATCTGCCCCTAGAGTGCCCAACCTCCTTCTCCCTGCACATTTGGGGTCTGTCCATTGGTGGTCCGGGCGGGCTAAGGCGACCTTCATCTAGGGCTTGCGGAGGTATTTCCTGGTTTTCTCCCTTACGTCCCGCCCCTGGGGCGTCCGGCGCTTGGGCGTCGTCCCAGTGGCAGTACTGGCGCACGCTAACCCTCTGGCGCTTGTAGCGTCTCCCCTCCCCGACAGCGGGCCGCCTTCATCCTCTCTTGGTGATTGCTTCCACGGCGCGTGAAAGCGATATGAACCCGCAGTATTTCCGTGTTCCGTGAGTTCCCACCCCTGAGGGAGGAAAGCATCCATTGGGACGCTCAATCCTCCCTCCCCCTACCGACCCCCAGCGACCAGAGTCCGTTCCCGAACCCGGGTCGCCGGCGTAGCGCGAGGTGTGGCGTCCAGCGCCTCAACCCTCAGCGCCACCGGGCCGGCCCCAAAGGGCTTTTTGAGTTTGCTAAGATACTGCCCCCTCAAGGCAGGGCTTAGAACATGGTCCATTAAGGAGCCCCCCCCCCCCATATCCTGTCCCTCTAGCTGTCTCCATTGGCACACTTACCCTCCTCCCCCTGGGCCAGAAAGGATAACTGGGCAGCCCAGTAATAATGTTGCCTCTGTCAGAGGGCTAGGCCCCCCAATATGGTCCCTGTAATGAGCTGGTTCGGATCCTTGGGGGGCTTACCACGCCAGATAAATTTATAAAATAGGCCTTGCTTGCACTCGCCTGAAGAACTTTTGAGGGATCCCAATAGACAACACTTGAAGCAGGTATAAAATGTGTGGGAAAACACATTTTCAAGGTGTTAACCCTTCCTATCAAGGACAGGGGTAGCCCCTCTCCCTCATCTCTCCAGGTCCTCCGTCACCTTCCTTAGCAGTGGGGGGATATTAGCCCCATAGAGTTTATTCACTCTTTTTGGGGTGTGGAAACCCAGGTATTTCCAGGTGTCTACTTCAGGCACTGCCAGCCCTGCGGTTCCGTCCCCTGCTTCTCCCTTGATACATGATCTCACTCTTGCCCCCGGTTCTTTGTGCCCAGATACGCTGCCATATTCTTCCAGGAGACTAGTGAGCCAAGGCAGAGCCTCTCTAGGTGATCTCACGTGTAGAAGGAGATAGTCTGCAAACAGAGGCATTTTGTGCTCTGCCTCACCTGCCTTCAGGCCCCTCTATGACCAGGTCTCTTCTCAGAGCCTCTACCAGGTGTTCCAACGAAAATACATACAGCAAGGGGGAGAGTGGGCAGCCCTGTTGAAGCTGACTGGGCTTTGTGGGGTTCCCATTCACTAAGATCTACGCCACTAGACTATTGCATAACATGTGCACCCACTTCCTGTAGTCAGGGCCTATAGCAGAATGTTCCAGTACTCTGTGGGGGTACCCCCGCTCCACACAGTCAAATGTCTTTACTATGTCTAAGGCAAGTATCCCCGTCGGCTTCCCCCCCATAACACATTCAGAGTTCTGCAGATGTTACCTTTCCCTCTCCTCCCCTTCACGAACCCAGACTGGTCCACATGAACCAGCCTCGGGAGGAGCTTTTCCAGCTGGGAGGCCATCACTTTGCCAGTATTTCATAATCGGCAGTTAGAAGGGAGATGGGGCCATAGGAAGAGCACAGCAAGGCATCCTTCCCAGGTTTTAGTAACAAAACAATGGTGGCCGACTACATGGGGGAAGGGGCGCTAGTGCTCCACTCTCTGTCATTATGTTCATTAGAGGTGCTTTAAGAGTCCCACCAAACACTTTATAAAAATCAACTGGTAGACCATCAGGCCCTGGTGCCTTCCGCCCGCCAGCCCTGCATTTGCTGCTTTTACCATTTCCCACTGTTCTGGGGCATCCAATACCTTCTTCTGATCCTGGGACAGCTTCTGTACCGGGGCTTTTTTAAAGAAGGTCTCCATTCCTGTGCCCCGCCCACCCATCCATTATAGCCTAAGGAACAGAGCTTCTGACAGAAGCTGTGGAATTCATCCTCAGGGCACTGTGGTGGATCCTCCCCTTTCTCTCCAGATCTTGGTGACGAAAGCAGCCCCAGTTCTGGCTTTCAGCTTCCATGCTACCCATTTCTCTGCTCTTACCCCATCAAAGTAGGAACCTGCCCCAGCTTTTATTATTTGCCCTTCCAAGATTTTGGTGTTAAGCAGGTCATATTCAGCTTTTACTTGCTGCCCAGCCCTATACAACATGGCTGCGGGGTTCTATTTACGGGCTGCATCTCTGCTAGCTATGTGTTTTCCCAACACTACAGACTTCCTTTTGAGGAGCTTATGCTGGTGGTGGGAGTATGAAGTAATCCCCCCCCCAGAGTAGTTTTCAAAGCATCCCACCTTGTTATTCTGACGTGTCCCCTTCCCTGCTGTGCCTTGACAACTCCTTTATTACGTTAGTCACCCAGTCCCTCCTGGTCCCTGAAACATGCATCTCACAGTAATGTGGGATCTAGTCTCCACTGCCCCCAGTGCATCCCATTCCCCTCTTGACCCACCCATGTGGGAGAAAAGGGGACATGTTTGGACATGGTCATCAGTCTATGACTTATCTGCACTCATCCCCTGGCTGGCCAGCATGAGGTCACTCCTAACATAAGTGCCATGGGTGTGTGAGTAAAACATATAATCTTTTGTCAAGGGGTTTTCGATCCTCTACACATTTCCAAGTCCATGTTGTTCCACTAGGGATTTCAGTGCCCCTGTTTGGTGGGCCTGCACAGCTGCTGGGAAGAGCGGTCCAGGGTCTCAGAGAGTACACACTTGGCAACCCCTTATTCTGCAGCTGCCCCTTGCTCTCCCCCTTCCTTGACCCTCCCCCTTGCCCTGTCCCAGCCCCTTTTGAAGCAGCCCACTGTTCTAGTGGATACCACTTCCACCCAGCTACCACCCTCTCCGTAAAAAAGTGTCTCCCCATCTCCCACCTGAACCTTTCTCCCTCCAGTATCATATCATGGCCCCGGGTGTCCCTCCCCTCTCTTACTTTGAACAACACCTCCATACCAGTCTTGTTTCTTCCTTTCGTGTACTTGAAGGTCTCAATCATATCCCCATCTCTCCTCTCCTCTCCTCCAGCAAGTACATGTTTAACTCTCTCAGCCTCCTCTCATATGCTAGGTCCCCCAGCCCCTGGATCATCTTTGTCGCCCTGCACTGCACCATCTCCAGTAACTCAATGCCTCTCTTCAGATACGGGTGCCAGTACTGCACACAGTACTCCAAGTGCGGTCTAACTAATTATCTATACAGTGGCAGAATCACCTCCCCCTACATAATTGCCCATAATTTCGCTCTTTGCCCTAGTGTCAGTTAGCCTTGAGTGTACAGATACTCTACTCACTTGCCACTGCTTCCTCCCATCTCAGGTATTCTTTCCTCTTGCATGCGCTGCTGAAGATTCTTGATGGTTGGCTTGGAGATGCGCAGCTTGGAGAGGTAAAAGCATTGGTGGGACCATCCCAATTGCCAGAGCTTCACCTGTACTTCAGTACATTTCTGTTTTTCCTTTTGAAGATCCAGGAATATTAGCACTCTCCCATTCTTACTAGATCCAGTCACAAGTGCGGCCTTCTTCCTCCAGCCTACCACCCTGGGAGAAGTTGAGGATCTCCTCCTACAACTGGATACCAGGAAGTGTGTAGGGGCAGACCAATTGGACCCATTCTTCCTGAAGCTTAGGCTTCACGTCCTGGCTGTGCCCATAATGCACCTTTTAAATCTCTCCCTTTCACAGGGCGATATTCCTCCCATATGGAAAATGGCTCACGTAATCCCCCTTTCTAAATCTGGAGACCCCAGCGACCTGAGAAACTATAGACCAATCCCCCTACTTCCCACCCTTTCCAAACTGTTGAAGAAAATAGTGAGTGTGCAGCTCAGGAACTACCTCAAAAGTGGGAACCTGCTCAATCCTTATCAGTCAGGATTTAGGCCTCATCACAGTACTATTTCAGCCCTTGCAAAAGTCACCAACGACTGGCAGTGTGCCTTGTATTTGAAGAACTTCATTTGTGCAGTATTTCTAGACCTAAGCAAGGCATTCAATATGGTTGAACATGAGCTGCTCCTTGTCTCCCCCAGAAACATCGGCTGTGAGCCCCCATTGCTGAGGAGGTTCTCAAACTATCTAACAGGGCGACAGCAGCAGGTCAAGGCTGAAGGGGAATTCTCATCCCTGAAACCTCTACTGAGGGGCGTACCACAAGGTTCTATACTGGGTCCGTTGCTTTTTGCAATTTACATTAACAATATCGATGCTTACATCAAATCTGCTAACATCCACCTATTTGTCGATGACACAGTACTTTATATTTGAAGACCCTCTCCAGAAGCAGCTTGTAGGGATCTACAACGGGAATTTAATCTTCTACGACTAGTGCACCAGAAACTGCTCCTGAATGCAAAAAAAACCAAAGGCGATGCTTTTTTCTCCCTTTGCATACGTCAATAACTCCACAACTCGAGGTAATAGTCCCCAGATCCACACTACTCTTGGCGAATAGCTGGAATATGTTACTAAATTCAAATACCTGGGGGTGTGGATTGACCAAAAGCTTTTCTTTTGTGATCTCACTGAGGATCTCTTAAAAAAGCTTAGGCAGAGGCTCGGCCTCTTCTCTAGGATCAAAAATGTTCTAACACTGGATGCCAGGAAGAGACTGGTCCAAACCACATTCCTTACCTTACCGGACTACGCAGATATCCTTTACAGCCAAGGCCCCATGTCTGCCCTGGCTAAATCAGACACACTCTACCATCAAGCCTTGAAGTTCATAACTGGTCTCCCATACTCCACACATCACTGCTCCCTTTACGCTGAAGAAGGTTGGTCATTCCTTAACTACAGAAGACAGTGGAATGCAGCTCTCTAGACATTTAGGGCCATCACAAAGATGTTGCCTCGGTACACTGCGGATTGTCTTCCTCTAGCTGTGATAGGTAAATATGCCTTAAGAAGTTCCTCCATCATCTCCCTTACAGTACCGAAGTTCAAGTCACGCTTCAGCAGGTCTGCCATATCTCACACTTTACCCTCTCCCTGGAAAAACTTGCAAAAAACCCTGAAGTTGGCTTACCCAAATCAAACTATCAGCCTTCAAAGCACTTTATTCTGGCTCGATCAAGGAATCCTGTAACTGCTTCCCCTGATGTCACCTTCCCCTAGCCTCAGCTCCATCTGCTCCAGTGCATCCCTTTACTGGTGCTTCTTTCCCACCCCTCTTGGGCTATGTTACAGCCTATAAGAACTTACCTGACTGCTCCTTCTTAATCCCAACCCTGTGGTTTCTTTCCCTTATCGTTAGTTCCTTTCTCATATCATCCTGGCTCCCACCTTTACTCCTTGCTTACCCATCCCCCGACACCATCATGGTGTTTTGCTTTCCACTCCCTAGCTGTTGCCACCCTCACCCCTGCAATCACTACATGCCCTTGCGGGCTTGTACCGTGTACCTCTCCTTACTCACCCTCTTGTGTCCCCCTCCCCCACCCCTCCCATGCCCCACCAAACTCCTTCAATCAATACTTATGTTCAAGGATGCTTCAATTACACACTGTAATTATTGTTGCGTACGTTTAACCTGTATATACTGTACTGCAGTTGCTACACTTTTTAGCTGCATACTTTTCATGGTCTTAGCTTAATGGCTCTTTTTAATACTCTATTTCATGTGTATTATAAACTTCCTATGTATAATTACTGCTCTATGTGAATATTTTGTAAGTGTGAATTCATTTTATACATATATATATATATATATATATATAAAAACATAGAATTTGACGGCAGATAAGGACCGCTTGGCCCATCCAGTCTGCCCATTTCCCCACCTACTGGATAAGCTGCAGATCCTAGTTAACCAGCAGCCTACTTCTTCCTACCCCCAACCCCCAGAACTGCCTTATGACTATCCCATGCATGCTTGAATTCCACCACTGATTTTGACTCCAGAACCTCCTCCTCCGAAGGCCGCTCCATGCATCCACAACCTCTCTGTGAAAAATACTCTTTAAATTACCTCTGAGCAGCCCCCCATCTCTTCAAATTGTGCCCTCTTGTTCTTGCACACCTGTTGTAGATTATTATTATTGTGAAATATATATATATATATATATATATATATATATATATATTTTTACCCAATGATAATGTAACGGAGTATTCCTTTGTATGTATTGTTAACTTCTCCTTTCCAGGTCCATCTTGAAAATGAGCTTGCTCAACAATGTTCGCCTGGTTAAATAAAGATTTTGATTGACTGACTGATTGATTCTCCATGGTGATGGGCCCCTTCAGTCAGGCAGCTCAAAGGACTTCCTCTTTGTTTTGCCATCTGTAGAATTTTGCAAGAAAGTGCTATGGTCTCTCCCCTCGGCCTGGGTCTCCCTCCTGGAGATCAATGTGTTCTTTCTACCTCGAACGTCCATCCCTGAGCGCCAAGTTCCAATTTCTCAAAGAGCCACTTAATGATGAAGGATTTGGGGTGGCAGCCTTCCAGTTCCTCAGGCAGCCTTATCTGCTAATTCCTGCTGTGGGCCCGATTCTCCTGCTCATTGATCATTCTGAGTTCATGGACAGCGTTTCTTAAACTGTCTCGTTCTCTGAGCAGCTCTGCCACATGATCCGCCACAGTGCTCACCCCATCCTGCATTTTGGCAAGCCATATTGAGTGCGTCACCAATGTCTTGCCCACAGCCTCATGACAGCTTGTCAACGGGCCATCAGGCACTTTTATTGGTGAAGTCTGCTCTCATTTCGGTCTACATGGAGACGATTAAAGCCCGACGCAAGTTTGCCTGCTCTCCCACCTTCTCCGCCATGTTGGCAGCCATGCTGCCTGCATAGGTCCTGGTCTCAGGTGGATTAAGTGCCTTGCCTGCATTGCCAAATGACAGCTGAGACTGCTTCTTTTGTGCTTTTGAGGCAGCTACCATCATCAGGAATGCTGTGAGCATGTTTTCTTGAAGTCTGGATGAAGGATGCCACTGATTTAGAGGGGATGAGGCTTGCTAGCAAGAAAGCAAATCACTAGATGTCCACCATGTTCACGGTCAGCCACGCGCCCCCTCCCGGTCACACCTGAAAACTGTCCAGAAAAAATAACATTTCCTCCAAGAAGATTTGCAAGCACTGATGAGAACATAACATGCTAACTTTGATCAGCTGTGATGTTCTACAGTTCTGTTCAACGTTTTGTTCTGGATACAAAGATATAATGCTTTAGCACCATTAGTAAGCTCTGATACGTTGTTGCTATTGCCATTATCATTTTTATTCGACAACAGTAATACTCAGTGGAATCAAACTATTCTGCTGCAATATTGCATCTGTATAGTTCTGATTCTTGGCAGCATTAAGCTTTTCATACATTGTCTGTTATAAACAGTAACCCCTTAGGATGATGTTATGAAAGCAGACAGTTGTGCAAGGTTCTTTGGTAACATGTTGTAAACACAACTGAATGTACCCTTGTTGGAGGGCTTGTATTGCTTAATACACAAAAAAAAAAAATCAATAAAATAAAAAGGTTTTAAAATAAAACTTGTTTGTAGTGGCTTTGGGCAGCATAGTATCACCTGGCATACTTCCACCAACGCACACACACACCGCCACTCCCACTAGTAAGGAATTAGGCTTCCCACTCCCCCATGCTACACTGGCAAACTTCACACATCCTCTGTCTCCGGGCTAGGACTACACTAAGCAGAACGTTCCCAAACCGACAGCCACCAGTTTCTAGCTCCCATGTCCACTAGTCAACCCCGTCTGCAGTTAAGGAAGTGCATGTGCCTTTCCACCGAGTCACTGGCTAGTCCCACATACTCCTCCTTTTACTTGGCTGGCAAGAAATAATGTACAAACACAGACAATGACAGTAGAAAGGACCACTAATCCATTCAGTCTGCCCATAAACCCCAGCAAACCCAGGCCCTACTGTCCATACAGGGTCCAACCCACACTATACACCCCAAGCTCCCCGCCTACCACTACCACCCTGAGCAACCACTGAGCCCTTCACTCCGTCCCAGCTGCGTTTAAAACCACGGACAGTTTTAGAGGGGAGCAGCCTGGAACTCATATCTTTCAAAGGGGGTTCCCTTATTAGAAATAGACCAGTAATGGGCATTAAACAGAAGGTATACTTGGTGTGGTATTTTGACCTGGGGTACTAATTTGAAGCAGTATTGTGTAACTTGTTATCTTTGATGTTCTCAGCTGGTACCATTGCAGACTGTCATGTTTTTATATACGGGTGTTCTGTACGACACTCTGATCTATAAATAAAAATAAAAACCATTGATAGTTTTGGTGTCCACCACATCAGCTGGCAGACTGTTCCATGGCTCCACCACCCTTTCTGTAAAATAATACTTTCTCACTTCCCTCCTGAATTCCCCCCCTGTCAGTTTTCATTCGTGCCCCCGTGTTCTTGATCCGCTGCTACATTAAACAGTTCCTTGCAGTTTACCTTGTTCATCTCTTTCAGAAACTTGAAGGTGTCCATTATATCTCCCCTCTCTCATCTGGCCTCCAGCAGGAACATGTTCAGTGCCTTGAGCCAATCCTCGTAAGCTCTGCCCTGCTGTCCCCAAATCATTCTGCTTACCCCATGCTGCACTGTCTCCAGCCTGTCCTCATCATTCCTTAGGTGAGGATTCCAGAACTGGGCACAGTACTCCAGGTGCGGCCTCACCAGTGATCTATAGAGAGGTATTGATACCTCCTTCCTTCTGCTGACAGTATCCCTTCCTACACACCCCAGCATCATGTATGCCTTACTGTAGGCCCTGTTACTCTGGTTTGATTGTTTTAAGAGTCACTGATAATGATGACCCCTAGTTCTCCTTCCTTAGAGGATGTGCACAGCCCCCCCCCCAATCCCATGCAGTACTCTGTCCTCGGGTTCTTGCTCCCAGTGTTCATCACCTTGCACTTTTTGGCACTGAATTTCAGCTGTTAAACCTCTGACCACCTCTCTAGCTTTTGCAAGTCTGTGCATCTCCCTAACCCTCTCCTTGCTGTCTACCCTGCCGCAGAGCTTAGTGTCACCTGCAAAGAGACACATCCTGCCCTGGATTCCTTCTCGTATGTCACCAGTTAACATACTGAAAAGGACTGGACCCAGGACTGATCCTGGTGACAACCCACTGGTGACCTTCCTCTCTTTTGATTTGAGTCCGATAACCATAACTCCTCTGCTGCCTCCCTTCCAACCAATTTCTCACCCATCTGTGTCTTTCACTCTACCCAGATCCTGTAGCTTTTTCAGCAACCTTCTGTGAGGCACCAGGTCGAACGCCTTGCTGAAATCAAAGCAGAGTAAATACGCAGCATGGCTCTAATCCAATACTACCCTGTTAACCAGTCGAAGAATACTATCGAGTAGGTTTACAATATGTACTAACTCATTTATTAGTACAAGTGCAGTATGGCATTGATCAAGTGTACTGTTTCAGACTTAAATGAGTCGTCCTGTGAACAATGTTTATTTCCAATAAACAAGTATTAAAAAAAAAGATTACTATCAGGCTGGCCTGAAAAGTCCTTCATGCCACGAACCTGTATTGTTTATTATGCTGGAGTCCATTCCTCTCCAGGTAGTTTATGAGGTCCTCTTTGACTAGTGTCTCCTTCAGTTTACCCACAGTAGAGGTAAGACTGACAGGTCTGTAGTTACCTAGTTACTCCTTGTCCCTTCTCCCCTTAAGGAGTGGGACTACGTCTGCTACCCTCCAGTCTTTTGGAACTACCCCCGTCTGAATTGAGCTAGTGAACAGCCCAACCAGGGGTTCAGTTCCACTGCCAATTCCTTGAGCAACCCCGGAAGTATATTATCTGGCCCCAGGGCTCATCTATCTTTAGGGCTGCTAGCCGTGTCTGAACCCTTTCATTGGTAAATATCTGCTGCCTCATCTCAGGGATCCCCCTTACAGCTGTCTCAATGCCACTCTCTGACAGAGGCCCTCTGTCTTCCCTTGTGAATGAAAAAGAAGTCGTTAAGAATGGCTAGTTTCGCTGACCCAGTGGCGCTGGGGGTTGAGGCACTGGACGCCACACCTTGCGCCACGCCGGTGACCCGGGTTCGGGAACGAGCTTGGGCCGTCGGGGGTCGTGGGGGGGAGAGAGGATTGAGCATCCGTGGGACTGCTCCCCTCTCTTGGGGAGGGATCCAGGGGTAGCCCAGTGCGGCAGTGGCCCCCGGTGGAGACCGGCGGCACTGCTACGCACCAGGGCACGTACACTAAGGGACGACGTCGGGCAGCTACCTTTCTGATGTGGGTGGGAGCACCTATGTTGGAGCTGGGTGGCACTGCACGTCCCGCATCTGTGGAGGGTAACCAAGAACACAGGAAAAAACAGGCTCCAAGGATCAGGCGATGGCACCGATCATCCATGCCCTATGCCGGGGTTTCCCTTGCTTGCCTTCAATTTCCCCGGGCCCACTCCTTGTCTGGTGTCAGAGTCTGCCTTGAAGAGTGCGCCCCAAGTAGGAGAGGGGGCGACCCACCCCGGATAGGGTTAGCCGGGGGTGCTGGCGCCCGGTAAGGAGGGAGGAGAGGAGGCATAGCGTGGGATCCTCAGGCGGGCAGGAGAGGGATGGGATGCCTCAGAGAGGACCTTGGAGCTGCGACGGGAGCGAAACAAAGTTGACAAAAAGAAAAAAAAAATGGCTGGTTTCTGCCTGTCCCCCTTTAATTACCCTACCTCCCTCTATTAGCCTAACAACTCCTCCTCCACCCTTCTTTCTTTTTCCTTAATATATCTAAAGAGCTACTTTTCCCCTCTCTTGATCCCCTTTGCAATACGCAGCTCTGTGTCTGCCTTTGCTTCTCTGACCACCTTTTGGTTTCCCCTGTTCTCATTTGGGACTCTCCCCGGTCTTCCTTCACTTGGTTTTGCTTGTACCTGGTGAAGGCCTTCTTTAGGCTCTCACTGCTTCCCTGATCTTTCCAGAGAGACATACTGGTCTCTTGTACCTTTTCTTTTGATTACTGTTTTCACGAAAGACTGTTGCCTCAAGAATGCCCCCTCCCCGATTGCCCCATCTTTCCTCCACATTCCCTGATGCTGTCCACTCCAACTAACTTGTCCTGGACCAGCTCCCTCATCTGGCTGAAGTCTGCCCTTCTGAAAGTTAGGACTTCAGCCTTTGATAATGGCTTACTTGTGCCAAGGGCCAGGTCAAACCATACAGAGTTATGGCTGCTGGACCCTAGTGTCTGCCCTACCCTCACTCCTCCTACCACTTCAGAGCTGGTGAGTATCAAATCAAGAATGGCAGCCTGCCTAGTGGGTTCTTTAACTGGCTGCATCAGAAGGCAGTCCCACAATGTATCCAGTAGGGCCTGACCTCTGCAGCTCCAGGCCAAAGAGCCAGACTTCTGCAGCTCCTGGCCACTGGAATGACCCAATCAACATCTCTTAGGTTTAGATCTCCTACCACCACCATCTCCCCCTTTGCCGCCACCCCTTTCTAGTTCTGCCCTTAGCTTATCTCTCTCTCTCTCTCTCTCTCCCCTGTCCTGGAGGTCTACAGAGCACACCCATTTGTGGTTTCTTGTCTGAGGATGCCGTGAGATGAACCCACAGCGATTCGGTTTCCCCATTACCTTCCCTAACGTTTCCGTCCTCCACAGCCTCTCTGCCATCTCCGACATATAGGGCTATGTCTCTTCCTGTTTTTTTTTCCAACTTATTTTATTCTCCTCGTGGCAGGTCCTACCTCATCATCCACCAGCCGACCGGACTCTGGGTCCTTCGGGGGCTTGTAGCGCCGTGCGCAGCCCGGCAGATCCCCAGAGCCAGTCCGGTGGTATCATCCTCGGCTGCCCTCACTTTTTCCTCTGTTATCTCCCATGGACCTAACTCCCGAGACCCCCGGAAGTGGCAGCGCATGTGCGTGGAGGCGCACATGCGCACCAAAGCTCCAGATGGGGCCTCCTCAGCCGTCCCCGAATGGCTTATGCCGGGAGTCCTCGGAGGTGCGCTTCTCTGGCCTCCACCAGAGGGCGGCCAAGCTCGAGTGGTCTGCTACCCCAATCCCAAGGTGAGGGCGCCTGCGGCAGCCTGCTCCTAGCCCGCTCCCTCCCCCAGCTGACCTCTGACGACTGAAATCATTTCCCAGAACCCAGGTCGCCCGGCAGCACGTGTGGCATCCAGCGCCTCAACCCTCAGCGCCACCAGGCCAGCTTATGTCTCTTCCTTTACCATGTCTAAACATTTTATTTATTTATTTATTAAACTCTAGGATTACAAGTACCTTTGAGCAGGAACTACTCATTTACAAAGGTTCCACGTCAGAGGATGGGGGGAAACATACAACAATGGTAACAATAATAACAAAATAGATTACTTGTACATAAAGTGTTCAGACAAATATGCTGCAGTAGAATCAACCAAGCTAGAGTCTATCAGAGTTCATGGTAAAAACAGTATACTTGGTAGGAAGAGGTCAGGAGAAAGTCGGCAGATAGGTGCCGTTGTCAGATAAGGATGAGAGGAGCGAGGGGGATAGGCACCAGATGGCCTTTGATATGAATGAGTCCGTACAGAGGGGATGGGTGGGTGAGGAGGGGCAAAGGGCGAGAAGGAGGGGGCTGGTGCCAAGGATGCAAGGCTGGAATTGCAGGTTACAGTTACAACTAGGGTAGAGGGTGATGACCATGGCTTAGGGGAGGCAGTCACAAAGTGAGGTAGAGTGGAGGAAGAGATGCAACTGCCTTTTAAAGGGGCCTACCGTTGCAGCAGCAAGAGTTTCTTTGTTAAGGGTATTGAACTACTGAGGAGCCCTGTGCAGAAAGGATCTCTGACCCAGCGAGATCCAGCGCCTGGGGACCTGGAAAGTCTGGTATTGAGAACTGCATGTTGGCTGGGAGCTGCTGCAGGTAGTAAGGAGTCTTGCCACACCTGGTGGCATGAGTCCGAGAAGAGCTTTTTTGGCTATCAGACAGGTCTGGTATTGTATTCTACTAATGAAAGGTAGCCATCCAGCCTTGACGTATAGGTCACAGGTGTGCATTAGGCGGTCAGCCCCCATGAGAAGTCTACAAGCCTTGTTGAGTGTCACAGATATCCTCCTAAGGGGAAGTAGGGGAGGCAGAGCCATATATTACTAGACTGTAATCGACAATGGAGGTAACAGAGCTGTGGATGACCAGTTTTAGGGCTTCAGGAGTCATACAGTGTTTGTACTTGTGGAGCAGGCCAAGGCGTATGTTGGCAGACTTCACAACCATCCCAATGTGCTGGGAGTAGGAAAGTGAGCTGTCCAGAGTGATGCCGAGGTATTTAAACTCATGAAACTGATCAAGTGAGGTCCCACATTGATTCTTGATGGTGATGGGTAGTGTTTTATACTTGCTACATGCGTTGCAGAAAGACATGACCTTAGTTTTGCTATAATTCATGACAAGTTTGTATGAGCCAAACCATTTTTCCACCAGCCAGAAATCATGTTGCAGTCGACTCTCAAGTAGATTAAAGCCCTGGTTGCTTGAAAAGAGGCCCGCATCGTCTGCGTAGAGTAGTATCCTCTGTTGGCAGATGCCGGGGAGGTTGTTAAGGAAGAGGGAGAAGAGTAGTGGGCCCAGAACTGACCCTTGAGGGACACCCGAGAGGACTGTTTTTTTCAGCTGATGAGACTCCAGAAACTTTAACACTTTGAACTCTCTTCCCAAGATAGCTAACAAACCAGGGCAGTGCATCATTGGCGAGCCCAAGAGCAGCCAATTGTCTGAGTAGGAGGGGGGGTGATTAACTGTATCAAAGGCCTTTGTAAGGTCACTGAATATGGCCGACCCCACAGAGTCCTTGATCCAAGGCGTCATGGATGCAGCCGGTGAATTCCAACAGTGCCGTGGTGGTACTATGCCCTTTACGGAAGCCATGCTGCTCAGGGCACTGAATATTGTGCTTTTCCAGGAACTCTACTAGCTGGTCAGAGACTATACGTTCAAGTGCTTTGGATAATGGGGGGAGGGTGGAGATGGGCCTATAATTGGCGTGCAGTGACTTGTCTCCACTTTTATGTACAGGTGAGATGGTAGCCTTTTTCCAGAGTGATGGGAATTGGCCATACCTTAGGGAGAGGTTGAAGATCATTGTCAGGGGTTCAAGGATTTCATCTAGGACTAGTGAAAGCAGCTTCAAGTCGAGTGAGTCACCACTATAGCCAGTTCTGCTGATAGCCTTGCAAATATAAGTTCTGGCTAAGTGCACTGGGATCCTTTTGAAGAAGAACTGTGGAGCTGAGCGAGCATGGGATGCTGTGGCAGAGGTGGGGTTGGTGGTGAAAGCGTTGAATAAATCAGGTGGGAGGACACTGCTTAGGTTGGAGAAAGCATTGATGAATGTATTGGAGATGGTAACTAGGGCCAACGTTGGAGTGCCATTGATGTTGAGCATGGTGGGCGGAGACTTGGAGTCTTTGCCAGAGAGGTCCTTAAGGTTGTTCCAGAATTTTTTTCCATCCCCCCACGAGTTGGAAAGCGCTTCTCTAAAGTAGGTGCTTTTAGCCATCCGTACAGCATGGTTGCAGCTATTCGTTGCTTGCTTGTATTTTTGAATGTCCGCTTGGGCCACTGTGGCTCGAGCAAAGTGTCAAAGGTGGTCCCGTTGCTTGAGCTGCGTGATAAGCTCAGTGGTAATCCAAGGCTTACATCTACTTTTAACCTTCATTTTTTTTTTAGCGGTGCATGGATATCACAAGCCTCAGTGAATCGGCTGATAAACAGTTCTAGCGCTTTGTTTACGTCCTTGAGTGAGTCCATGTTTGACCAGTCTAGTCTGTTTAGATGGGATTTTACTAGTTGTATGTGACCCTTCTTGAGTACCCTGGTGTGTATTATTTTTTTTGGGGAGGGGGGGGCTTGATGTAGTTATTAGCCCAAGTGTAGATAATGGGTGAATGGTCACTTAAGGAGTCAGGGAGAGCAGACACCTTAGATATTCTTTCAGGGTGGTTGGACAGTATCCAGTCAATAAGAGCGTAGGTCCCTGTCCTGTAGTTACACCTGGTAGGAGAGGGGACTAGCTGTGTGAATTGTTGTGCTGTAACTGCATCCTTGTAGGTGCAGGCCTCCGGTGCAAGCCAGCTGAAGTTAAAGTCTCCCAGGATGATGGACTCTGAGTTATGGCGTAGACCCTCGAGACATTCCATGACATTATTGAAGCCATTAGCCAGGTCCTTTGGGAGGATGTAAACTGAGACTATAGTGAGGTTTTTGTTGTGGGCCCCGAGGAGAACTTTGATAGCGAAGACCTGAGATGGTGATCCCGGTCTAGGAAGAAGGATGGCGTGCCCCACGAAGGTGTCCCTCAGGTAGATGGCACAGCCACCACCCCGCTTAGAGCTCCTGTCCTGCCTGAAAATCGTGTATCCAGGAATAGCAACTGCATAGTCAGGGATCTTTGGATTTAGCCATGTTTCAGCGACAGAGAGGATGTCAGGATTGAATTGTCGAATCCAGGTTTGGAGGGCATCTAGTTTACTGAGGAGGCTGCATATATTGATGAACGCCAAGGTAAGAGACCCCGACTTCTGGTTCTGACAGTAGGCAGTCGGTCCAGTTGGGCCTGGGTTAGGGTGAATGCTTCCCAGAGAGGAGCAGTAGCAGTAGAAGAAATCGCAGAAGGGAGGTTTGAAGCATTCTGAGAGCTTGCTTGTTGGAAATCAATCTGCGCGCCTGGGTGTTGTGGCAATGGTAAGAGCCTGGCTTATTACAGAGAGCTGCTAGCGCATTTATACACCCCAAGGGGCTGTACCCTTGGTGCTTCAGAGTGACGCTAGTGTGCCATATCATGGAGCTGAATGGCACAGAGTTATTAATCTGAATCCCAGTGGTCATTCCCAGTGAGAAGTGCAGCGCTGGTGTTGGGATGAGCTGGCCTCGGGAATAAGGATTGGCAGTCATAAGAAGGGTGGGGCACTGCAGCATAGTTATCAGTAAAAATAGCAGTGTAGGGTGCAGGTTAAACGCAGCCATAGCGAGGAGAATGGGGGAGCCACAGTTTGTCAGGGAGAGGGCACCGATTGGTAAGAAGTAGAGAAAATCAGACCACTGGGGGAGGCAGCCAACATGATGTAGCCTGGGACCATCAGGCCCCAAGCGTTATTCTAAGTGGCCCAAGTTTCTGTGATGGCTACTAGCTCCAACTCGGCATCTGCCACCACTGCCTGCAGAACACTAATTTTAATTTTTAAATTTTTATTTAATTTTAAATCCAACATTACCTGCATCCTGGTTTTTACGACATCCAGTGGTGTATTTCCAAAAACACTAGCTGCTCCTGCGATGGCACCAAACACCCCAGTCACCAGTGGGTTCATTTCTTTGTTTGGGTTGTCTCCTGGGGGGAGAGAAACATAAAGAGTACTTAGTCTGTATTATGTTTCTTTTTTTTTTTTTATAGTAACATTTTTTATTACATTTTAAGTTAATATAAACTATGACATCCTATATAAATTAGGGCTGAAAGTTCGGTTCTCCAAAAGAATCAAACACCTTGAACTTCGGGTGTTCGATTCTTTTGGACGGTGGTGAAATTTTAGTGAAAACAGGCGGACTCCTGGTTCAACTGGTTTGACCTGGTCCGAATGGTGTGGACCAGTCAAACCACAGTTCGCACCTAGGGCACAAGTTCTCTAGTTCCGCTGTCATTAGCTGTCTTATTCAGTCAGCACCTGCTGAGTCTACTCCACTCGGAAAGTTGTGTGATATCACTGGTAGGATGTGGGTGGCCAGACTCTGCACCAATCCCACCCCGGTTTTCTTTTATTATTTATTATACTATTTTTTTTTCTCCCATATACTGTAGATTTTTACCTTCTCCTGAAGCCTTGGCAGGCGGCTACAGCCCTCCTGATGGAGGGACACTCTCTCTCTCCAGTCCCGCCACTCCAGCCGGTCCTCGGGCATTCCCCCGTGGCGGGGCCAGGGAAGAGGTTGCCAGTCCCCCGAGACCTACTCCAGAAGCAGGGACAGCCTTCGGGAGCGGTGATGATCACAGAGCCGGTCAGGCTCTTTTTCCACCATTTTCTCCTGTGCCCCCTTCCCTACCGATGTAAGGACATTGGAACATGCCTCCCAACCCATACTGCTCTCCAGCTACTGCCAGAGGGCAGTCAATGAGTGGGACGATAAGTCCCCGAGGGAAGACAATAGTCCTCCGGATGCTTGATCCTCTCTCCCCTGCCGACCCCCGGCGGTCCGGGCTTGTTCCCAAACCCGGATCGCCAGCGTGGCACGAGGTGTAGCGACCAGCGCCTAAAACCCCAGCGCCACCGGGCTGGCACTATTTATTATACTGTTTGAGTCCATCCCCAATGCTCATAGTGGAGCTCAGCTCCTGCCCCGCTCATCGATCCACCATGCCCAGGTTTACTCCCCTGGGCGGGCAACCCCCCAACCAACAGTCAATGAAATCAAGCCCTGGCTTGCCCCCCCAGGGCAGGGTCACGGGAATGGGACCCCCCCCCCGCAGACACTGGTGGCAGCGTGAGCGGCAGCAGAGTGGGGCATCATGGCCGGGTGACCAGAATTTTTGGCTGTGATCCCCTGGGAGGTGGGGCATGCAATGATGTCCCACCTCCCAAGCAAACAAGCACTGGTCTTTCCTGGCGATTCCCCCGGCCTCCGCCCAAGGTCACCCAACAAGCCGGACACTCCCCTCCCCCCGGAGAAGGAGAGCCACCCCTCGGGCACTCTATCCTTCTCCGCCCAGTTGGCCCTCCGACTCCCAGGCCCGTTCCCAAACCCTGGACGTCAGCATCGCAAGCGGTCGCCTTGCTGCTGCGCCGGCAGGCCGGCTCAATCCCACATTGTGGGAAAGGGAATGTGTGCGCCACACACCAACTGGCAGTCCTTCGCCAATGACTGTGGCAAATAAAAAGTCAGTCTAGTTGGCTGCGCCACCAAACCCAACTGATGAGTCGTGAATGCTCGCTCCGGCAGAAACATCAGATTAAGTCGAGAGAGAAACCTGGGGCCTTGGGTCTGCTGCTAAAATAAATCCTCCTATCCCCAAGTCTGCCGCCTGCCACAACTGCTTGCCTGCACCCTCCACCACCTCCACCGGTGACCTCATGCCACACAATGGTTCCCAACTAGCTGCCTTGTGGGCCTCAATCAAGCTAGCAGGGCACCCTAGCTGGCACCCACCACCCACCCTCACTGTCACCTGACGCTGCAAAAGTGCACTCCAGGCAATGAAGTCCTGACTCTGCCTCCGCCTCCCGTTCAAATAAGCTTACTTTAATAAAGCTCGGCTGCGATGGGGGTCGGGGGTGTTGTTAAAAGATGTTTCCTTTTACTACCTGGCATTTCCTAATCTTAACACACTGCTGCTTAGTATGCTTAGCATATACTTTTTAATGTGGGAACCAGGCGAAACTAGTTGACCGTTAAGAGAATGTTGGTGAATTTTAGGCAGTTCGACAGCCAGAGTTTGCACAGTCAGACTTTGGGAGGTTCATACAGCCCTACAAACTATACAGTGGTGGAAATGTGCATGGGAGGAAGCGGAAAGAACAGCTACTCTTTTAGAGACTCACCTCCACTGGACCGCACCTTTGGAACTGTAAGCCGTCTGCGTCAGGAACACTCAGAAACTTGCTAGCTGGGGGCCATCCATGCTGATCTGCAACATCGGTGCCTGTATAATTCGGGGCAAACCCAATGCTCCGCAGTCCCCACCGGAGACAAGCTAGGAGGGCCTCTTACCATGAGGAACTAGAACACCAGACCAGTACCAGGCATACAAGGAGAAACATGGGACTGGAGACACAGTATACCCAAGGACCTCACGGACACCTGCAGATAAGGCAGTGGACAACCCTGCTAGCTGATACCTTGGAAAGGGGGAAGGAGGGTGGGTGAGCTGTACCCAATGGAGGGGATTCACTCAAAGATCTACTGTTATAGTGAGCAACTGTTTGATCTTCGTCGAGGCTATCTCCTCCATTGAACCACACCTATTGAATGATTCCCAAGCAGTAACTCAAGGTACCCAGAGAGGATGGCAAAGTCTAAAACGCAATCAGGACTGAAGACCTTGCACTACTGCAAGTTCAAAGCCAGCACATCCATAACAGACGATGTCAAGACTGCAGTGCTTACTGAAAATATGCTCGGTGCTCCACGTGGCTGCAGCACACAGGTCAGCTGCAGAAACATTCTGAAAGTGAGCAACAGAAGTGGCCATACCACGTGTAGAGTGTCCACGCAAAAGCATCACAAAGTTCCTTACTGCACTTCCCATAACAAAATTCAATATAGTTAACCACCCGTTTGGGCATGCACTGTTTAGACACAGGGGTGCCCTCTTTCCCAGGAGTGAACGCAACAAAAAGCTGAGAAGACTTTCTGCAGTCCTTAGTGTGATCAAGATAGAAATTTAGTGTTCAGTCAGCCTGCCCATGCAGCAGCAGTGCTACCACTTACGAAACTGATGACCCACCCGGGTTCGGGATTGAGACTGGGCTATCGAAGCACCTGCTAGGGGGAGGAGGATCAAGTGTCCCAATGGACATTCTCGTCCTTCGGGGGGGGGGGGCGCTGATCCGCCACTCTACTGCCACTTGGGTGACCCCAAGTGGCAGTGCCGGGGACAGCTTTAGAGGAAGCTGGAGCGAGCGTCAGGTCAGGTAGGAGTGTCGACACCCCATGACGCAACACACTTGGGGGCGTGGGACTAAAAGGCGGAAATAGGGAATGCATTGAGCCAAACTGCATCCACAACCTGCCAGGGGGAACCTCCAGGATATTCACCTCTACTGCAGATGGCCAGATGGACTGCAGGGAAGTAATGCCGAAATGACTGTAGGCATACACAGCCCTGTGGGGTGAGCGGGCGGGGGATGGGCAGGGCAGCAGTGAGATGCAGGTGAACCTCAGAGGCCTGGCAGGTATTTGGCATGGTTTCAGGCGAGTGGGCTTGTCAAGGTATTGGAAGGAGGTCCAAACTGACCACCCAGGGAAAAAATACGTTCAAAAGAAAAAAAATGCAGCGATGTACATTGAACATATGGAGCAATGACTCACCTTTGTTAGCACGGTCTGGACAGTATGCAGGAAGGAGTATGGTCTGATTTAATGTAAAATCGGACAGCAGCTTAGGTAGAAAATGAGGACTGGTCTGCAATGACATCCCCCTGTCCTTGTGAACAATCAAATAAGGAAGCTAATGCATCAGAGTCTGAAGCTCAGAAATCTGACAAGCAGAAGACATGGCGACCAAAAACAGCGTTTTTCATGAAAGGGAATGCATCTCACAGGTCACAGCGGGCTCAGATGGAGGCAGAGTCAATTTCTCAAGCATGAAATTCAGGCCTCAAGGCAGAACCTGTATATGAATCAAGGGACATGTGCAGAATACCCTTCAAAAACTTATGGGGCCGGCTCATCAGCACAGTAGCAACACTACCACCTGCGACACTGGCGACCCCAGTTCGAGAATAAGCTCAAGTCGTCAGGGGCTGGCGGGGAGGATAGAGTGTCCCAGGGGACGCTCTCCTCCTCCTCCGGGGTGAGAGGGTTTCTGCCTTCTCTGAAATACTGCCATCTGGGTGACCACAAGTGGCAGTGCAGTTGAGGGTGCCATGGGAGGGAGGAACACAGGCCAAGATCTGTTGTGGCAGCACATCCATGCATGTACATGCATCTAGGATCTCCGGCACATGCTTGTGTCCTCAGGGCAGGGAGAAACAAGGAAAAAGCCCCACAGATCGGACGACAGCCCCTAATGGACCGAGCGCACACCAACCCACAACCCTCAGCCACCAGCCTGAAGAAGACTTATTCAGGCAGGAGAGGAACACCCTCTCCTTCCCTGCCCAGGGGTTGTGAAACTGTGGCAGCATGGAGGTAGGTGTCTGGAAGGGACCAGTGCTTGGCAGAAGCAGGCACCTTCTGGGACCCTGAGGGATAGGTCAGCTGTGGCATAGGCAGGAGAATAAAGAGAGAGAGAGAGAATTACAAAAAAAAAAAAACCACCAAATGGGACACTTCTAGTAGTTGTGCCACTGTGCACCCATCAATAAGGGCGCAGAAGGCCGAAATAGCAGTCCAGTGCATCTTAATGGATGAGTACTGGAGACCACAGGTCTTCCCAAAGGTAAACAATCAAACTGTCAAAAACCATTCTTGGGCATCCTCTTGGTGGCAGCAGGTAAGGCAATAATCAGAAGATGTCAGATCCCGATTCTTCCTGCACTAGATTACTGGATCTCTATAGTAAAAACGATATACCGAATGGAAATACAGGTTACTCACCTGTAACAGGAGTTCTAGGAATGGTATATGTTGTTCATCCACACTTATTGGCAGGTTCCTTGCCGCTTTAAATCTTGCCGGAAGGTCTTCAAGCTGGCTCCTCCCACCCACCCAGGTGGTAAACTCTCGGCTCCGCCCATGACGCCAGATCTGGCCCGCTGGAAGCTCAGGTACAGGCCGGCCGGGAGGTCGGTGGAATGTAGGGATGAACAACATATACCATTCCTAGAACTCCTGTTACAGGTGAGTAACCTGTATTTCTAGGGACATGGATATGTTGTTCATCCACACTTATTGGCAGACTCCTAGCAGTTCTCCGGGAGGAGGGAGGCAAGCGCACCTCCAATACTTACTTGGGAAATAAGGACTGGAGAACCGAGGCCCCAAACCAGCATCCCGCGTGACTCAAGGTCAATGTGGTAATGGGTAATGAAGGTGTGTGCTGACTTCCAGGTAGCAGCCCTGCAGATTTCCTGGATAGGGACGTGCCTGGAAGCAGCCACCGATGCAGCAGTATGACGGGTAGAATGAGCTCTTATACCTCTGGGAGGCTCCATGCCCGCCAACTTATAGCAGCGATCTATGCAGGAGGTGACCCACCTGCCTATCGTCTGCTTGGCTGCAGGTCTGCCAGATGCGGCTTCAGCGTAGGTGACAAACAGCTGGCGAACCTCTCCCGGAATTTCAGCCGTGCGCTCCTTATAATAAGCCAGCGCCCTTCTAGGGTCCAGAGTATGGAGCCTATATTCGGCCTCCGAGGTGTGATTGGGGTAGAACACCGGCAGAGTCAGCACCTGGTTAAGGTGAAACTCCGACACCACCTTCGGAAGGAATTTCGGGTGGGGGCGCAGGACAACCTTGTCCCTGTGGAAGACCAGATAAGGAGACTCGATGCAAAGCGCCTGGAGCTCTCCCATCCTTCTGGCTGACGTGATAGCCACCAAGAAGGCGGTCTTCCACGACAGGTGAGAGAGTTCACACCTGTGCATTGGTTCAAATGGCTTGCCCATGAGCTTTGCCAGTACCAGCAGTAGATCCCACGGAGGTGGAGGTTCTCACACCGGAGGGGAAATGTGATCAAGGCCTTTGTAAAAGCGCCTAACCACCTTTTCCTATAAGCATCGACTGCTTCCTGCCCGCTACCGTAAGCAGAGATGGCTGCTAGGTGTACCTTTTAGGTCGTCGACCTAAGCCCTTGACTAGAAAGGGACCATAAATAGTCCAAAATGCTTGCCACAGAACAGGAGGAAGGGTCCAGGCCCTTGCCCTGACACCAAATGGAGAATCTCTTCCATTTGAAGGCGTAGCATTTTCTGGTCGACTCCTTACGGGACGCCTCAACCACATTGAGGACCTCGTCGGAAAGACCCAAGGCCTGGAACTCTAGCCGCTCAGGAACCAGGCCGTCAGGTGCAGGGATTGAAGGTCCGGATGGAACACCTTCCCCTGATTGACTGAAAGCAGGTCCGGGCGAGCTGGAAGCTGCCTCGGGAGCCTGGAGCTGAGGCTGAGGAGATCTGGGTACCAGAACTGGCGGGGCCAGTCTGGGGCTATCAGGATCACCTGCGCCTTGTCCCTCCTTGCTTTGAGAAGCACCTTGTGAATCAAGGGAAATGGGGGAAAGGCGTAGAAGAGGCCCGGGGTCCACAGCCTCGAGAAGGCATCCCCCTGCAGCGAGCCCTGCTGAGGGGGGCAGGCATGAAACAGCCTCAGCTTCGCGTTCTCCCTGGAGGCAAACAGGTCCACCTGAGGTGTGCCCCAGTGGGAGAACAGAACTTGCACTACCACCGGCAGGAGAGACCACTCGTGAGATGCAGCCCCTATCCGGCTCAGGGCATCGGCCAGGGTGTTGGAGGCTCCTGCCACATGAATGGCTATGAGATCCGCCTCCAGGCTGCGCAGACGAGTGACAAATGCAGAGAGCTTCCTTGCATAGAAGCATGGAGCGCGGCCCTCCCGGCGGTTCAGGTAGTACATGGTCGTGGTATTGTCCGCCTGACCCGGACCACTTGACCCCGGAGAAACGGAGCAAAGGCGGTGAGAGCTAGGCGGACCGCTCGGAGCTCCAGCAGGTTGATGTGGCATCGGGACTCCCACGGGGACCAGAGGCCGTGCACTTGGTGCTCCCCCAGATGGGCACCCCAACCCATCAGAGAGGCGTCGGTCGATAGAGAGACCGTCGGCTCGGGGCGGACAAACGGGATGCCCTCCTGCAGATGAAATGGAAGGGTCCACCACTGAAGAGCGTCCCACATCTCCCGGTCACTATCACTAGCTGATCCAAAGGATCGCAGCTGCCAGGACCACTGGCTGGCCAGTCCCTCACTGAAGGGGCGATGTGCCAGCGGGCTCAACGGACCACGCTGGTACAGGCCGCCATGAGACCCAGAAGGCGCAGGAAGTCCCGGGCAGGGCGCATTGCCCAACCAGAAATGATTGGGCAAAGGAGGTAAGAACCTCGGCCCTGTCCGCCGGGAGCCGTGCTCTGGCTCGAAGAGAGTCGAGCTCTGCCCCGATGAACAGGATCACCTGCTTCGGCTCGAGTTCCGACTTGGCCTCGTTGATGAGAAGGCCAACTCGAGAGCAAACCTGAGGGCCAGATCTCTGACTGCTCCACCTCCCGCCTGGAGGGGCTGCTATCAGCCAATCGCCCAGGTAAGGGTACACCCGACCCTTTGCGCCCGAGGGAATGCTGTCACCACTGCCATGCATTTGGTGAAGACCCTGGGAGCTGGAGATAAGCTTGAAGGGCATGGCTCGAACTGAAGAGGGATCCCTCCGCTCGAAAGCCGGAGGAATCTCTGATGTGACGGACGGTAGGAGACGTGAAAGAACGCATCCTGTAGGTCCAGAGAGCAGAACCACATGCCGTGTTCCAGAGATGGTATTATCTGCGCCCAGAGTGACCATCCTGAAGGTTCGAGACTTTAGGAACTTGTTCAGGTCGTGTAGGTCGAGAATGGCGCCAGCCCCCGGTCTGCTTCGAATCAGGAAATACCTGGACACGAACCCCGGTCTGAAGGGGGATCCCTCCACTCGTGATCACCTCCTTTGGAGGAGGAGAGCGATGTCAGCTCGGGCGAGGCCAGTGAGGCTGCGGATCCCGAGGTCTCCCGAGGTGCGACGGCCTGGAAGGGCGGGCCTGCCCGACCCAGCGGTAGGCCTTTTCCCACCACCTCCAGTACCCACCTGTCCGTGGTAACAGCGACCAGGCGGAAAGGAAGTGTTCTGAGCCGCCCTCCACGGGGAACCAGGGTGAGGTGACAGAGATGGGGCGACACCCTCAGCCCGTCACTGGGCAGGCTTGGAGGAGGGACCGCCGAGGGACCTCCTGGGCTTTACCTCCTGCTTCCTGTTGGAGGAAGCCGACGGTTGGGCTTGGGATACCAAGGTCGAGCCTGCTGGCCCTGACATTGCTGGGCGTCAGCAGCGCAGAAGGACGAAAAGGGCTTAGGCTGTGGCTTATGGCCTTGTCCTTCTGAGCTGGAAGAGACCGAGTCCAAGGTAGCATTGGACTTCTGATCCTCTGCAGGTGATCTTCCACCCCAGGGTCGAAGAGGTCAGTCCCCAAAAGGGAACATCTGCCAACTTGTGCTGGGTATCCGAGGTAAAGGTGGATATCCTCAGCCAAGCCCGACGACGCACGCTATTACTGCGTCGCCACAGACCTGGCACATGAGTCCTCGATGTCCAACGCAGTCTGAGCTGTTGTTTAGCCACTGCCCGCCCTGGTCCTGCACCTGCCTGACCGTAGTCTGCAGATTCGTGGAAGATGAGGGACAACCTATCCAGGGAGCCCAACAGGCGTGAGAGAAAATGTGCCATGAGGACGGCCGAACTGGCCTGACGGGCGTCGAGAGAGGACGCAGCATAGACTTTTCGCCCGCATAATCCAATTCTTGGATTCCTTGTCGGAGGTTTGCCCATATCCTTGGCGCTCTCGGCACGCCGAAACGCTGTCGGTAACCAACCTCGGCCGAGGGGTGTTCAAAAACCGGACAGGGAACCGGGGACCGTGATACTCCTGGCCAACCTGGCCGAGGCGCAGGGCAGGAAGCAGGACACTGCCAAAGTTCCAAGGCCGGACCCACTATGGCTTCGCCACCGGAAAGGCCCTCCGTGAGGAGAATCCCTCAGTCCAGAATCTCCGTGAGGGATACTGGCCTGCTTAGAAACGGGTTCGGCTTCATCCCGTGGACTCGAGATGAGTCGAAGCAACCTAAGAAGGACGTAGGGCTATCGCTCCATTGACTGCTCCTCCCGAGGACTCCAAGTCCATGCGCTTGGAGAAGAGGGAGGAACCATCATCGGACTCAGAAGAGTCCTCAAAGAGCTGCCTCGGCCCTGAGCCACCCTCCACCTGCCGAGGTTTATCGGGAGTGAGGGTGACAGACAGCCTATGGGGCAAACCCAAAGCCGACCAAGAATTTTTGGTCGGAGCCCCAACTAATGGCTGTAGAGGCGGAGGTTCCACCAGAATCGGTGGGGCAAGTGGAATTGGTCAACAACCGCCTGAGAACAGGCTCCTCGACTACAACGAGGGGTTGTTTCGGCTGCTCCCGTGACAGCCACTTAATGGCCGGGGAAGACGACTGGGTCGGCTTATTCCCGGTCAAAAGGAGCTGTTGCCACATAAGTTCCTCGTACCTCCGACGCAACTTGCGCCGAAGCCTCCCCTCGTCCGAGGAAGAGGAAGAGCGGCGGCGCTTGCCGCGGTGCCGAGACCGAGACCGCCTATGGCGGCGGGATCGGTTGGACCGCGAGGATGTCCGAGACAGAGAGTCTCGACTAGGCCGAGAGAGGCAAGGAGAAGTGTCGGAAATCGGCACTCCCCTCGGCTCGGACGATCTCACCGAAGGCTCCGGAACCGGAGGCACAGACAGAGCCGATCGGGATCCTCAACTCCCACCGGGGAACCGGGAAAGGGATTCTCAGCTTCTCCAGCCGACAACCGGCCTAACGGGTCGAAAATCTCACCAATGTTTTATTAACAGAAGTCTCGGGTCAACTGGCCTAACGGGACACCGGGTGGAAGCCAGTGGCCGGGCTGAGGGGTCGACCGGGCGCCCACTGTCGACAAGGGAGGGGATCTTCCGCCCCCCAAGAGCGCCGACAGAGAGACTTATTTTTGCTCTTTTGACCTGGAAAAGGTCCCAAAGAGTTGGACCCTCACCTTTGGTCGAGAGGGTCAGACAAAGCTCCTTAAAAGAAGCCGAGTACGAGGCACCGAGAGAGAGCGGGACAAATGCCGCAGCCGAAGTAGAAGCGGCCCGCGCCGCCTCCTCTTCGAGGGCGATCATCTGCTCTAGCTGATCCGCCGAGCCCGCCACCGCGGACACCGCCAATCGGGCCTCTTTAGATTTCACCTGTGGAATTCTTTTCTCGGGGCGCCCCAGTTGTAATCGGGCAGCACGGTCTTCAAGGACGAGGCCGAAAAGGAAGAGCACAAGTCGCAGGGCCCGCGGTCGTGTTCAAGGCCCAGGCAGTAGATGCACGGGAGTGCGGATCCGCCTCAGACATCTTTCTGCCCGCAAGGGCACCTCCAAAACCGGAGTCGATTTGTCCATCGCAGCCACGAGGAGAAGAAGATCAAGTCTTTAGCAAAAACTTTTAATTTCGAACTTTTCCAAGAATTAGGAACCAGTCTTAATCGCAACGCGTTAAGAAGGGAACCTGAGCTTCCAAGCGGTAAGGAAGATCTGACGTCATGCGGCGGAGCCGAGAGTTTTACCACCCGGGTGGGTGGGAGGAGCCAGCTTGAAGACCTTCCGGCAAGATTTAAAGCGGCAAGGAACCTGCCAATAAGTGTGGATGAACAACATATCCATGTCCCTAGAAAGAGTCATTACTGAACTCCATCTTCAGACAGATAAAATGCTGGAGGTATGGCTCCCGTTTATGTGTTTAATTGAAGAACTGGAAGATAGATCGGGCCCCTCTTAGCAGGCAGTGGGGTACTGATGCGTCCTGGTTGTGACACCCAGGTACCAGGATTTCACTTCATGAGACAATGACAAGTTTACTTACCTAGATTCATTCCAGTTGTATGTTCCTTTTTTTTTTTTTAATGTTGATTGCGCGCATGCGCAAGAAACATATTGCGGCAGCTTTCTCCAGAAGTAGGTTGTGGAGGCGCGGCACTGTTGCGGCCTATGCCCTCACAGCCTTTAAAGGCTTGGCCTGCTTTCCCCAATGCCGTGGCACGCTGCTGACACTAGTTCAACCAGCGTGACACAATCTTGTAAAAATTTAGCCGCTGCAATCAGGGGCCGCTTCGTCATTGTTCAACGGAGCTCTGTTGGGACTGCTGCAGATTTCTTTGTGGGCAGAAAAAGGCGCCAACAGAGGCAGGAGACCACTACAAAAGTGCAGCCTGCAGCGCTGGGAGAAACACAACGAGTGAGTGGGGGGGGGAGTGAGCGAGCTCAACAGACCTCTATCGTGACTGCTGCGGATTGCTTTGTGGGCAGAAAAAGGCAGCAACACAGGCAGGTGCCCAGTACAAAAGGACAGCCTGCAGCGCCGGCAGAAACGGAACCAGCGAGAGAGGGGGAGTGAGCTAGCTCAACGGACCTGTGTCAGGACTGCTGCAGATTTCTTTGTGGGCAGAAAAAGCCGCCAACAGAGGCGACAGCCCAGTACAAAAGGGCAGCCTGCAGTGCCAGGAGAAACAGAATGAGCGAGTGAGAGAGGGAGAGCGACCCACCTCAACAGAGCTCTGTCGGGACAGCTGCAGATTTCTTTGTGGGCAGAAAAATGTGCCAACGCAGGCAGGAGCCCAGTACAAAAGTGCAGCCTGCAGCACCGAGAGAAACAGAACAAGCGAGTGACATGGGGCAGTGAGTGAGCCCAACTGACCAACGCAATCAACATTCGCCATTGACAAATGCTTGTTATATTTGTTGGGTCTTAACCCTGATACTAAACTGTGGCATGTCCTCCTTGTCTTAACCCATCTCTGCTTTCCCATCCTACCCATTCACCTCCTTACACCCCCATACCTCCCCTCTCCCCCACCCACCTCTTCCTTTCCCAACTTCCTCTCCCTGTTCTCCTCCCCCGCCCACCACTTCCTTTCCCAACTTTCACCCCTTCACTGTCTCCCTCGCCTCTCCCCTCGTTCCTCCCCCTCTAGCACCCTAGCCTCCTACCCCTCTCCCTTATCTTCCCTAACCCTTCTCCCACTTTCTATTCCTCTCGCTGTGGCCCTCCTTAGCACTTACTACCTCCAGTACTTCATGACAAAGTCACTCTTAAGACTGCCTTATCCACCTTCACCCCTCATGCCCCACCCCGTGTCTGTAAATCTCGACATCTGCCCCATCTCATCCCTTGTTTGTGTCGCTCCTTAACTGTAACCCCTATTGCTAAGTATTACTACACTATTGTATTTTGTGAATGCATTGTATACCAACGCTCATCCTCTGTAACAACTTTGGTTCTCGTCCTCTGTTTGTGTTCCTTCCTGGATCACTATTGTTTGGTTTCCATTTCGTACTATGATGCGGAACCTTTTTAAACGAACCTTTGGTTCAAAGGTCTTAGTAATCCTAGAATTAATTAAATAAATAAAATAAATTAATAATAGCACAAGTCATACACTGTTACGATGATAACAAGGTACTCTTTATCATATTACTTATATAGAATGTTTGGCCTTATTTCTTCTTAACTGACGACACAAGAGACTTGAGCATTAATCAGGGGCTTTATTTTACACAACACAGAGTCTGCGAATGATTCGCTTGAAACTGGGATAATAGTATCTCCTTTCTCGAAGGAGAGTGTTGACAACATTAGCTCTGAAGCTGTTATGCAACAATCTGCTACTAGATATTCTGTAAAAATGTCCCATTCTTATGTCAGTGTAAATCACTCCGTATTACTTCAGCAATAAAGAAGTTAAAAGAAATGTTTTCATTAGCCAAACGGCAGAACAGCTGAAAGGGAAGGTATGCCCCTGCAGATGACACCAATATCTGCAGTAGGGTAGATACTCCAGAGGGGGTGAAGAGAATGAGTAGAGAGACATGTGAGAACTTGAGAAGTGGTCAGAGTATGGCAGCTGGGTTTCAATGTGAAAAAGTGCAAAATCATGCACCTAGGGCACAGAAACCAAGTGGCAGTGTACAAAATGGGGGAGAAGTAGTGACAGTCACAAAGCAGTAAAGGCCGCCGCGGGTTTATCATATCTGATGACCTCAAGGTGGCAGGGCAGTGCGACAAGGCAGCAGGCAAGACTAGCAGGACGCTGGAGTGCACAGGGAGGGGAATCACCAGCAGAAGGAGAGAGGCGGTGTTGCCACTGTATCGATCATTGGTGAGACCCCACCTGGAATACTGTGTCCAGTTCTGGAGACCACTTCTCAAGAAGGACATAGACAGGGTAGAGGCTGTACAGAAAAGGGCAACTGAAATTGTGCAGGTCATGCATCATAAGCCCTATGAGAAGAGACTGAGGGATCTCCCTATGTACACCTTGGAAGAGAGAAGGGAGAGAGGGGACATGATAAAGACCTATAAGTACCTCAGAGCGGTGGATAAGGTACAGGTGGGGAGTTTCTTCAGAAAAGAGAAGCTGTACCAGGACAAGAGAGCACACAATGAAGCTTGGGGGCAAGTTTAGGAAGGATGTGAGAAAGTACTCTTCACTGAAACAGTGGTGGATGCCTGGAACAGTTCTACAGTGGAGTAGGTGGGAGTAAAAATAGTGGTGGGCTTCGATCATGCATGGGATAGACACAAAGGAATCTTAGTAAGAAAACAGGGAGGAAGGAAGTAGCTGGAGATCAAGTAGGGTCTATGGTGACAGTACAGGCAGGGACAAACTGAGAAGACTAGGTGGTCCAAGCGGTCCTTATCTGTCGACAAATTCTATGTTTCTATGGACCAGCGAGAGGGAGAAGCTGGCTTGCAGCCCGCAGCCTTGGCAGCACCTTCCATGGCCTTGATAACGATGAAGATTTCTAGTGACTTCTTTTGACGTCTCTTCATGGCCTGGTTGAATCCCTGGCAGATCCTGTGGGCCCTGATGTTGCAGGACTGGCCCAAACAGCAAACACCAACTGTGTGAGCGTTGTCTTTGTAGCTCTTGTAGGTTCAGGTACAAATCCTAAATAAAGATTCTTTCAACGGCGACATAAAAGGAGAATGCCTAAGCAGTGAAAAATAAAGGTGACTTTTTTTTTCATAAACGATGGCATTGTTTCTCTGCAGTTCCAACGAGCAGTTGATAATGAGACAAAGAACTGAAGCGCAATGCAGCCACTCACGCTATACAGGTGCCAACGATGCACGTTATCGTGGGCAGCCTGCAGCTAGCAAAAGTTTCCGCGTGGTCCTGACGCCAACAGCCTACAGTTCCAAAGGTGTGGCCCAATGGAGGAGACATCCTCGAAGATCTCAGTTCCGAGAATGAAATTTAGTCTAATCCAGTTCCAGGAGCAAAATAGGGTATGTATGAATGCTCCTGTGTAAAACGTGCCACTCTGAAGGCATAAAACTGAGGAAACTTCTCCCCAGACCCTTGTCAGGCATGTTCGATCCTACATCAAAGGTAGTGGGTTCGCCCAGTGATTTTCTTCCATTTCAAAACACTGCAAGTACAGGCTGGAATTGTCGGCTAACAGTGGAACATTACTGTCCCCCGGGTCGATTCATTACATTTTTAACCCATGGGACAGTAGTTTTCCACTATTAGCCAAAAACTGAAGTCCATATTTGTTTTATTAAACCATTTTGGGGAAGCCTGCAGCCAGGGCACACTACAAGGCCGTTTTCCTCATGATGAAGGGGCATCTCTGGCCTCGAAGCACTAGAGCTCCCCCCCCAGGTTTTGGATTTTCAAATTTTGGCTGCAACATTGACGGCATCATGTTAAAAAGCTAGTAAATGGAAGCAGCAACTTCTGTAAGCAGCTTAGGTGGTCGAGTGCTTCATTTCTTTGTGACTTTTTGAGGGCTGAACCTATTTGGAACAGCACCAGATTTATCAGCAGTGTTGCTCTTCCCCTACCATCTTTGATTTCCAATCTAGAAGGTACAACCTGTTGCTCACTGGCCTCACCCTTCGCTGCTGGTCTTTCCATCAGATCCACCCCCCCCCGTCCCCAACTCCCAACACCAACACCACCACCATATCCTCCATTGGCTTTCAATTCTGACTTATTTGTACTGTGGGCCACCTGGCCTCCTTCTGTCACAAAGGGAGAAGCGCGTTTGTCAGTTGCAGACGGTCAAAGGGGAGCAAGCCAGCTCGCTTCGCAGCCTGGTGTAGCAGGAGAGACCAACAGCTAGTGTGCCCGGCGCCATCTCTGTTCCTGTTTTTATGGCCCTGTCTCTGACTTGCATATATGCTACCACGGCAGCGTCCTGAGGTGGGGACACTCAGCAGCACCAATGGCTCCTCCACACCACCACCACCAGGAGGTGCTAGACAAGAAGAGGTGCACCATTCACCCTGCAGAAGGAAAGCGTCCACTAGATCCTCTGAATCCCTCCCTGCTGGCCTCCGCTCTTGGGGTCCCAAGCTCTGAGTGCAAACAGAGGTCACCAGTGTTCCAGAGCGATACCCCCCCCCCAGTCATTCAGCATCATGAAGCTGGCCTTACTAGCCCTTTGTTTCCCATAGAGCTTTTTATTTCCCAGACCATGCTTGTCTCAGGAATCAGGTATCCTGTCCCTACCACACCCCCACCCATTTTACTGGCAGAGTCCGACTTCCCCCACAGCTCGCCCTCTATGGTAGAAGTTCTGGGAGGTGGCCTTAGCAGCTGTGACTCAGGCCATCAGGTAGAGGTGTACGTTTTTTTTCCCCCCTCCATAGTCCTCCCTCATCCCCTGGCATAGGTGGACGTGGCTGCACGTCTTGCAGAGGTAGCAAGCCCCTTGGCCCACTGCAGGGTTGCTGTGGCACCAGTTGCCCGATGCCAACCTTTCCTAACTGCAGTGCACTGCCAAGTGGTCAGCTGCTACAATCTGGGCTACCTTCCGAAGTGGTCTCCTGAGAGCATATCAGAACCTAGGTCACCTGCACAGCAGCAGCTTATTAAACCTTTTTTTTTTTTTGCAGCTACAGCTGTTTCTCCCCCCCCCCCCATCTCTGATCAGCCCCATCTGCTTGGCTGTCCCAGCCCCAACACTCCGGCATCTCCCAGGACTTATCTTCACCTCTGTAGTTCCCCCAGAGCTTGACCCCCTCTGGCAAGAGCAGAGGAGGCTCCCCCAATCTCTGCATAGAGCAGAACCAGTGTGTGGAGGTGGCACTCATATAGTCAGGTGTGGGGCCTGGTGGCAGACGGTATCATCCAGTCACTCGGGGTATTTTTCGCTTTCCATCCCATCCTCTAGGACGTCAGCGGCAAGGGTGTGCAAGCGTGTGCGGTGCAGCACCAGCCAACGTCCTCCCTCCCTGCAAGCCACTCCCAACTGCACAGCCTCCTGTGGTCACTCCAGGCAGCAGAGCATGCTACCTCCCCCAGAGGAGAAGAGCATCCCCTGGGACACCCCCCCAACTAGCCTCCAGTGACCCAAGCTTGTTTCCAAACTCGGGTCACTGGCATCGTGAGTGATAGCGCTACCACTGCGCGAACTGGCTGGCCTTATATTCAACCTTTTTGATGACAGATCTGGTCAGCTTTTTGTGCGACTTGAATTAAGTTTTCTGTTTCTGTTAACCAGCAACTGCATTTAATGAGCTGGAGCTACTCTGAACGAGCAGAAACAATGCACAGCATGCAACAGTAGCTCACTGTAAACAAGCAACTGCACTGTAGCAACTTTAATTAGTCACCTCCAGTAGCTAACTCCATGCCAACGCAGCGCAAACATCCAAGAACATGTAAGCTGACACTCTGAACCAAAGCTGCAGCCTTTGGACACAAAGTGTCCCCTAGTGGCTAAGCTCTATTTTACAGTAAAGAAGCAAAAGACCTCAGTCTCAAACCAGAACTAGTCGCGTGCAATGGTTGAAAAGGGCCTGCTGTCTAATCACTGTACCTTTGTACCAGTTCTTGAGTGACGTCATGACAAAGAAGCGGATGGCCTGATTGGACCCCTGTTTCAGGACAGTGGCTGTCAAACCCTGGTACGTTCCCTTCAGACCTGCACGGTAAGGAGCACAAAATAACATGGTTACAGCAGAAATATCAGGTCAGGATCTTTTGTGGTCTGATATAGTATCACAGAGGACACAGCAAGCACCTGTTCACAAAATTAACAATAAAATTAAGTGGGGCGCGGTTCTATCCTGAAAAGAAAGGGAAGTATTTCTACATTGTCTCTGGCTTGCTCTCTCTCCCTCCAACCCCTACTGGACAATTTCTGGTGAGCCAATCAGACACCTCTGCAGTAGAGAAGCTGTACGTGGCCATCTCTCTCAATGTTTCATCATCTAAGGGGAGATTCAGTCCCTCAAATATGGGGTACCTCATCAAATCATGTAGACCCAAGCACAAAAAGTCAGGGATCTATTTGTTCATAAAGTCTGATGTTTATTGAGCATCATGGATTTTTATGAATCAACACTTTAATATTGCATTATAGAATGTGGGACAGCACCTTCTCCATGTGGGACAGAATGGCTGCTAGGGAGGAGTGTGACCAATCGTGGAATGACTCAGGGGCTCAGCAGAGACAGACTCCACAAGATAGAGCAGTGCCACTTCAAGACTTCCCAAGAGAAACACTCTTTCCTAGGTGCCACAGAGACCCTCATGGCCCCCGCATCTCTTGCTCCACTCCTTGGATCAAACCCAACGGCTTCCATTTTGATCGGGACAAATAAATCCCAAGTGCGATTTAGAATGCTAGTTTCTACAGCTGTACAATGCAGCCCTCCGTGGGTCCAGAGCATGGAGCCTGCGGTTGGCCTCCAAAGATGGGCTGGTAAAGTATACCAGAAGGTTGATCACCTGGCTAGGGTGAAACTCTGATATTACCTTTGAGAGGAACTTTAGGCGGGAGGAGGCCAAGGACAACCTTGTCCTTGTGGAAGACCAGGTGAGGAGACTCCACTGAAAGCACTTGGAGCTTGCTAATCCTTCTGGCTGACATGATGGACACCAAAAAGGCCATCTTCCATGACAGGTGAGACATATCACACCTGTGCATAGGCTCAAGTGGCTTGCCCATGAGCACTGCCAGCACCAGTAGTAAGTCCCATGGAGGTGGTGGTTCATGCACTGGAGGGGACAGATGATCCAGGCCTTTGACCAACCACCTTTTCCTGGGCCATCACTGGCTTACCAGCCCTATGCTCGATAAGCAGAGATGGCTTCCGGGTGCATTTTAATGGTTGTCGCTTGCAGTCCTAAATTAAAGAGAGACCAGAGGTATTCCAAGATGCTCTCCAAAGGGCAGGCAAGGGGATCATGCTCCTTGCCCTGGCACCAAATGGAGAACTTCTTCCATTAAAATGCATAGCATCTGCGAGACGTCTCCTTTCCAGGGGCCTTCACAACATGAAGCACAGCTTCCGACAGACCCAAGGCCTGGAACTCTAGCTGCTCAGGAACTGGACCAAGAGATACAGGGATTTCAGGTCCGTGTGTGGGACCATCCCCTGTTGTCTGGTCAGCAGATCCAGGCGAAGAGGCAGCCGCCATGGAGGTCTGCTGCCGCAGCTAAGGAGAGCTGGGTACTAAAACTGCTTTGACCAGTCTGGAGCTATCAGGATCATCCGTGCCTTGACCATCAAATTGTGGCTCAAGGGGATGGAAGGGAAGGCATTCATGATGCCTGCAGTCCAAGACTTCACGAAAGCATCCCCCAGCAGTGTCCTGGACTGTGTGTGGGCAGGCACAAAACAGCCTCAGTTTGGTGATCTCACAGGAGGCAAACAGATCCAACAGAGAAGTGCCCCATAGGAAGAACAGATGGTTCACCACCTGCTGATTCAGGGACCATTCATGCAATATCTCTCCTACCTAGCAGAGAGCATCTGCTAGCTGACTGTGACCTCCCAAGACATGGATCGCCAGGAGATCTGTATCCAGGCTGCACATGAGGGTCCAGGTGCAGAGGGCTTCCCCACACAAGGGAATGGAGTGTGTTCTGCCCTGCCTGTTTAGGTAGAATATGGTCCTGGTGTTGTCCACCTGGACCTGCGCGATCTGACCCTTGACAAGAGGAGCAAATTCCATCAGTGTAAGTCACACTGCACATAGCTCCAGGTTTATGTGGTGCCAAGACTTCCGGGGTGACCAGAACCCGCAGGCTCTGGTCTCCCAAGTGTGCATCCCACCCCACCAGAGACATGTCTGTTCTGAGCATGACAACCGGCTCTGGGCGAACAAACTGGTTTCCTTACTCCACATTTTCTATGACCAGCCATCACTGGATGGCTTCCCACGTCGGCTGGGTCAGTGTGACTAGATGGTCCAAGCGGCCTAGGAACTAGGAACACTGATGCCCCAACTCCAACTGCAGGTGGCGCGCCTTCCATTGGGCCCAATGGTCTCCCAGTAGTCGCAGGAAATCTCAGGGAAGGCATTAGGGCCCAACCTGAAATGATCGAGCAAAGGAAGTCAGATCCGATACCCAGTCTGCAGGAAAGTGGGCCATGGCCCACAGGGAGTCTAGTTCTGCCCCAATGAACTTGATCACCTCCGAGGGTACCAGTTTGAACTTGTCTGGGTTGACCAGGAGGCCCAAGTCTCAGCAGGTCTGGACAACCAGATCTCTTGACCTATTAACAGTCTCTTTGGAAAACAGAGCCAGCAGCTAGTCACGTAGGTGGGGATACACCCTGACGCTTTGGTGCTGCAGGAAAGCTGCCACCACTGCGATGCACTTCGTGAAGACCCTGAGTACCAAGGAGAGACTGAAGGGCATGACCTGGAACTGGTACAGAACACCTACTGTCCAGAACCAAATGTTCCAGCGATGGAATGGATTAACTGGGATGTGGAAGAATGCATCCCGGAGGTCCAGGGAGCAAAACCACATGTTTGTTTCCAGCAACAGAATGATCTGATTCAGCTTGCCACTCCAGAACATGCGCTTTCACATGAACTGGTTCCAATCATGCAGATCCAGTGTGGCATGACAGCTCCCTGTCCATTTTGGAACCAGGAAGTACCTGGATACATAACCCTGACTGGCCTGTCCAGGACATGGGCTATGATTCCTTTTGCGAAAAGCTGAGCAATATCCTCCCATAGGGTGGACAGCATGTCCTGTGACACCCTGGACTCTCACAGAGTGTGGAGTCGGTAAGGCAGGAGAGCCTCCAAGTCCACAAGCAGCCCTCTGCCTACCACTTCTTGCACCCACTTGTCCACTGTGACAGTGGACCAACATGGCAAGAAGTGACTTAACCGACTACCCCCCGACAGGAAATGCAGGCAGGGACAGAAGAGGCACAGGGATGACACCCCCAACCTGTCACTGTGCAGCTTTTGTAGGGGTCACCAGCAGCTGCCGTTGGAAGGGCACCACCACCCTGCCCCCCACTTCTTTGTGGGCTCTGGCCACTGAACTTGGGCTCTGGGTGACAAGCCGATACTGCCCCTGCTGGGGCTGCTACTGAGGAGGCTGTGGCTGACAGGGCTGATACTGAAATTCCTCCTTCTTAAGCTTTTGTTTCTGGTCCTTCTGAGACAATGCTACAGAGTCAAGGGTGGCATTGGACTTCTCTGTACAGGTGAGATGTCCCTCCACCCAGGGCCGAAGAGGTCGTGCCCAAGAAAGGGACATCAGCCAGCTTACGCCAAGTGTCCGTCATAAAGGTGGACAGATGCAGCCAGGCACTGCAATGCATGGAGATGGTCATTGCCATGACAAGAGCACAGGAATCGCCCATGTCCAAGGCCATCTGAAGCTGGTGTTTAGCCAGTGACTGACCTTGGTCTCGAACCATCTTCACCAGCAAGTGCTGGTCAGCAGGGAGGCGAGGCAGGATTTCATCAAAGACATCCAACAATGTCAGCCCGCCGGCGCAGCGGTTGGATTTCCGCTTGCGACGCCAGCGACCCGGGTTCGGGAACGGACTGGGGTAGCTGGAGGGCCGGCCGGGAGAGGAGGATTGAGCGCCCAATGGCTGCTCACTCTCCAGGGGAGGGGGATGCAAGTCCCAGCTGCAACACCGCCACCTGGGTGACACAGGTGGAGGTGCAGCGAGACTGCACAAAGCAGGAGGGAAGGACGCCTGCTGGGAGCCGGAGCGCCAGGCACGCCATGACGGCTACGCACTTTTGCCCCCACAGGCGACGCCCTGTGGGGAGAAAACAGAGAACACCCACCAGACTCCTGGTAGACGGAGCTCCTGGCCACGCATCCCCAATGCCCCTACCGATGTCAGTACAGCATCCCCGACGAAAACTAAGTCACGCTGCGTGTAAGGGCTTCCACCCCGCATCCGCCTGGGGGTACAGCCAAGGCTCCATGGGGGGGGGATGGACTGCACTAGACGTCGGCTAGTAGGAGCAGGGACGAATCAGGCCGATGGAGTCTCCAGAAGGAGCAGGAGTTCGGTGGTGAGAGAGGGGGCATACAAAGTAAATATAAAAAAAAAAAAAAAAAAAAAAGACATCCAACAATGAGTGACCAAAGCTGGCCATTACTTTAAACTTGCCTGATGGAGACCCAAGGACGCCGCAGCACACACCTTTTTAGTGGTGTGGTCAATCTTTCTGGACTCTTTGTCCTTAGGCTTGCCTACGTTCCCCTGGCTCCTGGATTTGTGGAAGGCCGAGTCAGAAAACAGCCCTTCAGTTCAAGGGTGGTCTGAGAATCCAGAAAGGGACTCAGTTAGGACTGTATACTTGTGGACCAGATGGGTAGAGGGCGCCAGGCAGGATGTGGATGCTGCCAAAGCTCCACAGCCAGTCCCAATATGACCTCAGACATGGGAAAGGCAACCCCCGGGGATTCATCCCTGTCCAAAATGTCCATGAAAAGGTACTTGGCCTTTCTCAGGACAGGCTCTAGAGACACATTCATGAATTCTGATATTTACAGGATGAGAGCTCTGAAGGTCACTGGCCCATGGTTGGCAGTCAGTTCCTCGACCAAGCCCCAGTCGAGTACATGAGTTCCAGAGGAGGCCATGGACAAAAGACTGCATCATCCGAGGACTCCTCAAAAATGGTCCTTGACTGTTTCTCTCCACAGACCACCCAAGTATCCTCAGATTAGGTGATCTCCACCAAAAACTGGCCTCCACCAACCAGCCTGGCAAAGCGGCTACCGACTAGGCCTCCTTGGTTGGAGTGCCCACCTTCAGCTGTGGTGATGGCAGCTCCACTTGTAGGGGGGAGGAAGCAGTTATGGGAAGCACCTGCATGATGTGGATCAGAGAGGGCATCACTGACCACTGCCAGGTGACCAAGGGTCCAGGTGGTAGAGCCCTACCCTACCCAGCAATGGCCCATTGTTGACAAAGAAGCTCCTCGTAGCACCAGCGCATCTTCTGAGGGTGCCTCTCCTCACCCAAGGATGCGGAGGTTAAGAAGTGTCAACGGTGATGCCTCCTGGTCGAGCGGGACTGAAAGCGGGAACACCTCATCGGAGACCTTGGCTATCAACATGACAGTTGACATCAAGAAGAGCCTTCTGGTTGGTCATGGTAGACCATATGCCGAGTCACATTCAGCAAAATGGACTTTGAAGATTCGATTGCCACTGAAGTCTACTCCTGAGATGACCTAGTCGCAGACAACGAGTGGGTCATATCCTCCTGAGTGAGGACTGGCAGCACCACAGTCTCGGAGATCGAATCCTTGATCTCATCCGACAGCCGACAGGCTTGAGGAAAATCTCCACATGACAAGCGCAACAGGGGTACCGAGGCGCTCTTGACCTTCCACTCGGGCGAGGGGGTCTCGACCAAAGTCCAGCAGCAGGGGAGTCAAGGGATCGAGAAGACCTCAATCTCCCCTGGTCCGATGACAGCATCACTTGTGTTTCTTACTGCGGTGGGCAGGCTCTTTCCCAGTGTCTGGAGGGCTAAGCACATCTCCCAGAAACCTTCCGAGAATGACCCTGCCAAGCTGGCCCCAGCTGGGAGCAGCACTTAAACCAGGGAGGTACCCACCACAGTGGCCTCCACTTCCTCCTGAAAGGCTGCAAGCCGTGACACGGACCCGTCAGCTGCCAAGGCCCACTTGCAGCCCTTAGGCTGATCTTTCAGACCCCTTCCTGAAGGCTATCCAAAGGTCAGCCAGTGTTTCTGATACTCAAGGAATTCTGGAAGCATCAAAAGACATAAGCCGCAACCAGCCCTGTCACATTACCTGCCCAGGCAGTACAGGCATGTGTGATGTGGGTCACTGACCAACATCTATTGCTGGCACTGTACACAGAATTTGAACTCCGGCTTCCATTGCTCCATCTTTGAAGATGAGGGGAAGATGAAGGGGCTGAAAAAGAATTAGAAGTAGTTATGAAAACGTTAAAAATTAAAGTTTACCAATGGTGCACTAAATCCTAAGCAAGAGCTGCTGAGGAGGTGACCTGTTCTTCCAGTGGAAAGGAAGCTCAGATGTCATGGGGCAATACTGTCCAGGTGGTTGTAGGAGCTTAGCTCGAAGAGGTCTGATGAATCAGCACTTCTAGAGGAACTGCCAGAGTGTGGCTAGTGAACTGTAGCCACATGCCTAGAAAGTTTATTCGACCCTTGGCCATCAAAGATAAAGGGCAACTGACCAATTAAGAGACAGTACACTTTGGGCATATTTTAGTATTTGATCCGAATAACAGAAGATTGTTCGGAACAAATGTCATCTACAGACTTCACCAGACGCTGTTATGAGTCTGAGCTGGAGTTATAAAAAGACTGAAGCCTAGATTAGGTGTTACAGGCTCAGACAGGATTTGGATGGGCCCTGAGGATTTGGGGTTGGATACAGACAGGCTGGACTTTGCGCTCTGGGGTTGTGAGGTCACATACCAACAGGCTGGACCTTGGAACCTGGGAGTACAGGGCCAGGTATGGACATGCTAAACATTTTGCCCTGGGGTTGTTATGTCATATACTGTACAGAGAGGCTGGACCTTCAGCTCTGGGGTTGTGAGGTCAGATATAGACAAGCTGAACCTGGGGCCCTTAGGTTATGAGGTCAGATATGGAGAAGCTGGACCCTGGGGTGATGAGGGGGTTGTGAAGTCAAATGTGGACATGCTGGACCTTGGTCTCTGGGGTTGTAGGGTCAGATACAGACAGACCGGACCTTGGGCCCTGGGATTTTGAGGTCAAATACAGAGAGACTGGACATGGTGCCCTGGGGTCGTAAGGGCACATATGAACATGCTGGACCCTGGACCCTGGGATTGTGAGGTGAGATATAAACAAGCTGGACTTTAGGCCCTGGGGTTGTGTGTCAGATACTGACAAGCTGCATCTTGGGCTGCAAGGTCGGATATAGACACGATGGACTGTAGGCCTTGGTGTTGTGGGGTCAGAGAGCAAATAAGGCATGCACCAACCACCTTCACAATGAAGCAGGCAGTCAACCGCACTGAAAACAAGCAAGCTGAATTTATCACAAATTAAAGAGTGCACTGGGGCTAATAATTTGGACCCTGGGGTTGCAGGATCAGCACTCGCTGGATTTTGGATCCTAAGGTGGCAGGGTTAGGTATGGACAGGCTGGAAAGTCCCACAACAGTAGTATAAACATTGGTCACACACCACTGCTTGCCTGTGGGTGGCATGGCGAGTCCATAACACTTTGTACACACAGCCCCCTGCTTGGCTGTTCTCACCTTGCTCCCGCACGATCTCCCTGACTCCGTGGAAGAACCCTCGATACCTTGGTTTCGGGGAGCACTGGTCATGGATGAACTTCACCTGGAAGCACACAGAAAAAGAAAGGAGAGGATGCCTCCAGTTAAACCACCCATGCTTCTCCCTCAGTGCTCCGTCTTCCCCGGGCACCCACAAACCCACTAGTCTGTTAACGCCCGCCCAAACAAACGTCTCTCAAGTAACAAATGGAAAGAGGGACATCAGAAAAAAAATCCACCATCACAATGATACCAACAGGAAGAGAACTGTAACAGGCTGCCCTGGGATACGGAACACAGTGTTTACCTGTGATTAAAAGGACTAGTACAGAATATAGGATTCTAGGGTCAGAAAAAGACCAAGTGGTCAGTTTTGTCTGCTCCTGCCCACACTGATGGTGGTGAAACAGAAACACAGACGATGATGGCAGAAAAAGACCACTGGTCCATCCAGTCTGCCCATAAACCCTAACAAACCCAGGACCTATTGTCCATATGGGGTTCTAACCCACACTATTCACCCCCATGCTCCCCCACTGCTATTACCCTGTGCAACCACCAAGCCCTTCACTCTGTCCCAGCCATGTCTGAAACCATTGATAGTTTTTGCACCCACCACAACAACAGGCAGATTGTTTCACGACTCCACCACCTTTTCCTAAAATAAAACTTCTCATTTCCCTCTTGAATCCCCCCCCACCCCAAATCAGTCTCCACTCGTGCCCCTGTATTCTTGATACACTATGTATGCTAAACAATTCCTCAGTTTACCTTGTTCATTCCTTTCAGGAACTTGAAGATCTCTATCATATCTTCCCTCTCTCATCTGGCCTCCAGCGAGTATATGTTCCGTGCCTTGAGTTGATCCTGTAAGATCTACCCTGCTAGCCCAGACTCATTTTGGTCACCCTACATTGCTCTGTCTCCAGCCTGTCCCTATCATTCCTTAGAAACACAGAATTTGACGGCAGATAAGGACCGCTTGGCCCACCTAGTCTGCCCATATTCCTACCTAACAGATAAGCTGCAGATCCTAGTTAACCAACAGCTTACTTCCTCCAACCCCTCCCCCCTCCCCCACTAGGACTGCCTTATGTCTGTCCCATGCATTCTTGAATTGCCCCACTGTTCTTGACTCCATGACCTCCTCAGGGAGGCTGTTCCATGCATCCACAACCCTCTCTGTGAAAAAATACTTCCTCACATTACCTCTGAGCCGTCCCCCCTCTATCTTCAAATTGTGCCCCCTTGTTCTTGCACATCTCTTTTTCTGAAAGATGCTACCCTCTTGGACTGTGTTGATTCCCTTGAGGTACTTGAAAGTTTCTATCATGTCCCCTCTCTCCCTTCTTTCCTCAAGGGTATACATAGTAAGCTCCTTTCGTCTTTCTTCGTATGTCTTCTGGTGCAGGCCCTGGACCATTTTGGTTGCCCTCCTCTGGACGGCCTCCACTCTGTCTATGTCTTTGCGGAGATGGGGTCTCCAGAACTGCACACAGTACTCCAGATGGGGTCTCACCAACTGTCTGTACTGAGGGATAACAACTTACTATTTTCTATTATTGATGCCTCTCCCTATGCATCCCAGTATCCCCCCAGCCTTCCTTACTGCGTTCTCACATTGCTTGCCCACCTTCAGGTCATCGATATAATTACCCCCAGGTCCCTTTCCATTTTTACTGCTGTCAGTATCTCATCCCCCTTTGTGTACTCTTCCCCTGGGTTTTTGTTTCACAGGTGCATTACCTTGCACTTCTTTGCATTGAATCTGAGCTGCCATACATTTGACCATTCCTCCAACCTTGTCAAGTCCCTTCTCATCCTTTCCACTCCATCTTGTGTATCAACCCTGTTGCAGATCTTTGTGTCGACTGCAAAGAGACATCACTTTCCTTCCAGTTCCTCTGCAATGTCACTTATAAAGACATTAAAAGGACCGGTTCAGTACTGAACCCTGTGGTACCCCACTAGTAACCCCCTTTCGTCACTGTGTGTACTCCATTTACTACTACCCTCTGCATCCTGTTGTCTAGCCAATTTTTATCAGGCTACCACCTTGGGACCCACTCCAAGGCTGGCTAACTGTATTAATCTTTTGTGGGACTGTATCAAATGCCTTGCTAAAATCTAGGTAGGCCATGTCCACAGCCCTTCTCTGGTCTACTACTTTGGTCACCCAGTCAAAGAAATCTATTAAATTAGTCTGACATGACCTTCCCATCGTGAATCCACATGCAGCTTGGGTCCCAGCCCCACTGGCCTCTAGGTACTCAACAATTCTTTCCTTCGAAGTGATTCCATCATTTTCCCTATCACTGAGGTCAAACTAACTGGTCTGTAGTTTCCTGTTCTTTCCTGCCCCACTTTTGTGAAGGAGGAATCACATCCGACCTCCTCCAGTCCTCAGGTACCACCCCATCCTCCCATGATTTGTTAAAGAGAGTAGTCAGGGTGTCACTAGTTCTACCCTTAGTTCTTTAGAATTCTTGGTGAATCCCATCAGGCCCCATTGCTTTTGTCCACCTTCAATTTTATTAGTTCTTTCAGAACCCTTTCTTCTGTAAATGGACTGGTATCGACCCCGTCTTCAGAGTGTTTCTCTTGTTTGGTTTAGGTACCTCCCCTCCTCTTCCTTTGTGAATACTGAGCAGAAATATTCGGTTCAGTATCCCTGCTTTTCACTATCACCCTCTACCACATTCCTCCCTTTATTAAGTCTCATTATCCCTCCTTTGGTCTTTCCAGCCCTAATGTACCTATAAAGGTCTTATCCCCTTCTTAACAGAGTTGACTATCCTTTCCTCGGTTTGGGCCTTTGCTATTCTGACTGCCTTCACAGCCTCTTTCTGCTTTAACTGATAAAGTTCTCTGTCCTACTCCTTCTGTGTTTCCTTATATTTCCTGAATGCTATCCTTTTCTCCTTAACCTTCCCTGCCACCTCTTTTGAGAACCATAGCAGTTTTTTCCTTCGTTGTGTTTTGTTGATTTGCTTTACACAAAGGCTTGTTGCCTCTATGATGGCTGTTTTGATTACTCCCATTGTTCCTCCACCCCTCCTTCTTGCCTGTTTGCTAGTGCTTTCTGAGACACTCTCATTTTTCCCAAAGTCAGCCCTCCTAAAGTCCAATACTCTTGCTTTTGTATGGCTTGATTGTATGGCTGTGTTTATATGAACCACACTGTTTGGTGGTAGCTTGTTCCCAGATGGCTACCCACTTCTAAATCTGAGATTCTTTCTCCGTCCCCATTTGAGAGTACCAGGTCGAAGACTGCTCCTTCCCGCGTGGGTTCCAATACTAGCTGTCTGAGGCATGCCCCTGTAGGGCATCAAGAATGACCCTGCTCTTGGATGTGCCTGGAGCAAAGGTGCTCCAGTTAACATCTGGCATATTCAGGTCCCCCATCAACAATATCTCCCCTTTTTCTGCCATTCTAAGGAAGCCTTCTATCATTTCCTTGTCCATTCCCTCCCCCTGAGAGGGTCTGTATACAATCCCCATGCAGATTGTGGTGCCATTTCCTGTCTCCAGGGTGACCCAGGGTGCCTCATCTGCTCCGTTTACTCTTTAGTTCTGTTGCTTTGATCCCTTCGTTTACATAGAGAGCTACTCCTCCTCCTCTTTTACCCTCCCTGTCCCTCCTGTAGATTGTGTATCCTGGTATGTTGACATCCCAGTCATGGTTCTCTGTGCACCATGTTTCTGTGACTGCCACAATATCCAGGCAACCCTCTTCCATCAAGGCCACTAGTTCAGGGAGCTTGTTACACAGACTACGGGCACTGGTACTCATCACCCTCCATTGGTACTCATCACCCTCCATTTTTTGATGGCCTTACCCCTTTTAGTCCCATTCCTGTCCTTACTGCCTTTGCCTTTTTTTACATTTACCTCTGTCTTGCTCCCTAATGACTTCTCTACCTTGGTGTTTACCTCACTAATTACCGTGTTTTGTAGGGGGAGGCTGGGATTTCCCTGCTCCTTTTCAGTGCCCCTTGGCTAGTTTAAATGCTTGCCAATGAAGCATTTAAACCTCTCACCTAGGATCCTGCCCCCGGGAACAGATGCAGACCATCGCACCAGTACAGTTCTGCATCCCTCCAGGTGGCTCCCCAGTCCCCAATGAAACCAAAACCCTGAGCTCCACACCAGTTTTTCAACCATTCATTGAATTCCCTGGGGAGGAGTACCCTAGCATCACCCTTGCCATAGACAGGCAGCACCTCCGAGAAGGTTACCGTATGTGCTACTTGTCTAAGGCCCCTCCCCAACTCTACAAACTCCTCTTGCACTGCTCTGATCCCATTCCTAGCCAGGTCATTTGTCCCTAGGTGGACAATGACATCCAGCTCCCTCCCTCATGCAGCTGCTCCCACGATCCTGAGGATTCGCTTCCTGTCCCTCCAAGCCATGGCGCCAGGCATGCACCTTACCTTCCTCCCCCATTTCTACCCCCCTAATGATTGAGTCCCCCACCAGGAGTTGTTTCCTTCCCCTGTGGGGTCCCATGCCACCCTCCTGTGGGTCTCCTTTGTGAAGGTTCCCAGCATCCTCCTTGGTCTTCACTGCAGGTGCCTCCATAGAGGAACCACTATCCACCAGAAGAGTGGAATGATTGTGGAGAGGTACAGCTGGAGGGATGCAACTCTGTTCCACCACCCTCTCCCTCCCTGAGCCCACCCTGGTCCAGCCTCTCCTCTTTCTTGGCAACCTCAGAGGTAGTGGCATTGGCCCTGGTGGTCCCTGGGTGGGGGAGGAAGTTTCACGAATCCTAGCTAGGTCAGCCTAGAGACAGGCAACCTCCTCCCTCAGAGCAGAGAGGTGACTGCAAATAGGGCAGCATCGCAGCCTCCAGAATGTCTCCTGGAACACTGCCGCCCCATAGCCATTGCACTGCATCACTCCTATCACGTCTTATTTTGTGTCCCCTCTCCTGTTTCTCTGTATGCTTACTCTCTCCTCTCCTTACAACTCTCACCCCTCCTGTTCTGGGACAGCAACTTCCTATATTCTTCAGCAGCCTCCTTCTTCCTTGCTTAGTGTCAGACCACCAGCAGCTAGGGGGAGAGAGTGAGCTACTTTTTTCCTTTAGGGTTGACAAAACCAATGTTCCTCTATGATCCTTCCATTCCTACTACCAAACAGGAAGTTCCTGTTGACAGTCAAATCCAGTGGCTATAAAAGTAGAACTGGCTTAGGGTGGGTGGGATGGAGGGCAATTAGTAAGAAAAAAGGCTAGCAACAGGAAGTTGTAATTTGAGTCACTTGCTTTTATAGTGTCTAAGCCACACCCCCAATTAAGCTCTCTCTCCTCCTACTGGTTTAGCAAAGTAAGTTGATACAGTACCCTTCCCAGCACAGAACACACACTGACTTTCTTTCTTTTCTTTTAACCCTAAATAAGACCCATTCTACTTCTAATAAAGTATCTGTCTGCTTAATCTCAACAGACACTGACTCCTGCTGAGATATGTGTTAAATTAATAAGAAAATGTAGCTTCTTTTAGCTAGCTGCTTTCTGCTCTACAAGCAAGGCTAGCAACAGGAAGTTGTAATCTGAGTCACCTGCTTTTATTGTGTCTAAGCCACACTCCCAATTAAGCTCTCTCTCCTCCTACTGGTTTAGCAAAGTAAGTTGATACAGTACCCTTCCCAGCACAGAACACACACTGACTTTCTTTCTTTTTTTTTAACCCTAAATAAGACCCCTTCTACTTCTAATAGTATCTGTCTGCTTAATCTCAACAGACACCGACTCCTGCTGAGACATAAGTGTTAACTTAATAAGAAAATGTAGCTTATTTTAGTTAGCTGCTTTCTGCTCTACAAGCAAGGCTAGCAACAGGAAGCTTAGGCAAGAACTCCAGATCTGGGCACAGTACTCCAGGTGGGGCCTCACCAGTAATCTATAGAGAGATAGTACTTCTTTCCTTTCTTCCTTCCTTCTGCTGTCAATACCCCTTCCTATATGGAAGCACCAAGTTTTCCTGTCAGCGAAAATGCCGACCTCCCCTACAGCGATGGCACAATACTGACGCAGGTGCTGTGCAGCCTCTTGGAGTCCCTTGTCTTCTGTGGGGGCCCCCCCCCCCAGGATCCCTAAGGTTAACTCCATGTCAGAGTTGGTCAGGGAGGGGCGGGAACACTGGGGAAGAAGCGAAACAAAGGAAAATGGACAATACCCATGAATGTCGCCATAATGGTCCTTTTTCTTGTTTTGCCGTCAGAGTGTCGACGAAAAGGGGTGATACGTTCCTATACACCCCAGCATCCTGTTTGCCTTACTGTAGGCCTTGTTACACTGGTTTGATTGTTTCAGGGAGTCAATGATGGTGATCCCTCAGTCTCTTTCCTCAGAGGTCATGCATAGCTTTACCCTCCACCCCCCATCCAGTACTCTGTCAAGTTCTTGTTCCCTATGTGCATCACCTTGCACTTCTGGCACTGAATTTCAACTGCCAAACCTCTGATCATCCACTGGCTTTTGAAGTCTCTCTGCACCTTCCTAACCCCTCCTCACTGGCTACCCTGCCACAGAGCTTAGTTCTGTGTGCAAAGAGAAACATCTTGCCCAGGTTTCCTTCTCCCATGTCATCAGTTAGCATAATGAAATGGACTGGACCCAGGACCAATCCTTGTGGCACCCCACTGGTGACCTCCCTCTCTTCTGACTGGACTCCCTTAACCACAATCCTCTGCTGTCCCCCTTCCAACCAGTTTCTCATCCATCTGTGTCTTTCGCTGTACCCAGATCCTCTAGCTTCTTCAGCAACCTTCTGTGAGGCATAAGTCGAAAGCCTTGCTGAAATCAAAGTAGAGGACACCCTCAGCATGGCCCTTATCCACTACCCTCATTACCCAGTCAAAGAATACTATCAGGCTGGTCTGATAAGACCTTTCTGCCACAAACTGGTGCGGTTTACTATCTTGGAGACCGCTGCTCTCATGGTAATTTACAAGGTCCACTGTGACAAGTGTCTCCATCAGTTTACCCACGATAGGGGTAAGACTGGCAATGTCTGTAGTTAGCCGGTTGCTCCTTGTCCTCCCCCAATTAAGGAGTGGGACTGCATCTGCTACTCTCCAGTCTTTTGGAACTACCCCTGTATGTACTGAGCTACTGAACAGCCCCACCAGGGGTTCAGTTAGTTCCATTACCAATTCCTTGAGCACCCTCAGATGCATCTCATCTGGCCCCGGGGCCTTAGCTATCTTTGGGGGCTGCTAACCCTTTCCAATCCCTTTACTGGTAAATACTTGCTGCCTTATCTCACGGATCCTCCTTACAGCTGCCTTAATGCCACTGTCTGGCAGAGGCCCTCTGTCTTCCCTTGTGAATACAGAAAAAAAGAACAAGTTACTCACCTGTAACAGTAGTTCTTGGAGTGGTATATGTTGTTCATCCACACTCTCTGGCATGTCCCTTTCCCCTTTAAATCTGGCCGGAAAGTCTTCAAGCTGGCTCCTCCCACCCACCTGGGTGGTAAATACCTCGGCTCCGCCCCATGACACCAGATCTTAGCTCGCTGGAAGCAAGGTGGAAGCCCAAAAGTCAGGTCAGTGTGTGGATGAACAACATATACCACTCCTAGAACTACTGTTACAGGTGAGTAACCTGTTCTTCTAGGAGCATGGATATGTTGTTCATCCACACTCTCTGGCAGACTCCAAGCAGTTCTCCGGGAGGAGGGAGGCAAGGCGCACACCCAGTATTTAGGAAACAGAGATTGGAGAACCGAGGCCCCAAAACCAGCATCCCGGCATGACTCAAGGTCAATGTGGTAGTGGGTAATGAAGGTGTTTGCTGACTTCCAGGTAGCAGCCTGACAGATCTCCTGGATAGGGATGTCCCTGGAAGCAGCCACCAATGCAGCCGTATGGCGGGTAGAATGAACTCTTAGCCCTCTGGGAGGCTCCTTGCCCGCCAACTCGTAGCACAGACGTATGCATGATGTAATCCATCTAGCAATGGTCCGCTTCACTGCAGGTCTGCCAGAAGTGGCTTCAGCGTAGGTGACAAACAGCTGGTGAACCTCTCCCCGAATTTCCGCCGTCCTCTCCTTATAATAGGAGAGAGCATGTCTGTGGTCCAGAGTATGGAGCCTGTACTCGGCGTCCGAGGTGTAGTTAGGGTATTATACCAGCAGAGTCAACACCTGGTTAAGGTGAAACTCTGGCACCACCTTTGGAAGGAATTTCAGATGGGGGCACAGGACAACTTTGTCCCTGTGAAAGACCAGATAAGGGGAGTCCACCGAAAGCACCTGGAGCTCCCCTGTCCTTCTGGCTGACGTGATACCCACCAGGAAGCAGTCTTTCACAGAATGTGAGAACTCACACACTTGTGCATGGGTTTGAATGGCTTGCCATGAGCTTTGCAAAACCAGCAAGAGATCCGCAGTGGAGGTTCATGCAGGAGGGATATGTGATCCAGGCCTTTGAAAAAGCACCGACCACTGTCTCCTGTGCCAATGTCATTAGCCCAGCACGATAGCAGATATGGCTGCCAGTGCACCCGAAGAGTCGATGACCGGAGACCCCCTTTGGAGAGAGAACAAAGGTAGTCTAAAATGTTACTCACAGAGCAGGGTAAGGGGTCCAGACTCTTACCCTGACACCAAATGGAAAACCTTTTCCATCTGAAGGCATAGCACTTCCTGGTCGATTTCTTATGAGATGACTCCACCACAGTGTAGACATCCTTGGAAAGACCCAGAGCCTGGAACTCTAGCCGCTCAGGTACCGGGCTGTGAGGTGCAGGGATTGAAGGTCCGGATGGAATACCTTCCCCTGGTTCAATGATATCAGGTCCGGGCGTGTACAAAGCCGTTCCGGAACCCTGCAGCTGAGGCTGAGGAGAACTGGATACCAGAACTGGTGGGGCCAATCTGGGGCTACCAGAATCACCTTCACCTTGTCCCTCCTCACCTTGAGTAGCACCATGTGGATCAAGGGAAATGGAGGGAAGGGGCAGAGGAGGCCTGGGGGTCCATGGCCTCGAGAAAGCATCTCCCTGCAGCAAGCCCTGCTGAGGGGGGCGGGCATGGTACAGGCTCAGCTTGGTGTTCTTCCTGGAGGCAAACAGGTCCACTAATGGATTGCCCCAACGGAAGAACAGATTGTAAGCCACCTCTGGATGGAGAGACCACTAGTGGGATGTCTGGCCTAAGTGGCTGAGAGCATCTGACAGTTGGTTAGAGACTCCTGCCACATGGATGGCAAGGAGTTTCACCTCCAACCAGCTGATGAGGGTCCAGATTCAGAGAGCCTCCTTGCACAGCAGACGGGAGTGCATGCTGCCCTGTTTCTTGAGGTAGTACATGGTTGTGGTATTGTCCGTCTGGACTTGAACCACTTGACCCTGGAGCTGAGGAGTGAAAGCTGACAGGGCCAGTCTGACTGCTCTGAGCTCCAACAGGTTGATGTGGCATCGGGACTCCTCGGGGGTTCAGAAACCGTGGGCCCTGTTTTCCCCCATGTGGGCTCCCCAGCCCATGAGAGAGGCATCGGTCATCAGGACGACCGTCGGCTCAGGGCGGACAAACGGGATTCCTTCCTGCAATCGGTCTGGGACGGTCCACCACTGGAGAGCATCCCACATCTTCTGTGTTACAGTGATCAGCTGGTTGAAGTGACCATATCGCTGAGTCCACTGGGTGGCCAGCTCCCACTGGAGGGGGTGCATGTACCACCTGGTTCAACGGACCACTGAGGTGCATGCCGCCACGTAGCCCAGAAGGCGCAGAAAGTCCCCGGCAGGGCGCAAGTGCCCAACCAGAAATGATTGGGCAAAGGAGGAGAGAACCACCGCCCTGTCTGCCGGGAGCCAAGATCTGGCTTGACGAGAGTCAAGCTCTGCCCCGATAAAGCCCATCACCTGAGAGGGCACGAGTTCCAACTTGGCCTCGTTGATAAGGAGGCCGAGTTGGGAACAGGTTCGGAGGGCCAGATCCCTGGACCTCTCTACCTCCTGAAGGGAGGAACCCACCAAGAGCCAATCGTCAAGATAGGGGTATATCTGAACTCCTCGACGCCGAAGATGGGCTGCCACCACTGCAATGCATTTGGTGAAGACCCAAGGGGCCAATGACAGGCCGAACGGCATGGCTCAGAACTCGCACAGGGTCACTTCGACCCTAAAGCGGAGGAACCGCTGGTGGGACGGACAGATTGGGATGTGAAAGAATGCATCCTGCAGATCCGGTGAACAGAACCACATGTTTCGCTCCAGAGATGGTACGATTTGGTTCAGAGTTACCATCTGGAAGGTGCGAGACCCGAGATACTGATTCAGGTCGTGGAGATCTAGGATGGGGCACCAACCCCTTGTCCGCTTGGGCACCAGGAAGTACCTGGACACGAAGCCTGGGTCTGTAGGAGGATCTGGCACTGGAGCTACCACCTCCTTGCGGAGGAGCTGAGCAATGTCATCCCGAAGGGCCAACTGAGTGTGAGCTGAGATCCTTTCCTCCCGAGGGGCGCGGGCTCGGCAGAGGGTACTGTTCGAATTCTAGAGGCAGTCCCTGGCCGACCACTTCCAGAACCCACCTGTCTGAAGTGATACTGGACCAGGTGGAAAGAAAGTGGCGGAGCCGGATCCCCACAGGAGGACCCAGAGCTGGCATAACTGGTGTAGGGGTGGCAACCCCTGACCCGTCACTGAGCAGGCTTTGAGGAGGAGGCGGCTCCTGGACTAGCACCTTGGCCTCCTTTAAGGGGCTGTTGAGGACCCTGCTTGGACCTGGGGCGCTAAGCTCAAGTCTGCTGTTGCTGCTAGCCGCCTTGATAGGAGGGCTCCCTAACCACAGGGGAAGAGTGCCGAAAGGGTTTCTTCTTGCGCTTCTGCTGGTTCTTGCCTGAAGAACTGTTTGCAGAGGTACCATCCAAGGTGGCATTGGACTGCTCAATTTGCTGGAGGTGACCTGCCACTCCCAGACCGAAGAGGTCGGTGCCTAGGAAGGGCACGTCAGCTAACTTGTGCTGAGTATCCACCGGAAAGGAGGATAACCTCAGCCAGGCCCTGCGGTGAGTGGCCACTGTGGCTGCTAAGGAGTGGGCACAGGAATCTCCAATATCCAGGGCTGTCTGGAGCTGCTGTTTCACAACAGCATGGCCTTGGTCACGGACCTGCTTCACCGTGGTTTGCATGTCCACTGGGAGATGAAGGAGGACTTCATCTAGTGACCCCAAAAGGGCATGAGAGAAGTGTGCCATGATCACAGCTGAGCTGGCCTGACGAAGGCCCAAGGATGAGGTTGCATAAACTTTCCGGGCAGAATGGTCCATATTCTTGGACTCCTTGTCCGGAGGGCAGTCAGTGTCAGCTGAGCTACCTGTGCGTCTAAACACAGAAGCAGTCACAAGGCTCTCGGCTATGGGATGCTCTGTGAACCCTGCCAGAGACCCCATGGGTACCATATACTTCTGGGCCATGCAGGCAGACGGAGCTGGGCAGGAGGCAGGGCGACTGCCATAGCTCAAGGGCTGGGCCAACAATGGCTTTGGCCACTGGAAAGGCCTCAGTCAGGGTATTCCCCCCCCCTTGAGGATATCCATGAGGGGGTATTCCACCTTCTTTTGGATAGGCTCCAAGGGCATTACGGTTGATTCGGAAATCAGGCGGAGGATGCCCTGAAAAGAGGAAGGACCTTCCTCTAAGCCTGCCACTGATGACTCATCATCTCCCAGATGTGAGTGCAGACCAGTGGCATCAGAGTCCGAAGAGTCGGGATATAAAAGTCTCCCACCTACGTCTCCCTCAATACGCCGAGGGCGATTGGGGACAATAATGGACAGATGACGGGGGAGGCTGGTGTCTATCCGGTCCTCTTTCGAGGGAGCCCCTCCCTGAGGCTGCTTAAGCGGTGGTTCCACCAGTATCGGTGGGGAGACCGAAATAGGTCGAGCTGGAATGCATGCCGGCCCTACAGGTGGGGGAACAGAGGCCTTCGGTTCCGGAGGGGTCGGCGTCAGCCTGAGAGGCTGGGGCCAAGTAATGGCCGGTGTTGCCGGTCAGAATCAGCTGTTGCCACATGAGATCCTCATAACATCGACGGAGCTTCCGTCGAAGTCTCTCCTCATCTGAGGAGGATGAGGATTGGTAGCAACGCCTCTTCCTGGAGTGCTTGTGACCTTTCTTCGGTTTTTCGACCGAAGGGGTCCTGGTCCTCGAACGAGACCAATGGGGTCTGCTTGTTCGATCGGGTGAAGCTGGAGTCCAGCACCTTTCCCTCAATCGGGACACTCAAGGGCTGGGTCTCCTCGGGGAAGGAAAGGATAGGTGTCCCTTCCAAGGAGTCAGCGACTGGAGTTGGCGACAAAGGCTCAATTGGGTTGAGAGATATCTCAGCCGGTTCAGCCATTTCCTCGGCCTCGGTGCCTTGGCCTGACGGAAAGTCCAAGAAGCCGGCCACCAAGGAAGCGATCTCGACAGAGGTCGAGAACGCAAGTTCCTGAGAGTCGGACATCTCCGAGTCCTAGGAACATCTCCTTCGGGATGAAGAAGACTTGGGGTCCTTGTCCCTCTTCCTAGGGTGGGAAGAGTGTGAGCCCGAGGGCGCCTCACCTCTGGTGGGGAGAGACTGGCACAACTCCTGAAAGGACCCAGTAAAGGTAGAGCCAAGGTTGAGAGGCATGAAAAAACTTTGGCTGGCCGAAGCTTGAGCAGCTTCCTCTTCGAAAACCGCCACCTGATCGAGCTGCTCGGCAGATCCCGCGGCCGTGGAAACTGCCCACCTTGCCTCCTTAGATTTCACCAGTGGATTGCGAAGCTCCAGTCTCCCCAATTTTACACACGCCTTGCAGTCATCCAGGACGTTGGGATGGAAGGCCAGACAGATGGTGCAAAGAGGTGGAGTCATGCACGACACCTAAGCAGTAGACACATGAAAGGTGGGGATCGGTGCACAACATTTTCTGTCCGCAGGGACACCGGCGAAATCCGGAGGACGATTTGCCCTCCATGTCCGATGCACTCAGATCGGAATCATAAATTCTAATGAGTTTTAGAGAAAGCATTTGCGGTGAAAACCGTCGTTGAGAATCCAGGGCCTACGAAACTGCTGAAGTAGCACAAGGGAACCTGAATCTTCCAGGGGAAAGGAAGATCTAGCGTCATGGGGCGGAGCCGAGGTACTTACCACCCGGGTGGGTGGAAGGAGCCAGCTTGAAGACTTTCTGGCCAGATTTAAAGGGGAAAGGGACATGCCAGAGAATGTGGATGAACAACATATCCACACTCCTAGAAGTAATGATTAAGAACAGCTGATTTCCACTCCTCACCCTCAACTGCCCTCCCTTCCCTTGGTTAGCTAAACAATTCTTCCTCCCCTTTTTTCCCTACTATATCAATAGAACTGTTTTTACCCACTCTTGATCCCCTCTGCAATACGCAGCTTTGTGTCTGCCTTTGCTTCTCTAACCACCTTTCTGGTTTCCCTCGTTCTCATTAGGTACTCTTCCCCATCCTTCCTTCCTTCCTTCCTTCCCTTGTTTTTGTACCTAGTGATGGCTTTTTGGCTCTCACTGCTTTCCTGGCATTTCCCAAGAATCATGTTGGTCTCCTGTACCTTTTTCTTTCGGTTACCATTCTCATGCAAGACTTTGGTGCCTCGAAAATGGCCCTCTTGACTACCCGATCCTTCCTTTACAACCAGATGCCTGATGCAGTCTACTTCGACTAACTTGTAACCAAGCTTATCGCGATGGGTACTAGTAGAATAAGCGCGATCATGTGCTCCTTCACACTACTACTAGCTAAGTGACCTGCCAGCACAAAGACAGCCCCCGTGGCTCAGTCCATCAGTCGTGTCATTAGAGGGCTGGTCGCAGGGGACACTGGGGAAGAGTTTTTTTAACAAGAGGAGACAGAGGGTCGCAGGATCAAACAAAGAAGAAATTAAATTACAAGCCAATAAATAAATAAAAAAAGTTATTTCCTAATGCGTCTTTGTAAATCAGAGACTAAAGGTCCTGCAGCATTACTGCAGGGGAGGTGAAGATCCATCTTTAAGGTACGTTCTTGTTTACTGGTATCTTAGCCCAGTTTTCAACATTCAACAGCACGTGGCTATCTGTATGTTTATTTAGGATGTCTTAAATGGTTGCATGACTAGAAAGTCTAGCTGGGAGGTCCTCTCAATACCCCCCCCCCCCACTGCAAAGTGGGAGGGCAGGGTTTTCATTAAGGCTGGGCCTGGAAGATTGATGAGCCGTCTTGAGTGGGAACAGAAGTGACGGTCAGCAAGGATTCCAAGAGTAGGGGGTTGCCAGGTCAGCGATCTGGCTGTGGCAAAGAAAACCTCTCCACCGACAGTGAGTAAGTAAGGATCTGGTTATTAGCCTTCTAACCATTATAATAGAGAACAGGCAGATTGTGATGAGCTCCACCACAGACCCCCTTAACCCCCACTCTCCCAGGCTGCCTCCAAACATAGCATGCCATTATCTTGGCTGGATAGGTTAAGTCTTCAGTGGTGGGGGGGGGGTATGCCCTCTCCATGTGACTGCACCCCAAATAGTTAAGACCCCCCCCCCCAGCACCATGTATTTCACCCACAGGCATGTCAAAGAAAGTGGAAGTCTTATTAAGGATTAAAACAGTAGGAGGGGGTACATGCTGCACTGTACACACACCACAGGCGTACTGGGTCATTATTACAGCCCCCCCCAAACACATCATAGCCTAGAGAGCAGAGAAGGAAGGTGTCCTTGGTGGGGTTGGGTTGGGAGAGCTGCAGGATCATGCAGCGGTGACATCTGAAGGGTCGGACCAGTAGCACAGCAGCAAAGTCTTGCACCAGCACCTGGGAAACCAGAGTTGGCCTGCCATCCCTAGAACCTTCCAGTGAAGTCAGCAGGGAGTTAGTCTTATCCAGGAGTAAGACACTGTACTTCTCAGGATAAAGGGTGTGGGTTACCAGCACTGACGCATTCACGCTTCACCTGCTGGCCAGCAGACCTCAGAGCAACAGTGGCGCTGGCTGTAAAGACAGCTGCAACTGTCAGGCTGGGGAACAGGTTATAACCAGCGGGGGGAAGGGAGGGAATGGTAATGGGGGAAGGAGAGGAAGGGAGGGGGAAGGGGAGAGCTGGGAAAGGAAAGGGAAGGAAACGAAACTCAAGTAGTTTTGGAGCAAGAATCAGTTGGTAGAAGATGCTGTGGGGGCAAAGTGGGTCACCTGACCAGATCAGAGACTTTATCTGCTCAGGTGCAAGACATTAATTTGCTCCCTTCTTTCCTATGAAGACAGTGCAGAGTAGATGCACAAACTGAACACCAAGAAAAATAAATCCTCCCTGCAGTAGCATCAATCTGCCACCAGAGGGAGTCAGCAGCCCACACAGGGTCACACTGAGCCCGCAAGCATGCAGGCTTGTCATCAAGTGAGCCTACAAAGCAGGACCATGGGAGACCCAACAGCGTCATAGGAAACACAGAAAATGACAGCAGGCAAAGACCTTATAGCCCATCTAGTCTGCCCACGCCTGTCTAATATTTGCACAACACCCCTGTTTAGGCTTAGCTTGAAGTCATTCTAGGACAAAGGTTTTGAATTTCAAAAATGCTGACTTCGCTGAAATGAGGAGGGCTAGGGTATCAAAAGAGCCCTGGAGAGAACGGGGACAGGAGGGGGAGTGGAAGAACAGTGGAAGCATCTAAAGGAAGCCTTACTGGAAGTAACAAACCAATGCATCAGACTGGTATCCAAAGGCAAGAGAAGGAGAAAGCCACTGTGGTTCTTGAGAGAGGTGGCAGTAAAAGTCAGGGCAAAAAGGAAAAGGTTTAGGAAATATAAGGAGACCCAAAGGGAGGAGGACCTACAGTGTCTAAGGGAAACAGGAAAGATAGTTCGGAGAACAAAGGCACAGACTGGGGAAGGGTTAGAGCAGTCAGTTAAGAAAGGGGACAAGACATTCTTTAGGCACATCAGCGAAAGGAGGAACAACAAGGGGGACTGCAAGGCTCAAGGGAGAGGGCAGGGAATGCAAGGGGGGGACATTGAAAAGGCAGAAGTACTGAATAAATATTTCTGTTCAGTATTCACAGAAGAGGGGGAGAAGAGGGGGAGGGGCCACAGCAGTACAGCAGTTGCCAAGGGGGTGAAGAGGTGGACAATAGTCCATTCACAGGAGAAAGAGTTCTGCAAGAGCTCACTAATACACTACATTGAAGGTGGACGAAGCGATGGGCCCAGATGGCATAAACTCAAGGATATTAAGAGACCTGCGAAGGGAGACAGCAGAACCTCAGGCAGCCATGTTCACCGAGTCATTCAACACAGGGGTGGTAACAGAGGATTGGAGGAGGGCACATTTGGTCCCTCTACACAAATCAAGCAGCAGGGAGGAGGTGGGGAACTACAGGCCAGTCAGCCTCACCTCAGTAGTGGGGAAGAAAAAGGAGACATTGCTTAAAGAATGGATAGTGGGGCATCTAGAAACCATCGGAGCCCAGGACCACAGGCAACACGGATTCACAGCAGGGAGGTCATGTCAGACAAATCTGGTTGATTTCTTCGACTGGGTGACAAAGGAAGTAAATCAGGGTGGGGCAGTGGACGTCGCTTACCTTGATTTCACTAAAACCTTTGACACAGTCCCACACAGGAGGCTGATAAACAAGCTGGGTAGGCTGGGCATGGGGAAGAGGGTTTTTAAACTGGGTTAGAAACTGGCTAACAGACAGAAGGCAGAGGTTGGTGGTAAATGGGGCAATCTGGAGAGGGGGGTGACCAGTGGGGTGCCTCAGGGATCAGTCCTGGGGCCAGTCCTGTTCGATGTCTTCATTACCGACATTGCAGAAGGGCTGGAGGGAAAGGTCTGCCTGTTTGCAGAAGACACCAAGATCTGTAACACAGTGGATAACCCAGAGGGTGTGGAGAAAATGAGGTTGGATCTGGGGAAGCTTGAGAAATGGTCCGAAGACTGGCAACTGAAGTTTAATTCAAAAAAGTGCAAAATTATGCACCTGGGACACAGAAACCTGGGGAAAGCTACAGGAATGGGGGGTAGTGCTGACAGTCACAAAGGAGGAAAGGGACCTGGGGGTTATTATTTCAGATGACCTGAAAATGTCAAAGCAGAGTGCTAAAGCAGCTGGGAGGGCCCATGGCATGCTAGGGTGCACAGACAGGGCTATCACCAGCAGAAGGAGAGAGGTAGTGATGCCATTCTATAAAACCATGGTCAGGCCTCACATGGAGTACTGTGTGCAGTTCTGGAGGCCACACCTTCTTAAGGATATTAACAGGCTGGAGACGGTTCATAGGAGGGCGACTAAGATGGTACAGGGCTTGCAACATAAGACTTATGAGGAGTGATTAAGGAACGTCAGTATGTACTCACTGAAAGAGAGGACGGAAAGAGGGGACATGATAGAAACATTCACGTACCTCAAGGGTATAAACAAGGTGCATGGGGGAAGACATTTCCCCAATACAGGAGGAGTACAAGAACGAGGGGGCATGACATGAAATTGGAAGGTGGGAGGTTAAGAGGGAATGTAAGGAAGTTCTTTACAGAGAGGGTAGTGGACGCATGGAATGGCCTGCCTCAGGAGGTGGTGGGATCATGCACTATGGATGGATTCAAGCATGTCTGGGACAGGCATAGGGGAACCATAGAGGTACAGCAGCGGGTGGGTTGCAAGCAGTAATCCAGTACAAGGGCTTATGGGCAGACTAGATGGGCCAGGTGGTCCTTAGTCGCCGACAATTTCTGTTTCTGTGTTCTGTGTTTCTATGTTCACTAGCTCGTGGTCATGTAGACATCAGTGGAAACAAACAGGAGGGAGGTTCAGGTGGGATGTGAGGAAGTACTATTTTACAGACAGGGCGGTGGAGCCGTGGAACAGTCTGCCAGCTGAGATGGTGGGTGCAAAAACTGTTAGTGGTTTTAAGCACGGCTGGGACAGAATGAAGAGCACAGTGGCTGCTTGGGGTGGCAGAATCAGGAGGGAGAATGGGGAGGGCTAGGACCATGGAGGAACAGTAGGTCACTGGGCTAAACAGGGAACTCAGGCATACCGTATGGATCATTAAGTAGTCTATTTCTGCCGTCACTGTCTATGTCTCTACGTTTCTACCACTCAGTGTTGACAGCCCACTCCTGTCCACCTTGATTATCCTACAGTTACGTGAACATTTCAGTCATGTTGCCCCTCCCTTTACTGTCCACCAACATGTACACATTTAGATCCTCCAATACTTCCTCAAACTTCCTTCCCTCTTGCCCCGTATCTTTTTTGGTGGCTCAGATCTGCACCCCCTTTATCCTGCCCCTGTCCTTAATCATCTCCCTCTTTCTGTTATGGACTATTCTCCATATGCACCTTAGCATCTGATCTGTCTTACCTACAGCCCTGTACACTGGACTCAGGTCTTCATGTTTTCCATTATCAAAACCCCCCAGGTCCCCTTCTCCAGATGTTTCATGTTTTTACTTAGGGATACGTCACTGAGCCAAGGCTCATTTACAGCGACGTCCCTACACACATACATACCACTGTTACAGCATAATATTTAAGTACAATACCAAAAACACTTTAAAAAAAATAGTAACAAAGCTTAGATACAGTATATACAACCATTACTATATGACCCCCCCTCAAATACGGCACTTGTCTTCCCTTCATTCCCTCTCCACTGCCCTCCAAAACTTCCTTTCCTCAAACTGTACCTGTTTCCTGAAACCATAATTGCTGTCCTACTACTCTCCCACCCTTCTCCTTGCCGTCACGTGCTTAACCTATTTAACGCTGCACTTATGGGTTGTGTTATTCCTGCACCAATAACTTGGACCGACTGTTTACGGATTATTACTTGTGAACCTCTGTATTGTAACTATGCTGTCTTGCCTGTAGTTTCCATATGGTTTTTACCGTACTAAACTGTTCATTGTATAGCTTTGTATTTTCTGTATGCAGACTCCCTCTGTATGTACCCTTCCCCCCAGGTCGCACCAGAGGACGAGCAACTTCTTGTTCAGTGTACCTTTTTGGTGAAACATTTCAATAAATAAAAAAATAAAACAAAAGTGAACAATACTGCAATCAATCGGATATATACAAGTGTTCACAGAAATATTTGGGGGGCGATGTGCTCCTTGCTACCACTTCATCCATCCTACTACAATCTGTTCTTGAGTTTCTGGCCTCCATGTGTGGAGCTTGCACTTTTCCACATTTCATTTTATATGCCACACACTCAACCACTCCTCCAGTTTTTCTAGATCCTTCTTCATGGCCCTTATCCCCTCCTCCATGTCGACTCTTATCTTAGTGTCTGTTAAGAGACATCTCTTTCCCTGAACCCCATTCACCTACATTTTAAAGGAATACATTAAAGAAAACCAGTCCTAAAACCAAATCCCGGAGCACCCCGCCCAATACCTCCCTTACCCTTGGGGGTTCTCCCTTTAGGACTCCCCTATGGGTCCACCCATCTCATATCTTGTTCTTTACCCTCGGGTCACACATTAAGTATGATTTCTGAAGGGGTGGCCCCTGGTTCAACAAACTGTTTGTTGGTATTAACCAGTGTGATTTGCTGGTGTGAAACTAGCAAACTGGGCTTTAGCATGGACAGAGCGAGCAAAGTAAAATTTTCCTGGGCAGAGGTGGGGTGGCAATCAAACAAGCAGATGCCTATATAAGTACCATAGCTGCTTGTATATATGTTCCCTTTAGTTTACAGATGAAATTCATGCACTCAATGTTGCTTCTGTAATACTAGTACATACATGTACCCAGGGATATACAGCACTAATCTGTATCTGTAATACTAGTACATACAGATTAATACTGTATATCCCTGGGTACATGTATCTGTAATACTAGTACAAGTACCCAGGGATATATAGTCTTAATCTGTATCTGTAATACTAGTACACACATGTAGCCGGGGATATATAGTATTAATCTGTATCTGTAACACTAGTACACACATGTACCCGGGGATATATAGTATTAATCTGTATCTGTAATACTAGTACACACATGTGCCCGAGGATATACAGTATTAATCTGTATCTGTAATATTAGTACACACATGTACCCGGGGATATACAGTATTAATCTGTATCTGTAATACTAGTACACACATGCACCCGGGGATATATAGTATTAATCTGTATCTGTAATACTAGTACACACAAGTACCCGGGGATATATAGTATTAATCAGTAGCTGTAATACCAGTACGTACAATTACCCCGGGATATACTGTATTAATCTATGGCTGTAATGCTAGTGTTAGTACCCTGGGATATACTGTATTAATCTGTAGCTGTAATACCAGTACGTACAAGTACCCGGGGATATACCGTATTAATCTGTAGCTGTAATACCAGTACGTACAATTATCCCGGGATATACTGTATTAATCTATGGCTGTAATGCTAGTGTTAGTACCCTGGGATATACTGTATTAATCTGTAGCTGTAATACCAGTATGTGCAAGTACCCGGGAATATACTGTAACAATCTGTAGCTGTAATACTAGTACGTACAAATACCCGGGATATACTGTAGTAATCTGTAGCTGTAATACAAGTACGTACAAGTACCCAGGAATACACTGTAGTAATCTGTAGCTTTAATACCAGTATGTACAAGTACCTGGGGATATACTGTATTAATCTGTAGCTGTAATACTAGTACGTACAAGTACCAGGGGATATACTGTATTAATCTGTAGCTGTAATACCAGTCCGTACTGGTATTACAGCTACAGATTAGTACAGTATATCCTGTGACTGTAATGCTAGTGTTAGTACCCAGGGATACACCACATTAATCTGTAGCTGTAATACCAGTACATGCAAGTACCCTGGGATATATTGTATTAATCTGTAACTGTAATACCAGTATGTACAAGTACCCGGGGATATATTGTATTAATCTGTAGCTGTAATATCAGTACGTGCAAGTATCCAGGGTATACTATAGTAATCTGTAGCTGTAATACTAGTACGTACCAGTATCTGGGGGATACACTGTATTAATCTGTAGCTGTAATACCAGTACGTGCAAGTACCCAGGAATATACTGTAGTAATCAGTAGCTTTAATACCAGTATGTACAAGTACCCGGGGATATACTGTATTAACCTGTAGCTGTAATACCAGTACGTACAATAAACCCGGGATATACTGTATTAATCTGTAGCTGCAATACCAGTATGTGAAAGTACCTGGTATATACTGTAGTAATCTGTAGCTGTAATACCAGTACGTACAAGTACCCTGGGATATACCATATTAATCTGTAGCTGTAATACTAGTATGTACAAGTACCCTGGGATACACTGTATTAATATGTAGCTGTAATATCAGTATGTACAAGTACCCGGGGATATACTGTATTAATCTGTAGTTCTAATACCAGTACATGCAAGTACCCTAGGATATATCGTATTAATCTGTAGCTGTAATACCAGTACGTACAAGTACCCAGAGATATATTGTATTAATCTGTAGCTGTAATATCAGTACGTACAAGTACCCCGGGACACACTGTATTAATATGTAGCTGTAATACCAGTATGTACAAATACCCGGGGATATACTGTATTAATCTGTAGTTTTAATACCAGTACGTGCGAGTATCCTGGGATATATCGTATTAATCTATAGCTGTAATACCAGTACGTACAATACCCAGAGATATATTGTATTAATCTGTAGCTGTAACATCAGTACGTACAAGTACCCAGGAATATACTGTAATAATCTGTAGTTGTAATACCAGTACGTACAATTACCCCAGGATACACTGTATTACTCTGTAGCTGTCATACTAGTACGTGAAAGTACCCAGGAATATCCTGTAATAATCTGTAGCTGTAATACAAGTACATACAAGTACCCCAGGATATACTGCATTAATCTGTTAGCTGTAATACCAGTACATACAAGTACCTGGGGATATACCGTATTAATCTATAGCTGTAATATCAGTACGTACAAGTACCCAGGAATATACTGTAATAATTTGTAGTTGTAATACAAGTACATGCAATTACCCCAGGATACACTGTATTACTCTGTAGCAGTAATACCAGTACGTGCAAGTACCCGGGAATATCCTGTAATCATCTGTAGCTGTAATACAAGTACATACAAGAACCCCAGGATATACTGCATTAATCGGTTAGCTGTAATACCAGTATGTACAAGTACCTGGGGATATACCGTATCAATCTGTAGCTGTAATACCAGTACATACAAGTACCCAGGAATACACTGTCATAATCTGTAGCTGCAATACTAGAACAAGTACTCCGGGATAGGCTGTATTAATCTGTAGCTGTAATACCAGTACATACAAGTACCTGGTGATATACTGTATTAATCTGTAGCTGTAATACCAGTACGTACAATTACCCTGGGGATATACTGTATTAATCTGTAGCTGTAATACCAGTACGTACAAATACCCGGGGATATATTGTATTAATCTGTAGCTGTAATACCAGTACATACAAGTACTCGGGGATATACTGTATTACTCTGTAGCTGTAATACCAGTGCATTCAAGTACCCGGGATATACTGTATTAATCTGTAGCTGTAATACCAGTGCATTCAAGTACCCGGGGATATACTGTATTAATCTGTAGCTGTAATACTAGTACGTACAAGTACCCAGGGATATACTGTATTAATCTGTAGCTGTAATACCAGTGCGTTAAAGTACCCGGGATATATTGTATTACTCTGTAGCTGTAATACCAGTATGTACAAGTACCCCGGGGATATATTGTATTAATCTGTAGCTGTAATACCAGCACGTGCAAGTACCTGGGATACACTGTATTAATCTGTAGCTGTAATGCTAGTGTAAATACCCAGGGATATACTGTATTAATCTGTAGTTGTGACTGGAAGTGGATGCAAGTAAGACCAGAACAAATTAATATACAGATCTTTGGATTTTCCTGGAGTGACAAGAAACATATCTTCCCTCCATAGGCTTAAGATGTATTAGTTATGATGACAGAAACATACAGCTTTCTTCTAGGGGGATGTTAAAGGGGGCAGGAAATGTGTGCTAACTGGCAGCAGTTAGTAATGTTCCTAGTAACAGGAATGAAAGACTGGCCTCCAAATGGGCCATATTTAACAGTGCCTGAATAACCACTGATGTGAAAAACTGTGCTTTCAGTAAGCAATGAGGCACAAAAGGGTGTGTGTGTAAAACATATTATACAATGGCAAGAAAATTTCCTGGATTCTAATTGGTCAGTCTGGGGGGCTGGATCTGTGATGTTATCCTAGCATAACATCACGGTTGTGATGTTATCCAATGTAACATCACAGGTCTATTGCCATCATGATGGCTGCTACTGATGATCCCTTTTTTTGCATCTCCTCTTAAGAAACAAAAATATTTTTCCACACTAATAAAAACATCCTTTAAAATTTATTTTTTTATTTTACATACAACAACAAGCCATTGTATAATAGGAATAATACACTACAGGGTGTGTGTCGTGCTGGAATAACGTCACTTCTGGGGCGATTAGTCGCACTCAGCCTGCCGCCTCGTGCCTAATCTCCCCAGGCGTGACGTTATCCCAGCACGACACACACCCCGTCGCGCATTATTCCTTTATTTTACAGTATGGCCAGGGGTGTAGTAAGGCAAGAGGTCGAAGGCCGAATGACTTCAACCGCTTGACGTGCTGTAAAATATGTTTTACACACATCCCCGAGTGCATTGTTGCGCTTATAACATTGGCTCCTTTTCTTTTTTTTTTTTTTTATATACTCTTTTACTGTTGGGAAAAGCACGTTTATATCTAGAAACAATATATTTATTTGTGTGCATTTCTGATTAAATAGTCCTTCCACTCACTGCAAGTGATGTCATTGATGATGTCATATTATTGCCTACTTTCTTCTTCCTGTTTTTTTCTCTCTGTTTTTCTGTACATTCAAGATATGGAATGTTCACCATGGAATACATGGATTCAAAATTCTGCTCAGTTCCACTGGCAGAATGTTTTTCTCCTAACACACTGTACACACAGACAACAAAGGCCTTTGTTTCAGCCAGAGACTCCATTGTTTCACTGTCAGGGTAAGAAGAAGGGAGTTCACTGATGAGCAAGTAAAGAAAGAAGGCAGATTTTTCACTGTCAGCAAAGAAACAGTTATAGTGAAAACTACAAACAGTTATTGTTTCTGATGTGTTTATGTATGTAAGGAATGTGTGATAATCAGGGAAACGGCACTTAATTTGCTTCATTTTTTATTTAAGATAGTTTTATTTTTGGGGCCCAGCTGAAGTTTTTTTTACAGTGTAAAGGTAGCAGCCATGTTTGTGGTGGAAGATCAGTTCTGGCTGTAGGGGGCTAACTGAAATGTCTGTGTTCCAAATACCCATTGATCTGGGTTCCAGACTATTCACTGCTGAGCAGTCTTTTTTTTTTTTTAAACCGTGTGTAAACCATATTTTACACACAAATAAGAGCCTATCAGATTACTGTATTTTACCCTGCCATTTTATAAATTGTTTTCCATGTATGGACAACATTCTGCACTGTTCTTTTTTCATGGAACCAGTAAATACAGGTTACTCACCTGTAACAGGAGTTCTAGGAATGGTATATGTTGTTCATCCACACTGTCCGGCAGGTTCTTTGCCGCCTTAAATCTTGCCGGAAGGTCTTCAAGCTGGCTCCTCCCACCGACCCGGGCGAAACTCGGCTCCGCCCCATGATGCCAGATCTAGCTCGCTGGAAGCTAGGTTGTGCGCCAAAGCCGGGAGGTCAGGGGGTTTATGGATGAACAATATATACCATTCCTAGAACTCCTGTTACAGGTGAGTAATCTGTATTTCTAGGACATGGATATGTTGTTCATCCACACTGTCTGGCAGACTCCTAACAGTTCTCTGGGAGAAGGGAGGCAAGGCGCACACCCCCTACTTAGGGAATAATGACTGGAGAACTGAGGCCCCAAAACCAGCATCCTGGCGTGACTCAAGGTCAATGTGGTAGTGGGTGATGAAAGTGTGTGCTGACTTCCAGGTAGCAGCCCTGCAGATTTCCTGGAGAGGGACATCCCAGGAAGCAGCCACCGATGCAGCAGTATGGCGGGTAGAATGAGCTCTTATCCCTCTGGGAGGCTCCATGCCCGCCAACCTATAGCAGAGATCTACGCAGGAGGTGACCCACCTGCCTATCGTCCGCTTGGCTGCAGGTCTGCCAGTTGCAGCTTCAGCGTAGGTGACAAACAGCTGGCGAACCTCTCCCCGAACTTCAGCCGTCTGCTCCTTATAATAAGCAAGCGCTCTTCTAGGGTCCAAAGTATGGAGCCTATATTCGGCCTCCGAGGTGTGACTGGAGTAGAACACCAGCAGAGTCAACACCTGGTTAAGGTGAAACTCCGACACCAACTTCGGAAGGAATTTCGGGTGGGGGCGCAGGACAACCTTGTCCCTGTGGAAGACCAGATAAGAAGAGTCGATGGAAAGCGCCTGGAGCTCTCCCATCCTTCTGGCTGACGTGATAGCCACCAAGAAGGCAGCCTTCCACGACAGGTGAGAGATGTCACACCTGTGCATCGGTTCGAATGGCTTGCCCATGAGCTTAGCCAATACCAGCAGTAGATCCCACGAAGGTGGAGGTTCTTGCACTGGAAGGGATATGTGATCAAGGCCTTTAAAAAAGCACCCGACCACCTTCTCCTGTGCCACCGACTGCTTCCTGGCTCGCGCCTGGTAAGCAGAGATGGCTGCCAGGTGCACCTTAAGGGTCATCGACCGAAGCCCTTGCTGAAAAAGGGACCACAGGTAGTCCAGAATGCTTGCCAAGAAACAGGAGGAAGGGTCCAGGCCCTTGCCCTGACACCAAATGGAGAATCTCTTCCATTTGAAGGCGTAGCATTTTCTGGTCGACTCCTTACGGGACACCTCAACGACGCTGAGGACCTCGTCGGAAAGACCCAAGGCCTGGAACTCTAGCCGCTCAGGAACCAGGCCGTCAGGAGCAGGGATTGAAGGTCCGGATGGAATACCTTCCCCTGATTGACTGAGATCAGGTCCGGGCGGGCTGGAAGCCGCCTCGGAAGCCTGGAGCTGAGACTGAAGAAATCTGGATACCAGAACTGGCGGGAACAGTCTGGGGCTACCAGAACCACCTACGCCTTGTCCCTCCTCGCCTTGAGAAGCACCTTGTGGATCAAGGGAAATGGGGGAAAGGCACAGAAGAGGCCTGGGGTCCATGGCCTCGAGAAGGCATCCCCCCTGCAGCCAGCCCTGCTGAGGGGGGGCCGGCATGAAACAGTCTTAGCTTTGTATTCTCCCTTGAGGCAAACAGGTCCGCCTGAGGTGTGTCCCAGTGGGAGAAGAGCTCTTGTACTACCTCCAGCAGGAGAGACCATTTGTGAGACGCAGCCCCTATCCGGCTTAGGACATCAGCCAGGGTGTTGAAGGCTCCTGCCACATGAATGGCGAGGAGATCCGCCTCCAGACTGCGCATGAGAGACCATATGCAGACAGCTTCCTTGCATAAAGGCATGGAGCGCGTCCCGCCCTGGCGGTTTAGGTAGTACATGGTCGTGGTATTGTCCGTCTGGACCTGAAACACTTGACCCCGTAGAAACGGAGCAAAGGCGGTGAGGGCTAGATAAACCGCTCGAAGCTCCAGCAGGTTGATATGGCATCGGGACTCCCGACGGGACCAGAGGCCGTGCGCTCTGTGCTCCCCCAGATGGGCACCCCAAGCGATCACAGAGGCATTGGTCGATAGCGAGACCGTCGGCTTGGGCTGACAAACGGGATGCCCTCCTGCAGATGTGCTGGAACAGTCCACCACTGGAGAGCGTTCCACATCCCCTGGGTCACTGTCACTAGCTGATCCAGCGGATCGAAGTCCTGTGACCATTGGCTGGCCAGCCCCCATTGAAGGGGACGCATGTACCAGTGGGCCCAATGGACCACGCTGGTGCAGGCCGCCATGAGGCCCAGGAGGCGCAGGAAGTCCCGGGCAGGGCGCGATTGCCCAACCTGAAATGACTGGGCAAAGGAGGAAAGAACCTCGGCCCTGTCCGCCGGGAGCCGTGCTCTGGCTCGTAGAGAGTCGAGCTCTGCCCCGATGAATTGTATCACCTGCTTTGGCACGAGTTCCGACTTGGCCTCGTTGATGAGGAGGCCAACCTGAGAGCAAACCTGGAGGGCCAGATCTCTGGACCGCTCCACCTCCGCTCTGGAGGGGGCTGCAATCAGCCAGTCGTCCAGGTAGGGGTACACCCGGACCCTTCGGCGCTGCAGGAATGCTGTCACCACTGCCATGCATTTGGTGAAGACCCTGGGAGCTAGGGAAAGGCCGAAGGGCATGGCCCGGAACTCGTAAAGGGATCCCTCCGCTCTGAAGCGGAGAAATCTCTGGTGGGACGGACGGATTGGGACATGAAAGAACATGTCCTGAAGGTCCAGAGAACAGAACCACATGCCTCGTTCCAAGGATGGAATTATCTGAGCCAGAGTGTCCATCCTGAAGGTCCGAGACCTTAGGAACCTGTTCAGGTCGTGCAGGTCGAGAATAGGGTGCCAGCCCCCCCGTCCATTTTGGGACTAGGAAGTACCTGGACACAAACCCCAGGTCTGGAGGAGGATCCGCCACCTTCCTGATCACCTCTTTTTTCAAGGAGCAGGGCAATATCGGCTCGGCGAGCCAACAAAGAGGCTGCGGATCCCGTAGCCCCCCGAGGGGGCGACGACTCAGAAGGGTGGGGCCTGCTTGAACTCCAGAGGCAGGCCCTTTCCTACCACCTCCAAAACCCAACGGTCCGTGGTGATAATAGACCAAGCGGAAAGGAAGTGGCGGAGCCATCCCCCCACGGGGGGAACCCAGGGGGGAGTGACGAGGCTGGGGGCGACACCCCTCAACCCGTCACTGGGCAGGCTTAGAGGAGGGACCGGCCGAGGGACCTCCTGGGCCTTTACCTCCCTGCTTCCTGTTGGAGGAAGCCGCGGGCTTGGGGTTTGGGATGCCAAGCGCGAGCCTGCTGGCCCTGGTGCTGGTGCTGTTGGGCCGGACGTGCCGCAAGCGCAGAAGGATGAAAGGACTTGTGCTGCTGCTGTTGGTGGTCTTTGTCCTTCTGGGTGGAGATGACAGAGTCCAGAGTGGCACTGGACTTTTCAATCTGCTGGAGGTGACCTTCCATTCCAGGGCCGAAGAGGTCGGTCCCCAAGAAGGAGACATCCGCCAGTTTGTGCTGGGTATCTGCCGTGAAGGTGGATATCCTCAGCCATGCTCTGCGGTGCATGGCCACCCTGGCCACAACCAATCTCACACAGGAGTCTCAGATGTCCAGAGCCATTTGGAGCTGCTGCTTAGCCACTGCCCTACCCTGGACCCGTACCTGCCAGACCATGGTCTGCAGGTCGGCCAGGAAATGAGGGATCACCTCATCCAGGGAGCCCATGAGGGCGCAGGAGAAGTGTGCCATCAGCACGGCCGAGCTGGCCTGGCAGAGGCCAAGGGAAGACGCAGCGTACACCTTGCGCCCGGCATAGTCCAGCTTTTTGGACTCCTTGTCTGGGGGCTTGTCCACATCCCTAGCGTTCCCAGAACACCGGAAAACGCTGTCGGTGACCAACCCCTCGGTAGAGGGGTGTTCCGAAAAACCGGGCAAAGAGCCGGTAAGGGACCGCATACTTCCTGGCCATCCTGGCCGAAGGCGCAGGACAGGAAGCAGGCCGCTGCCAGAGCTCTAAGGCTGGGCCAACAATGGCTTCAGCCACCGGAAAGGCCTCCGTGGGTGAATCCCCTTGGTCCAGTATCTCCGTCAGGGGATACTTGGCCCGCTTGGATACGGGCTCGAGCTGCATCCCGGTGGACTCCGAGATGAGCCAAAGCAAACCCATGAAGGACAATGGGCTTTCATCCATCGACTGGCCCCCGGAGGACTCCAGGTCAATGGGCCTGGAGAACAGGGAGGAGCCGTCATCAGACTCCGAGGAGACCGCGAAGAGCTGCCTGGGGCCTGAGCCACCCTCCACCTGCTGAGGACGGTCGGGAGTGAGGGTGACCGACAACCTGTGGGGCAGGCCCTGATCTGACCAAGAGTCCTTGGTCGGCGCCCCCGATTTCAGTTGTGGAGGCAGAGGTTCCACCACAATCGGCGAGGCAGCTGGTTTCGGCCGAACAACCGGCCCAGGCTTGGGCACCTTGGCTACAGCGAGGGGTTGTTTCGGCCGCTCGGGTGACAGCCACTTGATGGCCGGGGAAGCTGACGGCGACGGCTTGTTCCCGGACAGAAGTAACTGCTGCCACATCAGATCCTTGTAGCATTGATACAATTTGCGCCGAAGCCTCTCCTCTTCCGAGGAGGAGGATGAGGATGAGAGGCAGCGCCGCTTACCTCGGTGCCGAGACCGAGACTGCCGATGTCGGTGGGATCGACTGGACCGAGATGATGTCCGAGATCGAGACCGAGATCCTCAGCGTTTCCAAGGATGGGTCTGGGAAGGGGCGGGGACACCCGCTCCTCCCTTGGCTCGGAAGCCTTAACCGGGCACTGCAGCATCGGAGGCACAGGCAAGTCCTTGGTCTCCACCAGGGGAACCAGTAAAGAAGGGTTGTTGGCTTCACCAGTCGACAGCCCGTCCGACAGGTCGAGAAAAATCTCGACTGCGTAGATGGGTGTCTCGGCCGGCTGGCCTGACGGGGATGCCGTGAAGCCAGTGGCCTTAGCCGCAACCTCGACCGAAGTCGAATGTCCGGGGAAGGGGACCTCTCCTGCTCCCACAAACGCCGATGACGGGACTTACCTTTACAGTCCTTCTTTCTGGACCGAGAGGAATGTCCCGATGGCCCCTCTCCCTTCGTGAAAAGGGATTGGCAAAGCTCCTTGGAAGAAGCTGAATACGAGGTACCCAGTGACAGCGGGATAAAAGCCGCGACCGAGGAAGAGGATGATGCGGCCTATGCCGCCTCCTCCTCGAGGGCGATCATCTGCTCGAGTTGCTCAGCCAAGCCAGCCACCGCGGTAACCGCCCAATGGGCCTCCTTTGACTTAACCGGCGGGTAGCGCTTCTCGGGGCGCCCAAGCTGTAACCGGGCAGCGCGGTCTTCCAGGACATTGGCTGAAAACGAACGGTATAACTCGCAGGCCTGCGGGTCATATTCTAGGCCGAGGCAGTAGACGCACGTGGAGTGCGGGTCCGTCCTGGACATCTTCTGCCCACAAGGGCACCGCCGAAATCCGGGAGTCGATTTGTCCATCGCAGCTGTGAGGGAGAAAGTTGACCGAAGTCTTGAAAATTTTAAAATAAGTTTCGGGCGAACCGAAGAATTGGGATCCAGTCTACACACAGAGCGTTAAGGAGGCAACCTGAGCTTCCAAGCAGTAAGGAAGATCTGGCGTCATGGGGCGCCCAAGCTGTAACCGGGCAGCGCGATCTTCCAGGACACTGGCTGAAAATGAACGGCATAACTCGCAGGCCTGCGGGTCATGTTCTAGGCCGAGGCAGTAGACACACGTGGAGTGCGGGTCCGTCCTGGACATCTTCTGCCCACAAGGGCACCGCCGAAATCCAGGAGTCGATTTGTCCATTGCAGCTGCGAGGGAGAAAGTTGACCGAAGTCTTGAAAATTTTAAAATAAATTTCGGGCGAACCGAAGAATTAGGATCCAGTCTACACACAGACCGTTAAGGAGGGAACCTGAGCTTCCAAGCGGTAAGGAAGATCTGGCATCATGGGGCGGAGCCGAGAGTTTTACCGCCCGGGTGGGTGGGAGGAGCCAGCTTGAAGACCTTCCGGCAAGATTTAAGGCGGCAAGGAACCTGCCGGACAGTGTGGATGAACAACATATCCATGTCCCTAGAATTTGGAGTTTTTACTATGTCACGGTCTGTGTGCAGAACGCTAAGCATGAGCTGTTGTCCTATCAGAACCATGCTCAGAGTTCTGTGCACAAACCCCATGACACAGTTAAATTTCCAGATCACTGATGATTCTATGAAGAGAACTGTAACAGAATGCTGCCCATAAAAACACAAGAGTGCAAAGTACAGCTTTTCACAGTACTTTTTAGTCAGGTACAGCTACATATGCATCATTTAGGCTTATGGACATAATTTCTGTAAAAATCAGAAAAAACAATTCCTGTCCTCTTTAACCTTCTGTGTCGTGATAATCTGGCAAATATTTATATGAAAGAGAGTCAAAAGTAAGAAACACTGTATTTGAAAGCAAGATGAGGTGTAGCCCGAGGATCTTTTTTTTTTGTCATGACTTTACATTATTTTTATTTCACATTTTATTTTCCCTGGCTAAGCATCTCATTCTCACTGTGGGTGGGGGAGGGGTGCCATTTTACACAATTTGAAAGCTTTTGGGGAAATGGGAACTAAAGCAAAGCAAGGTCAAGTGACTGTTTTGATTTCAAGGGAGGGTCTGGGTTCTGTGTGTGTGGAGAAAACAAAGTAAAACTGCAGCCAACACAAATTTCCATTCCTTTTTTTTTCCCCCCATACAGATTTTTATCGTCCTGTGTTCAGGCATGGCTACTCTGCCAGCCCCCACCTCTCCCAGTACCCACATTTGGTCAGTTTATACACCCATGTATCTGCCCCTCATGGCGGGACCAGAGGAAGGCTGAGCTGTCCTCCCCCTTGCCTTAACCCACTGCGGACCGAGGTGGGTTTCTGGATGACAGTGCAGGCTCAGAGACAAGAAGGCAGGGTTTCATGGAGCCTATGACATCCTTTTCTCTGATTTTCTCCCCCACCACTTGCTGCAGAGCGTCAGGCTGCGTGTGGCGGAACACACACACCTGATGTACAACTGACATCTCCCAGGCCAGACGCATCCCCACCCCAGGAGAGCACAGCAGTCCCTCAGATGTTCGATCTTCTCAAGTCCCAGCAGACTGTTCCCGAACCCCGGTTGCAGCATGGCAGGAGGTAAGGTGCTTGAGCCTCAACTCTCCATGCCACTGGGCCAGTTTACAAGTTTCCATTCTAACTGAAACACAGAAACCTAGAGAAAGGCCCCTTGGTTCATCTCATTTCCCTCAGTCCTACCTATCTAATGGGGAATGTGAAAGCCTAGCCCAGTCCTACCTATCCAATATGGAATGTGAAATCCCAGCCCTACCTATCTGATATGGAATGAGAGAGCCCAGCCCAGTCATTCCTCTCTAATATGTAATGTGAGGGCTCAGTCCAGTCCTACATATCTAACGTAGAATGTGAGAGCCCAGCCCTTCCTACCTATCTAATGTGGAATGTGACAGCCCAGCCTATCCAATGTGAAATGTGACAGCCTAGCCCAGCCTCACCCATCTAATGTGGAATGTAAGAGCCCTAGTGGCTACAGTCCCCCTCTACCTCCTCCCTTTTTATACTATCTTTACCAAACTGCCCAAGTCTCATCTGTCATTGTCCAAGATTTATAGTTCCATGTGCTTATCCCAAATTCCCGTTATCACTGGCATGGTCTTATCTGTCAGAAAGTTAGGAGGTAAGGGAGAGCTCAGGTCCACCCTGTCCTACCCCTTGTGTTTCTGACTTATCCGAATGGAAGCCAAAATCTTTGCTCTGGAAGACACATTCTTCACTTTGCCAAAAGTCTAAAATATGTTTGTCCCTGAATGTATCAATTAATCCAGTTCCAGAAAGGATATACATGAAGCTTGGTCATGTAGCCCCCCAACCCCAATCACGGTCATGTAGCCCCCACCCCACCCCTAATCACGGTCATGTAGCCCCCCCCCCCAATCACGGTCATGTAGCCCCACCCCAATCACGGTCATGTAGCCCCCCACCCCAATCACGGTCATGTAGCCCCCACCCTAATCATGGTCATGCCCTTTAAGCCAATCAATAGCTGGTGAATCCAGGAATACTTTACCTTGATTGTCTCCATGGGGCAAACCACTACGACAGCCTCGGCCATGCCAGCCCCCAATCCGCAGATCACGCTCCGTCTGCTGTTCAGCACCCCATTCTCATCCCTCATGTGGTTACTTAGGAATTCAAACATCCCAAACCTAGGAACAAGCCAAATACAGGCACTCAGTAACAGAATTATTGTGGGGCCGGACAGGGCTCACACATTTCTTTTTTTATTTTCTCATTTTGTTTCCCTCACTTTTACCCCTTTTTCCATTCCCCTTCCCTTCACCCTGGCGACAGGACTGTGACAGCAGCCACCTTACCCCAGCCAGGCAGATGAGCGAGCAGCGGCCTTCGCGGATGAGGTCGATGCAAAGCCTTGGTCAGCTGGCAAGAGGTGAAAATGTTGGGTGCCCTCCACTCTCTTCTTGCCAAAGGAGCCAGGCACCACACCATCACAATGCACTGGCCACCCGGCCAGAACCAACGTGGGATTCTGGAGCTTAATGCTTACACTTTTTTTTAGCTAATTGTTAAACCAGGATATCACAATATGACCAAACATGGTACAGACATTTGTTAACATCTCGGAGCCATGGAGATCACAGTATGGAGGATTTATGGGAAGAGGAGTGTAATTGGGATAACCCATACAATAGGGTGGGGCAGGTGGAATCCAAGGGTGAAAAACAAGAAAAAAAAAAAAACAGAATAAACTAATGCACATGGTCTCAATGTGGTGTAGGAAAGGAAGAACCGGTTTTGATAAATTCAGAACCACCCAGGCTTTATGCCATTTTCTGTAAAAGAACCATATCAGAACCTTTTTAAATTTCAAACACAAATAACAGGGGGCCAGTTAATATTTTAGGCAACAGCTTCATAAATTTATTTTAATGTTCACTCAATCTGCCACCCATTTACTTCCCTTTGCGGTATACAGATATACATTCATTAATTTGTGCATTCATTCATTCATTCACTCACTCACCAGGCAAGCTCACTGAAGCATAGGCTCAATTCACAGGAACAACCTGGAGTTCACACTCAGATTCAGTAGATTAAAGGAATAATGCACGACAGGGTGTGTGTCGTGCTGGGATAACGCCACATCTGGGGGGGGTTGGGCACAAGGCCACAGGCCGGTGTGTCCAACATCCCAGGCGATGCTATCCCAGCACATACACATCCTGAGGGTATTATTCCATTTATACAATGGCTTGTTATATACAGAATAAAAAAAATATTTTAAAGAATGTTTTTCTTAGTGTCAAAATATATTTTTGTTTCTTAAAAGATGCAAACAAAGCAAATCCAAATACTGCAGTCAGTCAGTCAAGCGGTTCACAGTGCTGAGACTAGACCCATGGTGTTATGCTGGGATAACACCACGGGTCTAGTCCCAGACTGACCAATCACAGTCCAAGATTCTTTCTTGCCATTGTATAATTTAAGATACACAACAGCATAATAGAAACAAACAGAAACCACACCGGGAAACGGGTGCCACTTACACACAAACTGGACTTGAGAAAATCGTGGTACTCACCACCAAAAAGCTATCGCAGACAGTGTATGATTCGGCACTCTTTATTAGCCAAGGTTAAGGTAAATTTAGCAGCTCCAAAAGAGCTCACAGATGCCGAACCAGTTTTACACAAAATGTGCTTTATACACCGACAGTGACAGCTTTTTTTGTGGGGAGTGCCACAATTTTCTTTTCTTTTTATTCAGTAGTTTTCTGTCAGACTACACAATGGACAGAGCAGATTGCAAATACATTCATATGATATACAGTACGGTTACAAACGTGATTATCTTTTAAAAGGAAAAATAGCGAAAGACACTCAATGTTATATCTAGTGTATTTAAATGCATTCGATTACCTAATAGATGAAGCCATGGGTCTAGTGCTGGACAGGGAGATATTATAAAGCGGGGATATTTCATAATTAACTGCCCCATATTTTGTCCTAATGTGGTTAAAGGGTAAAATCTAAATTCAGTGAGGTAATATGTTGGATCCACTGATTCCACTTTCGCAATTGAAGGATGGAACCTCCTCGTAGTTCTAGATTACAAGTCTCAACTTTATAAATTTCAGACATTATTTGTCTCCAGTTTCGTAGTGAAGGAATCTGTGGTCTCATCCAACATCTCGTGATTGCTTTCTTAGTGGCCACGAAACATATTGGGAGTATGGTCTTCTCCCACGGGGGAGTATGGTCCGGATAGACCCACAAGAGGAATTGCTTGGCGGTTAGTTCAACTGGTTCCGAGAACAAAATGGTTAGTTCATTTTGAAAAGTTATCCAGAAAGGAATGAGGTATGGGCAGGTCCAGAAAACGTGCGAAAGGGTGGCCCGGGGGCACCCACAGTTTCTCCAGCACCTTCCAAATGTGTCCGGGAGATATTTCATTAGGACTGAGGGGGCTCTAAAATATCTAGAGCGACACTTCCATGCAAATTCTGTCCAGTATGGAGATGAGGTCGATTTTATCTCAACTAATGTTGTTTTTAACCATAAATCTGACGAGATTTGTAGTTGCAGGTCTTTATTCCAGGAGGACAAAGTTGAGATTGTAGCATTAGGGAGACCAGATTGTAATTCTGTATATATTAGGCCAATTAGATGGGTTCCCATTCTCCCCTCACTCGTATCAATGAATAGTTTAAGCAGTTTCGGCATGGGGTAGGTATTCTAGGGGGTATCATATTGTTGCGAAGGAGATGGTTTCGAATTCCACAATTTTATTTTCTCAGCAACAGCATAACCCTGTGCAAATATGTGCCATAAAATATCATCATAAGTGAAAAACACATACAGCTAAAACTACCATTATAAAATGCTTTTAGATTTCCCTTGAACACAACTTGAGATGTAATTTCCCTTAAATTTTTTTTTCAGCTCTGTTCATCTCCCCATGGCCCACCAACTGGGACCTCTTTAGGTTACCACCAGTGCCACCTACTTCCTTCTTGCCAGATCTCCCCAAGGACCTTGGGCATCCATAAGACACCGCTACATTGTTTTCCTCATTTTGCCCCCAAAGCAAGGAACCCTCACCTGCTTGGCAGCTTCCCTTACGAGCTCCAGACGCTAACAGCAGATGTTCTCTCAATGCCATCCAACTGGCAGCCGTTTTTTCGTTTTTGTGTCCCACCCACTGAAAGTGTGTCATACGTCACCTGGTGACAGCAAGCACGATGTAGCTACATACACGCTCTCCATGCTAGGTGCTCACCGTAGGCTCCCGAGATTGCACCACCACCTCTGGTCACTAGGTGATTGTAAAGCATCAGGACGCACATTCCCATCTCCACAGAGGACAGAGCATACCTCTCAACCTTTTGTCCCCCAAATGTGGAACACTGCCTCTCAAAATGTGGAACACTTAATCAAATCTTTACCTGAGAAGCTCAAAACACTGTTAAAATGTTTGCATTTATGTTCAGAAAGTCTATTATTAATTGAATAATATATTTTTTTCGATCATTTACTATAGATTTTTGCTTTAAAATGCTAACACTAAATGTGGGACAAGTCCTCACAATGTGGAACAGGAAGCTTTTGTGAAGCAAAATAAGGAACATTCCTCATAATGTAGTACAGTTGAGAGGTATGGGACAGAGTCTTTAGAAAAGTTCAATCGTCCTCTTCACTGGACTCTGATTATCTAGCCTTGGGGTGTGAACCCAAGTCGCAGGCATTCTGAGCGGCAGTCCTTCAGCAGAGTCGTCTAGACTGCCCAATTTCCCTTAGGCTGCCTGGACTTTGAATTTAGGCCCATTTTACTACCCATAAAAGGAGCAACGTAAATGATTTTCCATATCCTATTGAGAATTAAAGTTACTTTGATAAGGTACCAATAAATCAGAAAAGCAGGAAGGCATTTTACTAGCTGGCAAAACCTGGTGTAATGTGTGGAACGATACTCCATCTGGAAGCTGACATAGCTAGTTCTAGTCTTCCTCATAACATCATCAAGCCCATTACCTCACTGTGACATCACAGCTGACCAAGGAGAGTCAATCACCCACCGCAAGATCAGTCACTTGTGATATCACAACAAGTAAGGTCACAAGACTGATAAAATAATCCTAATCTTATTAGCGTGGCGCTAACTCTTTGAATATCTCGGCCTAAGACTCTTAGAGCTGCTAAAGCTCATCAAGCCAGAGACAGCAGGGCAGAGCATATGAGAACTGGCTGAGGGAGCGCAACATGTACTCACCTAAGGAGAGAAGAGAGACGGGGGACATGACTGAAATCTTCCAGTACCTGGAAGGTATAAATAAGGCTGGTATCGGGAACCTCTTGTCTCAGTGGGAAAAAGACCACAAGGGTACACTGTTATAAGCTGGCAGGGGGAAGGTTCAAGAAGGAGGTCAGGAGACACTACTCTGCAGAGCGAATGGTGTTGGGGTGGAATGAACTCCCATCGTCAATCCAAAAATGGTAGGCGGGTTCACGAGAAAGTGGGACAGGGTGAGGGAGTATGAAACGGTGATGGGGAGGTTCAGCGTTGGCGGGCCCCACTGTAATCGCTGGATCAGGGGCTCCACAATCGAGTAGACTCAACAGACCATAAAGCCTTCTTCTGCTAGCTATTTCACATGTTTGTAGGTATGAGGAGGAACAGAACTCGATATGTCAGTCTCCATGTACAGTACTGCTCTTTACATCACCGCAACACGAGCAGGCATGAAACCTTCTAATGAGCAACTAGGAAAGGAAAAATACTTCAAAAACCAAAAGTAACAAACTGGGCACAGTTGCTTCATACAAGTCTTGGTTAATGCATGCCCTCCAGCACTGAAAATAACTTCCTCCACAAGCTGGGGGAGTCGCTCCAGGAAATGCAGGTATAGGTTCTTCTATACTCCAGCCATCCTGGCCAAGTTTATGCCCTCAGTGTAGGGGCACTCTGGTCAGACACTTGCAGACCATTCACATATACACTGGCAGTGCCCAGTAATTGCCAAATTTTGGCAGGCACCTGCCACACAAATGGAGTCAGTGACCCTTTCAAAGGAACTTGTATCACTGACTATGGTGCTTCTGTCCGTCCCCCCACTGGGTCTTAGACTCAGCTCTCACTCGATGGCATATTTATATATTGTAGCAGTAAAGAAAGCCATCACTTGACTTTGGATGCAACAAACCCCTAACAGTCGAACACTGGTGAGAAATAATTCATGCCATAGAGCAATTAACTGCTTGCCTGCATAACGGGCTACCCCAGTTGCAGAGTACAGGGGAGGGTTGGATATCTTGGAAACTATATTTGAATCCTTTGCTCCAAACTGCAACACAGCTGGAGTTCTACTGCTCTATGGTTCCGACTGAGATTTTATTAGTGCCTAAACTTTTGAATACGATATATATAATATATATATATATATATATATACACACACACATATATATATATATATATATATATATATATATATATATATATATATATATATATATACACACACACATACATATATATATATATATATACACACACATACACATATATATATATATATATATATATATATATATATATATATATATATATATTCTTTGGTAACCAGGTAAAGCCCACTAGGCACGAATGCCTGTTTTCAAGGGTGACCCAGGAGCATTGGGGTGGTTAAGCTACTTGCTCAGATTCACATGGTATACACATGGAGCTTGTGAGAATCAAACCCAGGTCTGCTGGATGTACCACGCTCAGTCACAGCTCGTTACTCTAACCTCTAGGCTTTACTGCCATTTTTAAAAGTAAGTCAGTTGTTGCTTTTTTGCTGTAATACATCTAAACTGAAGTCTGTATATTACCTTTCACTGCTGAGATCTCACATCTGGCTGCACTTTTTATATATTCTAATTTCTAGTGTACGGTAATAGTGATGTGTGTCTGTATGTCCTGCTCTCTGATTTTAATAAAAATATCAATAAAAGGAACAGCCACCTACTTCTAAAAATGAAAAACAGTTTCTGCCAGCTATTTTTAGCGCTACTGGCTCTTTAAGGTCTGCACAGCTAGCCATCGGGGGGGCCCTAGTTCAGGCAGGTCTCTAGCGCTAGAGTTGGCTGCTCAGAACCTGCAGTACTAGCCAGCAGACTGCACAGAATCAGCTGCATAAACTCAAGTCTCGCACCAGCTCAGCAGGCACGCCCCCCCACTACAAATACTGCGCCCTACCCGATTAGCTTTCAGCATCACATTTAACACCAAAAGTCTGTTTTGTATACATCTCTCTAGAGATTCTGTGATTCATCAACTCACTGAATCAGTGTAGTATGGGGACATGGGGGGCCCTACTGTTGTGAAGGAGAGAGAAGTCAAATCAGAGCCCAATCATAGGGACACGGGGGGCTACTGTTCCAAAGGAGAGAGGAATCAGAGCACAGCCATAGGGATACGGGGTGGGGGAGAGAGCTGCTGTTGTGAAGGAGAGAGAAATCAAATCAGAGCCCAGTGATAGGGACATGGGGGGGCTACTGTGGTGAAGGAGAGAAATCAAATCATTGCCCAGTCACCACGGACATGGGGGTGGCTACTGTTCCGAAGGAGAAAGAAAGCAAATCAGGGCCTTGTTCAGCTGTCATTAAAATATTTCCACCAAACACTGGCAGGAACCCCCCCGGCCCACACTGGAGGCAACACTCTGCAGACTCTTGACTGGTTACTTCATCAAAAGAATGACTCCCCTCACACAACACTTGCTGCTTTGACAGCCCCCAACCCTTATGACTAAACCCTCCAGTCACTCACCAAGGGAAGAGCTGTGAAAAAAAGATACAGATGTAACTCAAAATGCCCCCTTCCCTCTTCTATAACTGCTATATTTAACAGATTAGAGAAAAAAAAACACAGACTTAGTGCGTCAAGAAAAGCTGGGAAGCGAGTGTACAACGGCAGCAGGTTAGGGCCAAGAATACTGTATGCTTGGGGGGGGTTGGGATCAAGGTTTATAGTCAAATAATAGCTTTTTAATTAACATTCCTCCTATTATCCCCTTGGTGCTCCATCCCCCACTCAGATTATGGTATGCCATGGCCACACATTTCTCTCACCAGGAGGAGTGTTAATAAAACTGCAGCTGCACCTAAAATACCTCATTTAAAACTCAATTTCCAGGCTTGGTGATCATGTTCTTCGAGACCCCATCAGGTCCTGCTTTTAACTACACTACAAAGGGGGTACTAGAGTGCTTCACGTTTGAGCCCTTCCTCCTTGGACAGCGAGTATATTACTTCCGCCCCCAACCACCTCCCGTACTCCCCCTTACCCCCTGCACCACCTACCCCCCCGATCTCCTACCCTCACTTGTCTTGCTCATAGCTCAAGTCTTTGTACTGGTTATTACATGTCTGTAAGTCAATGACTATATGTTTGTAACTAAAAATGATGACTGTTGCACACGCTGACGTGGAACCTTTGTAAAAGAGCCTCGGCTCAAAGGTATTGTAATCCTAGATTGAAAAAAAAAAAAAAAATGCATATGAACCCAGGTCTCCCATGTGGCAGCAGAACATGCCACAGTCAAATCTACAGGCTAACGGACCCTCATTTTCATGCCCTTTCATGCGAAATGAGGAAAAGGTGGGTTGCACAGAGTAGCCTAGGGGTTAGAGCACATGGCTGTGAACGGGCAAATGAACAGTTGGGCCCCACTACTGCTACTCTGTCACTATGTGACCGTGAGCAAAGTCTCTCTGTCTCTCTGTCTCTCTCTGTCTCTGTCTCTCTGTCTCTGTCTCTGTCTCTGTCTCTCTCTCTCTCTGTCTCTCTGTCTCTGTCTCTCTGTCTCTCTCCTCTCTCTCTCTCTCTCTTCTCCTCTCCCTCCCTCTCTCTCATTTGGCTTGAATCCCTACTATCTTAGTTACCCACACTGTGTACTTAAGGGTGATTATTTCTTAATCTCAGCCAGCCTGGCAGCACTCCACCAGAGCTATCGCCTGCTACGCAGGGAGCCAGGTTCAGGAACGGACTCGGGTCACTCAGGTGGTGCTGCTTTGAGAGGGAGGATTGAGCACCTGGAAGTTATAGACACATAAAATCAGGGCTGTACTAACCACAGGGCAGATGTGGCACTTGCCTTGCCCCCCCACCCCGAGTTTGAGGGGCCACCTGAGTTTCCCTTTTTTTTTTTTTAATCCTCCCTTTCTGACCCTGTACTTTTTGACTCTGACTAAACCTCAGTGGTGTGTGTGTGTGTGTGTGTGTGTGTGTGTGTACAACAAAACTATAACAGAACTTGCAGGATCTATCATCCATGACCATTTGCCCCACCGCCGTTGTCCTGAAACAGCTCGCCATTTGCTGCTTTTTGTTTCCCCACGGTCACGGACATTCTGCAGCTGCAACACACAACATGCGCCCTGTAGCCAATCACAGGCCTCCTCGGTCAGTTGTTGATGTTTGTGTTCCCGCCCACCCAGACCTAAACTTTTCTGTCCCCCTCAAGTCCATGCGCCACATGGCCCAGTCACGTCACATGGAGCACTTCATAAAGTCCCGGATGATGGAAAGTTGCCACCAGAGACAACTCATTCCCTCTTGAGTCATCAGCCCCTGAACCCAGATTCCCACCATCGATTCTAGACCACACTGCATTTGCTGGTCCATCTGTTTTAGCAAATATTTAAACAAACAAAAAAAAAAAACCAGGATGGTCGGACTAGAGGAAAAATCCAATTTGACAGTCAACCAACAATTATAAAATTCAGTCAGCTGACTGACAGAGGAGGCCATGAGGTGAGGAGCACAAGCAGAGTGAATACAGCCAGACCGTCACTGATCAGACCACCAGTGCCTTGCCATCTTGACTTTCAGGTAAAACAAAATGAACAAGAACAACTGAATGTTTGTTTGTTACTTAAATTCCATCATTTACAACTTTAAATTTTAAAGAGCTGCTGACGCCTTAAAAAAAGTTTAAAAACCTAATAATTAGGTACAATTCAGCTTCCATTCCATATATATTCTTTTTTTGTGTGTTATCTCTTTTCCCCCACTGTGCTACTGCTCTTGGCCACTCCTTCAGACTGTGCCAAGGCACCTCCGATCTGTCCTGTTCCCGTGTCCCATCAATCACATATGCAGTCATCCCCAGAGTAACCCGGACGTAACCCTTCGCCGGGCATTCCCCCTCCTCTGGGTGGAGAGGCACCTGTGGGGCAGGCAAGTGCAATGCCAGCCTAGGGTGCTGCTGAGGCGGGCTCCCAGGACATTGTGACATCGGACCACCAGGCGGCCCGCCATCTGGTCGAAGTGTGGAGCCAGGTTTCGCTTTTTCTGCAGGCCTTTCTCATGCAGCATTGCATACCCCCCGCCTCTCCACCGGAGGTCACTGCAGAGCAACGCACTCCCCTAACCCACCCCAGGAGAGTAGAGTAGTCCTCCGGATGCTTGATCCATCTCCTCCCCTGCCGACCACCGGCGCCCCAAGTCCGTTCCTGAACCCGAGTTGCCGGCATGGGTCAAGGTAAGGTGCCAGCGCCTCAACCCTCTACGCCACCGGGCCGGCCCCATATACATTCTAAAGATTCATCCTCCCCAGTATTTATTACTAAGCACATTTGCATAAATGCATGATCTTTATCCCTCAGGGTTCATCTACCTCTACAGCTAACTCCCTACTTCAAGTCGTAATTCTCTATTGTGACATCACAGTTTGTTGTTGAGCATGCTGTTGGGAGGGGAGTTGCTAGCAGTCACAAAGGAAGAAAGAGACTTGGGCATCATCATCACTGATGACCTGAAATCATCCAAGCAGACCTCTAAAGCAGTAGGTAAGGCTAGGGGGTGTTAGGGTGTATTAGTAGGGTATCACAAGTCGTAGAGGGAGGTAATAATCCTCTGTACAAGACATTGGTTAGGCCCCATCTGGAGTACTGCTGCAGGCAGTATTGAACGCCACACCTTCACAAGGACATTAACCAAATTGAGGCAGTCCAGAGAAGGGCAGCAAAATGGTGCAGGGACTGCATCCAGAAGACATATGAGGACAGATTAGCAGACTCAATATGTATACCCTTGAGCAAAAGGAGGAGAGAGGTGATATGATCTGAGACATTTAAACACCTTAAGGGCATAAACAAGGTGAAAAGAGTCTAACATGTTTAAATATAAGAAAATAGCAGGACAAGAGGACACAGCATGAGATTAGAGGAGGCCGATTAAGGGGAATGTGAGGAAATTCTTTTTCACAGAAAAGGGTGGTAAATGCATGGAATATTTACACGAAGTAGTAGCTATGAATACAATTGGGGCTCAAACAGGCATGGGATAGGCATAAGGAGCAATACAAATGACTATGAATAGATAGGATCACTGACATAAAAAGTCAGCAGCACATTTATAAGGTAGAAAAAGAAATGGGCAGACTAGATGGGCCTTGCGGTCCTTATCTGCCGTCAACTTCTATGTTTCTATGTTTCTATGTTGCCATGGGAATAACTGATGTCACAAGCAGTGCATTATGACCTCAGACAGGGAGACAGCAACAGGAATAGATGAACTCTTCAGGAGCAAAGCTCCTGTTTTCATGCAGATGACCTCAGTAATAAATAATGGGGAGGAGGAATAAAGAACTAACGTGAAATACAAGCTGGGCTACGTCTGAATATTATGTTTTGGTAAAGTTCTCCTGAAGGCATCAGCTGCTCTTTGAAATTGTAAATGATGGATACCCCCTGCCATCAGCATTGTAATGGGCTTATTCAAAGAGGTTGGGTGCCACACGAGATGTGGGGAGGGGACAGCCAGGTACTTGCTTTTCAGACTTGAATTTTATTTGACTGTGGAGTTTAGGGGTACAGTTGGCAAGGCTGCATATTTTAGCCTTCCCTTTTTTTAAAAAAAAAAAAGGAGTTTGCTCCCCTCCAAAAGTTCAAGGTCCTTGAACTTTTGCAGGAGACCAAACTTTTTTTTTTTTTAAAGGGGGGTCAAAATATGAAACCTTGCCAAATGTACCCCTAAAACCCACAGTCAAATAAAAGTCAAGTCTGAAAACCTAGGTATGGGAACAGAGTTCTCCCGGATGGAACAGAATTTGTATGGGTCCACACCTAATGAAGCTGCCAACACTGACCCCCAGATATGCAATGCCTTCCCGAGTGTACTGTTTCATACTTGCTCCTCCAGAGTTGGCCAGCCAGGAAGAGAGCATGCTAGAAGTTTCCTAACTGGGGAAGGGCACCCAAAGTTTGGGGCACTGAAACTGGGCATGGAGAGTATAGTGGTGTCAGCAGTCAGAGTGCCTTCCCCACCTCTTTTCTGTGCCCCTAAGTCCCTCCCTCACCCCACTGGAGAACAGCCCATGAGATAAGGCCTTTCCAGCCAGTATAAAGTGGGTTGGGAGGGACCAGATCCACTCCCCGCAGTCTGATTGGCATTAATCCGACCCGGGTGAGATGTCTGGCACCAATGTCCTGTGTCAGCATCATATCAGCGACAGGATTTCATGATCACCCCCACCTCGGACTGGATCCATGTATTCCTTCCCACATGACTCCCTCTCCTGAAAGACTAGGCAGGGACTACCTGGGCAGACTGGGTGGGCCAGGTCGTGCTTCACTGCTGAAAATGTTTTGTTTGTTTCCCACGACTCCCTCTCCCAGAGGTCAGGTATGATTGTGACAAATAAACACCTTTTCTTTATATAACTGCTAGAGTTCCGTTTTGTGTGCATCACATTTTATTAAATGGGTAAAAGATTTCATGTAATCTAATTGGTTGTTAGCCATGAGTTAGAAGTGTCTAACACACGGCTAAAACTGGAAACCCCATTTAGAATCACAGACCCCATTTTATAGGTGTCAATCATGCCGCCTTCATCTGTGGCTGTAACCTCCACACCACTTCCAAATATCCACCCCTCAATCTACAGTTCTGCGCCACCACCCCCGGTTGGAGACTTTGGGGGTCAGGATTGCCCACCACACATTCACAGGGCAGGCTACTATCTATTTGGGCAGTGAGATGTTGCTGTGGAGAGGCCAGTAATGAATGGCTATGCTTGAGTGCTGGCACTCAGTGTGAATGTACTCCAGCCATCTAACTTCAAATGATAACCTATTTCCACCCCCAAGAGAGGCATTCAGAGTAGCTGGAACCCCCTCCAAGTGAATTTTAAGGCATCAAAAACCGTTCAGCTTTTGGGGGCCTAGGCGGCCCCCAAACCCACAGCCTGTTGGTTAAGTCACAGGGGGCCCCACAATTCAAAATTGCCCCGTGCACCACAATTTGTTAATCTGGCCCTGCATGAAATGTTTAATAAAGATTATATTTACATTAAAAAAAAAAAACACACTGCTCCTTCAGGGAAAGGGAAGAGTTAGCATGCCTTATTGGTCAGTTGCCACCTGGCAGTATCTGGGAGGCAGTGTAGTGGGACTGCACAGGAAGGGATCCTACACCCAGATTGGGGGGGATCTCTGAGGATGCACGGCACGCACAGCACATCACTGCATTCGTGTGGATCCATGGAAAAAAAGTGGAGGAAAAACCTTCACCTGTAGCTGGATAATGGGTTCAGTCCCCCGCAGGCCCCACACCAGCAAGTAGGGTCTGTGGAAGAGGACACACTGGTGACAGGGGTGGGGGAACTGGTCCACATGGGGACAAGCTGGACGACAGGCGAAGAAACAGTACACTGCATCGACCTTGAGACAATAGAAAAATCCAAACACTTTTCAGCTGTAAGACAGGACTTTCTGTCTAAACAGACTAAAAGCTTGGGGAGGGGGTCCCCAGTGTCCTTGTTCTGGTTCCGCTAGCTGTCATCCTCCTGGTGAAATCTGTCAGCTCAGTCAGCGACGTTTACTCAGATGAGCTGCCCTCACTGCTCAGCTCTCATCAGTCCTGTCACAGCCACCTGAACCCTGACAGTAGTGACCCCACCTCAGCTGTCCCCCAACCTGCCTGCGAAATGTTGTTTTGTCATTATCAAATGACAGTGCCCATCCACCGTCCTGACAGCTCACACAGGACTGAGTTCATGTACGTGTGTGTGTGTGTGTGTGTTTGCAGTCAGCTAACCATCAGCGAGGCTACTGTGATAGCACAGTGTGGTATTGTGAGGATGAATGCGAGTGGGGGGGTGAGGGTAGAGGGGACTATTCGAAAAATAAGCCTTTTCCCAAGTATTTGTGCTGGTATTTTGAAATTTCTTCAATTTTATAATACATCTCTCCAGGCAAGCCCAGCTGAGATGAAGCATCTCATTTTCAGTGAGGTCCTTATTCTACAGTTTTACAGTTGGGAGAGACTAACTCACAGGGAGGTTAAGCGACTTGCTCTGGGTCACACAGCAGGTAAATGTCCCTGATGGGATTTGAACCTGAAGCCTCTGGATTCACAGGTATATGCCCGACATAACGGATTACACTACCTCCCAAATAGTCACCACTTGCCATTTGCAGTGTAAGTTCTGGACAATGGCTTTCTGAGGACTGTGCATGTAATCAGTAGAGTCTGCTATTAGTGTGAATAAGTGGAAGGAATTTAGGTAAACCTAAGTGAGACACACACTGAAGGCATAACCTAGTGCTGCTCCGGGACCTGGAATTCCAGTGTTGGGAGAGGGCAATAATCCCTCGCATCATTCAGCAGATTTCTAATTGGAAGACATTGGCCCCCATTCTCTGGGACACGATCTAAACAGTGCTCAGAGAGGAACTGGTTGCGTACTCCTCTAGAAAATAAAAGGAACAGGAAGTCAGACTTCTGGAGCCCTGCAGACCTTACGTACTCTGCAGACTTTTTTTTTTTTTTTACAATTTATTTTTTTCTCCCCCACTACCCCAGAGGAGCTGCCGCATCAGGAGAAGCCCATGAACCTCCTCCCTGCCAACCAGCTCACCCCCACCTGGATTCCTCCATCCTGCCTCAGTTTACCCTCTCCAGGGCGGGGACAGGAGGGGGCCAAACCCCCAAACCTTAGAATCGCGTCAGGTTTCCAGGCAGTGGGTGGCTTGGCAGCATATTAGGACGTGATCAGCGTTCCGTCTTCCCAGCTCCGCTGAGGCGTTTTTCCTCTTTTCTTATGTGGAAGCTGTATGCCCTGACGTCAGGCACAAATGCCGAGGTCCTTAGCTTCTGCCCTCCCCCCAACACTGCCACTCTAGAGCGGATTGGTCCACAGACCTTCGCCCATGGCCAATCCAATCTCTGAGGTATCAACTTACTAGCATGCCCCCAGCCTCTGCTAGGGGTCAACACATGCCGGGATAGACCCCATCCTTCCCCCCCAGAGAAGGTGAGCTGTCGTCGGACACTCCAGCCTATCTCCCCCCCGGCGTTCTGAGTCTGCTACCGAATCCGGGTCACCAGTGTGGTGCAAGGTGTGGCGTCCAGCGCCTCTACCTTCAGCACCACCGGGCCGGCTGACTGTGCAGACTTTTATATAACAAGGTGATAACTCGCTGGTGCCTCAGATAGCTCGTATAAACAGGATCTGCAGATGCTATTGGATGCCAAGGTGGAACAGGCCTCATTTTACCTCAAGGATAATTTTTACGAGGGGGGGGGAGCAGGGTGCGAATAATCTGGTCTGTAAACTACGTACACATCGTGCACAGACAAATGCTCTACAGCTCCAACACCCACTATCTGGTACGTTTGACAGCAGACAGTTCAGTGACAGAGACTTACTTTCCAGGTATTATCGATCCCTCTAAGCAGTGGAAGGAATGTCTTTCCAGGAGCAGGCCTTAGCCTACCTGCAAGCTCTCCCCCTTCCCAGGTCAGACTCGCACAGAGCGAAGCAACTGCTGGCCCCCATTACAGTAGAAGGGTTTTATGTGATAACAGCGAGTCTGTAAGACCACTGATCACATAAAGCGAGACAACAACCGCCTGATGTCAAAAGGGCGAACCGCACACACCGACTGTAGCAAATAGTGACGATCGCTTATTTCTTTGGGGGGGGAAATTAACTTTCATGCGGGGGCAAGCCCCACTGCACCTCCCAAAATAAGGATTCTAAACTACAGAAGGAGCGGACTTAGGAAAAAATAGCAACTCCACTGGAAGCAAAATATCCACCTGCACCGGGATCCGAACCCGGCACCATGGGCTTCAGGGACAGTGGCTCATGCCACTACACCACACGGCCAGCTTGGCAGGGCTTGACCAAATCAATCTCTTTATCCCCTTTCTCACGAGTGTAGCACATATCTCTCAGCGCTACACTCGCTATACCCAATCAGTGCTCTTTTTCTCCACTCGCTCTACATGGGAGTAGTATTACTGAGTCACTCATATTGAGCCACTCAATAATACTCACCCATATAGGTGATTCCAAAACTCAGAAGTGTCTTGGTCCAGATGGATACCCAGCGGAATTATTATTTTTTTTTTTTGCATTATTTCTTTATACCTCCTCCGACATGCCTGCTGTTGTCCTCTCCTTTGGGCGGCCAAGTCCTGCCGTTGCCTCCTCCGACTGATCCACTATCCAGCTGCTCCAATGCCCCGGTCGTATCCCTTCGCCGGGGGGGCTCTCCCATATCCCGCCAGACCATCGGGAGGAGAGATTGGGCGCACCTAAGCTCCCTACCCCTTCCCGGGCACAGAAATGCAGCCTGGGTATCTTATCTGGGAGACGCAGGGAGGTGGGCCACCATCATCCAGAGGGCATGCGTGCATTTTCACGCTTTTCTGGTCCCCTATTGTGCACCACATCGTGTGGTACCCCCTAGTCTCCACTGGGGGACACTACAGAGCTGGGCTTCCTACCCAACCCACCCCAGGAAAGGAGAGCAGTCCTCAGGACACTCAATCCTCTCCTTCCCCTGCCAGCCCCAAGTCAGTTCCCGAACCCGGGTTGCTGGCGTGGTGTGAGGTAAGGCGCCAGCGCCTCAGCCCTCTGTGCCACCGGGCCGGCCAACCCAGTGGAATTTTATGAAAAAAAATTCCAGGGAACTTCTTCCCCCCCCACTCCCACCCCTGTTGCTCACCACCTATAGGGCCATTCAAAAGTCAGAAGCCCCTCCTCCAACTTGGCATTATGCAGTGATTTCGGTTATTACGGAGCCAAATACAGACCCTCACTTTGCAACCTCATATTAACCAATTTCCATCTTAAATTATGACTACAAAATCTTCATGTCTGTATGGGCCAACAGGCTGGAACATTTGTTGTTGTCCCTCATTGATGAAGATCAGGTAGGATTTGTGTGCAGATGCCAGGTGCACACAATGTTAGACATACCCTTCGCTTAGTGGACCACGCCGCTACCCATCAAATCCCAGTGACACTACTCGGTCTGGATCCTGAGAAGGCATTTGACAGGGTGGCCTGGCCATTTCCCTGGGCCACCAAGTTGTTCAACTGCTAAAGCATATACATGCCTTGTTCCAGGCATACCTCAAAATAAATGGTTCACTCTCACCCCATCCCTTTGGGAGAGGCACAAATCAAGGGTGCCCTCGGTCATTTCTACCCTTCACCCTTCACTTTGAACCACTAGCTGCAGCAATTTTCACTGACCCCAGAATATCAGGAATCCGGGACAAGCTTTCACTCTTCACGGACAAAGTCCTGTTAACCCTAACATCCCCAGAGGACTCCATTCCGGCAGTCTGGGACATCTCAAACTTCTGGTGACCTTGCAGGATACAGGTTGAACATGCAGAAAAAAAAGGCCCTGCTTTACAGCTATACACCCTCACAGAGGGTAAAGGGACATTTCTCTTTTAAAATGGTACAAAGAAGCACTGAGATACCTGAAGGTTAAGCTCAGCACAAATCTGAAACATCTGGAACTTCTGAATTATGCGCCTTTAACCCAACAGATCACAGCTGATCTATCTAAAGGGACACATCTGTACCTGGGATTCTATGAAAGGACAGAGGCAATATGCCAGAACATCCTTCCAAGGATTTTATATTTTCTTCATACCCTCCCCATTATGCCAGCCCCTATGTATTTTAAATCCTGTAACAAGATCCCCTCCAGGTTTATATAGCAGGGAGCCATTCCTCGGATGCAGCTCTCCATAATACATCTACCTAGAGACTGGGGGAGGGTCACCTCCCAAATCGCAGGTGGCACACCCTAGCATCTCATTTAAGAACATTATGCATATGGCGCTCATTCCCTCCCAGCGGCTTTATTGGAAGTAAGCAGAATTTGCGCTGCATGATATTTACAATCTGGACTATTTTCTATTTGGAAATCCTGTCGTCTATCTTCCCCTTAAAAAATGTAAACACTACTACTTGTGGCAGTGAATATCTACAATGGTACAGGCCAGATGCCGTTGGACGATCACAGGGGTATAAACCCCTATGGCTGACTATCGAGGCAGATATATGTGACTCAAAGGGTACAGACCTAAAAACTTTGATGCACTGTCCTTGGAGTAAACTCCCAAAAGACATTAAGTAAACACCCACAGAGGTATCATTAACGGCACACCACCAGCTATGCAAACTCCCGAAGGTCTGCCCACAAAAAGATTTAGGCCAACCATTACTCAGAAACCCTAATTTCACAGTCAATCAGAAAGTAATCCAGACAGAACCCTGGTCTTCCTGGAATATTTTCATGTTGGGTCATATAACACTAGCAGGGGAAATCATTCCATACCAGGCATTCCAATCTAAACCGGAAAGTCATACGAGTACAGCTTTTCAGTTTCTGCAGCTGTTCCACTCGATTGTACAACACCTGGGCCGTCCTCCGCAGTATGTTAGAACCACTTAAGGGACTGGCAAACAGCGTAAACTCTACTTCTAGGCTTTATGCAGCCATTTCCAGTGCATGCGACTCAGTGGGAGCTGAAGTAGGCCATTACTGGGTGACAGAACTACCCAAAAATAGCACTCAGTGGCAGTGGAACAAGATACTAACAAAATCTGCACCAATTCAATCAGGTGAAACACCTTCACCTCATGCAGTATGAAATACTCTATAATCTCTGCTTCACACCACACAAGCTACCGGGAAATAAACGGGGAAGTTATCATCAGACAACTGTACCAAACGTGGCAGACAAGGATGCACACTAGTTCATATACAATGAGAGTGCCTCAAAACCAGTCCCTTATGGGGGGAAGGAAAAAAAAATCAGAGATAAACTGGATCCACTTTTAAGACTGGAAAATGCCTTCACTCCCAAAATATGCCTGACTGGGTATTACAGCAAGCAGCTGTTTTTTATTTATTTATTTAAGATTCAGATTAATACTGTTCTTTTGAGCCAGAGGTTCGCTTACAAAGGTTCCAAGTCAGGTGACACATTACAGAGCCACTGAGTTACATCAGTGAAAACATTGTACAGAGAGAGGAACAAGGGTGACACTAGACAATAAACATACAAAAGCGAAACAGCTGGTGGCTACATAACAAAAAATACAGGTTACTAAGTGCAGTGAACAGGTTTCTAAGTACAATTGGGCAGAAACAGGCAGGCGATTAGAGGGGTGTATGTAAGCAACCACTTGTCTCTGAGCAGTGAGAATTGCCACTTGAGAGGAATTAGAGGGTCTAGACAGATCCAGGACAAGGATGATATAGTTAGGGGGAAGGGTGCAGCCAGGAAGGCACTGTCAGGTGGGGGGGTGGGTTGGAGAAGAGGTAGAGGAAGCTGTTCAGGGCAGCACAGAAATAACCACACAGCCATGAAAGCGGGGATGGCAAAAATAAAAAATAAATAATTCTCAGGCACTGGACAGATGATACCATCCCAGCTTACCCGGAATGGCACAGAGAGATCCTGGCAGCCCTGAGAACAAAATAATTAATTGCTAGCACTAACCATCATTATAGCAACTATTGCAAAAGATGGGAAAAGCTTCAGACGTTTCTTTCCTTCGCCACACCCCTATTAACAGGAGAGCAATAAGGTGCCAAGAGACAACCACAAAAACACAATCTGGAGCTCCCACAACCCATTTGGGTGGGGGGGTCTCACAGCTGGAGGGGCCCGGCATTTGTTGGCCCGCTTTCCTTGTGGTTTCGCCTTAGGCCTTGCGCAACGGCGAAAGGAACGACGCTGTGCTTGAGGGGCTCTGTACATGGAGTCAACCTCCTTAAGAGCAGTGCCCTTCTCTCTCAGTCCGGTAATGATGTCCTTGACATCACCATCGAACAGCATCGAACCTCAGAAGGGGGCATCCTGGATGGTGGATTGTACTTCGAGGCCAAACCTGACACCCGAAGCCAGGCATGTCGCCGCAGACTCACGGCAAACGCTGAACTTCATCCAGAGGTGTCCACCGCATCGTAAATAGCGCGTAGCATGTGCCTACTGGCGGAACGTGCGGACTAGGTCTGCCACTTCCTGTTTAATCTGGGACTGAGGAAGGGTGTCCAACTTGGATTCCACCTCGCTAAGGATAGCCTTCTGGTAATCCCCCATGTGAGCCACATAGTTCAAGGCTCTAATACCCAGAGTGGAAGAAGAAAAGACCTTCTTGCCATACTGGTCCAGAAGGCGGGATTCCTTATCGGGCGGGGAGGAGCTCAGGTGTTTCGGGTTAGCCGAACGGCCGTGGGCGGTGCTGATCACGACCGAATCAGCCTTGGGGTGTGACGAAAGAAAGTCAATCCCCTCGGGAGTCTGATACAGCCTATCCACCTTCCGAGGAAGGGGGGCTAAAGCCGACGGATGTTTCCAAATAGTGGAGATGAGGTCGGAGTGAGGCTCGATCCAGGGTGGAACTAACGTGGGAGCGATCTAGGGCAGATCCAAATGGCCAGCTAGCTTCTGCCTCTGTGGAAACGGCTCCAGAGATTTCTACTGATGAAGAGCCTGGATTTTTCTTAGCAACTCCGCAAATGAGGGATCCTCCGGAGGGGACTTCAGAGGAGTCCTGGGCCTAGGCTTGTCAGGAGTGCGAGGCTCGTCCGGATCGAAGCTGTCATCGGAGTCCTCAGTAGAGTCCGAAGAAGAAGGAGGCGAAGACCCTCCCACTCGGGGGAACACGGCCCCTAGGGGGCAAGGTGCCACCCCAGCCTTAGACCTCGCAGCAATGTCTCTGGGGTTGGGGGGGGGAGAGGGGGTCTCTCACCCTGGCGACGGGGATCAGGGACCGGGTCAGTCGTCGGGAGGCGGCTCTCTACCTCCCTGGTGAGTTGAGCCTTGGCCTCAGCCCACCAAGAAGCCGGAGTCTCCCTCAGATCCACCGGCGGCTGAGGGGGCAGTGGAGAAGGGGGATACGGATACTGGGGGTATCCGTAGGGTGAGTATCTGTAGCCAGACGGCGGGAAGCCCAGCGTCAGATACTGCTGCACCGGGTACTGTGGTGCCAGATACTGCGGAGCCGGATAAGATGGCATAAGATCTGGCACCAGGGGCTCTACCGGGGTAGAAGGTCCTGGAAGAGGCCCTGCAGGCTGGCCCAGAACAGGTGGCCCAGCGGGCGTCGGGTCCAGCATCGGGGTGACGTCCAGCAAGGGGACATCGGCTGGTGACAGGGCCGGTGTCCAAGGGTCCAATGTCAGGCCATCCGGACCTACGGGAGGAAGGCCTGACGGAGGTACCAAAGAGTCCCCAGCGGCGTCCGGGGGAGGGCTGGAGGGATCCTCCAGGTCCAGCTGGGGAGACGCAGGGGCCTCGAACTGCAGCAGCGAAGGCTGTGAGGAACCGGCAGCACTGGATAAGGTCAGAGGATCCGGCGTAGGCTCCATCACCGAGCAACCACTGGATAGGCCGACGGGCATCTGACCGGCAGGATCCAGGTGGGCGTCGGAGGAGCAGATGTCTGACTGATCGAACCCAGCGCCAAGAAGGCCACACAGGTGAGGCGACCTTGACGGGAGGCTTGACGACCGTACGCTGCCCCGAAGGGTCGAGCAACTTAGCGGTCGGCTCTGGGCGGATGTCGGAGAAGCCAATGCCCGACTTACTGGAGAGGCTTGAACCACAAGGTCGTGCAGGGGTGGCCTTACTGGGAGCGGATGCCTCCTTTGTCCTGGAGGCTCCTGACTGGCCCGAGTGCAAACCAGCCCGGGGCGACGCCGTCTCGACACCACCAAGATGGCCGTTGGGGAGCGGTCCCCGGAGGGGACGTTACTCTGAAGGGCGGCGCAACTCTGTCGGGTTGCTACAGCCGCAGATGAGGAATCCCGGTTCCAGTGTTTCTCCTTCAGGCCCTCGGGGGAGGTGGAAGCCTGTCGGAGCTTTTTCAGCTCCTTTTCTGTTAAGGACATCTTCTTCTTAAGTATGTGAGCCTCCAGGGACTGCTGCCTTCTTTTGCGGGTAGCCGCGTTGAACTTCAGGCAGTGCTGATAGGAATCCATGTGGTGGTCGGGGCCTAGGCAGATGAGACACCGGGAATGGTCGTCCTTGTGCGGGAGTTGGGCGCCGCATGAGCCGCACTTGTTCTTGTGCTGGGACATGGTAGGGGACAACATACACAGCAGGTAAGAAAATCCTGACGAATATAATTGAAAAATTGAAGAAAAAAAACAATGGTATAACTACCGGCGACAATTGACTGACAAGCAGTGGAACTTAACCACGAGGCGCTGTCGAAAGCAAATGGCGGGAAAGAACTGGAGGGCGGGCATGAGGGACCACCCCTTCATACCGATGCCACCTGACGCCGGTCACCTGACATGGGGGTGGTCCCTCACCAGAGACTGCTAGCTAGAAATTTTTCCGTGGGATCCAGACGCCTGCTGACTTCAGTCCTATATGTAATTACCTACTGCAAGAGCCCTCCCGAAGTAAGATCTTCTGTTACAGGAAAACACTGCTTACTCACCAGCGCTCTCCTGTCACTACCTGTACCCTGACTAGTGTTCTATATTTAAAAAATTCTATGTTCACTTAGAAGTGATATTTCACTTTTAATCGGTCCACACAAGCTTCCAGTTACTAAGGCTGCTGGCAGCCACATCGTGGGAGCTGCTCGCTGCTTCGCCCGGGATATCTTAACATGTCCCAAATGACTCAGCGCACTGGCTGGCAGAGGCACATTAGCATATCCCAGGCAAGGGAGTGAGCGGATCCCATGAGATGGCTGCCGACAGCCTTAATAACCAGACGTTTGCAAGGACTGATTAAAAGTTAAATATCACTACCTAAGTGAACATTTTTTTTTCCATACAGAACTGCTACCTGGAGGCATAGGTAGCATCAGGAGAGTGCTGGTGGGTAAGCAATGTTTTCCTTTAATTATGATTTTAGCAGAGAAAACATCCATCATCAGACTGTGGCATACTCCACAAATCCCCTACACTGGACGGGTGGCAAAAAATGTTGCTCATGATCTATGCCTGGCCAGCCCCATGGCACTGACGACGGAGGCGGTGGACGCCACATTTCACACCATGCTGGTAACCCGTTTCGTGAGTGAGCTCAGGGCGCCGGTGGTCGGCAGGGGAAGAGAAGGTTAGAACATCTGTAGACCGCTCACCTTCTCCTGGGAAGGGAGGGATGTAGGGGTCGGCAACACTGTGCCTCCCAGCGGTGGCTGGATGGTACTGGGCTGGCAACCCTCTATAGCTTGGGGAGGCGGGGACGAATGGGCGCCAGGAGGTAATGCATAGGTGCCGCGCAGCGCGCTTTACCAGGATGTCATTGTACATCCACGCTCACCATTGAGAGCGTTAGTCAGTTACCATAGATAAAGGAAAAACCCCGACTCTTGGGATGGTGATGATGCACCACGGCCCCCACCCCATCGGACTCCATCCACCTGGGTCCCGATCCTCCAAGCCATGGTCCATGCCTGCAGAAATTGGGTTTCAAGGAGTGCCACAGTAGTGGAGGAGGACCCATCCTGGGGGGTACAAGCCACTGGGTCTGTGACAGGTAAGACTGTGGAGTCGGAGCTCCAGGAGGCGACCCAGGATAGGGGAACCACAGGCTGGGCAGGAAAAAAGCCAGTGGTGACATCTGAGAGAGATCCACAGATTTGGTGATCAGAGTGAAAGAGAATTAAAAAAAAAAAAGGATTTATACCATAGAAAGATCAACCTACGCCCTCCCAGTTTGACACCAGGTGATGGAGATCAGCGCTACATCAACTAGACAAAGACCCAACATTTGTACTATGAGGTCGACCCCCCCCCCTTCTCTCCTCTCCTCTCCTCTCTCTCCCCCATTCTCCTTTCTTTTTCCTTTTTCAATTCTATTTCTTCACCTGCTCTGGGCGGGGGAGGGAACCCAGTTGGCACCAGGACCACTCTCCCAGCATCTTCCACGAAGCTACCTGGCTTGGTGGCCCATAACCTGCCCCTTTACAGCAGCGCTCCCCGGATGGCTGAGAGGAGAGATCAAGATCAGCCGGAGGCCCCAGCTGAGGCTTACACCTGGGGTATCATTCGGGAGGCGGTCCAGGGGCTTCATGGAGCTCCATGGATAGGGGCATTTCTATGATTACCTCCAAGAGCATGGCCATGCAATGATGTCAGTGCGGGATAAGCACACTTCGGCACCTGTCCCACAGACGTCCGCCAATGCTCCACTGCTCCTGGTGGTCCTGGCTACTGGTCACCCAGTCTCCACTGGGTGCCACTAGTGTGCCGGGAAGCCACAACCCCCCTCCCAGAGGTGGAGAGCTGTCCCCAGGATGCTCAATCAACCTCCCCCCACCCCACCCCCCGGCTGACCCTCTGATGCACTGTGCTCGCTATCAAGCACGGGCCACCAGTGCCGTAAGTGGTAGTGCTACCTCTGCGTGCCCATTCCTCTTTCTTCTCCCCAAGTTCTTTCCTTCCTCAGTTCCTTTCTCTACAGTCCTTCCATCTAGATGATTTCATTACTGTTTTGTTTAAGGCAGCAGATGGTATTCAAGTCAATCTAGCAGTGAGGGTTCCATCATCCAGTATAGACCCAATCGGTCTTTCTCTACGTCCCAACTATTTCCCCACAGGTTACTGGAGTCGCATCAAAAGCGTCAACACAAAGGATGGATGATGCTCCCTTCACAGAAATGAGGGCAGAGACTGACGTGTATAATCCCCTGGCTGTTTTGCCATCTAGTTCTTATATTTTATGCATGCGAGTTGAAGAAATAGACAAGAGTGAATGACCGACATTTCAAACTTTCTTTCCAATTTGCACTATTAGCTCTTCCTACTATAGTGTATTACTTTTTGGCATTCAATCCATCTCTGCCCTAGCTGCTGTAACCTATGTAATGGCTGCACTCCTTTTGTACTGACAGAATCCTTCTTAATAAAAACAAAAAAAAAAAAGAATAATTGGAAGGAATCCAGATAGATAGAAAATCAAATTCCAACAAAAAGCTAATTTGAACTGACTAATATTGGAACCCAGGTCCCAGAGATTCTGTTTGACTAACAGAAGTAGGTATGCACAGTGATCTATCTGGTTTTGAGCGGCTAGTGTTCCATTTAGCCTGTAATACAAGTTGCCCGGCCAAAATGGAAGTGACCTTTTGTTGCATACACAGCATACTTAAAATGAAACAACAAGGCTCAGATTTCAGAAGCTGTGCCCCACGGGCTCCAAAACACACACCTAATCTTCCAACTTACGACAAGGCAGAATCAAAATCAAAAAAGTAGGGCTGGTTGTGTAGATAGTACACTACTAACCAACAACTCAAAATGACCCAGGGGTGACTGGGAGTATCACATCTCCCACAGGAAAATTTGCAGGAAGACACTGCAGGAGAAAAAACAAAAAACAAAAAAAACACTGCCATTTCAGGACCAGCCCTTAATTTGGGGTGGTTGTTCCCAGTGAAGGGCTGGTTCCACAAATATCAGGCCTTGTCTTCCTGCTATGGACCGCTCCTATAAAATGTATTTTATTTTATTTATTTTATTTATTTATTTAGTTTTTGTTGACCAGGTAAGTGCACTAGACAAATCCTGCCTATTTTCAGGCACGACCCGGTGGGGGGGAAGGGATACAGATGAATGCTAACTGACCTTGAACCACATTAAGCTGTTGGTGTTATATTTAGTGAATGAGGGAAATTTGGCCAGGACACCGGGGAAATTCCCCTTCTCTTTTCGATAAGTGCCATGGGATCTTTCACATCCACCTGAACTACCACCAATCCAGGCAGATGGGACCTCGGTTTAACATCTCATCCAAAAGATGGCACCTCAGAAGTGCAGCACTCTTCTCATGCTGCACTACAGTGTCAGTACTGGGATATTAACCCAAGTGCCAGATGTGGGAACTGAACCCACAGCCTTCTGATCTCCCGGCCGCAGAGGCGAGTGTGCTACCTACTGAGCCACTGACACTGCTTCTTGACCTTGGTATCACCCCAGGGGCATCTGGGTTGCATCGTACAACAGGGTATCTTTGGGCATCACATTACAGCTGATAAGCAGCAGCTGGGGCAACCAGGACTGGAATCCTCCATAGTCCAAGGTTCCAAGGCCATTATAATACTGACAGTTCACTATTACAGCACCCAAATCAATCAGTCACCCCCATTATCTGTTTTTCTGTGTGGTACGTCCCATGCGCAGAGAACACATACTGCTTTAACTACTGCCAAATTCAACCAATAGAGCACTTGGTGTGGTAAAGCAGTGCATAAAAAGTGGCAGGCAAATCAGACACGGCGCAGAAAAAGAAGGACAGCTGAATGAAGAATGCTATGGCGGAGACCTGAGTTGAGGAGCACGTCGGAGACACTGGAAAACGGGCAGCTGGATATAGAGGAGTGCTTTCAGCAGCTCCATGTCCTCAACTGGGAAGGTTGGTGGCCTACATCTGTGGCAACAGCAATCTCTGGGGTACAACCCCCCTGAAGGTTCGCTTTCCAGCCACAGCGGAAGAAGCATACCTGCAAGTCCCTTGGAGACTAGACAGACACCATGGGGTGGTGAACTACAGGGGAAGTAAATATCCATCCTCCGTCTGAATGACAGCAGGCTGTTACTCTCTGGCCCCCACTCCATGCAGTCCACCACTTGCCACCCGATACCGTGAAGTTACCTTGGGAAGGAGCACCCTGCCCCAGAACATCTCCTGCCACAAATGGGGGAAACTGTGGGGATGGCAGCAGTGGTCAGGTTAGGTTGGGCGGTTGTTAACTGTGTCAAAGGAGACGTGAAGCTTGCCGGGGGGAAAAAAAAACTCTAAAGAAAGCAAAAAAGACCAAAGACCCGGGTTCGGGAGTGGGCTTGAGTTACATGCAGCGGGCCAACAGCAGTGTTTCCCTGTCCAGTGAGGGGCATGGTGTTGCATTCAGCACTGCAATGACCCCAGGTGGGGCCACGGAGCACATCACCCCAGGGATTCCACTGCAACACCTGAGGCTACCATAGGGCACTAGTGGGTGGAGGGCAGGTTAGGGAAAAAACAGGGTTGGGGGACACTCCAGGGCAGTCAGAATGATGGCCGGAGTACGCTAGGGCCCGGCACAACAGAGCATGCCACCCTCAGCTGGTTGAGGTTTAGGACTGATGGGGCCGTCTGGTGAACTCCAGCCAGAGAAGGGAGAGGACATGTACTGGGCAAAAAAAGTATATTAAAAACATGCCGCAGCACTCCCAGCCGGCACGTCTTTGTGCAATTTATGTATTTAGGCAGACAACAAACACAAAATTCTTCATCCTAATTGCATTCTTGGGCTCTGGACTACATCATCTTTGACGTGGAACCTCCGCATCAGTTCATTTCATGTTTCAGAAATGGCTTGGTGGGAATGTGAATTACATTTGTTTTTTTTTTTTTTGGGGTTTAATGGGATAATATTTTTTTTCAAGGGGAAGGAGCAATCCATCACTATAAATGTCACCAAAACTCATTACTAAACAGCACTAGCTCTACAGCAGACAGCCCCAGGATTTCGACAGGACTCAGCATTTATTTAAAGAATGGATGTCACATGTCATCGGCAGCCAGTACTCCTGGACATGTGATTAATAGTCTCTCTCACACACTCTCTGTGGTAACGGAGGCTGTGATAGCCTAGAGAGATAATCCACGAGTGGTAAGGGAAAGGGGAAATTGTTTAACCAGGAAAGGCACACTACGCCGGAGCTCGTTTCTAAGTGCGACCTGGGAGCACAAGGAAGTTAAGTGACTTGCTCAGGATCACAGAGTATGCAAGTGGGGGCTGATGGGATTCAGACCCAGGTCTCCAGGTTTGCAGCTCAGTGCCCTTAACCACTGCACTATACTGCCTCTTTTTAGAGGCTTTTTAGAGTTAGTGTGGGCTACCCCAGATATCACTGTATTAGCCAATGGATATAAAAGGGATTTCTAGAGGGTGTGGACTACCCACGATCCTAGTGTACTATCCAACAGAGACTATACAGAGGTAATGTAAATCCAATCCAATCCATCTTTATTTATAAAATATCCATCCAAATTAGCTGAGCACTGCACAGAATTAAAACGACGTACATAATTTTAAATCCATAAAGTATGAGTACATCATACCTATAACACATGGCATAGATAAATAATTGCTAAAAACAACATTTTAAGAAGACTTCAGGGGTCAAAATTAAGTTTTGCAGCCACTAGCCCGCAGCGCTAATGACTCGGAAAATCCACTAGCCCCACAGACTTTTCCAGTGGCCCAGCTGGTATACTTATTGAAATGTTACCTTCTTCAGTACAAGCGTGAATGGCTAATTAAAGGAAAATCTTACTAGCCCAATGCAAAATCTACCAGCATTTGGCTACTTATCTTAGTGCCAATGTTGGCCCCCGATTAGACAATTTAATATCACAAACACTGAGAGGCTTGTGAAAAAAAAAACTACCAGGTTTTCAGGGCAGAATTAAAACTGACAGAGTCTGCTTGCTTTAAAGTTATCAGAAGTGCATTCCACAGCTAATGAGGGACCCTAATCTCAAAAGCCCGACCCCCTCAACTGTTTTAAGGTTGAATTTTGGGACAGCAAGCAGTTCAAGATCTGCAGAGCACAGAGCTCTTGTAGGACAATATTCCACAAGTAAATCAGAGCAGTATCTTGAGCAACACATTGTGAAGACGTTGATAAGTACCTGATAAGAAGTACCTTATTCAGTCCTAAATTTAACTGGTAACAAATGAAGATCTCTGCGTATCAGAGTGATATGATCATGATAGAACCCTGCCTTTGAAACAAGTCTTGCTGAAGCTAAGCATTCAAAACGTACTGCAGTTTGTAGCATTTACAGTCTGGAAAAACCAATAACACGTCAAAGGGCTGTCTCTAGGGAGTGTGCACTACCCAAGACCTTAGTGTACTAGCCAGCATAGAAACCAAGTAAAGGGCTCTCTCTAGGGAGTGTAGACTACCCAAGACATTAGTGTACTAGCCAGCACAGAAACGAAGTAAAGGGCTCTCTCTAGGGAGTATGGACTACCCAAGACCTTAGTGTACTAGCCAGCACAGAAACCAAGTAAAGAGCGCTCTCTAGGGACTGTGGACTACCCAAGACCTTAATGTACTAGCCAGCCCAGAAACTAAGTAAAGGTCTCTCTCTAGGGACTGTGGACTACCCAAGCCCTTGGTGCACCTTCTCAAGTAGAATCCAAGTAAAGGGTTCCCTACAGGAAGTGTGGACTACCTGAGGTTCTAGTGTAGTAGCCAACAGAAAATAGTGGCTAATGAGATCCAGAGGGCTCATTAATGAGCAGGATTTAATCAGCACATTCACCACCCTCCCTCCCTCCAACCTGATATTTCATTATGCCAACTCTAATTTCACTTTTTCATTTTTCGGGAAGGGGTCTCCCTATTCCCTAGGTACCTCCACCACCATCCCCACCCTGACACAGGAGTTCCATGGCTGTACCTCGCCAGCATCCAGGAGAATAGACGAGGACTTGTGGATACCTGACCAATGCCATTTCATCATGGTTGACTAGCAGCGGGTGCGAAGGTGCCAGGCAAGCATGCTAGTCCCAGGGCAGGAGGACACCGGTGACAGACCACACACCTGGATCTCCTAAGCAACTGGGCAGGGCACTGCCTGTCAGCTTCACTTCCTGCAGGGATGAAACTTCTGTTTATTAAAAGCATAGCAACTGGCAGCTGTTTTAAATGCAAAATATATGATACACATCACATAAGAGCCACAATTCCGTAAGAGAGCCACAAACTGACACCCTAGTGGTGCGGGCAAGTAAGTTATCAAACCGACACCTGGGAGACAGGGGGAAGGGGAGCTCATCTGCAAGCCCCCGGATTCAACACTGCAGCCAAATGCATTGTGGAGGTGAGATGTTTGTCTCCCCAGAAGGGAGGATGCAGGCTGTCAGCCAATCATAGAGTGGCACATCACTGGGACTGTCCAAAAAGAAAATCCCTCGACGGCACCTTTGACCAGGGAAGGGGACAGCCATGTTGATCCTGATTCGTGATGGGGGCCGGAAAGAGGTGAAACTAGCGAAGAAAATACAACAGCTGAAAACTGCACTGCAATTGCGATAGGTGGCGGTTTCGCTCACATTCTGCTATGCATATATATCTATTTTCATCCATGTGCTGTAACTATTACGCTCCTACAGAGTTTCCTTCCATTCTTTGTATTTTCGGTCATGCGCCCAGATGGAAAAAAGCTAAGCTCTGCAAGAGCCTGTGAGCACTGGAGGCAACTCCCCCCCACCCAAAAAATAACACAACCTATATTTGAAATGGAATCACAAACTACTCGATGAAGCACACAAATCTCTACATTTTATTCCCTCCCCTAACCACCACTTAAAAGCTTTTTCTTCAATTACTGGATCCCTTTGTAAAAAAAGAAAGGCTTTGAGGCACTCCCCTGTCACACAGATGTCCGATGAGCCTCTTCAGGCTTTGACAACACTAGAGAAAGGAAAATCCCGCTATTCAGGCTACTGGAGGGCATGGCACGGAATAATGAGTTGAGGCCTTCCTTTACTAGGGCTGATGGACGGCTATCTTTGGATCAAGAGTCTGCCAGCATGCTGAGTCCCAGGGGCACATCAATCGCTGATGTTATTGTTGAGGCTTGAATGAGTTCACTCTGATCCTGAACCAAGTTACATTACCTTTTCCTTTTAAAAATGCTATAGCAACCAGTCCGTCATTTTAATGGTACCATGACTGGTCTGGCAGCACAGCGGTAGGGCTACTGCTGGTGAAGCCGACTACCCAGACTCAGAGAATAGAGCATCCTAGAGGGAACTCTCCTCCAGGGCAGAAGATAGTTACTTCTCCTGCGATACTGCCACCTGAGTGACCATGGGTAGCAGTGCAGTTGGCAGCAGCTAGTGGAAGCAAGGATGCTAACTGGTGTCACACTACACAGTCACATTACACACACACATATGCGTGCACTTATGCATCCTTGCCACCGGAGTGCTGAGGGATGGGACCAGAACACGGAAAAACCCCAGGCAGGATGAAACTGTCCCCCCACCAGCCCTGCCCCAATGACTCAGGCACCTCCTCCCATTGGATCCAGACCATGGTGGGAGTTGCAAAGTCCCGCTGCCCCATCACAAAGGGTAAGCCACAGAGAATTTGGATTTGAAGGCTAATCTGGGAAGAAGCCAGGTAATGGGGCCGAGGGGGTCAGTGTAAGGGGGGCATGACTCGAGATACAAGGCGAGAAAAAGCCCATAGAGACAAAACAAAATTTTTTAAATAGTACGGCTGCAGTGTATTATATGTTAGCATCTTGGACACTGGTATTTATGTGCGAGTCCCAGCGGCCTGCAGCTGCACTTAAGATGCCACTGGCCCTCCAAACAAGCGCCATACTCGTTACCTTGGTCCTTATTGAGGGGCACCTACCAGAGCTCTGTGTTTGGTTGTTTCTCCCTGCCATACCTGCTCACAGTGTTCCTCGCGTAGGTACTCTGTTATTTTGAATTGCCTCTCCGTCTCTCTTTGAAATGTCTGTATACTGCTTACCTGTTCCTCGTGCATGAACTCTTGTGTTACCTTGAATTGCCTGTCTCATCTCTGAACTGCCTGTTTATTGTTTACCTGAGCATTGTGTTACCTGATTGTTATTTGCGTCCTTATCTCCTTGAAACCCCCTGGGTCGTACCTGAAAATAGGCATCTGTTCTTGTCTAGTGTGCTTACCTGGTTAACAAAAGCTAAATAAATAAATAAACTCGCACCAGGGATGGTGGGGGTTGGGGTGGGTACACTGGAGGTGTGGTGTTTGGTTCTCAGGAAGGAAAGGTGTGGGCTGCCTGACATTCACATACCACCTGCGAGGTGATAAAACAGCAGCATTGGCACTGGCCATGTAGGAAGCACTTCCTCCGTCCTCCCAGCCTGAGGAAGGTGCATCCATGGTGATCCTGACTGCTGGGGGGGGGGGGGAGATAATAAAAATGAAAAGATTAATATTACTCCCCCAGTAAAAAAGTTATATCCTCCAGGTACTGCACCTGAAGATATGACATCAAGCCAAACTAAATTCAGGCAGCGGGGGATGGGGGAAACTGCCACCTCTATACATTAACCCACTCGATGCCACAATTACCATTTCCAGCTGCACTTGTATGTAAACATTATTCCAAATTGCTTTAAAAAGCAATTAATTTTATGCCCGCAGTGCAGTGACTATATGCAGGCAAACATTCTGTGCCCAGCAACATTCCACAAACAGCTGAGGACTCTGTATCACTCCCAGTACATCTCTGCAGTTAAGGACAGGAGACAGGAGGTGGCGCAGGACCCCCAGAGTTTCCCCACACTTTGTTTTCCAGTAGTGCCATGAAACTGTTAACTTTAACCCTAATCATTGGGCAAAAGGGGCCTTAGAATTCACACACACACACACACACACACAGGCAAGGGCAATAACCCCGAGCAGACAACAGATCGGGGACAGGATAGAGTAAAACAGGGTAGAGATGGACCAGCGTTCTTTATCTTTTGACATTTTCTAGGTTTCTGTGTAGCACACACACACACACACACACACACACACACACACACACACACACACACACACACACACACCCCCTATGGAGCAGGAGTGGTATTGCCTCATCAGTTTGTGCTACAATACCACATGGAAACAGACATTTCCTGGCAGGAACATTTCAACTTAGCACAAACCGTTAGTCATAACAACATTTCTTTTCTGCAAATATACGTTTCTATCTCCAAACTGCAACCGCCACAGATCATCACTGGTGAAATTAGAATAAAGTTAAAAAAGTTAAAATTAGAAAAGTCAGATTGTCAGGGGAAAAAAGAAAGTTGGTTGAAAGCAGCAAATTCCACGTTGTGCATATGTTTATCAAATAACAAAGTCCCTTTTCTGCAGATGTACTACTCTAGCGCCAAAGTGTCACAGATCCCCACTCCACTAAAATAACAACAGAAGGGCCGATGGGTTAGTGGCTACAGCGACACACTCCTAGCTGGCCATTCGAGTTCGGGAATGGACTCTGGAGTTGGGAAGGTGGCTTGGGAGCAGGGTGGGACAAACTGGGCAGCCAGGTGGCCAACGGCAACTAAAAAAAAATGTGTTTCACTGCCAGATTTTGATAGTTACTGGCCAACTACCTATCTAACCATAAACGAGAACACTCATAACACAATAAATCCAAAATGCGAGAAAGTAGCATGAAAACTCCTGGTTTATTCAGTGTCACGACTGAGATACCACTCAGAATCCCGGTGCTTCGGGACAACAGCGAGTCCCTTCGTCACGCCCTCTGACAAAAGGACTCACTGTTGCCCCGAAGCACTGGGGTTGTGAGTTGTATTTTTCAGTCGTGACACTGAATAAACCATGAGTTTCTGTGCTACGTTCTCACATTTTGGATTTATTCTCCATTTTAACTGCTCTCATTTGTGGTTTTGGTAGCTGCTGCTGGTATTTGAGTTAGCACCAGCTGCATTTACAGTGTGCGTGGTTTTGTTGTGTGTTCCAAACTGGCTACCTGCCCACAACGTGATTTTTAAGTCCTTAAAAATGATGGCCACTAAAAATACTGGCTTGGCTACCAGATTTTGAAAGCGAGTGGTGAAACTGACCACCAGTTCACAAATTGATCTGTCTGCCGACCCTGTGGCACTGAGGGTTGAGGCGCTGGAGGACACGCCTCGCGCCATGCCGACGATCCGGGGTCGGGAGCAACCTCAGGTGTCGGAGGGCCGGCCGGGGAGAAGAGGATTGAGCATCCCAGAGACTGCTCTCCTCCTCTGGGGAGGGTGGTTTGGGGGAATAGTGGCTGTGCTGGCTCCTGGCGGTGGCTGGGGGTCGGTACATGCGGTGGTCCGCAGTGGGGAACGGCGTGGACAGCGTCAGGAATGTAGTGTGCGGAAGCACACATGGTAGGGTCATTAACGCCATTGCAAGTCTGTGCCATGGGGCGGGGAAGCAACAGAATCCTCCAGTGCGTTTGAAGGTCAGCCCCAATGGCACTGCCACGGACCACCCAAGTTAGCTCACCCCAAGCCCAGCCGCCAAGGTCTCCGCAGTGGTGGGGTAAGTACCCGCTGTGATGTTACTGGGTGGGCTAGGGAGCGAGGGAGTACAAGCTCTGGCTGCAGCCGTGGTGGGGGACCGTGAGAGCTGGCTGGAAGGGGGAACCATAGGTAAAAACTCAGCCGAGGAGGCAGGAAAAAAATACTAGAAAGAAATAAAGTAAAAAAATAAAACAAAAAAAACTGATCTGTCCCACCCAGCGGGGAAGGCCCTGTAGCACGGCAGTGCTCTTAGCTGGGGAACAACAATAGAACTGCCACACTAGTGGCCCCCTGTGGTGGGGCCAGGGAGCTTGTCTCCTCCACAGGGGCCCATTACGCGTGCGTGCAGCCTGCAGGGGCACTGCCTGACATCTGGGTGGGCAGTGGGCAGGGAAGGGGGACAGAAGCAGACAATCCAAATGAGCACTGGCCTCCAGAAATGATGGCGCCAAAACTGGCCCGTCAGCACAGCGGTAGCACTTCCACTTGTGACGCCATCGACCCGGGTTCAGGAACGAGCCTGGGGAGACGGAGGGCCAGCTCGGGGAAGAAGGCCGAGTGTCCACAGGACAGCTTGCCTTCTCCAGGAGGGAGGGGGGTTTCAACTTGCTACTTGACTGGCCTCTGGTGGAAGCTGGAGGAACAGCAAGTAGAGAGCATTAGAAAGGGGTTGGGCAGGACGGACGTTGGCGCATAGCGCCTTGACGTCAGAGCGCACGCCTTGCCCTAAGAACCAAGGGAAAAATCAGCACCTGATCTCTGGAATGACAGAGCACCACTCAGAGACCCTAATGGCTTGCGCCTGCCTGATACTCCGGCGAAATTCTGGCGAAACCAGAAGTGTTTCAGGCGGAGGGCTGAGGCGCTGGATGCCCTACCTCACTCCACGTCGGTGACCGTGTTCAGAGAGCGAGCACGGGTCGCCGAGAGGTCAGCAGGGGTGGAGAAGGATGGAGCAGCCCAGCGCTGCTCTCCTTCTCGGGGGTTCTGCAGCTCCGCCAAATACTACCACGTGAGGGAGCTTGGTGGAAGGTGCAAGGAGTAGCAAGAACGAACATCTAACGCCAGCAGGGGGCTGGAGTGAAAGGGACGTCTCAGCGTGTCTCCTGGCTCCTTGTACCCCACTGCACGCTGGCGTCTAGGGGGTGGTAAGAAAAACAGGAAAAAAGGAGATCGCACAGAGGCGCCAGTAGACGGGTCTCGGGAGACGGCACTCGGAGGCTCCGGTAAGTCCAGAGCAAGGCACACACTCTGATCATGGTCAGAGGGAGATCTGGGGCTCTCTCCCTACCGGGGGGGTAATCCGGGCATCTAAGTTCTACAGAGTGGGGCTCCCATCTGCAAGGACAATCTGGTTAGGGTTCTGGGGTAGGTCCACAATGAGATCCTGAAGAATGGGGTCACTGTGCGATAGGAGGATAAAACAGAGGAAAAAAAAAAAAGAAGTGTTCCAGGGTGTCTGTGTCCCATCTCGTACCCGCCTGGGGAGTATATCCAAGGCTCCAAGGGGACTCGCCGGGGATCAGGTAAGTCGTGATGCAGGGATAATGTAATGTGTGTCTCCCAAAGAAGCGGAGATCGGGCGCAGGGGAGGAGTACAAATAGAAAGTTAAAAGAAAAAAAAAATTATGGCGCCAGTACCCTTTGATCCCACCTCATATAAGATCCCTACTGGCATGACAGCGGGAGCAGAAGACAGATGGTATTCGGGGAACAGAACAGCCAGGGGCCAAAACCTTGACAAAACAAAAATAATGAGCGCTGAAGATAACAGTTTGAAGAAAAATAAATAAATAATAGAAGTTCCTGGCAGGATCTGAACCCTGGTCTCTTGCTTAAAATACAAACCTGTATTGTTTCTGTGCAGATTCAAAATGAAGCCTCCTGTTTCCTAACCCCCTAACATATTGCCTATGCTACAGAGTTGTACTGCAGCAAATGCCCTTGGCTGTACGCTACTGGTTGTGTGACACGCTACTGAAGTAGGTGACCTGTGGTTCAGATCCAGGCAGGTAATTTGAAACTGCATGCCACGGTACCTAAAAAACAGAATGTTCCTGACGGGAACATTTTCTGGCATTGTGGCACCTCTAATACAGTACAGCATGGTGGTTAAGAGCACTGAGCTGCAAATCTGGAGAACTAAGTTTGAATCCTACAGCCACCACCTGCATACTGTGTGACCGTGAGCAAGTCATTTAAATTCCCTGTGCTCCCAGGATGCACCTTGAAACAAGCCTTGGCTTAGTGAGTCTTTCCTGGCCAAAAACTGGAAAAAAAAAATAGAAAACAATAAAAATAAATAAAATTACCAGATTGATATCTGGCCCAGTACCCAAATGGGGAAAATTTAATATCAGGTCTTACCTTACAGCAGCCTTTGGTATGGAGCCATAAACCAGAGAACTGAGCCCCCGATATAGACCCTTCACGCCATGGCCTTGTACTGTCTGCTTCACACAGTCAGCTGGAGAGAGAGACACACACACACACAAACAAAACAAGATGGCAGTTACACATCTCGGCCACAATGGCCTCAGTTATTCCATTAGCCAGCTGTCATCCATAGAGTGCAATGCAGGGGAGCAGGCTTAGCTGCTCTCTGTCCTGCCATAAACTGGAACGGTGGCCCTGAGACGCACTGCCTGGTACACAAAGGACCTGCTTCTTAAGATCTGGTTTTAAATCCACTGATAAGTCACAACTGACTGTCTCCTAGGAGACAGCACACAGTGGCAAGTCAGCTGAGGGGGAAGGGGTAACACGGAGAAATATCTAGTACTCGTGGCACCTTGACATCTTCATTCAGCATCAAGTGGGATGGACTGACAGTAGGAAAACAGACCAGCCAACATCCCCAGCTGTCTTGCCCTGACCATGCTATCCAGTCCATGCTCAGCACAACCCCTTTTCCTCCATATCCCAGATGGAAACTAGTCAGTTAACAGAACCACGCACCCGGTGTGTGCCTCCCACAGGAACTGCTCCCCGTCCCGCCCTGTGAGGGGAAGAGACAGACTGGGATGCAGTACTACCAACGGGAGTTGCGCAATCGCAGGGCCTGAAAGAGTGAGGGGTGTGGCCAGGTAAGGAGCACAATAAAATAGCAAAGAAAACAACTGCCTCTTCAGGCCACTGGGAGGATACAAGATCAGGGGTGGATATAAGCAATGACTTATGATGGGTATGTGGTAAGATGCATCTTATTGCATGTCTCACGTACACTGTGAAGCAAGAGGCGAAGCCAAATGCTTTCAGTCATCTGGGACATGTGGCAAGATTTGTCTTAACCACACATGCTATAAAGACGAAGAACCTCTGTGCGCAAGCACTGAGGCAATGGTTACCCCGAAGGGCATTTGGCCGGGAAGCCAAGTTTCAAAGAAATACAAAATCACACATGCCCCCACAATACAAAGCATCATGGGCTGCATATGCAAATCATGCAACGCATCACGGGCTGCATATGCAAATCACCACAGAATATTATGCTGGTTCAACTTTAAGCAGACATGCATGGTGCTGAAATGCCTCTCACACAGTTTGCAAAGGGTGCCAACAGAAGAAATAGACACGTGCTTTGTCCTACCAGGACTCATCAGTATGCCTTGTCTGACACCCCAGTGGAATGAACCAGTTACCCTAAGATGGTCTATCTAGGTTATGTTGTGGTGAACCCAATTAAAACAAAAAACTATTTAAAAGACAAAGAACCTCTGTGCGCAGGCACTGAGGTAATGGTTACCCCAAAGCTCATTTGGCCGGGAAGCCAAGTTTCAAAGAAATACAAAATCACACATGCCCCCACAATGCAAAGCATCATGGAAAACATGCTATAGTCTGTTATGCCACATTTATGCAGAAAAATCAGAGATGTTTGCGAGTGTAAAAAAAAAAAAATTTGCTGATCTGACTGCCAACTAGCCGTGCGGTAAGACAAATCTCATGTGAAGTGGTTCATCATGCTACTCCTTTTCTCACTTCCCTTTTATAAAGCATTTGTACAACTTGTCTTTATGCTTCCGCCTAACTGCTGCCATTCTACTCCTTCAGGATGTCCTACGGAGAGCCCAGCTACCTGCTGTGCTCACTGCCCATTCTCAAGACCTGCCTCCCGGCTCCCCGGATCCTACAGTGTCCTGCATTGCCCAGTGTATCCTCGCCGGGGATCTCCCTGCTGCCACCAGTGAGGAGCAGTTTTTCATGGCAGGAATAAGGCCTGGCCGGGTGGTGTGGGAGAAGACTACTGGAAGCCATCAACCAAACTGATGGCCAATTTTCCATATTCTGGGGGACAACCCATCAGGCATGCATACAGAGCAATGTCCCGGGGGGGGGGCGCCATGACGACAAGGATGCACCTCCGAGCCACTAGCAGGAGTCACTATTGAGTGTCGAGGCACAAGTCACCCTAGCAGGAGAACATCCAAAGGATGCTCTAGAGTCCTCCCTGCTGGCTTCCACTCGAAATCCCGGGCTCAGAACACGAACCCGGGTCATCAGTATGCTGAAGTGGTCCCCACCCGACCACTCAGAGCCAGGAAGCCGACTTTATAAAACATTTAATTTACAGAACAAAAAGTAAAAAAAAACCTACCATCTGAAAACACCAATACTTTTTGTGTTACAATGGAGTTTTCATCCTCAACTCAAACATAACCCAAGGCTCAAATTCTTTAACGCAGCTGAGACAGTTTTCTGTACACCTGACAAGTTTGCTTTTCAACTGTCTTGTAACACTGAACTGGGCAAATGGATGCCCACCAAAGACACCTCCCCGATTATCTTCCTGCCTAGTTGTTACAGGGCTACAGCACAATCTAGAATGTTTCCAGGCTCCCTTTGCAACTCCTCTCCCCTGAGCTGTGTACAGTCTCTCCCTCAGTGATGAGGAATGGCAGAGGGCACTCACCGATGCCTTTGTAGCGTGGGGGGTTCGCCTTCTCATCCAGCTGTAACTGTGTTTTCACATACTCTGTGGGAAACGTGATACAGATCTCAATGCCACCAGCGAGTCCACCTGCACATAAATGGAAAAGGAAGAAACACACTATTATTTTCTGCACTTTTTCTTCTGCAATCAGTTTAGAGTTTAACTTATTAATACTACATGTAGTATTATTATTATTGTTGTCCAGCAGGGAGTGGGAGACTGCTGGGTGGCCTGCACCCTCCTACGCCGGCACCCTCATGCCCCAGCATCCTCACTCCCCAGCGCCCCTCCCTGTGCCAATTCAGGAGTGGACAGCTCCCTTGAGGCAAAAAGAAAAGCCTGGTGCCAGTCGGGAGACTACATTTACAACGCCTCTAGGGATTGGGACAAAAAACATGGAATAAATGCAGGACGAGCGCCAGTCCAGTGTTGGCAGGGAGACTGGGTTTTGCTACCATCCCCCCAGTTCATAGCTAAAAGCAGGTCATTCAACCTAGTCTACACACCTGGGAAGTCAAATAAAATGAATAATAAAACTAAGCATACACTGGCAGGGAGCTGCTCACGATGAGCTTTGTGGTACTGTAGCAGTCTTGCTATTACTTTTGAAGAGTCTGCATGAATGCTATTGTCGAGGGCCTGCCTGACCGCCCAGTGACTCAGGAAATCGCCTGCCCATGCTGGCAACCTGGACATGCCCCAGCAGGCTGGTGGGAGGTGGTGGTCACATCCCATGGGACTGTAACCATCCCTGAGGATGGACGGTTATGTCTCTCAGCCCAATAACCACCCTCCACGCCCCCCCCCCAATGATCCAGGACAGCAGGCACAGGCCTGTGCAGACACCCCTGGTTATGGAGGGGAAGGAGTCAGGGGGCCTTCTCATATCCTGCAGGGTGGCCTAGGCCCTTCCCCAATGCCTCAGAGGAAGGACAGAAAATGCATGAAAAAAAAAAAAAAAGTAGGCCTGGCTTTTACACATAATCCCTGGTATCCCAACACAGGAGCTGGCACATGTGGTAACCCAGGTCGCAGTCCCAGGGGGAGACAGTAGCCTTCCATCCCTCCACAGAGCGGAGCATCCCTGCATGCCTTCAGACGTCCTGTGCTCAGGGCATTAAACTGGTTCATCGACGCCACCAGTGGCACTGCACCAACGGGCTGGCCCAGGGTCATCTGCGAAGACAGTCCCTCACCCCCTGCTCTCCCAGCTAGAGTAAGGGTGTACTCATGGTGTCCCCAACATTAAAAAAATGCACCTTCTGGTTGGGCAGAGGAAGAGGCCCCCCCACAATCATCCCAGTTTGGCTGTGAAGGGTAGGCACTGGCAGGCTCCCACGGCTTGGGGCAAGCTGCAAGAGTATTTGAGGAGTGGCAGGAAGGTTGCACCAGGAGAGATTCCTTGAACAGACAGAGGGATTGGTCGACAGAAGGAAGTCTGACCGAGATACTCCATCCTTACGAAAAAAAGGTAAGAGAATGCCCTGCTGGCCCCGTGGTGTGGAGGCAGCCTGTTGCATAGAAACCTGGGAGAACGGGGTTCACATAAATGCCCTCAGAATACCAAACTAATGTCTGCTGAGGGCAGGGTGCATTGCAGAGGTGAGAATGTGGGCTGCCCAGCAATTCACGCACCCCATAACCGACCAAACGTTAGGTGTGAAGACAGCTGCTCGTCTGCCCTCGGAGCTGGAGAAAATGTGTTGCCTTGGCAAGTGGCAACACCATCATTTTTTTGGGGGGGAGGGGGGATTTAGGGAATAAAAAAAACAACAATTAGAGAACTGCATTTAACCTCCAAGGTATTATTTTTTTTAAGCTGTTCTTCAAATACTGAGTCGCACTCTGGTATCATTTCATCTTTACTGGCCTTTTACTTGTCAGCTGTGAGCAGACGCTGGCTTTTATTGTTCCTGACTGTAACCTTTTTTTTTTTTTTTATTATATTTATTATTGTATTTCATGCATAGTACCTGCTTTTCTGGTGTTCTTGGATTCTTATGTGTTACTCTGAGAGGTGTCTGCCTCACAGCTTTACTCTGTGATCTCCTAGGTCGTACCTGAAAACAGGCATTGTGATTGCCTAGTGTACTTACGTGGTCAATAAAAACCTAAATAAATAAATATTCCTGACTCATATTACTGGTAAATATCACACAGACGTGTATGTATGTATATATGTAGTTTATGTCCTTATTAATCAATCAATCAATCACTTTATTTAACCAGGCATAATTAAGCTCCTTCCTTGCTGTCAAAGTGCATCTATGTTCTACTACAGAACTCCATGGTTGGTAGGGACTTAAACTACATTATTAAATTTCAAAATGCTACTCACCACCAATGTATGCATTAGAAATACCCACTAAGTTTACTAAAAAAGCCCTAAAGCTGGAACAAAAACAGAACAAGAACCAGCACTTAAAAAGCAGTTTCAACAGGATACAATGACTTTGTTTCAGTAAGAAATGTCCCACTTTGGGCTTCTTAAAAGGTGGTAACCCTACTTAAATTCAGTGCAGTTCTCCTTTAAAAAGGAAAAAAGGAACACCATCATCAGTGGATGTAATTCTGAAAACTAGATCAAGAACCCCTGCTACAGGGCCCACAGTTTAAGCCTTACCAGTGTTATCTTTCCTGACAAACACAGAGGGCCTGTCCTGTGTACTCTAGCCTGCTGGAGACAGCCTCCCATCTGCGTTAGCTTTGCCACCTCATAACCAGGAACTAGCCTGAACATTTCTGCTGGCTGAAGATACCCAGAGCCCCATCTCTGTCAGCCTTTCTGATTCACCAAATGGGGCTGTTGTAGGCTCTGCCGAGTACTGAAGCTCAAGCACTGTCAATACCAGTTCACCACCTAAACCCCAATCCCCATCTGCAACATATTGCTGACACCCTGGGCAGTGGTGTATCTGACAGGCAGTGACACAACATTGTGCAGCACATGCAGAAAAGGGACCAACCGGTCAGTACGCGTGTACAGTACAACCCCCGCAGAGTATGTTTTCATGGTCTGCGACTCAGCATGTCTGAAAATAGAATCAATCATAGAAAGGTAGTGACTTCAGAACACTAGAAATTCTGCTGCTGGCGCATACTTGTATATAAACTGTAGTGTGCTAGTTAATATCATCCTCCTTACTTCCCGTCTGTCTTGGAGGCACAGATACAGTCGGTAGTATGTTACCTTTTTTTGCTCCCTCACTATACCAAACCTCATTATACCGAACCCCAAGTTATAACAAATGTTTCCTATGGCTCCTGACTGTAGTCTGGTATTTTCAGTTTGCAGTAACAGCTGCACAAGTCTCCCCTTCTCCCAGCTACATAATCTCCCCATCTCCCCACGCACACGATATAGTACCACTTGCTGACTGCTGCTGCTAATGCCTACCTACTCTAAGCCTCGGTTCACCTGACCAAAAATTGCTCTCTCTCTAGCAAGCAATGTGTCAGTTCTGTTCATCCTCTGCCCCTTTCCTCACTCAGTCTGTGTCACTTTCCTTCACTCACCCTCAAAGGTAAAACTATACAACTCAAAGCTAATAAATAATTGAAATTAAATAAAAACTGCTGAGTGGTAATACTGCAGGCTGAGTGGGAGACAGCTGGGGGAGCAGGAGTGCGAGCAGGCCGGCCGTCAGTGCGAGAGGCTGAGGCACAAACAGACAGGACTTGCTCCAGGCCGGTGTTTAAAATTAAAACTAAGATTAAAGTCTATGTTTTACCAAAAAAAAAAAAAAAAACTGCAGCAATAACTCATGCTGTGATGTTGTACGATGTGTGGGACACAGTGGGGGGAGTCGGGGGAGTGTACCAGAATCGCAGCTGTAACAGGGAGGGACTCGAAACTTACAGATCAGCTATGTTGTTTCAGCAACCCTCACTGTAATGAACAGGGAGCTATAAAGAATTCACGTTACGGCTCCCACTGTATTCGTTATAGTGAAGCAGCACTATCTAGTTTGTTATCTAGATTACTGCCCTCCTTCACTGCCGACCACGCCTTCCTTGCAGGCAGTTTCTAGTGAGCTCCCTTCCCCCACCTCCCACTCCCCCCACCAACGAAGCAAGTTGGGATCCACATGGGGTAGCTCGAGAGTACCAGCGGCTGTCTTTCTGGCAGTGGGCAGACGTACGGTTTTCTTGGTCTCATCCCTTGTCCTTGAAGCCCCTCCTACCTCCCCCCGATGCTGGGCAGAAACCCTTATGAGCTATGCACACGTGCAGTGACATCCCTACGGAGCAGGCAAGCTCACTGACCCACCTCAGGGGTCGCTGCAAAAGCGGAACCACAGTGCCAACCCTCTCCAGCTGGGAGCACTGCCACCCCAGACCCTAACCCCCCCCAAAGTTCAGTCTCAAACCCAAGTTGTTGGCGCAGGAGCACAATGGGTTAATTTGTGGCAACAGTATATTGCCCTTTATGTGGCCAACACAAATTCCATCCGCTGACCTCAACAGTGTCCAAGATTTAGGGTATGGGATTTCCAAAATAAAAAAAAATAAATAAAAAAAATTGGTGGGTGCTGGACCAAAATGACGACATCCCACAGCATTCTATACCACACTGGACCCTGTTAATCAAGGTGAAGGGGCAGCGGGACAAGCAAGGGCTCTGGCATCAGGAAGCCTTGGCAGTTTGTCTCAGAGATGCAACATCATGGAAACTGTGTGCCCACAGTTGCTGTATGAAAGAAAACAAGCACCCATGCCCTTGTGAGCCCCACTGGCATAGAAGGGGTCACATAAAGATGAAACACTGTCACCCTTCCGGCAATCCTGTGCCCCTACCCCAGCATAATCTTTTTTTTTGTTCCCATGTGTCGCCCAGTGCCTCTTTCCTTCAGGCTCACCTATGCCCCAATCACCGCCAGGACACTCCATAGCCCCCTGGGGATCCTCCTGTTGACAAACAGAGCCCAAAGGGTCATGTATGCGTCCTCCCTCTCAGACCCTGCACCTACACTTATGGGTGTTCCCCAAGGATCCATACTTGGCCTGCTGCTGTTTGCCTTGCACATCAACTCTATCACACATTAGTCCAACCTGCTCCTCAGCCATACACTATGCCGACGATCTGGTCCTCTATACCAGCTCAAAGGATATTGGTCAGCTCAGCCAGCACCTGGCAACGGACCTACAGGCTGCTCACACCTGGCTATCTTTACACAAGTTAATCCTCAATACTGCGGAAACTCAATCCATGGTCTTTGGCACATCCGCCAAACTCAGAGGTTGCCCATCCCCTTTATCCGTGGCATACCAAGATGGCACCCTGGTCCTAACCACTTCTTCCTTTACATGCCTCAGAAGCATCCTTGGCCCTACTCTTGATCGTATATCTCATGTTACGGGTATCTGCAAATCTGTGAGCTCCATGGCCCGAGACCTGACACTCAACAGGCACGCCTCGCCATTGCCATAGCAATGTTACTCCCCAAACTTCTCTACGGAGCCTCGGTGTACTCTTCAGCCTCCAAATCCACCCTACTCAAGTGGGATGTCATCTATACCAATATCTGCTGCTTTGCGTCTAAGTCACCTAGACACACTCACCACTGCTCCCTCTATGGTAAGCTGGGCTGGCACCCCCATCGCTCCCATGTGACCACAGTTACGGAGGTGTCATCTTTAACATCTTACTAAATGGGCAACCTTGATCCCTTGCCGCCTCTCTCTCCAGACTACTGAAATTGGCTACCCCTGAGATCTATTGAAAATGCGCTGCTTACACTCCCCAGAGTTAAAACTTGTGCTGGTGAAGCGTCCTTTGCCCACTCTGCCTCCAAACTCTGCAACTCCATTCCTCCCGATATCCGAAGATGCCCCTCAGTACATTCCTTCCGTCTCAAACATTGTGAACATCTCTTTAGCCGTGCACTCTGCTCCTGTCATTGCACCTGAGCATTTTCCCCCATGTGCACTTTTTCCATGTGGAAATTGCTCACTTGACCGCTTCTAATCAGCACCCCAATGAAGCCACTACACCTTACCTTATTCCTGTACTGTACTCAGTTGTACTCACTTATGTGTACGGTGTTTTATTGTTATACTGCATCCATTGCATTTTGTACGGTGTATTTCTCCAAGGTCGTGCCTGAAAATAGGCATTAAATTGTCTAGTGCACCTACCCAGTCAACAAAAAACTAAATAAATAAAATAAATAAATGAATATTACTTTTTTTTCTATATATAATTTTTTGTATTTCTGCCCCGTTTTCTCCCCATCCTGGGACCCTGGCAATCACAGCAGTGTGCATGCATGGAGGCGCATACGCACTCCGGGTGCCAGCCCAGCCCCTTCCGCCTCCACCCCCAGCAATCACCTGCCACCCCCTCCCACCTACGCTACCCATCGGACCTCCACCCAATGGGAGCGGAACAAGGGGGGGGGCAACCTCCCCGGGAGAGGAGATCTGCTCAATCCTACTCCTCCCTCCCTCCCCATGCCGGCTCCCAATGACCCAAGGTCGCTCCTAACCCGGGTCACCGCACACACTAGTAAGGCATCCAGCACCTCAGCCCTCAAGCCACTAATAGCCAATGAATATTACTTTTAACTCTCTCTCTCTCTCTCTCTCTCTCTCTCTCTCTCTCTCTCTATCTCTCCTTGTTGTCTTTGTGTCTCTCTACACTAAATGGGCCGCTTTTATGGGTTTCCTTACAGGAACATGGACATGTAACTACTTTTGTTTTTTCTCTCCATATTACACAGACGGTACTGCAACTGACGCATGTCCCTCTTGTTACAGCTGCATCTTTTCAAAGCCTGTCTCTGTAATTGATGGCACTGCAAACTGTGTACATTCCTATCAAATTTACCCTGTTCTATTAGATTAGGACCCGAACAACTGTGCCAACTACAAACCTATCTCTAACCTTCCCTTCGTTGGGAAGGTGATTGAGAAAGTGGTGGCGCTACAACTGGAGAACCATCTTACCATCCATGATATCTTCGACCCTCTCCAGTCAGGCTTCCGGAAGAGACATAGCACTGAGACACCTCTGGTTCGGGTGCTCAATGATCTCCTGATGGCGAGGGACCAGAAATGTCGTACCATCTTAGTACTTCTGGATCTCTCTTCAGCGTTTGTTACCGTGGACCATGGGGTGCTGCTTGAGTGCCTGAGGGTTATCTGTGGCCTGGCTGGTCCAGTCCTCAGATGGTTTCGTTCCTTCCTCGCCGGCAGATCTCAGAGGGTGATGTCTGGGATTTTTTCCTCAGAACCATTCTCTCTGCCATGCGGGGTCCCTCAGGGCTCGGTATTGTTCCCCATGTTGTTCACGGTGTATCTGTTGCCCCTCGGAGACATTGTAAGACGATATGGGCTGAGGTTTCATTGTTATGCCGATGATACCCAGCTCTATCTATCTTTCACCCCCCACCAGGATAATGCGGTCTCTTTGTTTAATAGCTGCTTGACGGAGATCCATGACTGGATGAGGACTAGCTAGTTGAAATTGAACTCCGGGAAGACTGAGGTGTTGGTAGTTGATCCGGGGTGCCAGATAGAGAGGCCGGTGGCAGGTTTACCATCTGGGCTTTGGCTGGATGGTGTACAGCTACCTGCCTCTGAACGGGTGCGTCATCTGGGGGTGGTTCTTGATGACGGGCTTACACTACGGGCACAGGTGTCGGCAGTCGTTAAGTCTGCTTTTTACCATCTCAGGAACATCTCCAGAATCATTTCCAGAATCAAACACCTTGTTCCGTCCAATGATTTGCCCATGTTGATCCATGCCTTAATGACCTCACGCCTTGATTACTGCAACTCCCTTTACCTGGGGCTTCCTGGAGTTGATATCCGCCACTTGCAGCTGGTGCAGAACGCTGCAGCGCGGTTGTTGACTGGGACATCACGCTTTAGTCATATTACTCCTGTGCTGCGCATTCTGCACTGGCTGTCTATACAGTGGTGGATCACTTTCAAGATTGGTCTGTTGACCTATAAAGCCCTGCATGGACTGGGACCGAGTTACCTGCAAGAGCTCCTGACTCCCTACAGCCCCGGCCGGCCTCTCCGCTCATCTGACGAGGGGTTGTTAGAGGTTCCCAGGGTTCGTTTAAAAACAACTGGGGCCCGAGCATTTATGTTCGCGGCATCATCCCTGTGGAACTCTCTACCTCGACAGATTAGGGAGTGCAGGACCGTGGAGAGCTTCAAAATTAGCCTACAAACGCACCTTTTCCAGCAAGCTTTTAATAATTGATATTTAAAGCTGTGGATGTTTTTAAACCAATGCTGAATTTGTGTTTAATTTTAAATTGTTATGATATTTTACGTATGTACAGCGCTTTTAAATACAAATTGCGCTTTATAAATAAAAATATTATTATTTTCATTTCATGCCAATGTATGTTTTTCAATATACCATATTTCCACTGTCTGTATTCTTGATTGCAATCTCCTGGGTCGCACCTGAAAAGAGGCATTTTGTTGGCAAGTGTGCCTACCTGGGAAACCAAAGCTAAATAAATAAATCCTGTTTATCTACAGCCAGAGGGCTCAGATTTATCCTGGAAGGGGCAGTCCCTGTTGCCATTATGGGAAATCAGACGTTTTGGCATAGCCATGGCTGCAGGGAGTCGGTTCCATGGCTTCAGAGGCAGTCACTGGACAGGGAAAAAACAAACAAAAAAAAACACCACCCACTAGGTATAGCCCAATCCCCCGCAGGCCTCGCTCCTGCAACCAGGTGCCTCCAAGGCCCTCTAGCAGAGGACAACGGAGAGAAGGTAAGCTGTACAAAAGCCTGGCAACAGGGCCAGGGGGGCCGGTCAGACCGGGGCAGACCAGGCCCAGGCAGCCAAAATTACTATTAAAAAAAGAAAACTGGATGGAAGAAGCAGTCCAAGAAGTGACTAAACAGACTGCACATATTTCAAATTAAATAAAAAAAGAAAAATAGTAGCTTCGAGCCAGGTTAATGTTTCCTTTAAAAAGTACTGTTGACTAGAAGCTTGTTGTCTTTTGACCGGTTCAGCCAGTTCAGAGGGAATGTGGCAATGTGAGATCCACCCACCCCCACCGCCCCACTCCCGAAAATACTGCAATTGTATGACTCAGCACAACAAGAAGGAAAGAAAGTATCTCATTTGTTGTCTGAAACATGAAAGACACCACCCCAGCTCCTTTAATCACACATCATAAGAGCGACTGTCACATTTCCCAAGTGCGCACTGTAAGCAGTAGGGAGATCACACGTTCACAGATTGTGGGCAGACTCCACGAAACAAGGAAAAACAGCAGCTTACTGCAGCAAACAAACTCGCTGGCATGCAGAATTATGCAATGCCAGCTATTCTGGATTCTTTTTGGATTTTTTTTTTTGTACTATTTACTCCCCCCACACTGACAGGGCACACCCTCCGATCCAACCTTTACCCCCTTAGTAAGAACTGCAGGTCCCTCATCTGCCAGAAGCAGGATCCAGTTCCTCCAGGACGAGCCATGAGGCTGGTTTGGACAGACTGTTTAATCGTCAGCTATTTTGCAGTTAGTCCTGTTTCTCGCCCTGGTGCACTAGCAGCTACCCTCGTGCCAATCATCCCTGCCCTGTCACCCTGAACTCTCCCAGGACTCACCATCATGCAGAGGCAGCGTGGCCTGGGTTGTTAGGTGCAGGGCCTGTAGGCAGCTGAAGTCATCCAGCTGTCGGTGCACCTGTTTTCTCTCCCTTTCCTGAGGAGTGGCATGAAAAGAAGCCAACGGCTGCACAATCCATGCTCCTGAGTGCCATGCGCCTAGTGTCTGCCCCTCCTGCTCCCTACAAACATACGGTCTCGGCATGCTGCCCCCCAGCCACCACTAGGGGTCAGGCTAGTGCTGAGCTCCACACCACTCCCCAGCCCGGGTAGCAGTTCAGTGGATGCTCAATCCTCCTCCCCTTCCCCGGCCAGCCCACCAACCCCAAAGCTCGTTCCCAAAGTGCGATCCTCCACGGAGCAAGCAGTAGCACTACTCCTGTGTCGGCGGGCTGGCCCCGGTAGTCAGCTATTCTAGATACCCACATCTGGTGTGGGCCCCTAGTGTGAATACTTTTCCAAGGGATGGGGAGACTGTCCCCAGCCCAGATACCCTCACCTGTCCAGCTGCACCTCCATTCCCACCCCAAATACATCTACCTTTTCAAACTCCAAGAATGAACGAGATTCTCAGTGGAGCTTATAGTGTGGATCTGAGAGTCAGCAGCACGGGGATAGCTGTTCCACACAGCCGATGTTTCATGCCACTCGCCCCTCCCACAGATCTCATGTGACTCACTCAGTCAGCATCATGAAAAAACAGACACCTAGTTCAGGTTAAGTTTGGGCTGCTGACAGAATCAGAATGGACTGGAATTCTGGAGAGATAGATCAGTACACAGTACAGCACTTTAGTGTGCCGTGAGACTGCACACACATTCTGGTTTCACAAACCCCACTGGACTCTCTTTCCATTCTAGAAATGGAGGGGTTAAAACAGAGACCAGTTTGATGCAGAAGTAAGAAAAGGACAATTCCTGGAATCACACCAGGCCGTGCCCAAACACAACAGTACCACATTGGCACTCACTTGCCTGAACACATCCATTCTCGATCTCTGGTCCCATTCATGGTCTCCAGCAGGTTGTTGGGGTTGTTTTTGTTTTGTTTTTTTGAGGAGAGGTGTTTTTTTTTTTTTTAAATTCTTTGTTAACCGGGTAAGGCCCACTAGGCACAGGTGCCTGTTTTCATGGGCGACCTGGGAGCACTGGGGAGGTTAAATGACTTGCTCAGAGCCACACAGTATGCAAGTGGAGGTTGTGAGGAATCAAACCCAGGTCTGCCTGCTGGATGTACCAAGCTCATTCACAGCTCATTACTCTAACCTCAGTAATATACTGCCAGGTTTTGCAGGTACAACTTTTAGCAGTGGAAGCCAGATCTTCTGCAGGACATCAAACAGTTTCTTCTTTCTCTCCTTCCCAACAGGCTCTAAGAGTTTGTTTGACCCCTTCCCCGATGACTGAGGTTGCCACGGCTGACCCCTCCGCCATGGAAATCTGGGTAGCAGCTGCCATCACAGGCAATGCCGCCCCTTACTTTGTCAGCTGGGGGCACGTGAACACTGTTTTTTTCTTACATTAACTGGATATGCTCCCTTTCAGCCACACTCCCCCGACCTCGCCGACCGCCTTCTCCAGAATTACCAGACCCCCATCAGCCCCCTTTGTTTTACCCCCAGAAGTAGGGCCACTGGGAGTGGACCTAACTCCCAGCAGAGACTGAATCCAGCACGGAGCTCGGCACCTGCTCAGCAGTACAGGGCCTGCAAGGAGTGGGACTTCATCCTGCTGCAACTGCGCTTTCTGCTTTTTATCCCTCCCAGAGATGCCAGCATTACCTTGTGACGTATGCACGCAATGGGCACGTGTGTCATGGAGAATACATGTCTCCTCTCTCACTACCACCCCAGATGCTACCTGTAGACCCCAAGTTAACTGTAGCACAGAAGGCAGCAGGTGACCAGCCTTCTTTTTTTTTTGTTTTAAATAATCCATAAATTTATTAAAGATTTTTTTTTTTAACCCTTACAGGGCCACGGACTGATATATCCATTCAGAACTCCAATATTTTTAAATTACAACCAGCCTGCCTGAGAAGCTAAGCGTCCTATGCGACACTCGAATATCTCTGTCTCTCGCCCAGGACTCATTCCCAGATCCCGGTCACCAGTGGCAACGCTGCAGCAAATACTGATATTTCCCTTCTTATGGACCCCGTAAAATATTCCCCACCGAGTCACTTCAAACCATCACAATGAAATTATCTCATCCTGGTACCCCAAACTCAGCTCAGTTGGTATGGATGGACCACACAGCTATTTCCATTTTCTTCTTCTTTTTTTAACCCTTGATATACTGGTCACAAGGTAGTTTTATTTTAACTGGCCTAGCATAGCGCATGACGTTGCCTCATACAGTGCTCTAGCTACATTGTCCTCTGTTTATGAGAGCGAGAGAGAGCGTGTGCTCACATCCCCTCCTCAACCACAAAGAGGCCGTTCTTCCTTTGGAGACCCTCCTTCCATGACTCAGCAATATCATTCAGGCTATTTTTAACTCCCCCGGCATATTCTGCTAATGACTCCATTACAAAGACAAGTTGTTTGCTGTACATCTGAGCATCAGCTGCAGGATCAGACGTGTGTGTGTGTGTGTGTGTGTGTGTGGCGGCAGTTCTGGATCGTAACACAGTGGCGTCTGTGCCTAGTAAAAATATGCTGCAAGCCCGTGACTACACTGTGGCCCAGGACACTTATTACTGGATATTTTAATTACAATAGGTGGTCTCATTTTATCAAAAGGTGCATGGTATTTTAACGGAAAAAAAAAAATTACCTACTCGCCATAATTGTTGATCTTCCATAATATGTTCACCATTCACTCATTCATTCATTCATTCATTCACACTGAAGGGTCTTAGCCAGAGGCACTAGGACACCGCAAGAGCAAAGTCTTCTGCAGCTTGGAGGGGACTGACACCAGGCCAATGTATTGATGCAGTGCATGTCAGCCAGCCAGCCAGTAACCGATGCCAGACCCCTTCCTTCCTTAGTTCTGCTTGCCAGCAGAAGAAAAGGGGGAAGAGGGGAAAAAAAAACAGAGGGGGCTATAGACCCCTAGCCCAAAAGGATCTATGATATCAAAACAACAACAAAATAAAACCCGACTACCAAATTAGCAGAACTAAGGGTTGGGCCTACAGAGTGGCACAAGGGTAGTGGATATAAGAGCCAGAGCCTATTATCAGTTACCTGGACAGGAGGGTAGAGATGAGAGAGAGAGAGGGGGCAGCAGCCCTGGCATATAGCTCTAGCTCGTACACAGGAGTCCAGAAAAATACCCCTATGTAATTCAGATGGCAGAATGCCAACTTAACTAAAATAGCCTTCGTATTCCCAAGAGGACAACAACATTTAGTAGGTTAAGAACCCCACAGCTCCTCAAGTGGAACACAACAAAAAGTGCGATCGAACAGAGTCCAGGACAAATACCAGGAGCACAAATACTATCTTCTTGCCAGTCCAAAAAGAGCAAAGAAAGAAGATGATAACGTGAAACGTGACTCGTGAAAAGGATGAACTCCTACAAGCTGGGAGTGCAGTACGTCAAAAACATACCCCAACAATGAAGAGTATAGCGTAAAAAATCCTATCACACCTGCCTCTCCCTACGAGCAGGAAACCAGCAAACAGCTGCACCTTGTCCCAAGACCAAGCACCTTTTACAGTGAGGGCAAGGTGGAGCCAAGTGGCAGGTAATGCCAACAGGGAGACACCTAGAGATATCCCTAGAAGGGAGTGGGAGGAACTATTGGGCATAGGGGACAGCAAAGAAACTCCTGCAGGATTTTATTTTGGTTAGAAAGAGGGTATGGAGACCCATGTCCCATTTTGTTTTTATGGCTGTGGATGGAGCCTACAGCAGTTTTCGGAACGATCTGTTGCTCCTAAAATGCCCGATCGTGGCACGTTCTGTTGGACTTTTGGAAGAATCCTTCCAAAGTCCAACGGAACTTGTAACACTCCACCATGATCAGCTGCTATGGAATAACAGCCACACTATTTTGCCTGTTACTTCATTCGAACAAGAACTGCACTTGCGCGCTTTATGGCAGTGTGTAGCGCCCACGCCATCTTGTGAATGGCAGAATGTCATTCACCGCAATTACACATGCGCAAATGCCACGCATGTGCAGTTGCGGCACCTCCGCCATCTTGAAGATGGCACTCCTCCCACACCCTCCCACTGCTCCTGTCCTCCCCACTCCCTCCGTTGTCTCCCAGCACCAGCGGGTAATAAAACCTTCCCGCTCCCTCCCACTGCTTCTGTTCTCCATGCTCCCTCCGTTTACTGTCCCCGCGCCGACATCAGGTGCCCAATCCCGTGTAGGCATCATGTAACCCCCCAACTCATGTGGCACACTGAGGCCCACCCAGTGTGCCCAAGTATGAGATCCATCCCCGGTGAAATAAGAAAACCGTCCGAGTTTTTTTTTACCTGTAAAAAACGGTCCCTCATCGCCGTCCGAGTCCCCCATCCTCCCACTGAGCACCCACCTCCCTGCACAGTCCCCCTTACCCCGTACTTACCTCTGGAGGTCGGCGCTGTCATCTTCTCTGGACCAGGACACATCTGCAGTCTTCAAAGCCAAACCACAAACTGAACAATCAAGGTAAGCGCCATATAATGGTAGTCAATGGGGTTTTCAACTTATCGATATAGCAGCCATTTTTAGGAATTTTGGCCCCACATTTTCAACATGGGTTCTTGGGACCCCACTTCGTAAACACAGTCACTGTTATTTCGTTACTCGGTCCCAAAAGGTGATTTTGCAGTCACTACATGGGATCACCTTTCGGGACCGGAGTCCCAAAAGCCCATGTTGCAAAGTTGGTGAAAAAAATCAAAAAATTAACTGTGTTACGAGCATGTATTGCGCAGTTTCTACACACATTCCCAAATTCGCCAATTTTTAATATTTTCACTGCAGATTTTCACCACTGCCATTTTTGCACACCTCCTTATTAACAGTTCACCTGTCATTTTTCACATCCTGCCCAAAACATGTTTTCGCACCTGTAGCAAAGAATGGCATGGTCGGGCTGTGAAATCACCTTTCAGGACAAGTGAACAAAATGACAGTGGCACTTTTCATGAGGTGGGGTCCCAAAAAAGCCATGTTGAAAATTTGGTGAAACAGCTCCAAACAAATTGGCGAGTTACACCCAGTTCAAAATTTTCTACGCACTCATGCAAAAAAATGTTGTAGGTGCCGTATTGGTCCTTTTAAAAAACAGATCCAGAAACAAATGATTTGATACCTTTTATTGGACCAACATGGATGTTACAGAAAAGAACAAAGTGCTTTAGCTTTCGAACCAACCAGGTCCTTCTTCAGAAGCTTCTGAAGAAGGACCTGGTTGGTCTGAAGCTAAAGCACTTTGTTCTTTTCTGTAACATCCATGTTGGTCCAATAAAAGGTATCAAATCATTTGTTTCTACGCACTCATGTAACTTTGGTCATTTGACAGCTCACCACAGCCATATCGGCTCTGGCTACAGCTCGTTTATGTTAGAAACAGAATGTTCCAGTTCAGTTCATTTAAAGGGATAACAACCATTGAGCAGGCTCATTCACAAGGCGGTCCCTTATACATAAACAACAGTAACAATACAATACAGTGGCCCAAGGGCCCTTAGGCTTTTAACATGTAGGCTCAGGCAACCTAAAGCTAAGGCCAGCATCCCAAAAATATTTGACACCAAAACAAAAACGTGGAAAAATGAAGTAGAGGAGATTGCTGAAACATTTAAAAATTATTAAACCCTATATAGTAAGGGGGACAGCCCTACGCAGGAGGAAATAGGGTATTTCACACCTCTGGGCCTTCCAAAAATTCAAGCACAACATATAGAGAATCTACTTTCCCCATTTACACAGGGAGAGATACAGTTGGAAATCTCTCATTTAAAGACAGGTAAATGCCCAGGAACCGAAAGGCTCCCAAACGAGTTCTATAAAAGTTTTAAGACAGAAATAGTGCCACTTCTTAGGGATGCTTTTAATGCTCTATGGAAGGAGGGAGGTAGAGGGGCCCCATCCTGGAGTCAGGCAGTCATTTCAGTATTGCCAAAGCCAGCTAGGGACCCAACCAGATGCTCCTCATATAGGCCGATTTCATTAATAAATACCGATTATAAAATAATGATGGGGGCCCTTGCCCATAGGCTGGAAAAATTCCTTCTGGACATTATACATCTAAACCAGACCGGTTTTGTCCCAGGGAGGCAGACCTCAGACAATGTAAGAAGGTCAGTGGACATTATCGAACATCTTCAATTAACAGGGACCCCAGCATATGTGACGAGTGTAGATGCAGAAAGGCCTTTGATCAGGTTTCGTGGGACTTCCTTAGGGGTACCCTAGCTGGCTTTGGTTTCCCGGCCCCTTTTGTGGACCTGATATTTAAGCTATATGAAAGCCCAACAGCCTATGTAAGAGCCAGTGGTTACGTATCTGGCTCTTTCCGTTTGGAGAGGGGTACGAGGCAGGGCTGCCCACTATCTCCCCTATTATTTGCTATGTATATTGAGCCTTTGGCTCAAAGTATAAGGGGGAATGCCCAGATTACTGGAGTGGAATTAGGAAACACAACACATAAGCTGGCACTATACGCAGACGATGTGTTACTATATCTGACGAATCCGGCGACATCACTGCCGAAGGTTTTTGAGCAGATCAGGATTTTCTCAGCCCTATCGGGATATGCTCTGAAATGGTCAAAAACAGAGGTCTTGGTTATGTTGGACACAGTCGAGGAACAGATTAGGGCAGCATATCCAATGAGGTGGGACTGTGAGTTTATCAAGTATTTGGGAGTCAGGCTGGGTAAATCACCAGATACGCTCTTTGCGGACAATTATCCATCCTTAATAAAACAGATAAGGGCGGATCTGCAAAGATGGGACAGTATTCCCTACCTTTTTCAGGCGGTCCCATGTAAGGTACCTCAGAGGGAGTTCGAGGTATGGCAAAGCTGGATAATGAACTTCATCTGGGGGAATAAACGTCCCAGAGTAACTAAAAAAGTGTTGTTCCTACCAAAGCAGGAGGGGGGTAGAGCATGTCCGTAAGTAAGTAGTTACTGGGCTGCTGCTCAAATGAAGCAAGCTCTACTATGGGTCCACAGGAGTTACAAAGCACATTGGCAACAAACTGAGCTGTACTTGGCGGGGAGGGCGCAGCTGTGCTCAAAGATTTTTGACCCTCAGGGTCGTACATCGGACTATGACACTCCCTGCCTCGGTGGAAGCAACCCTACATGTATGGTATCAAGGTATAAAGAAAGGGTCCACAAAAAGAAACGTGGAGATATAAGTGGTTTGTCTTGGATAAGGCCTACTCTCCAAATAATTTCTCCAACTGGTATCAGAGACAGGCAACTGCGGGTTTAGTTGCAAGTTGGCAATAATTGCAGGGAAGCACACTGTTATCATTTGAGAGGGCAAAGGGGTTGTTCAATTGGTCGGAACATGATCGGTTATATTACTACCAAATCAGAAATTATATAAACAGAAAGTTGCAAGAGGACCTTAAGCAGGAAGATCTCAGACCCTTCCCCTTGGCTTTTGAAAATATTTGGGATTCAACCCATGGTAAAGGGGCCATAACAATGCTTTATTGGAACCTGATAGCAGATCAGAAGTATAGTACGGTCTCATTACAAAATAAACGGGAACAGGAGCTAGGTATACAGCTAGATCAAAAAATGGGGTATTATTTGTAGAAGTGGCTGGAGCACAACCTCATCCCCCATGTGGCAGGAATTAGCCTGGAAGATTAAAATTAGATATTTCTATACGCCAGGTAGACAGATGAGGATGGGTTCCAGAACCAACGCAATGTGTTGGAGAGGATGTGGATGCCTCCAAGCAGAGATGTCACACATTTTCTGGTCTTGCTCGGGACTGGAAGTATACTGGGACAGTATTAAACAACATTTAAAGGAAGTATTTGGGCTGGTAACAGAGATAGGACCGGAGAATACTGTGTTGGGTTTATGTTCAGTAACAATTAAAGGAAAGGAAGGGCAGTATTTATGGATGGAGATGTGCATTGCGGCCCTGAAGGGCATAACAAAGAAATGGTTACAGCAGTCTCCTCCGGAGATAGGGGAGTGGGTGGGTATAATAAACTAAATACAAATTATGGAAAAAGTTACTTTCGCTGTAAATCGCAGTAATGAAGCATATATAAGCAGATGGACTCGCTGGGACTTATATAAAGAGAGACTACAGAATTGAATTATTGATTTAAAATATACATCCCCCGCCTCCCTTCCCTCCCCTTTCCCCCTTATTTTTCCCCTTTACCTCCTTCCCTCTGTTTTACCCTTCTAACCCCCCCTTCCCCCCTTCCTTTTTATTGTCTCCCCAATATAGGTCTAATTCTACTTTCCACAAAATGTACAGTCTTAAATCAAATCTAATGTAATGCAAAAGGGTAAAGACATCGTTTTTTCATTTTCTTTTTTATTACCTCCCCAAGGGTATAAATTTATCTGTTTTAAAACAATATGAACCCATTAGGATTAAAGAATTCTGAATGTTAATTTCTTGGTTTATGAATTGTAAAAAAGGATCAGGTTTAAGGTGTACATGAGACAATTCTGGTTGTGCTATACTGGTAATAACTGCTTAATGGATTTTTGAATATGACAATGTATGTATGATACAACCTGAATGTGATAATGTATGTAAGCTATAACCTGAAGTTTTCTACTGGAAAATACTTAATAAACTAAGTATATAAAAAAAAAAATACAATACAGTACATGGTAGGTTGACAAAACAAACAGAGAAAATTACAGCAAACAAGTATGAGACATTAAGTTAGTGGAATTGTCTGCTCGGGTAGAATAAACAGTGAGAACTTACAATTACAAAAGCGAAAAGTAAATACTGGTCACAGCCGGAAAAGCACTGTGAGCACAGGAGACAAAAATAACTGCATAATACAGCTTTTAATAGAGTTGTTTAGAAGGTTAAGACAAGAGCTAGGTAGGATAGTATTTAGTAATTAGTAGCACTGACAGGTTTCTGGGGTAGTTTTTCCCACAATGGAGGTGAATTGGTTTAGAGGTATCAGATTTTTTTAGTCTAAGTATACTTTGGAGTTTGTTCCAGGCTGAAGGAAGGGCATAACTCAAGGCTGACTTGCCAGCTTTGGTCCGGGTTTGGGGGAATTCCAGTGAAATATATGCACATTTCCTTAATGCACAGGGGCTTTGAGAGCGATGCAGGGTAGAAGAAATGTACAGAGGTAACTTGTTCAGGAGAGCTTTATAAACCCAGTTGTAAATATGTAAAAGTCCCCTGGTCGATAGCGAGGTCCAATCCATCTCCTTGTATAGCGCGCAGTGCTGTGTTCTAGCCGGGGCACTAGTAATAAAGCTTATAAAATGGGTAAAAAAAAAAAAAAAATGCCATAAACTGATTGGCTGAAAGGACCTTCGAGCCGTGTCCTTATCAGTCGATATCTATGCCAACCGGCACATTTCTTCCCTGGGTGACCTCACATCACGGAAATATCAATAACCTGCCACTGGTTTAAACAGCTTTCACAGACAAGCGCACACCAGTGCCCGTTCCTCCTGCTGTTCTGCAAAACAACGTCTGTTACTTGAACCACCATTTACATTGCACATCAGCACAATAAAACTATTTTTTTTTTTTTTTATTTGTTTGCTTTCCAGCCTTAAAAAAAAAAAAAAAAGGATCTGACCTCAACAGCAACACAATTTCATCTGACAAGGATTGCAGCTGGCGCATGGCGTGGATTTCAAATTAAACTCATACCAGCTCCTCCAGGACTCTCCACACCCGATCCTGCCCCGGTCCTCCACTACGTCCTACAAAAATGTTACTTATTTAAGAATTTATTTAAATTTCCCAGTTCAGAGAGAGCTCCCGAAACACAAAACGCAGAAGTGGTATAATGGTAGCCTAAATACAGCGAGCAGTGAGGGATACGCTCGCTGCCACTCATCGTAGAAAAGTCAGTCAGCATTGCCTCATTTATTGACAAACGCACACAAAAGAAAAAGCCCATTGTACAGCATTGTGTGTGTGTGCTGGGGCGAGAGGGACAGATTCTATCAGAGAATCTTTCAAACAGCGGCTGCCAAGAAACACCATAGCAGATATCGGGCACACACGATTCCTCTAATTTGAAACTGAGTGGGCAACTGGTCACTCCTTAAAAAACTAGAAAAAGAAAAAAAAAATGTGAATAAAAAAGTAAAGTAACCCTGCTATACAAGATCTTGAGTGTGTGTCTGTGGAGTACAGTAACAGAGAGACACAAAAGCCCTGAACTGACTTTTAATAAAATAGCTGTTTTCACACACAATAAGGACTACTTTTTCTCTTTCTACTGATTTGGTCACACTTTTTTCCACTTTATTTACGTACACTTTTCCTTTGCAGTTTTAATTGATTTCTTTACTAGGGGATCCATTTTATAAGCTCAATAACACATGACAAGGTGCGAGTTACTGCCTGATAAGAGCACGCCCTGGGGCATAAGGCACTTGGCGCAAACGCCCCATGCCTTAATACACCCCTGAGGGTGCTCGTATCAGGCGATAACCCACACCTCGTCGTGTGTTATTTTGCTTGCCTAAAGCATGGTGAGAAAGGGTGTCCAGGATATGAAGGCTGGAGACTGCACAATTATTATATATTATTTCTGCATAATCAAGAAAAGGCATGAAGGTGGCCTAGACCTGTCTGGTTCTTGTATCCCAAGAGAAGAGGGATTTGTTCCTATAAAAGAACCCCCCGTCTCTGCTTCAGTCTATTGGACAGTGATTCAATGTGGGGAACAAATGACAAGTGAGAGACCAATAAAAAACCAAAATATTTGAAGTTGTTCACAACCTCAAGCTTATCACCTAAGATGGTGGTGAAAGGGGTAGCATTACTGTCGTCTAAACTTGCTGCAGCTGACTTTGGCAGATGGAAAAACATTACTCTGTTGTTTTTTTTTTTTGCATTAATAGTAATTTTGCTGAAATTAGGTTTTGCTGAAGCGGATTAAAGTCGGATTGGGGTGATGAACTGGCTTGTGAGAGTGAGGGTTTAGAGGTATACAATACCCTATCATCAGTGAATAAATGAATCTTTGTGTCAGAGATGTTCTTGGTTAGGTTATTAACCAGCTCTTACCTGAGTGGGGGATCATGGGCAGGCTTGTGAATGAATGGTGAAGATAGTCTGAAAGATCAACAATTACGATCGGTATATAATTTTCATATTTTCCAGAAATCAATTGTCACCATTCATTCACACAGATGGGTCAGAGAATCAAGCTTTCCCAAAAAGGGAAGCAGCTCACCCTGAGGGAAGTTATTCCTCAGCCCTCTGTGTGGGGGGAGAACCAGCAGAGTGCAGGGACTCCCTACAGGTCCAGCGGGACCCAAGATTAGTCATAGACAGGCAGACACTCCTGTGGCCCGGGAGTAGGAGGGTGCCCTGACAGTTCATGCCTGACCCCGCGGAATGAGAAAGGAGTCCCCTGGAAATGTGACTTGAGCACTGACACTGGGCCAGAGGGGACAATCTGGTAAGGTGAAGCCATGCTGTCCGCCAAATGCAGCCTGCTGTTCTTACCAACCTGGAAGCTACCTCACTGGTGTCATACGATGTCACCGACTGGTGCCTCGCCAGCTCCAGGCCCTGGACAGAGAGACAAATGGCTTGCCATGTTGGTTTGCAATCAGGCATTGAAGCCAGAACCTGACTTAGCTGTGACCATATGGGCTTGTTATAAGTTGCCTAATGGGCCTGGTGTGCAGCAATGCATATGATGGTGCATTCCACAGTGAAAGCCCTCTTCCCCCAAGCAACTATCTCTGTAGAACCAGCCTCAGGAGGGCAGTCATGCATAGGGCATTTAGATCCAATGGGGGTCTGCAGTACCAAACTCCAACTAATAGGGTGAGGTATAGTGCCTGCAGACCCTGAAGGAGCACAATACCTGTGCTGGACGTCCTCTGGGTCTGGAGAGGGGGAAAAAGACAGTGCCAAACAGTCCTAGATGCCTCCTCAAAGGCCTGAGGCCAAGGAGGGATAATAAAAGAGTCATCAATGAAATTCCTAAGGGAATTTCAGCAACATGGATGCAGAATTGCAGCTTACAAAGGGCCACAGGTTTAGCTCCTTCAGCATCTCTGTGAGGAAATGTTGGTATGCAGAGTACTCAGCATCCACAGACATGTGGAGTGAGAAGTCCTCATACTCAGATGAGTAGCTGGACTCGGGGTGTGACGTTGCAAGGGCCATGTGGGCCTGAACTGGGCCCAGTCAGACTGTAAATGATACTGGTGAAGGACGCAAGCCATTCTCACAGCAGCATGCAAAGTGCAGGTCTCAATCCCTCACCAAGGCTGGAGAGGTCTCCCATGCAGAGCACTTCACCAGAACCACTGCCATCTCCGGAACTGCCTCTGCACCTGGCACCGTGAACAGCACTGGCAACCTACCGTACATCGCGAATGGCACCAGGACAGCATCCAGTGCCATGGGTGGCACCAGAACAGGTTCCAGCACCGTCTGCAGCATTAGACCCAGGGAAGACACCAGGAGCAATACCGTCACTGCGCTGCACTGCAAACTGGAAACTGGGTCCAGGATTGGTGCAATCATTGCTGCCCCGTCCCTGAACCCAAGGCCCATGTCCTCCTTCTCCCCCAAGCCACCAGGGCACTCAGCGAAGGAGAGGACTACCACCTCAGCCTCAGAATCAGGGTTAGCTCCAGAACCAACCCCTCTTCTGGCACAGCAATGGTGCCAGAATGGGACCTGGGCTAGTGACCAGCACCACCAAGCTCACCATTACCACAGACAGTACGAGAAGCAGGGACGGCACTAGGTCATGACATCAAGTTGCCCATCAGTGTAGACCAGGGGTGGGATATTCAGAATGCACCAGGCAGGGGCGCAAGCCTGGGCGCAGCCCAACTGGGATGCGCCAGGGCTTGGTCTGGGCGATATTCAAACGGTGCTGCGCCATGGCTCAGCACCACTGAATATGGCACTGTTGCCACCCGCATTACGCAGGGCGAGTGGCACCGCGCCAGCACAAGCAGCAAGTTTAGCAGGGGATGCGCCAGCGCATGCGCGCTTAGGGCGCATCAACCGCGATATTCCGCGCCAGTATGCAAATGGGGTCATTATGCATGCAAGGCACAAATGGGACCATTGCATGTCATCTCTTATCTGCATGCGGGTGTGCGATCCTGGCGACCCTCGCCCTGCCAGCACAGCCGTCGGGACCGATGCCCCTGCCCCTCGATGGCACGCACCCCAACACCCGATCACGGGCTTAGTAAAATAATATAATCCTGGTGGTCCAGTGACCTGCCCCAGCCCGATCGCGGGCATTGTAAATATAAAAATCGTTGGTGGTCCAGTGGACGAACCCCAACCGATCGCGGGCTTCAATATCTATAACCTCCTGGTGGTCCAGCGGTACCCCCTCCCCACCCGCCCACTGGACCCGCCACCCGCTCCCCGGGTCAGCAGCAGGTGGCAGCACCCCACCTACAAGCCGCCATCGACCGACAGCATACAGTACGACTGTATGCCCATTGGTCCACTGCATGGGCTATGGGAGTGCAGACCATACTAGACGACATAGTCCCGAAATGTGAATGAAACCATTCACATTTTGGGATCAGGTCATACAGTACAGCCAGCACGCCCATTGGCCCCACAGTGGACCAATGGGCATAGCCGCACTGTACGCCAAGGTCAGTCAGCAGGCCAGGGGGAGCGGGTGGCGGTCTGAGCGGGCGGGTGGGGAGGGGGGCACTGCTGACCACCAGGGAGGTTACGTTATCTGAAGCCCGTGATTGGGCTGGGGTTCAGTCCACCAGGGAATATATATATTTATTTAACCCGCCGATCGGCTGGGGGGCAGGTCCACTGGACCACCAGGGATTATGCAGCTAAATTTAAGCCTGCGATCGGGCGTGGGGGGGCACAGCGCCCGGCCTGTGAATCGGGAGATCAGGTGGCCTCCCACAGCTGGCGGCTGCTGTGTTGCGCCCAGCAATATGGCGGCCGGCCTATGGGTGTCCCCCAACTTGTTCCTTTTTTGGGGGGCAGATCTGTGCACCCCCCTGTGCGGTGCAAGGCGGGTTTGTGACTGCATATGCGCCACACATCCCAGGCTGAATAATCGGGATGCGCCGCATATGCATGGGCACTCCCCTCGCACTTGTGCTGCATACATTACTGGTGCACCCCAGAGCATCGGTATTTGTGCAGCGCAACATCCCCCTTTGAATATCGCGCCAGGGTGCATCAGTGGATGGCGCATGAATATCCCGCCCCAAGTGTACAGCTTCAGCCTCATCACTGAGGGCATCCTGTCCAGAAGGACAGACAAAAGGAGGGGGTGCTCAGCCGACCCCTCAAAAGGAGTCAACTGTCCACAAGACCCCCAGGACCTCCAACATCTTGGCAAAGAGAGCGTGGGGGGGTCCCATCTTCCTCAGTAGCAGAGGTACTGGGAAGAGGCCTAGAGGAAAGGCCCAGCGACCCAACCTTGGAATCCCAGGTGCAATGCCTGCCTCCAAAAGTGTGTGTTTGGGAGGTGGGGGGACAACCCCACTTCAATGCACTGAATTAGAGCACAAGCTTGTCCACGGAAAAACAAAAAAAACAGGCATCCCATTGATCCATGTCAGTCAGGACCAAGGCAGGTGTGGCATTTTGGATGCCAGTCAGATTCTGCGCGGGGAGGGGGGGGGGCTGCAGCCTTTTTTCTTCTTTTACCCCTTCAAACTCAGCATCTCATCAGCTGAAAATAAAAAATGAGAAAAGAACAGGAATCAGCACCAAACTCAAAAGAAAAAAAATGGAACCACATTGTAGATGGTATCGCGTACAGTACTGGCAAGGCATTTGGTGTCAAAAAAAATTTGAAAAGTGCCGACAAACTGAAGAGAAACTATTCCAGACCCAGTTGACTTTAGCTGCTCCCACGGCAGGAAAACTAAACTAAGGAAGGGAGGGAGGCCGGCATCAGTTACTGGCTAGCTCAGTTGCATGACGCTGGTACGTCAGACTTGTGGGCAGCGCCAGCAGCAACATCAGTCCCCTTCAAGCTGCAAAGGACGTTGCTCCCGCGGGTCCTAGCACCTCTGGCTAACACCCATCAGTGTGAATGAATGATGAAGATCGATTCCTGGAAGATCCTACACTGCAGTCATTGTATCGGTTTGGTTTCTGTGTATCTCTTTAAACCATACATATACTCTCATGCCTCATTTCAGGAGCAAGGCATGATGAGTATGCAAATCCTTGTGCAAGTCAGCCAGCCTGACAAAGCTTCACCAGAACAAACATCGCCTTTTAAACAGGCTTGTACATCTGATCTAGTACAGAATATAAAATTACACATATCCCATAATGCAAATCATCATGGGATGTATATTCAAAACACCATGGAAGTATAGGCTGCTTCAGCAGCATGCACGACTACACAGTGCCAATGGCCTCCCACAGACCCTACAGAGAGTGAGAAACACAAGACCCAGACATGTGTTTCATCTTACACAGTCCCTGTCAGTGTTCCTTATCTGTCTCTCACCCTAGTGGAAAACAAACCAAGTCTTATCTGATCTTTCAGGTTTGGGTCATGGTGGGCCCAAAAATAAAAAAAAGCACACTATAAAGGCAATTATACAATGGGGTCCAATAATCCAGGATTTTGATTGGCTGACTGGCATCTTTCAGCAGTGGTAAATCCTGGCATAACCCATGCAAAAGGTGCCAGTCAGCCACATCGGCAAGTCCAACTCAAAAATCAATGCATCCACCAAACGTCTGATGAAAATCTGCCATCTGTATTCCCCACTAAACCAAGCGGCTGGAGCGGAAGATTCAAACTGACAGACTGCTCGTATCAGCTCATGGACCAATATTCCCAAACCCATTATACATCCTCCTGAAACAAGTCCAAAAAAAGAGGGAAATCTGACAGTGACAAGCAACACCAAAAAAAAAAAAAACACTCACTGCCTCACCGACTCCGTCGCCATTTCACGTGGGATTGTTACCCGCTAGCATGTCAGACACTCGCTCCCTCCAGTTTACATTGCCTGCCGAGATGGCTGCTGTGACCATCATTTTCTTGCGCCTCCATTATGGTATGGCAAACTCCATTCAAAAGAAGAAAGTAAGAAAGTATTGTGTCAAAAGACCGCGGATCAGAAGTGATTATTCCGGCACGAAGACGCTCACTCCCACCAGTTTCCGTTGTCAGAGCAGGTTGTTCTGAACATTATTTACTCCCACCTACCTTGTGGTTCGGCTAGCTTCATTTAAAATAAAAATGCCAAAAGTAATTCTTTCCTCTGAAACCAATTGGACTTTATCAAGATTATACGGAATCAGTCGGGTTGTTAAGGTGAGGAGCTCACCGGAGTTATTAAAAAGATGTATTTCTAAGTGGGTCAAGCAGCACTTCACAGAGAGAATGTGTGTGTGCGCTCGCCGAGCTTGGCAGCAACTAACAACTCAGAACTATTTTATGTCGCAGAGCAATAAATGACTTAAAAACAATTTTAAAAAAAATTTAAAAATTTTCTTTACTTTTTTTTTTTCCCTCACTAAAAAATAGGTGAGCATTGTATAATCGCAATAAACCACTCCAGGGTGTGGGTTATGCTGGGATTTACCCACTTCTGGTGTGGATCTGGTCACTCGGCTACGCCTCCTGACCAAACCACACCAGGCGTGGGTAAATCACAGCATAACCCACACCCTGTCGAGGTTTACTGCTTAAACAACCACAGCACAAAAGCATGAGGAAAGGGTTACTCAAAAAGAGTACAGGCAACAAAGGCAGGTGGCAAATACAAAATCACACATACCCCCATAATGCAAAGCATCATGGGAAGTATATGCAAATCACCATGAAAGTATAAGCTGGTTCTGCTTTTAGCAGAAATAAGTGGTACAAAAGACAACAAGAAACTAGCCGGTTACAAACGCCAATAGTGGGGCCAAAACCAGAATAAGCAGTACTCACAAAATGTTTTTTAGGTCGGCACCTCGTCGCTGTCCACTTCAGATGAAAAATTCCACTGAGATGTAGAAGGATAAAAGCCTTTTATTACAAACATAGGCAAGCCAGCCAGCAGACCGGATACATAGTGCCCCTCCCCACAGAGCCGAACGTTTTCGTGTCACAATTACGCTTTTTCAAGGCGATGGTAGTAGGGGGTAATACACCTTAAATACACTACTTAAATGTAGTTGAAAAGTAGAACAAATTCATTAAGTCCTGGGGCAGCATATGATTTCATAATGTACTGCCAATATGTTTCTCTCCGACGCAATTTTAAATCTAAATCTCCTTTTCTAGGACCTATAAAAACCTTTTCAATGATCTGAAAAAGCAGAAATAATGTTCCTCCCCCTGAGATTGTACATGCTGTGAAAGGGCACTTCTACCATCAGCATGTGCAATACTATGTACATGTTGCCCTATTCTTTCTTTAAATTTCTGAGTAGTTTTCCCCACGTAAAAACTAGGGCATTTTTTACAGCAGGCCAAATATATAATATTGGAAGTGCTGCAATTTCCAAAAATTCTAATATCATCTCTCTTCCCTGTCACTGGTTGTTGAAACTCTTTGCCAATTTTTGCCCCAGGACTTAAAGAATTTTTTGAACTTTCTCTGTTTTTATAATATTCAATAATTAGCAATCTTAAGTATTCTTATGTATGTACATACATTTACATGAAGACTGGTATACATATACATATGTGCTATGTATATATTTTATGATAGGATTGTTTTGTATCGGATATAAATATTATAATACCTGCACTTTGGATGGTGGTTTAATTTGACATCTTTGTTTTGTTGAATTTTGTTGACCCGGTAAGCCCACTTGGCCTACAAGTCCCTTTTTCAGGGGGCGACCGGGGGGGGGTGGGATACAGATGGTAAGCAATTGAATTTGAACCAGATTAAGCTGTTTGTGGTATCTAACTTGTAGATTTCAGTTTTAGGGGGTATTTGGTATTGTATGTATTTGAAGGGTGGAGAGCACATTACCTTTAAACTTTACCTTTAAGTAGTGTATTTAAGGTGTATTACCCCCTACTACCATCGCCTTGAAAAAGCGTAATTGTGACGCGAAAACGTTCGGCTCTGTGGGGAGGGGCACTATCTATCCGGTCTGCTGGCTGGCTTGCCTATCTTTGTAATAAAAGGCTTTTATCCTTCTACATCTCAGTGGAATTTTTCATCTGAAGTGGACAGTGACGAGGTGCCGACCTTAAAAACATGAAGTGGTACAAAAGGGCCTCTCATAAAATCTGCAAAGGCTGAGAACAGAAGACACAGACACATGTTTTGTCCTACACAGGACTCATCAGTGTGCCTCATCTGTATCTCACTCCAGTGGAAAACAAACCCTTGCCTCAGTGCTTTTGTGTGGAGGTTCTTTGTCATTTTAGCTAGCTTTCCTATTTTGGGCCCACCATGAAGCAAACCCCTAAGGCCACATAAGGGCTGGCCTGTTTTTCCACTAGAGTGAGATACAGATGAGCCATACTGATGAGTCCTTAGTAGGATGAAACACGTCTGTCGCTCCTGTTCTCAGCCTTTGCAGATTGGGTGAGAAGCTCTTTGGCACCATGCTTTCTTGCTTAAAGCAGAACCAGCCTATACTTTCATGGTGATCTGCATATACATCCCATGATGCTTTGCATTATGGGGGTATGTGTGACTTTGCATTTCTTGGAAACCTGGCGTCGTTGCCAGTGCCCTTTTTGGGTAACCCTTGACTCAGTGCTTTTGTGCGGAAATTCATTGCCTTTTTAGCTTGATCCAGTATAGGCTGAGAATGACAGACTACAGATACATGTGTTGTCTCCTTTAGGACTCCTCACTGCAGTGCAGTCGTAACCTCAACCAGGCACCACATCAGAGCCCCAAGGTATATCTATTTAGAACACCTGAAGTGCGCATACTGGAGAGTCAGCTTGAAGGGAAAGCAGTACATGGGATCCGAAAAAGGATAGTAGGAGATAAGAAATGTCCAAATTGTTTGTTTTTTTATGCATCTCATTCAGTTTGTCATGTCAGTTCGGGTCATACAGGACTGAGGTGAGGCACATCTGGGGAAATAAGGGATGGTAGTAGGAAAACTACTGCATACGACGATACATAGTTGTTGCACTATGAGATATTCCATAAATTTTTCACACACACACACACACACACACACACACACACACACACACACTTTGCCACTAATTTTAGTTAAATGCAAAACACTGTTATTTGTGGTGGAGGAGGACATGATGTTACACCCATGAACAACATATCAAAGGTGAACGACAGTGCCTCGCATCCTCTTTTTAATCTGAAACCAAGTACTGTAACATAGACAATAAATCATGGGTGTTTGTGAAAAACTTGGTGGTAGTCTCATCTTGTGAAGCTGGGGGCATCAGTTCCTCGACCTATGGCCTCTGACTTATTCTGCCCCACTCCCTAACTTCACTTGATGAAATTATCACCATGTTTTCCACAGGCCCTCATGCATAATCCTCTATCAATATAATGCTGTTCTATACTGCAAAATAACACCACACGCAGTATTCACACATCCCTAATTTAATATTACCAGGGAGTTCTCAAGTGTTAACACATCTGTACCCAAATTGTAGCCCAACAGCAATCATTTCTGTAGCTGTTATTGTGGAGGGTGTCCAAAATCAAGTCAAGAATGGAAATCAAAAGTGTGCATGGCAGAGGGGGCATCTATTCCACCTCCCACAGCCCCAGTCCCATTCCGCCTCCCACAGCCTCAGTCCCATTCTACTTTCCCACAGCCTCACTGCCATTCTGCCTCCCACAGCCTCAGTCCCAACTGTGCCCTTCCACAGCCTCAGCCCAATTCTGCCTTCCCACAGCCTCAGCCCCATTCTCCCTTCCCACAGCCTCAACCCAATTCTGCCTTCCCACAGCCTCAGCCCCGTTTTGCCTTCCCTCAGCCTCAGTCCAGTTCTGCCTTCCCACAGCGTCAGTTCTAACTTAACCCTGTTTGGCAATAATCCTGAAGGAGGTTGTGGTAGGATCAGCCTCAGTCCCAACTGTGCCCTTCCACAGCCTCAGTCCCGTTCTGCCTTCCCACAGCCTCAGTCCCGTTCTCCCTTCCCACAGCCTCAGTCTTGTTCTGCCTTGCCCCAACCTCAGTCCCGTTCTGCCTTCCCGCAGCCTCAGCCCTATTCCACCTCCCCACAGCTTCAGTCCTGTTCTGCCTTCCCACAGTCTCAATCCCATTCACCCTTCCCACAGCCTCAGCCCCATTCTGCCTTTCCACAGTGTCAATTCTAACTGAACTCTGTTTGGCAATAACACTGAAGGAGGCTGTGGTCGGATCAGCATCAATACACAGGAAAATAGGGTGCTTTCTCACCAGAGTATTCTAAAGTAAGTTTTAGTATAATTTCTTTGGTCACAGAACAGGACTCAACATTTCATGACTGTGTGCAACTTTTTCAAGGAAGTCATCCTTAAAAGGGGAACAGTCAGCACCAAGAACCCCATACCCAAATGAGGGTCTGGTCCCAATATGCAGTTCTGTGTGCTAAAACATTTTTATTTTTGCTGACCGTTTACCGGCGTATAGGAGACTGTATTAGCCTGATTCTGTTGACTCCCAAGCTGACAACTGCTGTAAATACAAATCCCAGAATCCCCTGAGGCTGATGTCAGAGCTGGGCTGCAGCAGTGGGAGATTCAACATTCTGCAGTGCATGTTAAGAGTTTTTATAAGCTCTGATTTTTTGTTTGCTGTTCCCGCTGTCCTCCCTGGGCTAAATACAGCCACAGAGGACTGTACTTAGCATTGGAAGAACAGCGGGACCAGCAAACACCTGAGCCGAGTTTATAAAAGCTTTAACATGCACTGCAGGTTACTGAATCTCCCACTGCTGCAGCCCAGCTCTGACATCACAGATGTCAGGGGCCAGCTGGGGTGGGGGAGAAGGAGGAGAAGGATTGTGCATACTAGAGGACACTCTCCTCCTGCAGGGCGTGAGGGCAATAGGTTCTGTTGCAATACTGACACCTGTGCGACCACAGGTGGCACTGCAGTTGAATCAGCTTGGGTTGCAGGTTTCCAGCTGGTGCTGTGCTCAGTCTCGCAATTCTGTGCAGAAGCACGGAGCGCCCCCAACCGCTGACGTCCTGGGGGTGGGGAGGAACCGAAGGTAAAATCCATAAACAAAGCAGGATAACACCCGGTACTTTCGGCCCCCTGCCTTCCCGGATGGCCACTGTGCTTCCATCACCCAAGGACCGGTGGGGTTAGCAGTGCAAGCCCCCGAAGAAAATCAGCAATGCACAGGAGCTGTGCTATGGCACTAGAGGTCTGGAAGTGAGTGCCACAGAAGGGTTGGGATGGAGCTGAGGGCTGCCAGGGCTAAAGCGGGCATCCTCGGAGATAAAAGGTAATAAAAGGCATAATACAAAAATGCCTCCTGAGTGCAAATGTCCATTTATGCAAAGGCATTCTACATCCTGCTGTTTCTTTTAGCCATAAACTCGGGGAGAGGAGGAGGTGCTACTTCACTGAGAGGGTGGTGGAACCATAGAATGCACTGCCCAGGGCACTAGTGGAGGCAGAGACTGTGGAGGGGTTCATGGGGGTTGGGACTGCACAGGGAAGAGTTGTGCTGGCAAAGTCCAATACAAGGGGAATATCTTGGACAAGGAATGGAGAATCCAGAGGGGGTGAGGGGGACAGCAAGGTCAGCTCCCAGGCTGGGGGCTGACCAAACGAGCAGACAGGAAAGACCATTAGGCCTACTCTGCTGGCAATTTAGTAAGTTAGTAGAATGGCCGGCCCAGTGGTGATGAGGGTTGAGGCACTGGATGCCACACCTCACTCCACACCGGCGACCCGGGTTCGGGAACAAGCATGGGCTGTCGTGGGAGAGAGAGATGATCGAGCGTCTGGAGGACAACTCTCTTCTCTCGGGGTGGGGGTGGGTCCAGGGGTTTGCCCGGCATCGCAGCGGCCACTGGTGGAGACCAGTGGCACTGCAACACTTAGGGCACTGTTACTGGGGATGCAGAGCTGCAACAGATGTCCCTGGCGTCACTGCATGCTCGGGCTCCACCGAGTGGGCGGGGGAGAAGGCGTACCACACCAAGTAAAAATACCCTCTGCCACCTGATAGGCAAAAGAGGGTCCAGGGGGGTTGGCCAACCACACCCAATGTTAGGCTCTCGTCTCGTCTCCTCCACTCTTCTCCATGCCTGGTCGCCTATCTAGATTCTAGATAGAGCGCCAGGAGGAGCAATCTGGCGGTCCCACCTCGGGGGACTCCGAGTCGGAGGCTGGGCGGCTGGGTAACAGTCGGAGAGCCGGGGCCCAGGAGGAGCGAGCATCAGAGAGCGTCAGGTGGGCAGGATTCAGGCAAGCCCCAAGAGACCTTTTTGGAGAGAGTTCAGGTGGGGGAACGACAAAAAGAACTGTTAAAAAAAAAAAAAAAAAGTATGTTAGCATAAAACTTTTTACCCTCCTTAGATCAGGCGGGCGGCTGTTCAGCTTGGTCCCTGACCCTCATGACCAGCTACCACCTCTTCCAGTCCTGGGGTCTTAAATCCCCCATGGACTTCATCCCACAGGGGGGCCAAAGGAGGGAATGCCACCCCCCCCCAACCGGAGCACAATCCAGAAGTGCCCTGGGACATGCAGCAGTGCGAGCCAAGGCAGCGCGGGCGGTGCTTTTGTAAGCCTGCCTGCCATATTCTGTTTTGCTCTACAATCCCCTTCTGGTTACAGTGGCACAAGCTGCGGGACCGCAACCCCCTCTCTTTAAAACCTTTTGGAGCCTGCACTACCCCAGGGCCTCCACCCGGTGGCAGTCAGAGGGCAAGACAGTTGGCCACCCCCTCCCCAGGAGAAGACAGCAGTCCCTGGGATGCTCAATCCTCTCTCCCACAGCTGACCCCAGCAACCCGAGGTCATTCCTGAACCCAGGTCACCAGTGTGGCAGCAGGTAAGATGCAAGCGCCTCAGACCTCCGCGCCACTACGCTGCCACATCCTGCTCCTTCTACACGAGGAGAACAGGTATTTCCACCATAGTGTAGGAAGGCTCACTTGTGACATCTGAGAACTCTGTCATATGTAAGCCTGTCAGGATGTTTTGCCTTAAAAGTAATGTGCTCGACCGACAAAGGCAGAGGTATAAGCTTTCACACCCAGCCTAACCTCATACAAGGATTCTACATTAATATTCACACCGTGCCACAGGACACAAGTACATGCTGCTCAGATGGCTTCCAACAGCTATCCCAGACAAAGAAGGCTCAGCGTGCCTGCAACCCTCGTGCCATTGCTAGGCTTAATCAGGAGGAGGATTTGCCATGAATCTGGTTCTCTATCACACCCCTTCCCCCAACTTAAAAGACACCATCTCACTGTCCACATTCGGTCCCCCTGTGGACCCAAGAAAGGAGCTATTTATCAGGACTTCAACGTGGAGGACAAAGGTACTGTTTGCACTGACAACAAGTGACCTTTCACCTAGTTATGTGCAAAGCCGACCAGAGCACACGGACAGGGAGGCAAACTAAACCCCTCTGCTCCTCCCCAGAACATTATTTATTTTAGACAAACAACTTACCTCACCGATAACTTATTTCTGTCACTAATTTAATCTCCCGGGATGTTGTTTTGCAAATATTATCCTAGCTTTTAGTACAGCTCCATTTGCACTATATGCCTTCAAATGGGTTTTACCATGCAGACCAATGGCTGAACAGACAGTCCCAGGCACGGATCTCTTAAATGGTAACCCAGAATTACTTTGGTCCCTCCACTGGCTTGTCGTCACACTTCAAACCCGAGAAAATTGAAACCATGTTCCCAGAACTGTTCAGAATGCCATTCCACTGCATTACCAGCTGTGCTATCAGGACAGCTGGCAACCTGGGGCTCCCAGAGGGCCTCATCTTTTTTCAATGCACATCCTTGAACCACACGCATTTGAATTACATTTTTATTTACAGGGAGCACGGTGTGGAATACGATTTAGAAGTGAAATAGAAATAAGTGGCCTAGCTGGGGCCGCACCTTGTAAATAAAGATGTCTGCAGTACTCCAGATAAGCTGTGCACTGACTCTTTTATGCATTGTTTTGTCTTTTGATCCTGTTAGGCTAGCAAACTTGGGGGGCAGGGTAGTAACTAATCCACACACAAACACTTTATGATTCATCCCTTAAAATGTGATCTTCAGCCCTCTAGTGCTGCCTATGCATTGGATGAGTATTTATTCACTAGTCTTTATAACAAGTTCATCAACAGTACTGCCAATACTTCCTTTATAATGTAATCGTCAGCCCTCCAGTGCTGCCCATACACTGGAATAAGTATTTACGCACCGGGCTTTACAACCAGTTCATCAAGATGACCTCCAAATAGCCCAGTGGAATCGTGTTGAGCTTCCATGCCAGTAACCTGGTTTCAGAAACCGATGGAATGCTGGCAGTTGGCCGGAACATACTCTCCTGCTGGCTGCGCATAACAGCCTGAAGGGAAGGGAGGTGATGCGTTCTGTGCTGCAGTGATAGCTGCTGGTGAGCGAGGGAGCTTGCACATCCAGCAGGTCATACTGCGTGGGCATGAGGCTAACGGTAGCTGTGTGCGGAATCCCAGGGAAAGGGAATGAGGAGAAAAGCAGAAAATAAAAGAAATGGCAGCTGTCTGGGTGATGGCGGTACAGCCGCCCGCCCCCGGCCACTGGGTTCCCATGGCAAGACTGGTGATGGAGGTGGGATGCCTACATCTCCTCCAGACCTGCGCTGGGAAGGGAGTGGGGAATCCCTAGGTGGACCCTGAAGCGGAGTTAGGCAGTGAAGAGTCTAGGTGATGGCCTGACGGGGAACATTTATTTATTTTATTTATTCAATTTTGATAACCGGGTAAGCCCGCTGAGCCTCGAAGGTCCCCTTTTCAGGGGCAACCCAGAGTTAGTTACACAGCAGAACATTTCATATACAGAGAAGGTACAGAGCAAGCATTTGACCATTTCAGGTTACAATCTGTTCATCACAGTGCGGAGGTCAGGTCTTTAGTACATGGTATGGTTTAAGCATTCATACATTAGGAATAAGAGTAATTAGTATGGGGAATGGATTTTTTTTTTACCAATTATTTTACCAGGTGAGACACACTAAGCTGAAAGCTTGTTTGCAGGTGCAACCTGGGAGCACAAGGAAGTTAAGTGACTTGCTCAGGGTCACACAGTATGCAAGTGGGGGCTGTGGGATTCAAACCCAGATCTCCAGATTTGCAGCTCAGAGCCTTAAACCACTGCGCCATACTGCCTCCTAGTAGACAATCAGGGCAATGGACAGTGTGATCCTGCCCAACAGAGTATAAACAGATGATGAAAAAATCCTACAGTTCATCAAATACTCCCTGATGGTCATTAAATCTGTGCCCTCGTGCCCCCAAAATGGCAACAAAAAGGAAGGAACAGGAATCTGGCTTTATACAGCATCTTCATATAATCTGATAATCTGTAATCCTGAAGCAATTCACAGTATAGGAGAAGGAAGGGCTAAAATGTTGCTGCTATCTCAGTCAGAGAACACTGAACAACACTGACAGATTACAGGGAAGGAGTACAGGAAGGTTAAGCACAGGGAGGTTAACTGACTTGCTCAGGGTCATACAGTGAGTCAGTGCGAGTTGTGGGATTCGAACCTGGGACTCTAGGTTCAGAACCCAGCGCTCTTATCTCTCATCAGAAATGCCTTCCTAGTAGACTACCTGTTGTGAGTTACAAAAATTAGAATAACTTGTATTAATAGGACAACTCATTAAGTGTGCAAGTAGCCATGTTTCTGATGAGACCCCAGTGACTATGGAACTTTGGTCTACGTGCCCTGAAAGAGTAAAGAACATAGTTGTACAGCATGCTAATGAATAATAGTAGTGGAGCCGTCACCCCGCTAAGAGAATCGGACTTTATACCATTTTGAAAGCAAATGACGCAGATATGATCTCCATTCGAGAAATCATGTTGACTTTTCTTGAAAAAATGTTAATATAGATGGAAAGAGAAACAAGCAAACTGTGCATAATGAAGTATATACACACACACACACACACACACACACACACACACAGCTCAAGCAACAGTCTCTCAAATGAGAAAAGTGTCCATAAATCAGTGTGAGGACAGCCTGGACTGCTGAGCTGTGTCTCTCAATTATTAGCTCAATATGACCTGGGGGTAGGAAACAGACACGCACACAAGGAAGTCCTTCATTGAAGGTCATGCTTGAATCTGCTGGAGTTTGTCAATCAGAAGTAACATAAGTTCCACACAAACACGCTCCTAAGGAAGAGACCGCATTTTAAAGCAGTCCCGCCCGTGTCATCAACAATGTAATGGAATACAGGGCACCACTCGAAAACCTGAATACCGCAGTAACGGATCCAACTAATTGGGTGCTGGAAGTCGTCTGGTAAGCTAGTCAGCCTCTCTTACATGCAGATCATAAAGTCTCACCCAAGCCTCACCTGGGGCTTTCTAGGATGGGAATCCTACTCTTGTGCTCACTAGCAGGTCTATCAAGTAGACTCTCCCACCCCCACCCCATTCAAAAGATGTCCAGACCACCACAGAATATTTCAGCACAGACCAATGTTTTTTTAATTGCCCCTACCGGCAAGATTCTGTAAAGTTAGAGGTATTTGTAAGTCCTAAATAAAAATTAAAAGGGAACTAAGACTTCTGTACCTTTAAAAGTGGGTCAGTGGCTCAGCAGGTTGCACACTCGCCTCTGAGGCTGAAAGATCAGAAGGCTGTGGGTTCTATCCCCACACCAGGCACTTGGGTTAAATCCCAATACTGACACTGTAGTGCAGCATGATGGGTGCTGCACTCCTGAGGTGCTGTCTCTCGGATGAGAAGTTAAACTGAGGTCCCATCTGCTCTGTTTCTGGTGGTAGTTCAGGTGGATGTTAAAAGATCCCATGGCACTTCTCGAAAAGAGCAGGGGAATTTCCCCAGTGTTTCTGGCCAAACTTCCCCCATTCACTAAAAATACCACCGACGCTTAATCTGGTTCAATGTCAATTGGCATCCAGCTGTATCCCCCTCCCCGGGACGAGGCTGAAAATGGGCAGAATTGTCTAGTCCTCCTTTTCCAGTCAATTAAAAAAATAAAAATTTAGGGAGGCAGTTTGACCCTGTGGTTCGAGCACAGGGGTGTGAACCTAATTTCTCTCCATGTGACCTTGGGCAAGCCACGTTCTGCTCATGCCAGGGGAGAACGGAGGGCAGTGGAGAAAACAGGGATGAAAAAAACCCATATACTGTCTAAACAGTGGCTGGGGTCCTGGCTGGCTGAGGTCCTAGCACCACTGACACTGCATCCTGACCACCTGGTGGACTGCCCTGGGGGGTGGGCATCCCCACCCAGAGCCCCACCAACAGACAAAAAGCCATGGGGCAGTCAGTTGACAGCTGGATCCAGGGGGGCAAGGGAGCTCCAGGCCTGAACAGGGTATATCCTGACGATGTGATGTAGCATAGGCAGAAACAAGTATTTGTCAATGCCGAATGCTGTTTTGCTGGCATTGGTAGTTTAGGAGTTAGAGAGATGCATAATAGGAATGGCAGTAAAGTATTGAACTGACGCCAACCTCTCCCCCACCCTGCAGAGACTGGCAGGAATTGGGGTGTGCCTTTGGGTTGTCGGCCATAACACTCACACCATTTCACCTCACACTACCCTGCAGACACCAACAAGTATCGCAGTGTGCCTTGGGGTCTTCAGGCCTTACGCTCACCTCATTCCATAAGGAAATACGCTGAGATCAGTGCAGTATAGGAGAATGGGGTGAACTTTGGGTCCGAAGAGACCAAGGCACCCCTCGATGCCTGTCACTGGCTGCAGAGTGGGGGGGGGGGTGGAGGAATGGTGCGAGCATTACAGCCGACAATCCCAAGTCACACCCCTGACGCCTGTCAGTCTCTACAGAGTGGGGCGTCACGGTTGGAAACCCTAATGTCCTGGGCATTTGTTGGTATTTTCACTCCAAATTTGCAGCATGGGCTTTTTATGACCCCACCTCATGAACAGTGGCACTATCAGTTTGTTAGCTGAAAGGTGATTTTACGCAGCGACTGCTCCATTTGGCACCACAGGTGCGAAAACACATTTCGGGCAGGATGTGAAAAATGACAGCTGTACTGCTCATAAGGAGGCGTGTAAAAATGGTAATGTTGAAAATCTGGAGTGAAAATATGAAAAATTGAAGTCATGAGCGTGAATAGAAACAGTGCAACGCACGCAATGCAATTATTTTTGTGATTTCTTTAACCAAATTTTTTAACATAGGCATTTTGGGACCTCCGCTCATGAACAGTGTCACAGTGATTTTGTCACTCTGTCCTGAAAGCTGATTTCCCACAGCGACCGTGCCACATGTGAGAAAACACATTTTGGGCAGGATGTGAAAAATGATAGTGGTACTATTCATAAGGAAGTGTGTAAAAATGGCAATGTTGAAAATCTGGAGTGAAAATATTAAAAACTGTCGAAGTTACGAACGTGCATGGAAACTGCGCAATGCACACTCGTAACAGTGTCATTTTTGGGAATTTTTTCACCAAATTTGCAAGACTGACTTTTTGGGACCCCCACCTCATGAACAGTGGCAATGCTGTTTTGCTAGTCGGTCCCGAAAGGTGATTCTGCGCAGTGATTGTGAAATGACAGTGCATGTGTTTATGAGGTGGGGTCCCAAGGACCCCATCTTGAAAATCTGGAGCCAAAATTCAAAAAAATGACTGAGATAGCCACCTAAGTTGACCCCCCCCCCTCCATTTATGCCATTATACAGCTTACCGGCATTTCTTCAGTTCATGAGTCAGCTTTGAACAGTCAATCGTGTTCTTGCTCCACTGAAGAATGCGCTGGACCTCCGGAGAGTAGTGCGGGTGAGGGGGTGTGGGGGGAAGTGGAGAAGGGTGGGTGCCGGCTGGGGGATGCTGCGGACAACGGACAGTTTCTTTTTCAGGTACAAAAAAAAAAAAAACGGACATTGTGCTGCGGAACAGTTTTCTTTCTTTTCTTTACAGGTGAAAAATGTTGGTCACACCAGGGTGAGCTCCCAGTGTGTCCCATGACTTTCGGGGTGGCCTGATGTTGGCAACCCTGGGGTGGGCTCCCAGTGTGCCACACAATGGGGGTGGGGGGGCTCAGGGCCCAGGGGCAGGAACATGCTGACATGGTCAGCTTACTGTAAGCGGCAGCACACTGGGGTGGGCTCACAGTGTGCCACACAATGTGGGGGGGGAGAGAACGGTCATGCCAACACGTGGATTGCACCCCCGATGTCGTCTTCCTTCGGTATTGAGCGGCGGCAGCTCCGCCGCCATGTTTATTGAAATGCTTTGTCAGGAAAGACACATTGGGAGGCATGTCATCTGTGCCACTGCATGACGAGCTTGTCTCTGACTGCAGTGGCACATTCCTTACAAGTTGTGTCCACTTTACATAATGCTTGTGTCAGCGCTAGCATGCTGGCTTACTGGGGAAAGAGGGACGCACCTACTAAAGCGTACTCTACATTCGCCAACACTGACACACCTCTGAAATGTGCTACTAGCACAAGATGTTGCTTGCGTGTGTGTGTAAGCCAACATAAAAAGCTTTATGGAGGAAAAAACCTGTCCCGTATTTACATCTGCCTATTCTTTATTACGAAGGATATTCACAGAAAGACAGAATTCTGTCACCTGACTTTCCTCTCTGGTCGCTTGTTTAGAAAGAGCATCACAGGAAGGGGCCAGCAGCTCAGCGCAGCAGACGTGCTTTACACAAGCCCCTGCTGGTAAAACTTCTCAACTGTACTTAAAACAGTTTAAATTCATGCATATCAGCTCCAAACGTCTCTCTTATAGTGTCCAGATTTCAATCACCTGAACATCTACAGTTATGAGAAATGGGAGGTCCTCAAGCCACCAAGAAAGAAGAATCAGGAGTGGGACCTTCCAAGCCTCCAACAATAACAACAGCCTGCAGACCACGTGGATGAGATTCCAGCAACCCTGGACTCCGTGCAGTGATCGACCAACTTTCTTTTTTCCATAAAGATTTTTATTGAACATTTAATATTTATTACATCAGAGGTAACTGCCTCTGGGCAACATCTTACACAAAGAGCACTTGTACACTACTGGTAGTAAAGTCACTTCATCCCCTACTGAACCACCATCACAGCAGTGTATACCCTTACCAGGGAATGATATACTTAACACTTCATAGCTTGCAAAGGGTTATATAACCTAGCAAACAGCCAGGAGAAGATATTACACATAGAACTGGGGTCAAGCTGGCAATTACAAAGTGACCATAGAGGGATAGGCGCATTTCTCAGGAAAATTATGAGCCCTAAACATAGTGCATATACTATATATATAGGAGGTGAGCAAAGAAGAGTCAGAGATGGAGTCTGTGCACTACTGTGCAGATTGCCTATGTGCCATGGCTCAGCGGTGTGTAGGCAATCCTAAGTGACAATGCCGCACACCGAGGGGGGGGGTCCCGCAACCCCTGCATGTAAAGGAAGGACGATGTCCAGGACTGGATCCCCAGCCGTCACACAGTATGCACGCCAGTCTGGGGGCGCGTGTCTGGGGTGTGTGTTGCACTCCACGCCATTCACGAAATGTGACTGCTGGGCGAGGTGGAGCACATGATAAGCAGGCAGGCACCCTGCCATATCTGTTGCGTGTGTGGCCCCCCCCCCCCGGATTTTGACTTCTGGCTGTGGTGGACACAACCAATCCCCGTCTCCACCATGCTGCCCCAGCTTTCTGGGTAGACAGGGACAGCTGGGGACAGCCATTTGGGTACGTGTCCATAAACATTCTATATGTACCTCCCACACCTTCCCACAATCCCGTTTGTGCAGAGCACGGGATCCACTCTGTGATTCCAACTGGATGCCTGCCTGCGTCTCTTGATCGCCCCCCCCCCCCCGTGCAGCAATGAACCCGGGGGAAGGGGCCTCGGACAGGCACCCTGCAGAGGCATACCATAGTGCATAATGCACACTGTGCCTGTCCACAGGTGCGGAGCTACACGGGTCAGGGATGCACGAATCGCACATGCCCAGCCCCAGTGATGCACAACCCCCAACATGAATACTGAAGACCCATTAGGTACTTCCAGAGTTGGTCAAATATTGGTTGTGGTGAGACTCAAGTCAAAGGCGAGTATTAAGAAATGTCTTTAGAAGGGGTCAGTTAAGCCTTTTTAGAGACTGATCCGTTATAGCAAGGGTACTAGGAGGATTACTGTAGGGGGATACTAAGAGGGGTATGCCACTCCTCTATCAGTGTCAGTATGCAAGGATTAAGTACCAGAATCATGTTCTGGGACTGCCACCAGGAGTGGTAACTTTTATGAACCTTTGCGGGTGCTCACTGCTAGTAGGCAGTATTTTTCTTATGGCCAGGTTCCCTACTAATCCTTTTTTGCAGGCTTCCCTCGCAACAGTGACGGTGCTTAAGTCAATTTTGTGGGTGCTTCAGCACCTCAGCACCCATGGAGTCAGCACCTATGGCTGCCACAGACACATCCGTATCATGTGTAGGAGTCAAAGAGCAGTTAATGCTGACACAGAGTACATTCTAAAGCATGAGCCAAGTTACAAGACTGACATATCTCCATTAACTGAGGCACAGAGATTGTGTTGGCTCCTACTTCTTAAGCAACAGTTATGGAAGAGCTGAGAAATCTAAGATCCAGCTGTCTTATGGTATTAAGAATGACTAACCCTGAAGAGGGGCTGGGGAGCAGAGTAGTGGTCACAGCCCCTGGGTGTGTTCAGTGGTGTGGTGGGTGGAATTGGTTAGATGCCACCAAGTCTGAAAAGGAGCCCCGGGTCTTATGGTATCAGTCCATCTTTCCACCTGCCTCGTGTGCTAACTTTTTTGTAGCTGGACATCTTAAGGAGTAGGCTGAACCACTCTTGGGTAGAAGGGGAGGTGTCTTCTCACCAGTGATGCAACAGAACCCATTTGGCTACAAAGAAGGCAGTGGTAAGCCAAATATTCTGGGGGTTCATCAGTGGGCTGAGTTCTGGAATGACAACAGCAGGGCCACTATCAGAGTTTGAAGGAGGGGTACTGGGAGAAAGGCGGACACATAGTTCCAGATGCCAGTCCAGTATGGACGAATGATTGGGCAGTCCCCCAGGATATGCCCCAATCCTGCTTCCAGCTAATGATAGCACCAACAGCAACTGTGGGGAAGAAGGCCCACTATGTTTTGTGCAAGTGGTGTGCAATATACTCTCTAAAATGTTTGTAAAATTTGATATTGCATTGTTCGGGCTCTAAGCTCTCTGCTGGACCATGCAGCTGTTTTCCCGACTCCATCCAAAGTCACAGGTGGAATCTGCTCCTTTGATTCTCTCTCCCAGTGTTCCATAGCCTTGGATAAGGGGGGAGGGTGACTCTTATATTCAGAGTTTTTTTGTAAAGGAAGCCTGCCAGCCCTTAGAGTGTAAGATGGTTCACTAACCACAACTCAGTAGGATGAGTGTGGGACACCTGCAGTGTTTTCCCCATCCAGGATGACAGAGCACATTCCTGCTAGGGGGCATGGCCTAGCTGAGGAGCTGTATGGAGGTGTACTTGGAGAGCTCTGTCTGAATCCACTTAAAATCTGCAACATCCTGAGGCATAACTTACAAAAAGCTGCTTAACTAGACAGATCTTGAAGCTCCAATGTCTATGATCTCTAAATCTGCCAAAAAAATAGGCCAAACTGAGATTTTCTCAGACCCCCAGCTCAGCAACTTCCTTGTGGACTACGAGCTCTCCTTGCAGTTCTATAGCCCGGGATCAAGAGTTACAGAAAGATCCCAGTGGGGGTGGGGGGTTGGGACCACAACTATGGACTCAGGTTATCAAAATCTGGAAAGATTACTTCGGGATCTAAAATACGACCTGAGCACACAGATGCAGTCCGGATTCGACAATATGATGGCACAGATTCGGCACCTGCAGCAATCAGTCAATACCACCTCCGAGACTTTGGAAGCCCACATTACAGAGACCGAAGCTGGAATCAGTAAGCTACGACAACATTATCTACAGATCTGCAACAAGCACTAAAGACACCGAAATTCTTAAACAAGTCATGGATGACCATGAAAACAGAGAAAGGCACTGTAATATAAGGATTGTGGGCCTCCCGGAGGGATTAGAGGGGAGAGATTGCTTGTCTTTCATCACAGACTAGCTAAAAAAAAAATCACCTGCAAGTAACCCCAGATCTTACCCTGGAAATCCAAAGGGCCCACCGTTCTCCTGGCCAACAACCATCTCCAGAACAGAGACCAAGACATCTCCTGGTCAAATTCTTACATTTTCAGGACTGCCAGGCAATCTTAACAGCAGCCCGAAAGTTTGATCCCATTCTAATCCAGGGCTCCAGGGTCAGTATCTTCCCAGATTTCTCCCATCACCTGCAGAACAGATGACAAGCATTCGCTGATGTTAAAATAAAAGGCTTAATGAACTGAATTGCCCCTTCACGATGGCCTATCCAGCTAGACTCATCGTGCACCATCAAGGAAACAGGTAGAGAGTGGTTACTGACCATGGGGCGGCCATGGAATATGTGAGAGCTCTGCAGAGGTGCAATCCTGAGGAGCGGGTGGAGAGAGATGGAGACGGACTCCGGTGACTGTACCATAATTTAACTTGCTTTGATTTTACTATTTCCTGGGAAGTTTTTTTTTCGAGAGTGGACCGCCGCCGCACACAACTCCGGGGCTGGAGTCCTATCAGGGCGAGCCAGAGCAGATCACACAGCTAACCCACCCTCTTAACCAGGAAGGAATTTGCACTTCTAAGTGCTCAGAGTTCTCTCTGCACAGGGGCGTTTGGGCTCCTTTTTGATCTGTGTTTCATTTCGGGGCCTAATCATTCCCAGCTCTGAATTTTGAACTTTACTTGGCCTGCCATAGGTAATTTTCTTTGAGCTGTTTCACTGAATGCTGGCATGTTTTACATTTGTGATGGCACTCAGTGACCTGGGAGGTGAATGTTTTGATTACTGGGCGGGACTGGGTGGCGCCAATTGAGGCACTGTACAATACACTTGCCCCCACTCTTGGGGAGCAATGCTACCAGAATGGCCTTTTAATACCTACACAGCATGTGGGGGCTATGGAGACAATTAAAAGGGCCTGGGAAAAGGATATCTACCCAGAGGAACTCATGGGTGGCGGGGAGACTAATCTTCAAAAACATCTTAAAAATGTTCAGTTAATAACCGGTTGAGAGCTATTCAATATAACTTCCTATTAAGAACATACCATACCCCTAAACTAGCACATAAAATAGATCCTGAGACCTCCCCATATTGTTATAAATGCTCCACCCAGGAGGGTGACTTCTTCCATTTGGTCTGGGAGTGCTCTAAAGTTTATAGCTTTTGGAAGGGGATAATTGATGTTCTATCGAAAACCCTAAATAAATGCACTAAGGCCACCCAGCTAGCCAAAGCAGAGTACCTCAGCTCCACCCTCAACGCCAATCTAAGCAGGCCTTCCAAATTTTGGAAAGTCATTCACTCCCTTTTCTCCCCCCCGCCAAACCCCACTCTCCTTCTGGTCTCAAGTGGCACCCCTCTCATTGACCCACTCGCAGCAGCCTCCGAGTTCAACACATACTTCACGTGCGCCCCCACCCTCCTGGCTTCCCTGCCCACTGCTGCTCCTCTCAGCACTCACGCTAAATCACCAGTATCCCCCGGTCAGGGCACATTCTACTTTGGAAGCATGTCTCCTACTGAGGAACTAAATGCCCTATGATCCCTCAGCCCTTCCAAGGGCAAGTCCCCCGATGGACTGAACCCCAAACTACTCTACCTATCAGCGCCTGCCATTGCTTCACCACTAGCAAACCTCCTAAACCACTCATTTGCCACTGCAACTGTTCCCACGGTTTGGAAGCATGCCACTGTTATATCCCTGCCTAAAGGTGGCGACCCCACCTCCACTGATAACTACCGGCCCATTTCTCTCCTCCCTGCACTTGCGAAACTCCAGGAGCACCTCGTACTCTCCCAACTCTCTAGTTTCCTCACTGAATCCAACTTCTTCACTCCCTACCAGTCTGGATTTAGAAAGCACCACTCTATGGCCACTTCCCTGTTAAGGCTTTCTGACTCCATCCTATCTGGGATGGACAAAGGGCTTATCACCTCAGCCATATTTGCTGACCTAGCCAAAGCGTTCGACACGGTTTCTCATCCCCTGTTATCATGCCTCTCTGCAGCCGGTCTATCTGAGCCTGCCACAAACTGGTTTAGAGCCTACTTGTTAGGCAGAACTCAATCTGTAAGAATCGCAGATTCCACCTCCCCTCCACCCCCTATTCACACTGGTGTCCCACAAGGTTTCGTACTCGGTCCTATCCTTTTCTCCATCCTTCTCAATGACCTGCCTCAAATTTGCTCATCATCCTCCAGTCACACGTACGTAGATGACACAGTCCTGTTCACCTCTGGACAGACACCCGTGGAGAGTGTGACCTCATCACCCCCACACAAGAGCACTGACCCTGGTGAGAAAGTCACCAAGTGGCTATTGCAGAAGCTGGTTCCTTTTAGATGGGTAACCCATGCTGCCTTCCACGCACTCCGCACAGAGGTGGATGCTGTCAAAAAAGAGGCAAGGGATCTAGCCACGGCAACTACAGAACTAGGGGAGTGTGCAGACTGCGTGGGCGACCTTCTCCTTCACCTCCACTACCGCCAGAAGTAAATCAAGGATAAATGCAGAGATTTGGAGAGCCGTTGTGGAGGAAAAATCTCAGAATTTACGGGATGCTAGAAGGTGAGGAAGGTACTGATATTACTAACCTTTACTGAATAACTGATCAGAGCCACACTACCCTTGGTAGATGATTTTTCTTGAGAGCTGTAGAGAGTGCACAGACTGCTGGGTCCAAAACTGGGACCGCAAGATAGACCACCATCTATCATTATGAAGTTTTTTTTTTTTTTTAATTCCAAACTAAGGAAAATGTTTTCTTAAAGGCCTGGTGTTTAAAGCAGGTTCACGGGAAAGGCACACAGATTTTCTTTGGTAGTGACTGTGCCCCTGCAATTCAGCAAAAACACAGAGCCCACACCCCATCTCCAAGGCCTTATGAAAGCTAGGTAGAAATTTCAGATCCTTTACGCAGCGAGACAGTGGATCGCCTTCCTGGAGGAAGATATGCTACACCGTACTGCAGAAGATGCAACCTAGGATCTACAATGTCGTAGGTCGAAAACCCCGCTACCGCCTTGGGCTTCAAACAGACAGTGAGGGAACAGACGGCAACGGTGGCGAGATGACCCAGGGGACATGGATTTCCAAATGGAGGACGCAGCACAAAGGGCAAGGAACTCTTAGGAAACTACAAACACCATTAAAGAGCTTTTAAAGCAGTTCCACGGGCCAACTCTGGGACAGACAGGCTGCCATATAACACTGTTTGTAACATGGGTAAGAGAAAGGGTTTCACGGGACTGGTCAACTTGCATCAGCTGACCATACATTAATCCTCAATTAATGTATGGTCGTGTCCGCCAACATCGTCTTCCCCCCTCTCACATGAACCTCTTGCAGATGCAGTAGTACCATTCAGTCTTAGCCTGCAGTTCACGGCCGGCCAACAGATGGCTGTCAGACAAGAACAGATATGCTTACTGGAGGAAGGCCACTGGGAGCAGTAGGGAGAGATTTCCCCAAAACATTGTGAATTTTGGGGGATCACTATTTAAGCAGCAGTGTATGACAGCAGTGAAAATTTTGACCTACAACTTCTTCTTCTGTTTTAGATTGCTCCCCATCTCCTGACTTGTAGGATACCCTTCTTCCATTCTGAGCTGGTTTTTGCACTTTTTTCACATTTGAAATAACAAAAGGAGCACTCCGTTTATTGTGGCTCGAAATAGGTTTTCATTAGTATTCTCACCAATTTTTGTATACCTGTTATCCCATAAGGTGAGAGAGCAGTGTCTGCTGTATGCTAGTTCATTATAGTCACTAAGAAAGTGACCGTAAACAATGACCGTTCAAAAACAGAGAATACTGATGAAAACCTGGTCCGAGCTGTATGAAGAAGGAGCACTCCTTAATGGGGAACAATGGTAATTACACAAGTCAGGAGATATGGGGCAATCTAAAACAGAATAAAAAGGTGTAGGTCAAATTTTGCACCGCTGTTATGCACTGCTGCTTTAGCTTCAGGGTGTTTACTCGTCCCAAGCAGACATCATTAGAAGGCTCCATTGCTTCATATCCTGCCTGGTCACACCCAGCACAGGAGCTGTATTTGCCAAGACAGCGGCAGGGATTGTGCATCCGATTTGAATTCCCAGGCATTTAATGCCAGCAGGGCACCACTGATAAGGGAAAGTGGTAACTAGGGCTCGAGTTGGAAAGTGGGAGTAACTGATTTGTCAGGGTTTAGCATGTATCCCAACAGGCTACCATATGCTGCTATCAAGCCAGTGAGGCATGGAAGAGTTACCAGGGGGGTCCAAAATAAGCAGAGAGATGTGATCCGCAATAGCATCAGCTGAAGCCGAGTGGTGCCTACTGTGATACCATGATAATCTTTTGCTGCCCCAATTTTTAGGACCAAGAGCTCTTTGGCCAGTAAAAGAGTGCCAGGGAAAGGGGGTATCCCTGCCGGGTGTCCCTATTTAGTGCAAACTGGGAAGAAAGTACACAGTTAGTGAGTGCTCCTGCCATTGGGTGGGTACAAAGGAGCTGCACCCATTGGATGAATTCTTCACCCACTCCAAATCTAACATGACGTCAAATAAAAAGGGTCATTCCACCCTGTCAAATGACTTGCCAGCGTCCAATGACAGGGTGGCCATGGGTGTATGAGACTAGTTGGCTACCCAAATAATCCCCAGGAGGTGCCTTATGTTGTCTGCACCTGCTCTCCTTGGAATGAACCCCATCTGGTCAGAGTGAACAGAATGGGGCAAAATTATACTCACTCAGTCAGGAAGCTGGAACTTTGGCCAGTATTTTGGCATGCACTTTGATGAGGGCTACAGGCTGAAAATGGCCACAAAGAATACTGTCTTTTCCCTTCTTGAGCAGAAATGAGCTACGTGCCTGAGGAAAAGTCTAGGGCATGCGGGCTTCATTTGGTACCACAGCTAATCTGAGCGCTAGGAGGTCCTGTAAGGCAACATACAAACCTGTCAGAAATCCATCGACTCCCAGTGGTTTTCCCTTAGCCAGATTTTGAATTGCTTCTTTTATTTCTTGAGTAGTGATTGGGGTTCCCAGCTCACTTCATCAGACTGAAGTAGCCTGTGGAGGGATATGTCACTGTAGAAGGTGTCCAAGTCCTTGGGGCAGTAGAGAGGGTTTTATAGAAAGGAATAAACTGTCTGTTTATATTCTCAGGGACGGTAACCACTGTCCCCCCTGCTATATTTCCGGTATATAACGATCGGCCTCCAGGGTGCAGAGGCAATGAGGCAGCAGCTTACAGGGCTGATCTTTTTGAGAGGTGTACTGCCAGTGCTGCTGGATTCTGCTTAGTGATGTTGTTTAGACTAATTTCGCGGCTGCTGTTGTTGTAAGTGTGGTGTGTTATATCTTCGCTGTGTTTATTTGGTATTTCTATTTGCACTGTTCTCCACTTGACTATTATTCACTGCTGTATTTTATTTCCCCACTGGTGTTTTAAGACAGCAGTGCATGATAGCAGTGAAAATTCTGACCTGTACTTTTTATTCTCTTTTAGATTGCCCCTTTACCCCCTGATTCGTATGCTAACCTTTTTTCCCCCCATTTTGAGTCTACCATTTTTTTTTTTTTTTTGACTGCTGAGCCAATAAAAGGAGCACTCTTCTAATGTGGCTTTGACCAGGTTTTCATCCATATTCTGTTACTTTTCCAACACCCATTGTTTAAGATCACCTTTCTTGTGACTCTAATGAACTAGCATGCAGCAGACACATTTCCCTGACCTCATGCATTACTAGGTGTACAACAACAGCTGCGAATACTGACGAAAACCTGGTCCGAACCACAGTAAAAGGAGCACACCTTTTATTATTTCAAAAGTGAAAAAAGTACTAAAGCAGACTCAAAGTGAGGAAAGAAGAGCATCATAAAAGTCAGGAAGTAATGAGCAGTCTAAAATAGCATAAACAATATAGGTAAAATTTTCACCAGTATCATTTAATTTACTATATATCTTTAATGTACTGAATTTATCACTACTCAGTAATGACGACCCCCAAAGATGAATCTGTGGGCAAGCTGTTACCACCACAGTACACTTTTCCTGGTAAAACTTTTAAAATTAAAATTATCTAAATAAATAGCACATATCTAGAGAGATAGGCATTTATAAAACAGGTTGGGTGACCCGACAATCGGAGTGGCTGAGGAGTCATCACATGTCCGGTTATTTCAATACAACCAGACAGCTTGGCTCTTGTGGCAGATTTTTTCATTAAAGTTCTTGCTTTTGCCAGCGTGCCTACACTGCAGTAGTGCTACCGCTCGCAACGCCGGTGACCCGGGTTCGGGAACAAGCCTGGGACGGCAGGGGCCAGGGAGGAGGAGCACTGAGCATCCCATTGAGCACTCTCTCCACATCCTAGAGGGAGGGCTGCATCGCCTCACTCTGACACCGCAACCTGTATGAGTACAGGTGGTAGTGCAGCAGCTGGGACATGGGGGGGCGCTGTGGAGCATGTGGCAGGGTACACTCACGCTCGTGTCTTCTGCCTGAATAACCATCTTTGCACCAACACCCGCGGGGTGGGGGGAGAGCAGGGAAAGTAAGAGATATATTTATTTTTATTTATTTTATTCTTTGGCAACCAGGTAAGGCCCACTAGGCACACGTGCCTGTTTTCAGGGGCGACCTGGGAGCACTGAGGTTAAGTGACTTGCTCAGAGTCACACAGTATGCAAGTGGAGGTTGTGAGAATCAAACCCAGGATTGCTGGATGTACCAAGCTCATTCACAGCTCATTACTCTAACCTCTAGACTATACTGCCAGCCCCTCCGTCCTAGCAACATCATGGCCAATATGGCCAGAAGGCATTACATCTGCTCACCAGATGAAAAAACAAAAACATAGTAACAAAAAAAAAAAAAAAGCCCTATTTAAAAACATTTTAAGATTCTTCAAAGCATATAACACCATCCATGTGTGCATTTAAAATAAATTAGCAGAACTTTGAGCTTCAGCTAAGCCAATACACTCACTCCTCCTGTTATCTGGTGAGTTCTGACTAATCAGATCGATGACAAAGAGACTGTTGTTACACACCGCCCCAAAATAAATATGGCACTGCATACGACGGTGAGCTGTAACTCACTGTAATTTTAAATTGCAAAACTCGCAATGGGGAAAAAACACAACAACAATGCAATTTATTCAGCTGTCAGCAAGTGTCAGTTACTGATCCATAAACAATTCCAGCTTCTGCCTGTCAACTTTGGCTACACTGAAGGGAAGAAAGCATTACTAATGAACAGGAGGGGCAGCGATGCTGTCCTGAGTTACTCATCAATCACAGTTCTGGTCCAAACTGGTTTTTAACATCAGGAGCAAACAACAAGGAAGGATAGCATGGCTAGTGGTTAGAGAACTGATCTGTAAAGCAGGAGATCACAGGTTCAAATCTCACCTCAGCCACCCACTGTGTGACCTCGAGCGCATCACTTGGTGTTCCTGTGTTTCAGCCTCTTAGCTGTTACCTGGGTAGAAGCAGGACCCAACTGAAAAGGGGATACTGTATCTCTATTCATAACAATACCAGTCTTGTCCAGTCATTACTGTGCCTATATATAGAGAGATGAAATACAGTAGTGAAAATTTCAGTGTTGGTCAGTCATTATTGCTCCTGTGTGGATGCATATGGGAGACACTGGGGAGAATGTCAGGCTTGGCCGGTAATTACTGCGCCTATATGGAGGGAGGGAGATGGGATATGGCTGTGAAAATTCCAGGCTGGGCCAGTCATTACGGCGTCTGTGTGGATGAAGTTCAGACATGGCTGTGACAATGTCAGACTTTTTTTTTTTTTTTTTTTTTTTTAATGCACATTTTATGCCCCCTTCCTAACCGCACTCGCTCCTCTCTTTCTGGGACTCCCAAGGCATCCATGGGCTCTGCCAGGCTTCGGAGGAGCTTCAGTGGGACAACCCCCATCCAGCCTTGGTTTACTCCCCCAGGTGGGGAGGAGGGGGTGCCCAGGTCCTTCCCCTTCCAACTCACTGTAGCACATCGGGTGATCTACACCGAGCCCTCCGAGCCTGGTCAAACTGGCTGAGTGCCGGGACCCATCACTAGAAGCAACTGCAGGGCTTTTCCGTTTTTAGGTCCTCCCTAATCCCAGAGGATGACAGCATGCTGGGAGGTCCAGACGTGCCACCATTCCAGACCTCAGCCGACGTCCTCCCCTCCCACTACATGCAGCCTGCCTGCACTGCCACCCATAGTCATCCAGGTGGCAGTATAGCAGCGGGAACCACAGACCACCCTCCCCAGAGGAGAGCAGCTTGACGGGCACTCAATCCTCCTCCCCGACGATGTCGGACTTGACCGGTCATTACTGCACCTGTGTGGATGGAGGAGTTTTATTTGTGTGTGGTGTTTTTTTGTTTTTTTTTGCTATCGCCCCATTCTTACTCTGACCTGCCCCCTTCATCCACCCCCGGCTGCACCAGTCCCATCACTCACCTTACTTACTCCCTGTGCCTCCACTCCATGTGGCTTATCCACCACAGTGGGGAGGGGGGTTCCCCAAGCCCCCCCAAGATACCGGATCCCATGGGTTGGTCATGCAGGGCCTACGTGGCAGCCAGAGAGGGTCCTCCTACTGCAGCTGGGGCTGGTTTTCCTTGTTCCTCCATTCCCAGGATGTCAGCTCGAGGGTGTGCACAACATAGTTCCGCCAGTGTCGATCAAGGCAGCGCGGTCAGAATGGCAGCTGAATCCCTCCCTCCCCAGAGAAAGACAGCATCCTCTGGGATGCTCAATCTTTGTTCTCCCTCCCCCCGGCCAGCCCCCCACAACTCTGGCTCACTACTGAACTGGGGTCAGTGACGCTGCGAGCAGTAGTGCCACCACTGCACAGATAGGCTGACTGTATGGATGGAGTGGAGATGTGACTGTAACAATGTCTATCATGGCCTATCATTACTGTGTCTGTCTAGATTCAGATGAGAGATGGCATTGGCAATGTTAGGCTGGGCTTACAACTGCACCTGTGTGGATGGAAATGAGACTCGGCAGTGACAATGTCAGGCTGGGCTTATCATTACTGCACCTGTGTGGATGGAAATGAGACATGGCTATAACAATGTCACTCTGGGCCAGTCATGACTGTGCCAATATGGGCAGAGATGGGAGACCACTGTAACAATGTCAGGCTTGGCCTATTTTTACTGCACCCACGTCAATGGAGTTGAGAGACTGTTGTGGCAATATCAGACCTAACTGGTCATTACTGTGTCTGTGTGAATGGAGTTGGAAGGCGGCTTTAACACTGTCTGGGTCGTTACTGTGCCAGTTTGGATTTAGATGAGCGACAGCTGCGACGATGTCAGGCTTGGCTAGCCATTACTGCACCTGTGTGGATGGAGATGAGAGACAGCTGTGACATTGTCAGCTGGGCCAGTCATTACTGCATTTATAGAGACAGAAATGAGAGACAGTTGTGACAGTGTCAGGCTTGACTTATTACTTTGCCTGCGTGGACGGGGTTGAGAGATGACATTGTCACAGTCATGCTTGGTCGGTCATTACAGAGCCTGTATAGATTTAGCTGGGTGACAACTGTGACAATGTCAAGTTTGACCTATTATTACTGCACCTGTGTGGATGGATATGAGAGACATTTGTGACAGTATCAGGCTGGGCCGGTCATTCTTCCATCTGCAGAGATGGAGCTGAGAAACTTATGACAATGTCGCTTCAGGTTTCTTGGTCATTACTGTGCCTAAGTGGATGGAGATGGGAGATGGCTGTGACAATGTCAGGACTGACCAGTTATTACTTTCTCAGCATGGATAGAGAGTAGAAACAGGACACAGAAAGATAACTGGGTTTCATGATGGTTTATTTTAGTTATTAATTTAAAACATGTTTTACCAGGTAAGCACTCAGAGCCACTGACTTGTTTCCAGATGCGACCAGGGGCGGGGGGGCTGGAGTTGGAAGGCACAAAATTCACAGAACAAGCAAACACGACAATAATTCAAGCGGTACAGTGACTTAAAAGTTATTATATCCAAAAATCCCTAAAACTCACGCAACTAACAATATGGCTGCCCTCAAAACGCAATTTGTTCTCATCCTGAAAGAAGCTTGCCACTACTTACGCAAGCCATAGTATTCTAGCTGAGCTCTCTCATCCACCTTGCTACTTTCTTTTCGCCTATCTTGTATTACTGGTTAAGCTCATCCTCCCCCCTATCCTATAAGATAGGACGTGAGCTCTCTCCTTCCCCCTTCCCCTGAGCCCCGCGTGAGCTCTTCCCTTCCCCCTCCCTTGCTCCCTTCCTCCCTCCCCCTCCCTCCCTCCTGTGTCTCCATCTGCCTCTTCTCCTTCCTGCAACTCCCCTTCCCCTACTGCATACCCTCCTCCTGAACTGCATATATTGTACATACTGTCCCCTGATACTGTGTAGTATGGTAAATAGCATTACAGTGTTCATTCATTGTATATACATGTTGTCCCTTGATTCTGTCTACTATTGTAAAATAGCAATTTAGCGTCTTTTCATTGTATTTAAAATTCCTTTCTGTCATGTTGTTTTTCATTGTATGTGTTTTTGCCTGCCCAGGACCATCTTGCAAATGAGTTTCTCTCAATAACATTTCTCCTGGTTAAATAACGACTGACTGATTGATTAGCAACGCAGGTGATACCATTTTAAGTATGGTTCACGAAAAGAACAGATATGCAGAAAGCAATGGGCGTCCATTTTCAAGGTTCATCAGTACCATGGCAAATACAAGTGCGTCAGCGGGCCCATCAGGGAGGGGAGGAACGAAGGACAGAAGTGGGGGCAGTGGGAGCAGGACAATGGAGATTTGAAGTGGTACACGATAAAGGCCTTGCTGGTCATTACTGCACCATGTTTAATGCACTATGCAGATTCACAGTGGGCTGTGCTCCTCCCCAACACACGCACACAAACACACACACACACACAGATTACTGTACTATGTACAACATGCTGGGCTGAGTCTACCCATTTGACCGAAGACCAGAAGAGAATACACAAAAATAATAAGGGGGCTGGGAGGACCCATAGTGAAGTGGTCAGAGGTCCACTTGCTATGCATGCGATCGGGTTTCAAACCTCAAGCTTAAAACACTGCTGCAAACTAGAAGTTGGCAGGAGGCAAGGGGGGGTGAGATTGAGCATCCCACCGTCCCCTCCTCTGGGTGGAATATCACCTGGCTGCACTGCCCCCTGCTGTTCCAGGGAGCACAGTGCTCGCAGAAGTTCAGAGGATGCTGGCAGGCAGGGATCAGGGCTTCACTTTTAGAGACGGCTGGGTAGGAAAAGCAGGGGAAATGTGCAACCCCCTGTGGATGACATCATCGCATTTGTTATGCTCTAATTAGGACCTCAACTTCTGGTCCCTACGATCCCCCCCCCCAAAAAAAAATAACTGTTCCCATCATCTGAGTAGAGGTGACCGAATATAAGCCAGTAGGAGGTGTTAAACTCCACGGTGTGTGGGGACAAGGAAGGGTGGAGTGCCCAGAGTAAGAGCTGGAGCAAAAGTAAGGGCCTCAGGAAGGCATGCAGTGACCCGGCCGTGTGGTTTTGCTGATGTGAATAGCACTACCACCTAGGAAACCAGGATCTGCATACAAGTCCTGCAATACAACGCTGAGGCCAATGCAGGGCAGAGCACTTTGCAGACGTGAGGCACTTGGCTCAAGAAGGGAGAGTGCCAAGAAGCCAAGCCAAGTGCGACATTAGTATGAAATGTGAAGGAAGTCAGTAAATCGCCATCTCGGCTAAGGACAAGGCACTGAAGTGGCACCTCTGGGCATCAGGGTGAGGTCATAGGAAATAAAAGGAAAAGGGGGGGCATGCTATGACCCAGAACAGTAACGAACAGCCAGTTGCTGATGGAGAAAGCAACTGTGGTGCTCTACAGAACAGCTGTGTTTTTAATATAATTTCAGACTCCCATGCATGACCAAGAGGAGTCGGTAGATGGCACATTGAGAGCAGTCATCTCAGATGAGGTTGGGGGAGGTATGAGCAACTCTCCACATCAGCGCCTCTTACAACAGGCACAGAAACCAGCAGAGACATCGTAGGTGACATCTCTCGCTTCCTTGCAGTACACAAGCCTGCATGACTGAGGACAATTTCAAGGAGGAAGGTAAAACAGGGTCCTAAACAGGAGACATTTTAGTTCAAAATACCTGCAAAGCAACTGCTGTAATATGGAATTTGCAGAGAAAATATATGTAGCATTTTACACATAACTACTACAAAGGACAGAGTAGTGAATGGCCGTCAGACGCATTACATTACTTAAGAGGAAGTTACCGCCAATTAACTATGAGCACTGGATCCGACGCGTCTTGGCAAGACCACCATATACATCGATGAGGGTAAGAAGCTTACAGCCTCACCTACTAGGTGTGTTGACACCAAAATATGTGTATACAGACCACTGAGGGCCCTGAGGAAGTAGCCCCCTCAGCTACAAAACGTTGGCTGTAGACTAGTGGTGGCATATTTGAATACCAAAAATAAAAAAAATATTACTTTCCAAACATTACATGAGTTTTGAGTCTTGGTCTACCCCACAGTAATTTACCTTGCTATACTAAAAGAGACCATATTACATTATGACATGGAACCTCTGTAAAAGAGCTTGCGCTCAAAGGTCTTTTCCGAATCACTAAATAAATAAAAATATTACACATAAAATATCTGTAGGGAAAGGAAGCATGCAATAATTACAATACCGTACAGCACAGCACTATAGAAACAGAAACTGCCCAAACCTGTCTAGTTATGGAACTGTACCAGTTAGTGCTCATTTCTCCTCCTCCCTCCCCCACTGCCCCCATGCACACGTTCTCCATGTTCCTGTCCCACCTCCTTTTCAACCCCCTTCAACTGTCTCAGTGCAGATGACCTCTCCACTCTGCCACAACTCTTACCGTAAATAAAGTATTTCCTGACATCATTTTTGAACCTCCACCCACCAATTTCATGGAGTTCCCCTTGGCGCTTGTGTTACGCCTATGAGGAGAGACAGAGATCTCAATATGTACACCCCGGAAGACAGGAGGGATGTGGGGACATGATAGAGACTTATAAATCCCTCACAGGGTGAGTAAGGTACAGGAGAGGAGTATTTTTCAGAGGAGAAGGTACACAAGAAAACAAGAGGGCATGCAATGAAGCTGGAAGGGGGGAAATTTAGGAGACATGCGAGAAAGTACTTCTTCATGGAAGCAGTGGTGGATGCCTGGAACAGTCTTCCAGGGAAGGTGGTGGGGGCGAAAACAGTGGTGGAGTTCAAGAATGCATGGGACAGACACAACTGAATCTTGGTAGAGAAGTACGGGGTGGGTTAGCCGGACATCAAGTAGGGTCTACAGCTAGGGTTACCAGACGTCCTGTTTTATGAGGACATGTCCTCTTTTCCAGCTACCAGATATTCATCATGTACTTTCTCTATCCTATTGTATTATTATTTTCATAATTTTTGTACTGTCTCCTACCCAGGACCTCCCTGTAAATGAGTAGTGAAGGCGGTGGAGACTTTAAATCTATTTACTCAGGGGCTGGCACAAGGACTCATCGGGGGAGGGACTAAGTGTCCTCTTTTTGGCATTCCAAAATCTTGTACCCCCATCTACAGCATCAGTATAGGCAGGGGAAAAAAGGACAGACTGGGTGGGCCAAGTGGTCCTTACCTGCCGACAATTTCTATGTTTCTATGTTACCACTCATTGTGAAAAACTCTATTGTCGACACTGTTTATTCTGGGAATGTACCTGAACGCCTCAAGTACGTCTCCTCTCTTCCACCCGGCTTTGCACTAGGTTGGAGGCTTTAGACTGTGATATAGAAAGACATACAGAAACTAAATAATTTGGATATTTGTCTTTTTTTTTTTAATTTACAATTTTTGGCCAAGAAAGACATACTAAGCTGGGGCTTGTTTCCTGATGCGTCATCCTGGAAGCACTGGGAAGTTAAGTGACTTGCTCATGGTCACACAGTATGCAAGTGGTGGCTGTGGGATTCAAACCTAGTTCTCCAAGTTTGCAGCCCAGGTCTCTTTTTTTTTTGTAAATATCATTTTTTATTGAAGAATAAAACTTTTTTCCATGTCTGTCGAATCTTACATCGTACAAAATAAAGTTACATATTTTTACAATCGGTGACAAGCTGAAAAAAAATGATTAGCAGTTTGACGCGTGAAAGTGCTGATCAGTTGTGAAAATGTATAGCACCTGACACAGAATGATTAGCAAAACTAAAAAAATATATAGTGGTTTTTTTGTTTTGTTTTTTAATGTTGCGTACTGTGTCATGGACTCACTCAAAAAATGGTTAGCAGTCTACTGCTAAGCATTTCTAGAAATGGTTAGCATTCCCCCATTCTGCATAGGGTTTTGCTGTGCTAGTCCAGCTATTTAATACCCCAAGTGAGGTTCTGCGTCATCCTTACATTTCACTTGGAAGCTATACAATGTCAGCTGTTAACCATTTTCTTCCATCCCCTAAGGGACAGCGTGGGGGGGGGGGACTGCAAAAGGATACCTTATTCAGCAGTGAACAGCAGCATGCAGGTCTAGGGTTCAAAATTAACAGCATATGACACAGTCACACGGGGTGGCCTTGGCCAAGTGAGGTCTCCATTCTGGGAGTGAGCAGTTCAGGTTCTTATATTAGAGGTAATGTGTGTTAGGCCGAATTCTATATTTCTATGGGGTCAGGATGAAAGATGAGTGCCCAAAACAGTCCACTTCCGGGACAAAGTTCCTATCTTTACTCATCATGTGCTAGAGCCAACCATTCCATCAACAGGAGCAGAGCTCAGGCCTGTCAATCAGGGAATGTGCAGTTTCCTCTGTGGTATAAAGCTGGTTTGCTACGGTTTGTCAATTTACCATATCTGGGAGGCTAGGAGCCAGAGCCCTGTAATTGCTTTTTAGTTCAGAGCTTTTTTTTTGTTTTTTTTTTTTTTAAATGTAGCTTTTTGGTCCCCGTTGCCTCCTCCTGCCAACTGGCGATGGGGATACATATGTATTTTTCTTCTTTTTTTTATTTTACAGATTTCTCCTCTACTTCCCAAAGGCTGACACACGCGGCCGTGCGGCGTGTGAAAGCACGCCGCACGTGTGGTGCCAGCCAGCCTCTTCCAACCTTCCACACTTTGCCACCCTTCCACTCCACGCCACCACCGACCTCCACCCGTGGGAGCGGAACATGGGGCGCCAACCCAACCTCACCACCCTCAGGAGAGGAGAGCTGCTCTCCGATTAGTTCAATCCTACTCTGCCCTCCACCCCCCCACGCCGGCACCCCAATGACCCAAGATCACTCCCGAACCCAGGTCGCTGGCATAGCACGAGGCAAGGCGTCCAGTGCCTCAACCCTCTGCGCCACTGAGCCAGCTAGCTCAGTGCTCTTAACCACTAAACTATACTGCCTCCCCTATTTCTTCTCTGCTTGCATTCTTTTATGGCTCGAGCACACTGCTCTTTCACTGCCCAGAGAAGAGGCATATACCACGACTGAGAAGGAGTATCCAGGAATTGTCTGGGCTTTGCAGAAGCTGCAACCTTACTTGCATGGAAGGGCGTTTCTCCTGATTATTGATCACAGCCCCCTTTTGTTGCTGCATAGAACCAGTGGCCAGAACTCAAAAATTACTTAAATGGAACCTGGTGCTGCAGTCCTATGATATGGACATTAGTCACTGCAGTAAGTCGTAGCATGGCACTGTGGATGGGCAGTCTAGGCAATAGTTAGTTCCCATTTTTTGTTATAGATGAATTATTGGGAGACACTAATGTAGGGTTCACACAAAGGATGAACTGGAGGCATAGCAGGTGGAGCCAGCCAGCTCACATGAAAAACAAAAATCATCTAGTGCTGCTAGAAAGAATGTATTTTTCCATTTTTCTTGGGGGGGGGGGATGTAATTTGCTATGGATACCTGTCACTGTTTTTTCTTTTTCGTAATTTGTATTCAGTTCTTCCTGCATGAGTATCAGCTGGAATGTAGCAGCTACAGGAACATTCCTAGGGAAAAACAGTCAGTATTCTTATCGGAGTAGACAACTGGCTCTGATGGCCATTTACTATCTGTACTGGCCATTATCATGACTGGCTCCCTGAACAATTTATGGGTGTGCTTAGAACATGCCTTTTCACCTCAGGAAGCTGCTAGCTAAACCAAGCATCTCTGCTGAGCTCAGGTCTTGCGACATAAAACAGATGCATTTCCCCAAAAGCCCAGATCAAACCTGTTTTCCAAGGCAGCTCAAGACAAAAATAATTTTGAATCTATGATGTCAGACTGACATACTGATGAGGTGTCATGGGCCAGCTGGAGGGTCTTAAGGTCTGGCAGGGCCTGAAAGGGACAGTCAGGTTTGGGACTATGAACAAGCTTCCATCTAAGGGTTTGAGTCTGCTCCGATTCACCAAAGTGTCTTGTGGGGTAAACCATTCTACAGGGGGGGAGAGATGAGTTTTGTCTGTGTGCAACCTACTGTTCAAACAATTTCTTTTCATCTCTGTAGAATTACTTTTCCCTATAGCTTGTGTGTAATATCCTGTATTATATGTGCTTATAAAAGTGTCATATACTTCATGTGTGTGTGACTGAATCCTTGGGGGCACAGCTAACTGATTTATAACTGACAATAACTGTATTTCCGCCACGGAAGAGGAGGCTATAGTATCATATGCTAGTTCCAAATGCCCTAAATTCTGTTTTCTCATACCTCACTCCAGGGTACCCAGTTCCAGTGACCCCACCCAGACCACCCCAATACCCATAAGACCTGCCTCAGTCACGTCCAATACATAAATACTTTTCCCTCCTCCCAATGCCTATGATTGGACAGCAGTTTATGATCTGTTGAGGCTGGGAAGGTCATGTGTGTTCCCCACTGGTGCTTGACGGTTAGATCCCTGGAGGGGCTAATTGTTTTTTTCCCCCTGTTCTCTCACCCTGAAATACTAGGCCACAGGCATGGTCACGAGAACCAATGTCTGATATTGAGAGTTTTCTCCTACCTCTCCAGACCCACATGCTCTCTTCTCTACAACCTTTGTGATGATATCATGGTAGCAGTACAGAGCAACACGCAGTTCCCTCCAACCACAAGCCAGGGAGCCCCACCCACTGCTGCAGGAATCCTGTGTTCCACCATCTGGGTGGCCTTTGTTTTGCAACTTTTGTTCTCTTGCTCCAGGATTTTCCTCCCATTCACACCCCCATCCCCTCGCCTGTCCGCATCAACAGCACCACTAATATTATAAATGGGTCAGACAGTCCAATCCAGCACCAGAATTTGGGCCTAAAACCCTACAGATCCCAAATTTTTTTTTTTTTGGGGGGGGGGGCACACATGATCATATTCAAGATACTCTTACTCAAGCTACCAACATATCCGGAGCATAAAGCACATGTAAATGTGCTGCCCCAATTTTCAAAAGGACTAGCAAAGCCGTACAACTGAAAACACTGACTGCAGAGGCTGTGCTTCATTTTGGTCCGATTTTGAGGTAGTATTTTTCACATTTGTGTAAGCCCTTGAGAATACAGACAGTGCCCTAGGATGGGGGAATTCCACAGAGATTCAAGCCCAAAAGTTAAAACAGTAACTCTCTTCCTAAAACTATGGCAAAAGAACCAGGCCTTCATACAGATTCAAACCTAAAACTTAAAAAAAGAGAGAGAGAAACTTTTAAGGCCCAAGGAATTTTAAGTAAACCGGTACACAAAAATAACAATCATTCATCCAGAACAGAAAGATGTCACCAAAACAAGACCGTGAAACATGAGGGTCAGAGCTAGCAGCCCAGCAAGAAGCAAGCTTCTCCCCGAGCTTCTGATTGTGAGGGCACTAATCTTGATTTTTCTTATTTAAAAATCGGACTGCTACACTTACCAATTATCTGTGGTGATAAAGCTCAACATTCCAAATCAACTGATACCTGAACTGGTGATGGGGCGTCCCAGCAACCAGGCAAAAACAGATTCTAATGCCGCCGGGCTATCAACAGCACAGGGCTAGACACAGACAGCCCCCACAGGGAAAGACGGACATTTTCCTGCCACCCTCGACATGCTACACAATGGGATTACTGACCCAGCTGGTAAAATGCACGGATGCTAAAATGTGCATGTATGCAACTAGATTAGCAGTGCTGGAAAATGAGAACAATGGTGCAGTCACCAAGGCTGATGAACCACAGCGTGCCGCCACTGACAGTGATGGTGTCTACAGTGAAGGAACAGTCCCTATTAAAGAATTAACCTAAACTTGAAAATGCATTTGGAGCCCAGAATATAAGAATTCTCAGGGTTCCGAAGGCACAGAAGCAGAGGACCTGGCAGAATTTCTGCAGAGATGCCTGCCAGAGGCAATCAGGTTGGGCCATCAAAGATTACAGAATTACACTGAGCCAGGCCAGGTCCGGGGGGGATGTACCTGTCTTCTGGTGACAATGTCCTCCAAACCAAGAGATCAAATCTTTTAGGCAGTAGAGGATCACCGCATACTCCTATTCCCACACAATGCAGAAAGAAAGAAAGAAAGAACCGACCTCTGAAGGGGTAACTGCCATGCTCCGAGAGGCTAGGGTTGGCTACCAACTCAATTTTCTAGCTTGATTACAGTTTTCATATTTGAACAAACAATATTCATTTATCAATCCTAAGACAGCTGGGACCTTGGGTGAAAGGACTGTGTAGTTGGTCAGGCCGGCAGCAGAAGAATGTGAAGATTTGGGCTGGCTCTCCCCCCCAAGCCTGCCAGGACTACCTTTTGGGCAGCATTGTTGGTAAGCCTCTGAGGGGAAAAGAGTAAACTCTCCTTTATTGACTTCCCTTCATCCCAAGGCTGGCACCCGCAACCTCAGTTCCTCCTCCCACCATCACTTTAAACACCCTCAGGTGGCCACTTGTATGGGACAAAGGGCCTTCTTCATAGCCACACCCAGACTTTGGAATGGTTTGCCTTCCCCTTCTTTACCACCTAGAAATGGCCTGTGTTTTTATAGCACAATTGCTAAGCACCCTCCTAATTCAACTCTGTACATCAGTGTCCCGGATGAAGGTGACCCCGGTTTCCTTCCCCCCTTCAGGACCTGAAGAGTGATGGCTAGCTACCTCAAGCTGACCCACGTGCCATATAGCTTGGCCTGTACCTAATTCTCTGGGACAGGCTTAGTCCTATGTTAGAAATATAATAGGACTGCAATGTAATGTTATTTATGTAATGCGATCATCTTAACTTACCGGCTTAACTTACCATGTTTTTGTATATTACATATTTGCTCCTTGTTACTGTGGTGTATCCACTGCTGATACATGCCATCTTAATGGCCCAGGTTATGCCTGAAAACGTTCTCTGGCACCAGTGTACCGACCCAGTTAACAAATAAATAAACAGTGGACTATAACCAGTGAACTCAAACTTTATTATTGTACTAACAGTGGGGTGTGCTACTAGTGAGTATACAATTGTTTTATTTTACCTGGTACGGACTAATAAGGACCGGTACTACAGCCCGAAATGCCTCGGTATTCAGGTACATAATGCCACATTTGTAGCACAACATCCAGTGCATTTCTTGTTTTTTTAAAATTGTACTTTTACGCTGTGGGGGTTGGATACCATGTGCATATGACACCATTCTAAGTGTTAGATGTTCATTATGTATAATGTTTGATATACTGTTCCATACTATGTAAATATCATATGAAGAAAAACAAGTATAACTTTGTGGTTCGCTTCAAAGTGTCTTTTGACCTTCAAAATATTTTAAGCTCATTTCTGGTAGATGCAGGTTGGAGGTGTATGGGCAGTGTGGAGCGAAGGATGTCAAATGCGCCATATATATCTGATCTGGGGTGCAAGACAGCAGGTGAGCCTTCCATTAGGAGATTCAAGGGACTGCCGTGGACAAGGGCGCTTCCCACCCTTGTCAGACTCAGTGCATCACCGTATACCTGACCCCCTTCCGAGGCGCAGTGTAATTCTGTGAGTACTTTGCATGGTACTCACTGTGACTAAGAGTTCTCTAATGCTAGCCTTGCAGCTATGTTGTGTATGTTGGGATTTGCCGATACCATATAAACATTTCTTTTTGCATGAACCACTGCTTACACATATATCTGCACAACCAGATATAAGATAGTAAACTCAACAGTTCTAAGGAGCTTACAGAGAAGCCAGTATTGGGCGATTAGCAACGTGCAGCACAATCTTAAGACCGAGAAGGCTGGCTTTCATATTTTCCTTGTTGAACATTAATTTGGGCTGATCAATGCGTCAGCTACATGTAGCTCCTTCTGCAATGGACACTGTGAGCTGCACCCATGATGCGACTTCCCCTCAAGAGGTACCACAAACAAATGTGACACGACCAGCCCCGATTAACTGGGTGAGTTTTATTTTCTCGTAATGCCATTTCTTGTTAGCTATGCAGGGAAATGTGTTTCATTTTAAAATGCAATAAACACAAAGTTAAAAAAAAGATTGTGAAACAAACATCTGCAGGTCTTGCTTAATATTTTTTTCCTGAAATGGCCAGCAGTGACAGCTCACATGAGTGTAGCTGTTCTGCTGATGTTGCACTTGTCTGTTGGGTACCATAAGAACCTCTTCTGGTGGGACCACAGCATCACACCACTTCTTTCAGTAGCGCAGCCTACACTTCAATCCCTGAGCTAAAAAAAAAATAAAGAAATCCTGACCACATCAGGTAACATGCAGGTCAGTCACATTAGCCCAAGACAGTCTGGTCTGAGAGACCCTACAGGTCAGAGCAACTAGGTAGCTACTACCGGTTGCTTGGTACATCCAACAGACTTTGGTTCGATTCCCACAACCTCCAGTTGCATACTTTGTGATCCAGAGCAAGTCACTTAACCTCCCAGTGCTCCCGGGTTGCACCTGTAAACAAGCTACAGCACAAAAAAAGTCTGGATTACAAGCATAACAGTGTTAAAATCAAGCCCTGGGGGATCTGTTTTTTTTTTGCTGGGGAGAGAATAAGAATATTCAGAACTTCTTGCAGAATATACAACCTTTTCAGGAAGGTGGAAGGGACACAGTTTTGACGTTGAGGGACTGCAGCAAAGCCCGATGCCCTTGCTCAGAGGTCAGCAAAAACAACGCTTTATGCCACAACCCATCCCCACTCCCAAAATGGGAAGAATAAAGTCCTTTCCTTGCCCCTTTAACCCTAGAGTTCCATTATAAAGTCGTCTGTCTCCTTCTCTTGGACAGTGTACTGGATTTCTAAAAGGAATGCATTTCTAGGTGCCAAACTCAATAAAACTATCCTCCAATCAGGGTTTAAACCCAAATTTCCAAAGCTGAAAGAAAATTCCTTCCCACTTCAAACAATACACCCCCCACACAGATAGGACTGAAAATAATTTAACCTAAACTTAGTGCAAGTTCTGAAGGTCTCTTGAGTGACATATGGACTTTGTTGACAGGATTGCACAAACAGCTGACTCAGAGTTTTCCCTATCAGTCTTCCACAGGGGAAAATGCTGAAGGCCCAATTTATAGAGGATTTTTGGCCTAGGCACAGAATGGGAGAAAATGATTTGAAACGAGGGCTCTGTAGCCAAGGATCTCTGAATACTCCGCACTTGGGACACCTGCTCATCAAAAGCCCTGGAGTACAGGCACCAGCCACACTGCCCCATGCCTGAGGCCTGCTACACTGCCCCTGCACCTGCCATACTGCCCTTTCTTTGGCCAGCTCACCGGTGCAGCAGTAGCACCTTCCGCTTGCAGCACCGACAACCCGAGTTCAGGAACAAGCTTGGTGAGTCAGAGGGTCAGTGTAGGACTTCTGATGCAGACCCTGCACCATTTTAGTTGACCTCCTCTGGACCACCTCCACTCTATGTCCTTCCGGAGATGAGGTCTCCAGAACCAGACACAGTACTCTAGGTGGGGTCTTATTAGCAATCTATACAGCGGCAACACCACCTCCCTCTTTCTGCTGGCGATACCCCTCCCTATGCACCCCAACATTCCACTAGCCCTACCAACTGCCTTGTCGCACCACCTGGCCATCTTTAGGTCATCCGATATGATCATCCGAAGGTCTCTTTCCTGCTTGGTGGTAGTCAGTACTACTTCTCAAATTGTGTACTTTGCCCCTGGGTTTCTGTGCTCCAAGTGCATTACTCTGTACTTTTTCGCATTGATCCCCACCGCCATACCCCTGACCACTCCAAGTTTTCTCAGCTCTCTGCTTATCCTTTGCACCCCCCACACCCCCGAAGTGTACACCCTATTGCAGATTTTGGTGTCATCCACAAACAGGCAGACCTTCCCTTCCAGCACCTCTGCAATGCCACTTATAGACATTAAAGAGGACCGGTCACAGAACTGATCCCTGAGTTACCCTGCTGGTCACCTTCCCTTCCTCAGTGAACTCCATTTACCACCACCCTCTGCCACCTATCCCCTAAACAAGGTTACCCAGTTTACCACCTTTGAACCCATTCCTAAACTACTCAGCTTGCTCACCTAGTCTCCTATGTGGAACGGTGTCGAAAAACTTACGGAAATCCAGGTAGGCCACGTCCACTGTTCTACTCCGATGTAATTCCTTGGTCACCCAAAGAAATCTAACACTCTCATTTGACATGACCTCCCCACCGTGAATCCATGCTGACTTGGGTCTTGTAACCCCCTTGATTTAGGATATTCCACAATCCTCTCCTTCAGCAGTAAGTCCAGTAATTTTCCCCACCACCAATGCCAGGCTGACTGGCCTATCAATTGCCAGACTCTTCCCTGCCATCACTTCTGTGAAGTGGGACTACACCTGCCCTCCCCAGTCCTCCAGAACCACTCCTGTTTCCAATAAGCTGTTAAATAGGACTGTCAGGGGTGCAGCCAGTACCTCCCTGAGCTCCCTCAATGCCCCTGGATGCACCCCATCTGGCCCCACTGCTCTCTGTCCACTTTCAGATTAGCCAAGTCCTTTTAGGACACTCTCCTCTGAACAGACTAGTGTCCACCCCCCCCCACCATTGCTCCTGTTACTTTTTTGTGGCCCCTCCTCTCCTTCCTCTGTGTACACTGAACAAAAGCATTTGTTCAGAATGACTGCCTTTTCCTAATCCCCATCTGCACAGTCACTCCCTTCCCTTTTTAATGTTACGATCCCACTCCTGGTCTTCCTCCTTTTGCTTACATACCTAAAAAATGTCTCATCTGCCTTCATCATGGCTGTTTGCTCTTCAGTTCACACCTTCATACTATTTACTGTTCTCCCTGCTTCCCTCTGTTTACCCAGATACACCTCCCTATCCTCCTCCCTCACAGTCTCCTTACACCTTCTGAATGCTACCCTTTCTTACCTTTCCCAGTCACCTCTTCCAAGAACCATAGCAGTCTCTTTTCCTCACTTGCTTGATGTGGAGGTTTGTTGCCTTGCCTTCCCTAAAGCCTTTTTTTTTTTAAGCTTCCCCCACTCCCTCCGCCAGGTCATCCCTGATGCATTCACCCAACTTTTTAAAATCTGCTTTCCTAGCCGGCCCAGTGGTGCTGAGGAGCCGGCCCAGTGGCACTGAGGGTTGAGGCGCTGGACGCCACACCTCGCACCACACCGGCGACCTGGGTTCAGGAACAAGCAGGATAGGCAGGGGGGAAGAGGGAGGATTGAGAATCCAGAGGATTGCTCTCCTCTCTCAGGGAGGGAGGGATAGCTGTCCCACCCACTGATCGTCATCTAGCGACAGCTGGGGGGAGATATGGGTTGGGAAGCTCGAGCCAACATACGTGTCGGCGGGGAGGAGGGTAGGAAGAAAACCAGGAAAATGGAGCTGGCAGGCTCCAGGATGGCCCTGCCAGCACCCGTAATCTAGATTTGTGTTCCTGGGCAGGTGGGGAAGCCAGCATTCCTCGCCCCAGCCCTGACACAGGAGGGCAACGCATGGGGGATCACTGGGATAGTCAGGGCAGGAAAAGGTGGGGCCTGAGACAGAGTCCCTCTAGGGAGGGACCAGAGCCACCTGCCAGGTTCCCTGGAGAATAAAATGTGTGTAATATAAAATAAAAAATTAAAAATCTGCTCTCCTGAAGTACAGAACCCTTGCCCTTGTGTGGTTTGGAGAGAGACTGTCATGATAATTGCTCAGGTAACTAAGGAATGCAGAGCGAGAGTTGAAGTGTCAAAGTACAAGGTACTGCTACTGCAATGGACAGAGAGTGGTAATCACTGAAACGCAACAGGGTGCTTATGCATACCAGCAACAGCAAGAGGTTGTCTGGATATCGGCTTCACCCAGACCAGCCTGAGAACAGGGTTTAGAGAGAGCCTGGGACCCCAGGAACGAATCTTAATTTAGTTCTTGAAGAGGGGCTGGAACCTCAGCATTGCTGTGAAAGAGGAGCTGTAACTAATGCATGACAGAAGACGGTTAGCCTGTAGAAACACAGTCAAATGCAAAATGCATTTTGAGCTCTGTATCTCCACATCTCACATATGGACTTGTGCAGTTTGTTCAAGGAAGGATGTGCTAAAAGTCATTTGGTATCTGTGATCCTCTGCGCTCAGATGCACCTGAGGTGCCGCACAGAATCCCAACCCAGGAAGAGCAAGACAACAGCAGGTTCAAGAGGTGTAACGGAAATTCTGGTGAACCAGACACCCAACACAGGAGGTTCACCAGGCTAATCCTGCCCCATTACCACGGCTGCACCGGTAAAGGGTTACACATGGACATAGTGAGGCAAAGGTGTGACCAACTGAGACATACAGTGCTCACTCCGTTATCGGTCACCTTTCAGCTTATTCTCCAGCTAAATCCCGCCGACTGCTCCCTATTATATGTCCTCCTAATAACCAATTAGATTACCCACCACCCTCGGTTATTAACCTAATTTTATCTTGTACAAAAAGGGGGGGGATAATCAAGGGTGCACGGACTCCCACAGTAGGACAACGCTGGATCACTGGTACAAATATAAGTTCCTTACTTTCTTTTGATGTCGACACAGATATTCAAATTACGTACTTACCGTAATTATGATCTTTCTGTGTATCTTCACCATACATCACAGATGGGTACTGGCCGGAGATCAGGACCCCGCGGGAGCCTTTTTTTTTTTTTTTAAAAGATAGGGGGAGCCGATGCAGCATCGGCGCCGTCCTCGAGGCCGACGTACTACGTGGTGCTCGAGGATTAGCCGTTAGGCTGCATCGACTCCGCCTGAGTACCAGTTCTGAGTCGCCGGAGAGGTAAGAGGAAGGGATGGAGGGTGGGACAAGAGAGTCCAAGGGACAGAAAAAGGAGAGAAAACTGAACTAAAAGGAGAAATAACGACTGAGAGGAGAGCATAGAAGAAGTAAGACTAAGGGGATTGGGTAGGGGCCCCAATCTCTGGAAACGGAAGAAGGGAGGGAAGGGGGGAGAGAATTTCAGGAGAGAGTGAGAGGTAACAAGGATCCAGGACCCTTGTCCGTCACCAGACTGTATAGGAACTGCAAGGAGTTAGCAAAGCTCTTTGCCAGAATTCAAGGCACAGAATAACTGGCAATACCCCAAAAGCAGAGTCGGCTATTCTGGAGAAGGACAGGGTACAGGGACTCAGTACTCTCTCTCTAAAGAGATAGTTGGTGAAAAAAAAAAGAAAATTTTTTTTTTTTGATTAGATGGATAACAGAAGGAGGGCAACCACCAGCTCCTACCCCGTAGGGGTGAAGATATGTAGAAGAGAGGAGTGCCACTCAAACTGTACCCCTTAGGGAAGACTGTCCCCCTGTGTCTCAACTAATCTCACTCAAGCAAGGGTGCCGGAAGATGGCAACAGTTGAGGGGGCTAAGGAAGAAAGGGCACTTTCCTATACTGGTTTTTAACCATACAGGAATAACAAGTGGAGGGGCTACCGCCTTTCGCCCCAGAGGTTCCGGCACCTATGCAGTGAAGAGAGGGAAGGCACAGAGGGAGGAGGATTCCAGAGACTGGAGCCCCAAGGGGGATGGTGGGAGGGATTGTGATGAATGGTGAAGATACACAGAAAGATCATAATTACGGTAAGTACGTAATTTGAATATCTTATCTGTGTCAATCTTCACCATTCATCACAGATGGGTGAGTACCAAGCCCCCGAAGGGGGCTGACTGATTGCACCCTAAGGGACAGTGTCCCTTAGCCCTCAGTGGGTGACACACTGGGGGAACCTTCTGGGCCTGAGGAGGCCCGAGGGTGGGAGAGCGAGACGGGGTTCCCCCGGAGGGGGAAGGAATTTGCCCCGACAAACGCCGTCTCGCCCTATGGGAAAAGAGGTAGGTTCCCTGGTGAGCGGAGCAAATCACCCTACGCCGGGCCAAGGGTGACAACCGGGAAAGGCGAAGCCATGCCGATCTTCTGGTGCAGATCGCTGTCCCTACGACCCTGGTAGCTACCTCACTGGCGTCGTAAGATGCCCTTGCTTGGTGCCTTGCTAGCTCCAGGCCACGTGCAGAGAGAGAGCAATGGCTTGCCTGGTTTGCTCCGAGTCAGGCAGAGCGGCTAGGAACTGACCTAGCGCTGACCACAAGTACCTGTTATAGGCAGCGTAGTGGGCCTGATGTGCAGAAATGGAGAGAAGCAGCCGTGCCGAGTAGAAAGTCCTCCTCCCCCCCAGAAATCAAAATCCGAGGAGTCCTGATCTGGGGGCCGGTCATGGCGGAGGGCGCGAAGCCCATCAGGAGTGTCCAGGTATGTCAATCTGGACTGCAGATGAGGCAAGGAGCCTGGAGACTCCGTGGGAGCGCAATACCTCTGGCAGAGGTCCCTAGGGGCAGGAACTCCGGAGAAGGGCCTCTGCCAGAAACGCATGGACGCCTCCCGAAAGGGAGCGGGCCAAGGCGGCACCATGAGGGTGGCTGTCCCAAAATCACCTAGAAAGGCGTGCGCCGCATGCTCCGGATTGCTCACAGAAGAAGGAGAAAGGTGAAGGTCCTCCATCATCCTCACGAGGAAACGCTGATACTCAGAGAGATCAGCAGCAGGAGGATGTGGACAGAAGGTTCCTCTCCCCCAGAAGAGGGGGATGAGGAGCTGGAGGTCACCATAGGCTCGGAGGGTGGCTGCTCGGGGGGAGGTTGAAAAACCTGGCTGTCCAAAGCCCTAACATAAGCAGGGAATCGAGCAGCCACCGCTCTGAACTGTTCCCAGGTGAGAGGCCCGCTAGGACCAAGGATACCTGGGAACGCAGGAGAAGGCGGCAGAGGGGAGTGGACAGAGCCGAGAGAAGAAGTCGGCTGACCTCTGCCAGGGCTAAGGAGCGGACCACGGACTCCCACGGGGGGAGTCCTGGAAGACTCCGCAGTCGACAGCTGCACAACCGCTTTGGTACTGCCTAGACTGCGCCCAAAAGAATCCCCCAAGTGAGGCGACCGGGGCCGTGAAGGTCCAGAAGGACGGTCCCCTGCCTCGAAAGAATGGGACCCTCTCAAGGAACCCGAAGGGGAAGGGCGGAAGTCCGCACTCCAGTCTCGTCCAGGACCCGGGTAGGTCCCAGAGAAGGGCCGGCGCGCCGAACCAATACCCCTCGACCCTTCAGAGTCCCAAGGGTCCTAGCCCTCAGTGGCCAGTCTAGGCAGCTCTGTACCCAGGGCTGCCCCCGAAGGGGCAATCCCGAAAGGAGCACCTTCCCCTTCCGTGGCCCTCTCGATAGGCCCCAAAGTTGGGCGACCGAGAGATGTCACAGTAGGGGGTACCACCGTAGAGGGATCAAGGAACCCCCCAAGGCTAGGCTGCAAGGCGATGGTGGCACGCACCACTGACCCTAGCCCTAGAGGAAACCCAACTCACCTCGGAAGGGGACTGGCCGAGACCCGAAGAGGAAACCACCAGCTCGTCCTCCCTTGCAGACAACCCCGAAGGGTGTGACTGCCCATTCGACTCCGAGCTGGACTCCGACTCCGAAGAGGAAGAGTCCGAGGCCCTAAGCCAAACAGTAGGGGGTCGAGGAAGGGACACCTTCCCGAGGGGCCCAGGAGCCAAGGCAATCCCTGCCCGCTCCACAGCACCGCGAGCGGTGCCAGCAGAAGGTGGCAGGGCAGCTTGGGCCAGAAGTCCTAGACCAGGGCTAGCTGCGGCACCATCAGGTCCACCGGTGCCAGGGGAGGCACCCGGGACAGAGACGGCGCCGTCAGCAACCCCAGTCTCGGAGCGACGCCGCGTGCGGCAGCGAGGACCAAGGCAGCATCGACGACCCCGAAGGATCAGGAAGCCGACCACGGCGCCGACATCGCGCCGTGGAGACCGCTACGCCACCGAGTCCTGACGGCGCCAACATCGGGCGCCGGAGACACAGAAGGCCCCAGCGCCGGCTCAACCTCGGCAACGCCGAGGTGAGACATGGTGAAGGACGACGCCGGAGGCGGTTTCATGGCACCACGAGCAGTGTCGGTGCCGCCGAACAGCACCAGCAAGCCCCATGATGCCGGCACAGTTGGGTCAGCGCCACCGGCACCGCTAACGGCACCGGACGGCCTCCCGACGGCAATCAACGACGCTTCACCCAGGCCTAGCGGACTCGCTGAGCAACACCGGGAGCCTTCACCCGGCGAGTGATTGCCGGAGCGGTACCTCCTGCCCGCCCCAGGGGGGAAGCGGGACGGGCCTCCTGCGCCGCGGAAGAAGCCTTGGCCACGGCTAGGCTAGAAGAGGCAGAGGCTCCCCCCTCCGCGGTCCGTATAGAACCGGGAGGGGACCCGGAGGAGAGGCCGAGCGAATGCGGCTTGGCCCGACGAGTGCGCGGCCTACCCCCGAAAGTCGGCGGAGCTCACCCGACCTTAAACGCGCGCTGTTCCAAAACTTGGCGGTCCATCGAGAAGCAGGCGTCGCACGAATCCATGTCGTGTAGCGGGCCAAGGCACGAAAGGCACCGGTCATGTCGGTCGGTGACGGAGTACTTACGGCCGCACGGGCACCGACACATAGGGGGCCACCCCGTCTTCTCCGATTTTTTGCCCTCCGACCGTGACATGACCTACGGAGAAAAAAACACCAAAAACAGACTCGACGTCGCTTTAAATGTAATAAAAAGGAAAGATCTTACTGGCGACGTCGAGTGGAGGCAGAACCCAGAACTAGCAGACCGCGGACTAGCGACGTAAATATCGCAGGCATAAGGCCTAAAAAAACTGACAGACTGCAGGCTTCCCACGAGGCGACCTCGACGACGGGAGATGAAGAACTGGTAGGCAGGTGGAGTCGATGCAGCCTAACGGCTAATTACTCGAGCGCCACGTAGTACGTCAGCCTCGAGGACGGCGCCGATGCTGCATCAGCTCCGCCCATCTTTAAAAAAAAAAAAAGGCTCCAGCGGGATCCTGATCTCCGGCCAGTACCCATCTGTGATGAATGGTGAAGATCGACACAGATAAGATCACGTGTAATACCAGCTAAACAGAAGAATGCAAGACACAAGTGTCGTCCACTGTACACAGATTCTGAAACGCCCCATTATCATCTCTGATACAGGGCCTCAGAACCACAGCAACATTAACCTTGCCCACAGTACGGCATGCTCCTCGTTACAGGACGCTCGACATAACGTTAGCACTGGAGCTCAAGTGCACTTGTATGGACACCCTTTGCTGATAGCAGGGCTTGGGGTTCAGACTTAGCAATTGCTTTGGACAGATTATTTCTGGAGAAGGGGAGTCCTGCTCCCCCCCCTTTACAAATTTCCAGGGCTCTGATGCGCAATCCTAGAGGTTTTGCTCTAAAATTCCATTTTTTTTTTTTTTTTAATTTATAGCCAACGCCTCTTCAACTAGTGAAGGCCAGCACTGAGGTAAGAGGGTCACCTACCTGCGGCCTTGAAGGAGACTGTGGAGAGGATGTACCCAAGGAAGCCACGCCTGGACATGGAAAATTTCTCAAAATATAAAAATATATACCACTCCGGTGATACTGGAGCACTCTGGGCCCCCAATGCGCTTTTTTCCAGATTGCAGGTATTACAGTACGAAGCACACTGACAAAAAAAAGTTGCTTTGCTCACAAAAGGGTTGGTTACGAGCTCTAGAAGCACACGGACAGAAAATGTTGTTTTGCCAAGTTACTGTTTCGTTTGTGATTCCCAAAATGCACAAAACGGCAAGGGGGGGTAGCGCAGAGCCGCCCAACAAAAAGAGTTAGAACTTTATAGAATGGAATATTATCGACTGCTTCTGCAATGCCCTGTAGCTCTCCACAGCAAATGGGGGAGGGTGGTGGGGCAGAGCCCTCCAACAAAAAGAGAACCAAAACTGCCCAGTAGCTCTCCACACTGGCAAACGAAAAGACTCTGTCCAAGTAAGGGGGCATCATTGCTGTCTGTGTTCCTTTCATTTTTTTACAATACCCAGTAGCTCTCCACAGCAAACATAGATGGGGAGCAGAGCCCCAACGAAAAGAGAAACATAAATTAAGAAAAGTCATGCCATTATAATGTCATAATGTTACAATAACTGTGTGTACACTAAAAATTTCACTGTCTTTCAGTTTAGGTGCAGTGCAGTTATTACGATTATGTATGGTATGGTTTGGTACTAGGCTAAAGCATGCAACTGTCTACGTGAAGAGGTCGATGTAAATACTGTATTTGACCCACCTCAAAAAAAAAAAAAAAAAAAAAAAAAAAAAAGTGCGCAGGGGGCCCGGAGTCCTCCACTAACACCACCAATCCCTGGCTGTGGGGCAGGAAGCAACACTGCCTCACTCTGCCACACACACACACACACACACACCCCCATGGACACCATGAAGTGACACAAGTACCATGTCTGGTACCTTTGCATGACATCAATCACACCCTCCTCTGCCATTGTGACGTTTTCTACACAGCAGAGGGGACGGGTCTTCCTACACATCTCTCTATTCCTTTGTTCAGCCAGTCCACATACCTTTGGCACCTGTTATAGAGCAGCTGGAGGGCATGATAGCAAAGACAAGAAATGAAAATCAGGTGTTAACACCAAGTACTAATGTTTATTTTCACACTGTCAAACACTGCTGAAAAGTTTTCACAAATCTAAATGATTGTTTTAATTGGGCACCCAGTGAGTCATGTGCAACTGTAGCCAGCTCCGTGGCGCTGTGCAGTGGGTGTTCTCTTGGCACGCTGTCCACCCAGGTTTGCGCCCAGAGTCCTGCAAGGAGGGAGTTTACAGCGTCCATTGAACACTTCCCTACTGGGGGGGGGGGGGCTGGCTGGACCACTCTTTGGTGGATCCTGGTGGTGGCTAGTGGCTGACATTCTTGGCAGCATGTGAACGCCCCAACCCCAGGACGCTGTCGTGGCCGGACCATTCTGTGTAAGGGGGCTGGGAAGAAAACAGGAAAACTAGCCACTCCTGATGGCAGCCGGTCCCCACTCGTCACAAAACCCTGAAGTGTCCGTGCCGACCCCTGCCACACCATGGATATGGTTAGAATACCCACGGGTGACTCTCCTCTCCCAGTTCCTCTCCTTGAGGGAGGGGCCCTTCCGATAAAGGGATATGTTGGGTTACCCGGGTTGCAGCAATAATGGGGCAGTGGACAGCAAAGGGACATGCTGGCAGGGGCCTAGGTGGCCCGAAGGAGTGGCCAACCATGGGCTTGGGAGGAGCACGGGCGCCATTTGAGGGGGCAGGGAGGCAGTTACCCCCCCCCCGCACTCTACATTTTTAAATGAAAAAATGCCCCCACAGCCCCTCTGACCAGTTGTTGACCCCCCAATGAAATCTGAAATGGCGCCCCCGGAGAGAACCCAAAAACAAAACAAAAACAGTGCAACTGAGTGGCTTCTATCCCTATGGTACCAACTCAGCCACCCAGCTGGTAACCAACATCACGCCACCGGGCATATAAGTTATATTACTTTACCCACAGCTCCTTGAATGAAATTCCCAGATAAACACATTTCTACAGTAGGACATCTACAGACATCAGACAAGAAAAATTATGCTGTTTTACTTGCAGGGAGCTTGGAATGTTCAAATACACTGCACCCAACAAGCTCTGCACAGTCCAGAATGTTACATTCAACAAAACAAAAACCTGTTTTCGTATTGACTGTGCTTTGTCTCCCACTCTCTGGAATGTACAATACAATTCTCTTGTTCATTCTGTCATCCCTACTGTGTGCAGTTTCCATACAGAAGCATCAGTTCAGTCAGTACTTTAATGCAGTGGGGGAAGGGCAGCCAAGTGCATGTGCTGTCAGTGGGGAAACCTTGTTTACAACTCTGGCTGCACCCCTGTAGCACAGCCACAGTTAGATGAGCTGGTCCTAAACCCCTTCCCCAAAACAGAATGCTGCCAGCTCACTGCTGGGCCAACCTGCATGTCCATAGCTGTAGGATTTTCTGTGGTGTATATATTTTGCAGCTAGTAGTAAATAATAATACGCGTCACGTACCTGCCAATATAGCCTTCCCAGGGTGTGTGAGCTTTGCCTTCCCAGCTGGGGCTGCAGCAGCCAGGCACCGAGGTCGGGGAAAAGGGTTCACGAACTTAGGCACTTCGGACATGTTTGAAGTTGGATGCAGAAAAAAATGAAGTTTTTAAACTTCAGAGATTAGGATCGCTCCAAAACAAGCTGGCGATCGTTGTCCAGCAGCGAGGTGATTACAAGGGTGCAGCAGCGGTCTGAGCCCTCATTGGGAAGCAGCTGTACGGGGCGGGCGATCAGTCCGAGGGGATGGGGGAGGGGAAGAGAGGCGCTGCTCGGGTGCCGAGGTGCTGTTGGCGGAGCTAGCCAGCCCGGAGTAGGTGCCGAGTTGTCCGGTCTCTGCTCTCAGTTACCCGGGTATGTGCTTTCTGTCTGCTGTCGGACTCGCAGGGGTGGGTCTGCCACGTCATATCCTCAGGCCACCGTCCCACCCCTGTCTGCATTTAAAGTGGAACGTGTCAGCCCACCACGCCGCCCCCTTTTGTATTTAAGGCGGAATGGCGAAGATGGCTGGCACCAACGGGTGTCCCTATTGAAGCCCAGTTCTTTACTATTACAGGTATGGGATTATAAACCTTCGAGTCAGAGACTCCTCTACAAAGGCCACGTCACATTACAAACAGTGCAAACAAAACAGTGTTCAGAGATACAATACAGAGGCAGTGATGGAACAGTAATTACACCTCAGAGCTGGGTTTGAATCCCACAGCTTCCACTTGCATACTGTGTGACCCTGAGCAAGTCACTTAACCTCCTTGTGCTCTCAGGTCGCTCCTGTAAAAAAGCTTTCAGCTTAGTGTGCTATACCTGGTTAAACAACTAAATAAATAAATAAACACCTATACACAACAACTGCACATTAGCAAGCAAAGCAGTAAGTAAAATACAGGTATTCAGCAGGGGTGTAGCTACAAGGGTGCAGTGGCACCCGGGCCCATGAGGTCTGAAGGGCCCAAATCATAATTTTGATGTTTATTCAACACTGGGGAGGGGTCCTGTAACATCGCCTTGCACCCATGCCCTATGGGAATTTGCTACACTACTGGTATTCAGAAGTTGGGGGAGGAAAACAGTAAGAGTGCAACTATCAGAGGGTTATAGCAGGATGAAGATCCTTTGCGGTAACTCAAGCACAGTCAATGATTTAGGTTAAAGGCCCAGGTTCATGCCATAAGGGAGGGGAGGCAAGCCTGGAGAAGTCATAGCTGGAATCTATGCTGCATTTTGGCCTGTACAATTGCAAAAGGTGCCAGGGTAAGTGCACTTACAGGGTTCAGCACAGGAGCCCTGCTGTCAAAATTATTCTAAAATGTGTCTTGTAATGTTAATAAAGTGCATACCTCTCTCAACTTCTAGTTCCAGAAACCAGGGACTAGGATTACAAAAATCAGAGTAAAAACAGCTGTAAAAATAGTAACATGAGCCCCAGAAGCTGTGCACAATATGTTGCATAGGGTAACTAGCCTTTTTTTAATGAGAACTAGACTGTAACTCTAATGGCTAATATTATTTTATTTTTAAATTGCTACTCTTCAGCATTAGAAATGCCAAATTTAAGAGGGCAGAATAAATTTCTAAGGCAATATCAGGCACATCCCTGAAAATCAGAGATAGTTGAGAGGTATGATGAAGTGTAGCCTGTTTCCCCTGTTCATGCTTAGTGACAGTATGTCTAGGTGGAAGCGCTGTACCTCTGTCGCTCATTTGGAGTGTCCCCAGGCAAAATGTTTACTTCCCCCAGGGACATATAAATAGGGCCTCTGGCTCGCCAAAGGTGTTCTTGGTTTTAGTCTGGGGTACAGAATGCAGTTTCCAGCTTTAGCACCTAACGGTGTACTGCTCCTGCAGTGACCAGCCAGATGGGATCTGCGGGCTTGGGACTGGTGCCAGGGTCCCTGGGTCTGCGTGGCACTGGTCCCCTCTGGTGCAGGTCTCCAGAGGGTCTCTGAGTTCGAGGACAGCAAGGGACTGTTGGGGACTCACCCTCAAGGAGGGTCTCCAAATGGCATTTGACCAAACTGTCCTGTCTCCTGTCATGGTATGGTCTGTGCTGGCAAGGGACTCCAGCCTATGGCAAGAGACCTTTTCTGTTGAGTGATGACAGATGAGGGCAGCAGCTCAGAATGGTAAGCCACGGTTTTATTGTGAATGTAATAGGTGCTGGTGGCAGCATTTTCTGGCCGGGGGAAGGGTTGTCCCTTCCTCTGTACCTACACCTAGTGTGACCCCAGTGGTGGGCCACACAGGTGACACCACCTGCCATCTCCGTGGGGGATTTGCAGGCTGGCAAATTGCCAGCAGTGGTTAAATTGGGAATGTTTAGGAGGGGGACTCTCACCTCTAGATCAGTAGATGGGGGAACTGTCATCTCTAGGTGGTGGAACTCCCCTTCAGTATTTAATGGAGAAAGATGACAGAAGTGTAAGAACTCTTCTACCATTTTGTAAGAGGTGGTGGAACTGGGTTCCTTTGGGATTCTGTCCAATTTAACCACTGGTTAATAGGACACTACACGGAAGGTGCCGGTGGATAGAGGGAAGGAGAAGCATGGGGTAAAAGTCCCCACTACTGTCCCAATGGCTGCCGGTAGTCTTGGCCATGCAACAGCTGCTAGGGCAGGGAGGAGGTTGTCAGTAGGCGCCACAAGGGAGCAGACAGTTGTGGGAGAGGGATAAAAGGCTTAACTTGAATGTGTTTTCTATGATTTACAGAATTTTCAAAGTCTTTTTCAGATTGTTTTTACTTTCAAATCTGAGTACTGATTTTGTTTAAAAAAAAATATATATTTTTTTAAGGAAGAAATGCATGTGACGTCGTTCGGATCTATAATTAGATCAGCACTGTTAGTACTACTGTGTCCAGAAACAGCTTCTTTAATGAGGCGCAAATCTGGGCATTGAAAAGCCATCTGAAATGCAAAATATATGTAACAGGTGGTGGACAAGTGGAACACCCTGCCAGAGAAAGTGGTGGGGGCTGAAACAATCATGGGATTTAAGAATGCATGAGATAGACATAAGGGAATTCTGGAGGTCAGGGGTAAGGGGCAACAGACTTCTAGGAAAACTTAAAGTGAACTTACAGCTCAAATGGGCAGACTGGGTGGGCCATAGGCCCTTATCTGCCAACAGTGTCAATGTATCTGTGTAACAAAACAAAAAACGGCAACAAGGAAAACAAACATGATAGCAAAACACAGACAGTCTGGTCTTGAGGTTGCCATGGTGACGTAAACCTCTCAAGTTTCGCTCTCAAGGTTTACATGGTCTCCCTGGCAACTGCTTGACGGTTAACAAACCGGTTACAGATAGAGGACCATACATTATCCTCTATGTTACACATTTTGGCTGATTGCCTGTATGAAAGGGTCTCCCTTTCATTAGTTATATTAAAGTGTTTGCGCTAATTATTTCTAACAGCGTTATTGATGCCCTACCTGTTTTGCTCTGTTTCTGCACAGATAGTGCACTAGCTTTATATAATGCATGGTGTAGTTCTGTTCCCTCCTTTTTAGGCAGGGCAGGGCAGAATGTTTCACTATATGTTTGTACTTTAGTTACTGAATATTTTACCATGCTGCTCTTGGTCTCATTTAACGCAGCATTTATGGTACTATGCTAGTGTTATTTTCTATGTAAATTTCTTTACTCATATTTTGTCATATCTTTATAGCATGTGTCAGACTGTATGTTTGTATTAAGAGAAGTGGCACCTTCATGGTTCAGAGATGTACAGTATATGTATGTACTGTACCATGCTTGTATTTTTTTACCACGTTTGTTCTAAACTTAATAAACAAAGTTTTTAAAAAAAAAAGAATCAAGGTATGATGGGGCTGCCCATATTATACGGCAGCAACGATACACGTTGACGTGGGCAGCCCCAGCTAGCAAAGGTTTCCCAATGGTTTTGATGCTGATGGCTTACAGTTCCACAATGTGGCTCAATGGAGGGAGATATTCTCGAAGAACATCAGTAGTGGGTTCAAAAGGGGTGGGACAGGCAGGGGTTACATTAGCCAGGAGCCCACGGGAACTCAGTTCCACCATCACAGTCATTTTTCTCCTTTGACTTCTGTAGAAGAGTTCCACCATCTAGAAATTTAGATTTAAGACTTCCCCCAACTAAACAGTTCTAATTTAACCACTGGGAACAGGCACATGGAAAGAGTGCGAGTAGGGCAACAGGGGGAGGGAGGGAGAGAGGGAAGGGAATGTCTGCTAGAGACAATTCCAAATTTAAGGCAGGTTTTTGGGCAGACTGGATGGGTCACAAGGCATTTATCTACAGACAGTATCTGTGTTCCTAAGTTCTGATGTGATACAGACTCTTGTTTGTAAACGAGTCAGTCTGGGACGTGTAGAGTATGTCTGTCAGGACAATTAGCAATAAATTAATCTAATCTTTCCCACTCTGCATTTTAAATAAGGTCTTTCACTGCTGTGATTAAAAAAAAAAAAACTTTTATACCTTAATATGCTCTTCTGTTTTCCTTTCAGGGTCTGTTCTATATTCTGATGCAGTATTTGTAGACCTTTTTTGTTAAATTAATAATCTAATATTTTATTTCCTTTCTAATTGCTTTAAATCCCTGTCTGTTTTTTACTACGAGGAACTTTCCAGTTGCAGTATTTTGGACCGTTCAGATGAACAGCATGGACTGGTGTGATTAATGTCAAGGAATGTCTTAAAAATAAGAAAAGAAATAGCGGTAGCAGATGAGGGGGAAAGAACACAGCCTAGATTTGAAGGCACCACAAACCTAGTTAAGTCATTTATCAAAAATGGGTCCAAGCATATGAAATACATGACTGAAATGGGGGGGAAAAAAGCCTTCTCTGACATCACAAATGGCTCTGAGGGAGGCGAAGCGACGGGAGAGTCTAAAGATAATGGCTTATCTTAAAATGGTAGACAATATTTTTAATTAAATCAAGTCCACCATTAAAGTTGTAGTCACTCAATGTGTGCATTAAACTGTGTAGTTATGCACATCTGGGGCTTTGAACCCATTTTCCTCCACCCCACTGAACCTCAATTCATATTGAAATTAAAGCTAACAATAGTTGCCGGCTCACCAGTGCAGCAGCAGCGTTATTGCTCATTACGCTGGCAACCTGGTTCAGGAATAAGCCTGGATCATCAGAAGGACAGCTGGGGTAGGATGGTTAATAATCCCAGTGGATGCTCACCTCCTTGGAAGTTGGAAAGTACCCAGACTCTGCTGCGACACTGCCGCCAGGGTGACCACAGGTGATAGTGCAGCTGGTATTAGCGATCAAGAGAGAGGGGATGTCAGTGCTCTGATGCACGTTGCTCCCTTGTGTGCATGAGTGCTTTAGGCCAGGGCCTCCTGAACAGTTTGGAAACGGAAAAATGTGACTCACCCCTGACCGCGCAGGCTGCTGCTCTCTATCCGCTGCAGATCCTGCACCACCGACCAGGCTCTCGCTCCAGGACCGATTCTAAAAATTCTGGGAGTTGGGGCCTGACACCCCCCCCAACACACACACAGCAGTCCTTCAACATAATTCGACAATGAAGTCTCGGTGGCCAGTTTGAAAAAAATTGAGTGAGTCAGAGTTTAGAATCTATCATAGTGATCTTTTCAATCACAAAAAGGGGTGTGACTGGGCAGAGTTTGCGTTGAGGGTATTTATTTAGTTGTTTATTTAGTTGCACATTGGTAATCTGGAAAGGGGCACTGAGCCAAGGCTCTTTTCCAGGTACTACATTGGTAGGAAAAATTGGTATGAGGGCAGGCCTGCCGGAGCAGCGGTAAGGCTACCACCTGTGATGCCAATGCCCCAGGTTCGGAAACAGACCCAAGGAGGAGGAGGGCCAGCCAGGGGAGGAGGACTGAGTGTCCCATGGACTGTTCTCCTCCTCCTCCAGGAGGAGGGTGGATTAGTGATCGGTGCCTGACCGACCCCTGACAGAGGCCAGGGGGAGCAGCGACTGAAGCTGAGCTGTTGGGGAGGCATGCCAGACATCTGTGCTTTGGTGCCTTATGTCATTGCATGCCACATCTCCTGGGGGCACAAAGAAAGAAAAATGGCAGCCCCGCTCCACAGTCCCGCTATGCCTGCCGCAACCCTCAGTCAGCAACCGAGTTCACTCCTCCATCAGAAATGGCCTGACCCTGCAGCCCTACCCTGGGGGGTAAGCCAGGGAGGAACACCAACAGTAGCTGGCCTGCCAGAAACCTTGATGTTAGTCTCCACTGGGGGTGTGCCTTCTCAGTGGCCCCACCCTGGGGGGCAAGCCAGGGAGGATCGCCAGCTCAAGGTGAGTCCCGAGGGGGGGGGCTGGGCCGGGACCGGGGAAGCTGGGAGCTGAGCTACAAGGGGCAGAGGCGCCAAAATGAATAAGAAAAAAAAAGCACTGGTACAAAAACTAGGCACAAAAATAAAATGCGGTTACAATACATTATGGAATACCTACACAAGTGCATTGTCGACAAGGCACAGGTCAGGAAGCATAGGAAAACCAGAAGTAGTTGTAAAATTTGCAGATAGCGTTTTATTATTAATAACAGCAAAATAAAACATAAAAATTGTTCAGTATAACTATTTACAATGGCAGTACAAACATAGAATGCAGAGTCCTTCTGAGTTTTTCTTCTCAGTTTCCAATCTTGGTCTCTCAGTCTCAGTCTCTGTCTCTGTCTCTCTCTCTCGCAAAACATTGCAGCTCTTTTGATAACAAGTTTTTGCAGGGATCTTGTTAAGAGAAAATCCTGCTTCTCACAGTGTTCTTGTTAGTTTCAGCAGGTCCAGCAAAAAGAACATTGTGACGCAGAACTGACCTCTTGTTGACAGCTCTGGAAATATTTTTCAAACCAGCATCTCAGGTTAACCCCTTGAATTCCAGTTTTTGCAATCATTTCAACAGTATAACTATATACAGTTTTAAACAAAGGGATCCCAGTATCAGGGACATTTCCACATAAAGATTCACATGTATTTTTTATAACTGCAGATATGCAAGGGGGGACGAAAAGACAGAACAGCAAGGGAAGGCAGAGAGATAGTGAGAGGTGGAGAATTGTGAAACCGTCGGAGTGATCAGTTCCCAGGTCTCTGAAGAAAATTTGGTTGCGAAACCAAACATACAAGAGTCAGAAAAGGAGAGGATAGAACAGACCCCTGTGTTTAAACTCTGCATGACAGATGGGACAGGGCCTTATTCAACCCTGTCACATGCATTAAAAAAAACAGCAGCAAAGCACATCATGCCAAAAAACAATTCAGTATTGGAAAGAAGGTCTGTTAGGCAGGTGCATGCCTACCCCCATGGGGGGAGGAAGTGAAGAGGTTGTGAGGAAATGAAACAAGTAAGCAGGTAGACAAGATCCAGATGGAGGCCCGACACATGGATGGTAGAGGCTTCAAGCCGGGAAGGCATCAGGAAGATGGGTAACAGAAGCAGGTCTGGGGGGGGGGGGGTTCAATTGGTGCCTGAGGGACCCTGGGAAGGTGCAGAAGGAGGCTGGTAGCAGGTTCCCGAGTGAGGGAATTCAATAGGAGAAGGCAGATTGCCCAGCTGAGGAGTGGTGAAAGTGTGATGATCCCTGGAGCAGAGGGAACATCAGGCGGGGAGGATAGGGGAGACGAGTGAGGAAACATAAGAGGGAAGAGAACCGAACCTGTATTTGGACATGAATGGGGTACCATGAGACTGGTAACATGAGGGTAGGGGGAGGATGGATAGGGAGAACTAAAGGGAGCAATGCTGAGTACGAGCTGGGGGACTTTGTAGCAAAGCAGCAAAAGGCATTTCAGAGGGAGTCCTGTTTGACAAGGGAAGACAACATCCACGTAGCAGAAGACGGAGTAGCATTTTGGTAACAAGCTCCCTGTGGATATAGGGAGATAAACAGTCCTTGTTGCAGTACAAGGTACCTAGCTTAGGGTGGAGTTTTGCATGGATGGCATCAGTGTGGGCTGAGAAGTTAAGCTTGCTGTCCAGCCACAAACCGAAGTACTTGAAGGACAGCACCACTTCGGGTGGGGGGGGGGCATCCAATGAGACAAAAACAGGGAGGGTCAGGAGTCTGACCAGTTTCTGGCTGGTGTGAAAGGACATGGGCTCCATTTCTTTAGTGTTTACCTGGAGTTGGTTGAACTGGAACCAGCACAGAATGTTGTGGAAGATCTGCTGGAGCAGCTCTTCCACAACTGTCGTAGAGAGACCAGAGGTAAAGATGGACTGTGTCATCTGCATGCATGTGAATGCGTGAGTTGGCACAGGTGTAGGGAGGTTTGTTCAGGAAACAGAAGAGGATGGGACCCAGGATGGAGCCCTGAGGGACCCCAGCCTGGATGGGCAGTGGAGGTGATAGGACATTTCCTACCTGTACTGACTGCTGACAGCCCATGAGGTGGGAAGGAAACCAATCAACAGTGGGAGCTGAGAGGTCAGCAGAGCTCCACTTGTCCAGAAGAAGTACATGGGACACCAAATGAAAGGCTTTGGCCAGACTGATGAAAATGGCAGCCGTGATGTGCCCCTAATACATCCAGGAGATGGAATTAGTGACACACAAGAGGGAGGAGATGGTGGAATAGTGCTTCCGGAAGCCAGACTGGAATGGTGAGAGGACATTGGAGGATTAGAGGTAGTCAGAACATCTGGAATAGACAAGTTTCTCTTGTAGTTTTGAAAGGGAGGGGAGGAGGGAAATAGGACCAGGAGGAGAGGGAGGGCAGAGATAGTGAAGATCTTGTTGAAGGGAGCAGCAACAGAGGGAGGGTCAGAAACAGGTGAGCCATTAAACATGATTGAGGGAGCAGACTGGGCAAGGGGTCAAAAGCAGAGTGAATTATTTTCCAGAATTCAAATGGAGCATTACGGTTTTTCTGGAGGTTGCCCTTGAAATAGTGCAATTTCACGGCCTGGACAGCCTTTGTACACTGGTTCTTCAGGACCCTGTAAGAGAGGAGGTCAGTGAGGGTGTGGGATAATTTATAGCAGGCCCAGGTGAGATCACAGGATTTGCACAGGTTGATGATTTCAGAGATGATCCAGGGGTGGGAAGTTTTGACCCTGAATTTCCTGAGAGGAAATCAGAACCTGATAAGCTAACTAATTTCGGCTTTCATGAGGTGGCAGCAGCTTCCTATAGGAAAGGATGTAGATGGGGGGGGGGGGGCATTATGGTATCATCCAGGGTGCAATTTGAATGAACAGATGTGTTGGTAGACAAGGAGGGGCGCTTTGTACTAATGAAAGGGTGGCTGATGGGGAATATGGTCACATTGACCTCAGTTTATTTTCCACCTGGGTCAACCTTTGTGGAGTATAGGTCCTTTTTGGTCACCCTGCACAACTGGAAGGAGGGCAGAGTCATTTGTGGAGGAAAACTTAATCTGATGTAAAACCCGCAGCTAGATACGACATTAGGAGTTCTGAGGAGGGAGCATAAGGTAGCCCGGGAAGTTGTTAGGCTCTTAGGGGAGCTGGGCATGTGGACACCTGGCGTCATCTGAATGGGATGCGGAGAGACTATACATATCACTCGGCTTCCCTTCAGTTGTACTCAAGATTGGACTACTTCCTTCCTCCAAAGGAGGAGGTGGCAAAGGTTCATGAGGTTTGGATGGGGGGTTTTATACTTTCAGACCACTCTCCACTATTTATGAAAATTGACATAGGGGCATGTAAGAGGAATACGTTTTGGCGTTTAAACATGTCCGTTCTGAGGGATTCTGAAGTTAAGGAAACCATCCAGGATGAATATAAGCAGTATCTGGGGGACAATTCTACAGCAGGGGTATCATATGCCATACCGTAGGACACAGCCAAGGCTGTGATAAGGGGTAAGTTCATAGAAATTTCAATAAGAAAAAAAAGGGATAGGGAAGCTAGACGGGCCCAGTTAACATCCCAAATTCAGATTTTGGAAAAATTGCAAAAAGAAAAAAAAATAGATGAGAAAGAACAAAGGAGTTACGGAAACTCAAGAAAGAGTTAGGAGATTTGTTGGACTACCAAGTGGAACAGAAAGAGAAGTACTATGAGGGAGGGCCTCGTTCACTGAGACTGCTAGCCAGCCGCTGTGGGTTCAGAGCGCTAAGGCCACGATAACTTTGATCCAACATCCTCGGACTGCTCAGGTGGAACACCAAATACCAAACATAGCAGAGGCCTTTAGAGATTTTTATTCCTCACTGTATAGCCCAGACCCGGATCCAGACGAAGGGAAAGTGGAAGATTTCTTGGACAGGCTTACCCTCCTGGAGCTCTCCTGTGAACAAAGAGAGGGCTTGTTGGCCCCTATCACTGGTGTGGAGTTTAAGGAAGTAGTGTTCGATTTAAAAACTGGGAAATGCCTGGGGACTGATGGGTTGCCATCAGAGTTTTACAAAACTTTTAGGGAAATGGTCCAGCCACTCTTATTAAAGGTCTGTGCAGGGGTGCTGGGGGAGGAGGGTCATACTCCACCCTCATGGCTGCAAGCAGTAATATCAGTGTTGCCCAAACCGGGGAAAGACCCCATTAAATGCACCTCCTACCGTCCAATATCTCTGTTAAATAATGATTATAAAATACTGAGCCATCTGGACACGTCAGTTACTCCCAGGGTTGATACAGTTAGACCAAACAGGGTTTGTCCTGGGACATCAGGCTCAGGACACCCTCAGACAAACAGACCATATAATTGATTATGTACACAAAATGGGGATGCCCTCCCTGTTATTAAGTCTTGATGCAGAGAAGGCCTTTGTTAAGGTCTCTTGGTTCTTCCTTCAAATGGTCTTTTCCTGGTTTGGGCTGCCCGTGGAATTCTTGAATGGACTGTTTCGATTATATAACGGGGCAAGTGCCTAAATATGGGCTGACGGGCATATATCTTCCAGTCTTGCGCTGGGGAGGGGGACCAGACAGGGATGCCCTCTCGCTCCTCTCCTATTCATCCTCTATATTGATCCCCTCGCTCAGAGCATACGTCAGACCAGGGAAGTGCAGGGCATATGGGTGGGCAGAGTGGAACATAAATTGGCCTTGTTCGCAGATGATGTGCTCCTCTTCCTCTCAGACCTGGATGTCTCACTGGTGGTAGTTATTGAGTTAATTGAGAATTTTTTTAGCCTCTGGGTATACCCTGAATAGAACCAAAACGGAAGTTCTAAGTTATGGTACGAGGCTTCACCCCAATTACGAAAAAACGTTTCCCCATGAACTGGGATATGAAGTCCATGAGATATTTGGGCACAAAATTGGGTGCAGAGAACACACAACTGTATAATCTAAATTACCCACCCTTGATAGATCAGTTAAAAGTGGATGTTTAGGAGATGGTCACTGTTTCCTTTGTCCATACACGTCAAAGTGCAGGTGTTGAAAATGAATGCCTTAACCAGACTGCTCTATTTATTTCAATGTGTACCTTGCCAGGTGAATAGGAAGGACGTAGAGCAATGGCAGCAAATGCTCTACAAGTGTATATGGAGTAAGGGCTGCCCAAGAGTTAGGAAGACCCTGTTGCAACTTCCAAAGCAACAGGGAGGCCTGGCCCTCTTGAATTTGCATGGTTATTGGATAGCAGCACAAATGAGAGTGGCACTCCTGTGAGGAAATCCGCAATATGACTCGTTATGGACATGGGTTGATAAGGTAGAACATATAGATCCACCTCTATGTGCTGTTCTCTTTCTGGAGAATAGGGTAGAGGCACCGGAAACTAATTTTTCTGGCACAAAGGCGGTTCTTGAGGGGTGGAGAAGGGGGACTCAGAGAGGTCTCACCATACAACAACTATGGAAATATAAGTGGTGGATCTATGATGCCCAATTTTTTCCAGCTGCACAGGATGGCTGGTTTGCACAGCAAACCAAATGGGGTCTCACCTCACCAGTCGAGTTGTTTACAGGCTCTACACTGATGTCCTTCAAGGTAGCACAGCAGAAATTTGGGTGGGGTAGTGGAACTTGAATGAGATTTTACCAAATTAGGGACTATGTGCAGGCTCAGATAAGGAAGACGGGCCCTGAGGGGGTGGAAAATGTAGACAGGATTCCTTTTCAAAGAATCTGGACCTCCTTGAATGGGGAAAGAGCCATCTCTTTTCTTTATAGTAATTATACAGGGGATCTGCTACCTTCCTCATCATACCTTAAGGAGAAGTGAAAGGGTGGCCTAACTATATCTCTGTCAGAGAATCAATGGGATATGGTTTGGAGAAGTACCTGGAAAACCATATCCTCTCCTATATGGAGGGAATTTGGGTTGAAGATTTGTGCCAGATTTTTCTTAGTACCGGTGAAGCTGCACATGGCAGATACAGGGGTCCCCTCTGGGTCTTGGAGGGGATGCGGGGAGACACATGCCACCCAGGCACATATTTTCTGGCAATGTCCAGAGATAGCAGTCTTCTGGGGAAATATATGTCAACACTTGGCTAGAATTTTCATACTTACAACACAACTTGGACCGGAGCATCTGGTATTAGGTATATACCCACTAGGCATGAAGGGGAAAGAAGAAAAATACTTATGGTCCATCCTAACTATTGCTGCTGTAAAAACCCTAACGAAGAAATTGATGAGAAGGGAGTCTCCAACAATATTGGAGTGAGTTGAGGTGGTACAGAACATAGAAAACCTGGAGAAAGTAACACTAAATTTGGCACAACAGACTCAGAAATTCCAGAATAGATGCACTAAATGAATTTTATATGAGGAACAGTTAACTATAGAAGGAGAGGGCACAGAAGCCTAAAACAGGGATAGGGACACAGAGTGACAGCTAGAAATAGAGGGGGGAATATTAAATTGGGGGAATAGGCAGGGAAAGAGTGAGAGGAACTAAGATAAACTGAGACAGCCCATAAGTGTATAATCAGGCAGAGAAGAGTAACACTCTTAAAGTTAACTACATTAGATAAGGAATTATGAGACCAGACAGTTTTGTTTTTCTATTTTTTTTAAATTTGTTTTCACTGATATATGGTACTTAATACAGTGATTGGAACAGTCCAAATGAGAGAGTGCAGGTCTACACCTGAGAGGTTTTGAAAGCTCTCTATATGGCATAAAACAAGGGTGAAAAGTAGCACCCCACGACTGTGTCCTCTTGCATAGTCCATATAGAACAAGGATAAACATTTGTAGCAGGAACCACAACATTTAGATAGTGAGACCTGTGCAATCTGTTTGAGGAATTATGTGCACTGGCACAAACAGTAAGTTAAATCTGCATACATTTTTTTTTTATCCACTCACATTTTTTCCTCCTGAGCCCTGACAGGCAGCTTCTGCCCTCCACGGGATGGACTTTCTCTCTGGTCCCACCACTCCTGCACTTGCCAACCCCGGTAGTTCTCTTGCAGATTACCCCCCCCCCCAGTGGGGCCAGGAAGGAGGCACCCCCTCGCATCCCCTCCCTGGAGACTCAATCCAGAAGCAGAGGTTGGAACTCGGGCACAGCAGACCATCATGGAGCCCTGGCCAGGTTCTTTTTCCTTCATTTTCTCCAGTCCCCCCTCCTTACTGATGTGATTACACTGGAGCGTGCCTCCAGACCCGTAGTGCCCTCCAGCCACTGCCAGAGGGCAATCAGCGAATAGGATGATAAGTTACCCTCCCCCCCGGGAGAGGACAGCGGTCCTCCAGACACTCAATCCTGTCTCACCCTACCGACCCCCAGCACCCCAAGCTTATTCTCGAACACAGGTCACCGGCATGGCGTGACATGTAGAGACCAGTGCCTCAACCTCCAGCACCACTGGGCCGGCGCAATCTGCATAAATTTTGAGTGAAAACATGTTGAACTATGCACAACTAGCCACTATACACTGCCTCTGTACCATCCACTCAATCTCCTCAAGTTACCTCTATCCTCAGACATTTTTGAAGAGCTTGGGGAACAACCTAAGGAGCTCTGTTTTGCTGGTTTGGCAGAGCAGAAATTTTTTTGCAGACACCACCAGTTTGGCAGGACACTGAATGTGAAACAATGTGGGTGGCAAAGAGCTTAGATGTTAAGTTCTTGTAGGCTACTTGTTTTTCTCAGACTTGTGGAGTACGGTCTTGGAACCAGAATAACTGATCTCCTTCCCATGAGATTTCTTTTGTCTCCCTGACCTTGTTGAGTATGCAGATTTTTGTCTAGATAGGTAAGCAGGTGAAGAATAACAGGATGAGGTCTCTCCTCTGGTGGGGGCATCGGCCACAGTGCCCAATTTACTCATTCTGTTGTGTATTCTGGGTCATTTGGCTATAGCCCTGCAACCTTCTGATGAGCCTTTTGAGCAAACTTTACGGCTTCAGTTCCTTCAGCATGCTCCGGTAGGCCCACAATAACGTTATTTCACTTACTCTGTCCCTCTTGGTCCTCCATGTGTTGTTCTAATCAGGAGACTTTTCTGTGAAGGGCTGTGAGTTCTAGCTCTATGCAGGTGCAGTGGTCTTCCACTGAACTTGCTCTGGCTTCTGCGTCTCCGACCCTGTGGGATAGATCCTCCATTGCTGGATGAATGGCTTTCATGTAACTCGACAGGTTAATCGTTTTCTCTTTGAACGGGCTACATTCTCTCCGGAATCATTCAAGTGGGAGTCCTTCTTATCCAGAGGATACTGTCGTAGGGTCTCCCGCTCAAATGAGTTGCTTGCTCTGAGCTGCTTGGGTCCCTCTGTTCTTTCAGGCAGAGGGGTGGTGAATGGGAGGTCTATTCTCTTTCTGTCTCCATTTCAAGTTGCTCAGCAATTCCTTCAAAGGGTATTCTCTTAATGCTGGTGAATTTGCACAAGTGGATTAAATGCTTAGGAATTATAGGATTGCAAAGATTTAAGATAATTAATGACTTGGAGTTTCAGAGCCATCACAGGGGGCTCTTTCTAGCTCTGATGCATCACATGACTCCACTGTCCCTCATTTTGTTTGAAAGAAAACTCTTTTCCCACATGGAAAAGCTGTATTCCACATTAAAGTAGAAATTAAAGGAAAACTCCATTAATCTGTCAATCCCCCCCCCCCAACTAACCTCCCGATTAAGGTTTTAATCTCATATAATGTTTTTCTAATCATTGCTCCATAACTTCCATCCTAAACTGCCGCCTGCCACAGTCTCAGGAGTAACTGTGTGCTTCCGCCAGTCACTATGCTAATGTGCCTTGCCAACTGTTAACTGACTTTGGTAGAGCACAGTAGCATAGAGCAGGGACAGAAGCATGCGTCTGCCCACGAGATAACATCGGGCAGCAGTTGACAACTGAAGTTACGAAGCAATGATGAAACATCATAACTGTCTTTAAGGTAACAAAAACATTTTCTCACTAGCTTACAACACTAATCAAAAGGGTGGCTTTTTGACGGGGGCATGGGTTGCTCAGCTAGATTAGTGGCCTTCACCTTTAATGTGAATGCTCTTCTAATAGCAAAGAATACTATAGCTAGATCACCGATTTCTTTTTCTTTTGGCCCCTTTTCTCATTCCCCCATCCTAATGGCTGGGGTCACTGGCTGCCACCACAGTTCCATGTCAGTGCTTGATACCTGATCAGGTGACTAGGGGATGTCTGAATGTGGGGAGGCCAGCACCTGCTTCTCCCTAGGATCCAAGCACCTCACCTCCATGCCGTGCCCTGCTCCTCGTGCCAGGTGCACTGAGGGATTCTGGGCCTGAAATGTGAACCCTGATCTCCCAGGTAGCAGTGCAGCAGCACTGCCACAACACCACTGCACAGACCACTACTTTCTGTTCTAAGCTTGTCTCTCCATGATTTGACAATGTATCCCACCTTTTGGACTTTCCTCACACATTCTTGAGGGCCCAAGTCCCCCAGTCAGCAGATGACAAAAAACAAAAACAATCTCACAAAAAGTGGGACAAGGCCAGCCCGGTGGCTCTGAGGGTTGAGGCACTGAACACCACACCTTGCTCCACGCCGGCGACCCGGGTTCGGGAGCGGACTCGGGTCGCTGGTGAGCCGGCCGGGGGGAGTTAGGCTTGAGCGTCCCACGACAGCTCGCCTACTCCAGGGAGGGTTAAGGCATTGCCCGAACACTTGTCTGAGCAGAGGCTCGGAGTACTACAAGCCCCCAATGTTAAGGGGAAGGGCTGCCGACATACAGCGTGACATCGGCGCTCAGCACCTTGACGTCAGGGGTCCTATGCTGTAGAGGGTAGGAGAGAGCAGAAAAACGCCTGCCATCACTGGGAAGATGGAGCCCCCAGAGACATGCCCTCGATGTGTCTTCACCCGCCCGATGGCCCCCGGACCAACGACAGTTGATTGTTGGGGTAAGGGGACCCTGCCCCATCCCCGCTCAAGGGGTAAACCGAAGCTTCATGGGGTTCCTGTGGGGTCATATGGGCAGGGTGGAAGGCAGAGAATGTCTACCTTGGGGCTCCTGAAGGGTTGGGGATGGCAGGCGGGAAAGGCGAATAAATAGTAACTTAAAAAAAAAAAAAAGTGGGACAAGTGGTCTTTATAACCAAATGTAAAATTACACAACATATACCCACAATGCAATGCGTCGCAGGAAGTATATGCCCCACGCGCTCTGGGATGTTGGCATCCCAGGGAGCCAGGGTCTTTTTTTTTATTATACTCCCCTCGTCCCTGCTAGCCCTGACCCTTCGATGCTGCCAAGGAGTCATCCTCCTACCTCCCGCTCTACCCACATCCACCACCAGGCCCCATGGAGCTTCGGCTTACCCCCCCCGAGCGGGGACGAGGTGGGGGGAACACCCCAAGCTACTTACATCTCATCAGTCTGGAGGTGGCTGAGTGAGCGAGGGCACATCGGAGGTGAGCTCCAGGCAGCCTGTCTTCTCGGCGCTGGCAGGTGTTTCCTCTTTCCTCCCTCCCCTACAGTGCACAGCCCCCCTGATGTCAAGGCGAAAAGCGCCGACGTCCGCGTGGAAAAGGGCCGTCCATTCCCCTGCAATCGGGGCTTGTAGTACTCTGAGCCTCCGCTCAGAGTCAGACAAGTACTCTGGCACTAGCCGCAACCCTTCCCGGAGAAGGCGAAGTGTCGTTGGACGCTCAAGCATGTCTCCCCCCGGCCGACCCACCTGCGACCCGGGTTCGGAAGCGTGGAGGGAGGTGTGGCACCCAGCACCTCAACCCTCAGCGCCACCAGGCTAGTGTCAGGGGGCGAGCTCTTAATAAAGATGTTGAACTACAAAGGAGACTTATTTAAAAAACGTATCATGGGTCCAACCCAGTGACACAGCAGAAGGGTTGCCACTCACAAAACCATCCACCCAGGTTTGTGGATGAGCCCTGGATGATGTAGGGTGGCCAGGAGGGACGAGGACTGAGTGTCCTGGGATGCTCAATACTCCATAAGAGAGGGTTGCATGCTCCATTGTGATACTGCCACCTGGGTGATCACAGATGGCTGTACAGCTGGAGCAGCCAGTGGGGGGGGAGACACCAGCTGGTTTCTAAGCGCAAGCCTGCGTATGCATGCACAAATCTCATGAAGCCCTCGTTGTTGGCATCCCAGGGAGCAAGATAACCAGGGGCTGCCAGTATAGCCTAGAGGTCATACCAGGCTACACGATGTTTAGAAGGGACAGGGTAGGAAGGAAAGGAGGGGGAGGGGGAAGGGTGCTTTATGTTAAGGAAAACATAAAAGCAACGGAAGTACAGAGAATTCAGGGGGGGGCCCAAGGTGTTGTGGGTCATCCTTGAGTCAGGAAACAGAGCTGCTATTCAGGCAGGAGTGGTTTGCAGGCCTCTGATGCAGGGAGAGGACAGATAATGAAATACTACAAGAAACTGACAAAATGGCTGAAAAGGGGGAGATGGTGCTGGCGGGGTGGCATCGAGGCACAGGTGAGGAAGCCAGGAGCTGTTATAAAGTTCACAAGTAGTGTTTTATTATCAGTAACAATAAAATACAAAAAAAAAACAGGATAGCTCATATTAAGGCAGTACAAACAAAGAAAACAAAGTCCTTCATCTGAGGGCATCTCTAATTCTAAATTTCACCGCCCCCCCAACAAAAGATTGCTCTTTTTATAAGGAGTCTTTGCCTGGCAATTCATTTCTGCATCCTGTTTCTCACGAAATGTATCAGAACTCTTTTCAGTTTCTTTCATGAGCAGGCTTGAAAACAGAACACTGTCTCCTAAGCTGGCCTCCTGATGACAATTTTACAAACAAGCCTGAGGAGGTCAAACTTGCTGTCAAGGTTAACCCCCTGAGCTCCAAATAGTTTTTGCAATAATTTCAACAATATAACTACATACATTTTCAAACCAGATGATCCCAGTTTCACACAAAGGTTCACATATATTTTTATAACCACAGATAAGCAAGGGGAAAGAAAGAAACAGCAAGTGAAGGCCGGGAGATAGCAGGAGGGGGAAAATCGTGAGACTGTCAGAGTGATCAGTTCCTAGGTCTCACAAGAAAATTTGATTGCGCAATCAGACAGACAAGAGGAAAGGAGACGATAGAACAGATCCTTGTTTTTAACTCTTTCTGCATAACAAACAGGACAGGGTCTTATTCAACCCTGTCAAATGGGGGACTTTAATCTGCCAGATGTACATTGGAGCCTCCCTGCTGCAGCGACAGCTAGAAGTAGAGACATCTGGACTCCCTGCAGGGGGCATTCCTCAGGCAACTAGTCAGTGAACCCACTCGGGGTGGGCCCGTACTGGACCTGGTTCTTACTAACAGGGACAGTGTTGTGGATATCAGGGTGAGAAGTTATCTGGGGACCCGTGATCATCGCACTGCATGGTTCAATATAAAAAGCGGCAGAATCCAACCACACAAGGCCGAAGGTCCTAAATTTCAGAAGGGAGGACTTTACAGAGATGGGTGAATGCCTCCGGAAGGACCTGGCAGGAGGAGATGCCTTGGGTGAGGTGGAGGGCAAATGAGCCAGACAAAAAGAGGGCATAATAAATGCAACAAACCTGTATGTAAAGCAAATAAGCAAAAGCAGAAGGAAGAGGAGACCATTATGGTTCTCAGAGGTGGCAGAAAAGGTAAAGGCAAAAAGAGTGGCATTCAGAAGGTATCAGGAGACTATTAAAACAAACAAGTCGGGCATTCACCATGTTGAATAAATGAACACCAAGCTCCAGGAATAATAGCTGCGTTGTCAGTTTATTAAAAATGACAGTCACAGAAGTTACAAAATGCAGACATAAAAACTGCCTGCCTTTTATGTCTGCATTTTATAACTTCTGTGATTGTCACTTTTTTTCTTTTTGCACCTCCTGTGCCCTTGGCTGTCCACTCCATCAGGCCACCAGTGGACCCCCATCACGCTGCATTGTCTCCTAGCCATCCACCCCCCAGTGTCACACCCCAGTCAACCCAATGTATGCCTTTGCCAGGGGCGCCCCCCTCCCTGGGCCGATGGGAGGGGAAATATGGTCCAAATCCATACCGGGCATGTGACGGAGGATTGGCTCTTGGAGGCTACTCCAGGGCTTCATGGCATGGAGGAATCCAGGTGACTGTCATCCAGTTGGCTGAGAGGTGATTTTCTGTTTTCTCCCAAGCCCACCCAACTCCCATACATATTAGTTTGGCTGCAGCAGTGTCCTGGGTGCGGGGGTGTTCAGTGGTGAGTCGAGGCTGCACGCCACCAAAAATGCCTTACTGTAAGCCACCAACAGGAGCCACCTAATAAGCAGTCCGATACCATCCCATCTCCTCGGGAGGGAAGGGTCCGAAAGATGCCCTTAATTTCCTCCTCACTGGTCTCCACTCTTGAAGTCTGGGTTCAGGGCATGGACTCGGATTGTCAGCGTGCCATGCAAACTCCCATGGCTCTGCACCATGGAGCTGTCATGTCACTTTGAATAAAATGATAATGCAGCTATTATTCCTGGAGCTTGGTGTTCATCTATTCCTGGCAGCGAGTGCCTGACTTGTTTGTTTTTATAGTCACTGATTTGTCAAGAAACACCACCAGCCCAGTGCGAACTTTTTATGGTAATATTTTTGGATGGGTTGTCAGGCTGGGGAAGGACCGCAAGCTATCAGGGAGATTCCTTACTGAAAGACGGGCCGGTGATCAAAGGAAATTTTGGGGGGGGGGGGGCCCAATACCATCGGCACTGCATCTCTCTCTTTGTCAGTGTGCTTCTTGGGCCAGCGATCAGCGAGGAAGGGATCATGGAACAGGACATTATTTAATGGGGAGGGACCACTAGACTACCAGGGAACAGTATTGTTATTATACGGGGACAGCGATCAGAAGCAGGGGAGGGGGAGGAACCACTAGACTACCAGGAAACAGTACTAGTATACGGGGATGGCAATCAGAAGCTGGGGAGGGACCACTAGACTACCAGGGAGCAGTACTGTTATTATACGAGGATGGCGCTTAGACACTGGGGAAGGGGTAGAGACCGCTACATGGGTCACAGTGTTGGGGGTGTGGGGGAGCCACTGCAGTACTTCTGGCAGCCACTAGGGTTACGCAGAATACTGCCAGGTCTCAGTCGGCAGTATTTTCTCCATGAGGACCTTCAAAGGCCCTTGCATGGAAATGGTTTTAGTGAATGGCACAGCACCGTTATGCAGGTCCCCTTCCCCTAATTTGAATTGTGGCCTCCTGAACCCTTTGCCCCAACATAAGCCCATTTTAATGGTGCAAACTGGGCTTATGTGAATAACACTATGGTGCAAAATGGGTTTGCACTGGGGCAAAGCTTTGTGAATCTAGCCACAGGAGGGGTGATATATCCTAGTGTATGGTCACTTTGGGGAACATGAGGTGCTCCTAGGATCCATCTATGGGCCTAACAATGACTCCCCTCATTTTATGTTACCACACTAGTAACTGAGTTTGCTCCATTTCCTAATTTGCCCATGATACTAGGGATGTGGCTGCAATATAGTGTATCAGCCAGATATAGACAAATTAGGGGGGCTCATAGAAGGGGACTCGCACCAGTGCAGAGGTCCAAGAGAGTTGTTGGATGTGACGGGGCTTACAGACCCCTGGAGGATATCACACCCACAGGATAGGAGTTGCACCTTTTACTTGAGGGCCCCCCCCCCCCAACACTTTCTCTCGAACTCACTTTTGTTTTTTACCGTCAACCCAGGAAATGTGCAGGGAACCCTTAGATATGAAATCAAACCACTGGTATCGTTAGACCATGACCCCAGCAGCCTAAAGCTAAACATCAGAGGTGGTGTAGAACTGGATAAAGTCTGGCATTTTAACACTCAGTTGCTGAAAGACAGTGGACAAAATGAGAACCTGTATCAACAGCTTTATTGCAGAGAATAAGGGCACAATTGACAAATTAGATGTTCTTGGGGGACAGCCAAAAGCACAATTAGAGGAGAACACGTATTAGACTGTCTTCTAGATGTGATAGGGAATGTAATACACTATCAGATGATTTATTAAAGCAAATCTGAGAAACAGAAAAGCAGCTCAACCCGTCTATAGAAGAAAGAGTGAGAATGTCTTCTTAGGGCACAATATGCCAAACTGTTGAGGGAGAAAGCAGAGCTAGTCATTTGTTGTGCCAGAGTTAAATATACCGATCAGGGAGACAAGGCAGGAAAGCTCATGGATCTGAGACCTGCGACACCAAGAATCCTTGAGTGTAGTTAAGAAACTCAGGGAGGATGACAACACATCACTAATCACTCAGCCCAGGGAACTAGCGAATGTCTTCTATAAATTCCATCGATGAATTTATCATAAGTATCAGAGGGGCCCCAACTAGAATGCAGCATTTAGGAATATCTAGAAAAGGTCCCATTTCCCCACCTATCACAGCAACAACAGGCTGTTCTGGTGGGGCCTATCAGTGAAGCAGAAACAGCAAAAGCCATCACCAGTCTAACACTTGATAAGGCCCCTGGGTTGGATGGCTACCCAACCGATTTTTACAAACACTATAGTGGGGACTGTAGGCAGAAGAGCTCATGCTGCTGCCAGATAACAGCTGTGCAAGGCACAATAGGCAGAGGTCAGTTTGTATGTGGGTGGGTCAGCACCAACCTAACCAAATAGACAGTGTGTGAACGTGTAAAGGATTACATCAGCATACTTTGTAGAAATCGCTGAAAGTTCTTTATTAAATCTGTGGAAAACAGTAGTGTAGTTCCAATTCCTCGGCCCAGGGTATCACAGCTCTAAGGTAAATAAAACATTTTTAAAGGTGCCCAAATCCACCTTACCTGCAAGCCAGGGAGAGTGGGGTGCCTGTGGCCCTGATCTCCTGGACGCAGACAAGGCCTTTGACTGGATCTCCTGGCCATACTTATTTGAGGTACTGAGAAAATACAAGATACCCAAGGAACACACTAACTGGGTAAAAGTACTGTACCAGAATCCCAGCGCTCAGGTTTACTGCAGTGGAGTGGTGTCAGAAAAAATCAAATTGGAAAGGGGTACGAGGCAGGGTTGTCCCCTCTCACCCCTCCTTTTCAATCTCTACCCGAAGCCCCTTGCCTAACAGTTAGATAACAATCCTAGCATACAGGGAATGAAAGTGGGCAGTAATGAATTTAAATTCCCCTCTTACACAGATGATATTTTGCTTCATGTGGAGGAGCCAAAGCTCTCCCTACCCGACACCTTAAGAGAAACAGAAGCCTTCAGCAAAGTAGCAGGGCATAAACTTCACACTGGGATAACCATTGCGCTTGCTTTAAACACACAAGTGCTGAAACAAGATACTCTGGATGTAGGACTCCAGTGGGAACCCAAACTGCTAACTTACCTAGAAATTAAAATAACTAGGCACTTCCCAGATCTTAAAAAAAATAAATAACTTAGACCCTGTGATTAAGGTAATACAGAAAGACTTTACAAGGTGGAGAACCTTACCTTCAACACTGTGGGGCTGAATGAATGCAGTTAAAATGAACATACTAGGAGTACTGATTGTGGTCCTACGCTCCTCATGGTTCACGCAGGTAAATAGGCTTATAGCAGACTTCCGCTGGCAGGCTAGAAAGGTCATGAGATCCTACTTTAAAATATCTAATTCAAAGCAGGCTGGGGGGGGGGTAAGGCTTTGTATCATCTGGTTATACTGTTTGGCATTACCTGTAACTAAATATTTACAGTGGGGAAGACAGGTGTCACAAGATGAACAGGAAGGATACGAACCCCAGTGGATTCAGATTGAAAGAGAGCAATGTAAAAGAAGGGGTCTGACTATGAGAGGACTACTGTTACATCTTAATACAGCATTACTCTTACTGTGTAACCCCTGTTCCCAAGTCGGGAGCTTACCTGAGAGCCCCCCCCCCCCACAGTCCTCCTCCACCCAAAGTTCCTGATGCAGCCGTTCACTGTGTTGCTTCCCCCGCCCACTCCTGGACTTCCAACAGGGCCGGGAAGCAGAATAACTTTAATGTGGTGCATCCTGGGCCTGATTTTATCTTGACAAAGAGCCGCTTGTCTCGCTCCCCGGCCTGATCCTGGACTGCCGCCAGGGCCGGGGAGCGTACCAGACTGTTCTGGCGTCTCAAGCACCCATTAGGAAAAGTGACAGTGAGCCGCACACTAGTGTTGCTCCCCCACCACCGAACTGCCGCACAGTGGGGTGGGGAGCCAGTATAAGGCCGCAAAAGTTGTTCTGGTGCCTCAGGCATCCATGTGAACCGCAGCAGAAGCACCGCTCTACTGATCCTCTCCCCAGCCTCACTGGACAGCAAAGGGGGCTGGGGGAACAACATAAGCCAAGGATAGATGACTTTTAAGAGGCTCCCAACCAATCCTTGCCTCCAGTGGGGCAGGAGTCAGGGGACAAAATGGCACCTGTTTGGGACCACATGTCCCATGATGCCTAGTGCCAGAACTGCCGTTTTGCCACACAGCTCCTCCTGGAGAGCCCATACAACAGAGCTTCTGATGTAGCTCCTGTCCCCCCCAAAGTGCCCCCTGGATGTAGCGACCACCAGAAGGGACCAGGAGGGTCCTAGCCATGCAGCTAGATGCTGCCAAGACTGCTTCCTTTTATTTAAACTGGACTTTGATGAGCAAGTACTGTCTGGGGGTGGCCACCTTTGCCGAGGTTGCTTGAGGACAGTGTGAAATCCTATTGGTAGCTGCAGTACCTCCAATCAGGACATGGAGCTTGAGAATAGTGTGGACCAATGAGGTGTCGAGATTCAAACCAAACATTCTTGGGTTGACAGTTTGACCCTAGCTCTTTTCTGTGAGAGTTTTGAAGAAGAAAAAACTGATTTTGACAGCTCCTGCTGCTGTCACAGAACAAAACTGAAGTAGTTTGTGCCAAAACAAACTAAGGAAATTCTAAACTTGTTCCTAGTTGTCTGGTAAATCCCACAGACAATGGTAGTTTACTCACCTGGTAAAGGTGATTGTGGGGGAATGAATCTCTGAGGCACTCCACATTCCTGACATCATGGGTTGTATACACCTGATAGGTTGTCTGATGCACATGTGACGTAAAATAATCCTTCCCCTTCTGGTGGTCACTGGGCTCCTATGGTCAGTTTGATGCATTCCAAAGCTGCATCTGAAATGCAATCTGTTATAATCCCCCCTTTGTGCCCAAAGTAACAGTATGGTGACTAGCGTGTTCATTTTTGCATTGAAATTTTTAATGGTAACCATATGTAAGTACTGTAAATAATGCATGAGCCTGAATGTGTACCTGACTGCTACCCCAGTATAATGTCGCTAATGTATAACTGTGTAACAAATGTAACTATTGTATGTAACTGCTTCTAAATGTCCTTTTCTGTAACTAATTCCAGGTCGCTCCTGAAAAAGGGACCGCTGGTCTCAGTGGGCTTACCTGGTTAACAAAATCTAAATAAATAAATAAAATGTACAAACTGTTTATCATGTTTTGCATAAGATTCTAAGGATCTTTTGATATGTCAGTAAATGCTGTTATCATAGCTGTGTACTGTCTAGTCACGTCTAGTAGGGTGTGGTGTGGAGTGCCTCAGAGATTCATTCCCCCACAATCACCTTTACCAGGTGAGTAAACTACCATTGTGGGGGATGATCTCTGAGGCACTCCACATTCCTGATATCATGGGTTATTAAAAAACAGTGATCATTCCAAAGGGTGGGTTAGACGTGTCAATGGTACTTTGTACTGTGCGGGCCGCTAGCAGTGCAGCCGTGGCAAAGTTTGTCTTAGAGTCTTGGGACACATCCATTCTGTAGTGTCTTGTGAAAGTGTGTCTAGTTGACCATGTGGCTGCGGCACATGTTTCTTCTGCTGTGGCCATATTCCTTTCCGCCCATGAGGTAGCGACTGCTCTTGTGGAATGTGCTTCTAAGCTCAATGGTACCTGTGTGTTGGTTGCTTTGTAAGCCTCTGATATGGCTGTTCTCAGGTATCCTGCTATCGAAGATTTTGAGGCTGGGAGGCCTTTTCTGCATCCTTGTATGATGACGAAGAGTGAGTCTGTTTTTCAAATGTCGTTTGTGCTTGTGAGGTAGGTTGTAAGAACTCTCTTCATTCCCAGCATTTTTAGTTGCGGATCTGCTTGAATGTCCGCCAGAGGTAGTTCTGCTGGTATCTCTATGGTCTGACTGAGGTGAAAGTTTTAGACTAGTTTTGGTCTGAATGATGGAATGGGACACAGGGATATTCGGTCGTTGTAGAACTGTAGGAATGGCTCTTTGCATGATAGGGCCTGTAATGCACCTGCTCTTCTGGCTGATGCAATGGCTGTTAGGAAAACAGCCTTGAGTTGTAACCATTTCAAGGGGATGGAGTCTATAAGCTTGAATGGTGGCATAGTCATGTCCTTTAAAACTGTGGTTAAGTCCCATGGTGCTAATATTGGTTTCCTGGGGGGGTGTATATTGGTGGCTGCTTTTAGGAATCGTACTACGTCTTGGTGTGATCCTGGTGTAATGCCTTGTATTTGTCCTCTGGCTGCCCCTATAGCTGCTACTTGTACTTTTAATGAGCACGGTGATAGTCCCAGTTGTAGTCCCCCAGAGATGGTTGGGGACTGGTTCTTTCACCGTGTTCAAGAGAAGGGAGATGATTTCCTTTAGTACCAGAGGAAGATATTGCGGGAAGTAAGACGACGGGTTGTGGTCTTCAGGCTGGTTTCTGTAGAAACTCTACAGAGTGTCCTGCTGATATCAACTGGAGCACCCAAGTATCTGACGTTATTCTCTCCCAACCCGGCAGATGGAAGGAGAATCTCCCCCCTACCGGTTCCTCTGGATCCTCCAGGGGCAATGGGAGAGGTAGGGAGTCAGGAGGTGTGGGGCAGCGCAGCAGCTGAGGCTCCCGCGGCTTTTTTGCTGGGGGCAGTCTTGGTTGCTGGAGGGGCCCGATGTTTGTTGGCCCGTTTGCCCTATGTTTTTTTCCTTTGTCGGTTTTGTCTACAAAAAGAATGCTGCTGCCCTCGAGGGGGCCTATACATAGAGTTGACAGACTTGAGTGCAGTGACCTTCTCTTGTAGTTCGGTAATGATGTCCTTGACATCACCCCCGAACAGCACCGAACCCCTAAATGGAGCATCCTGGATAGCAGATTGCACTTCAGGGACCAAACTTGACATGCGGAGCCAGGCATGACACCATAGGCCTACAGCGAAAGCTGAACTCCTTCTAGCTGTGTCCACTGCATCGTACATGGCACGAAGCATGTGCTGACTGGCTGAATGAGCAGAACGGACAAGATATGAAAATTACGTACCTACCGTAATTCTTGATCTTCTCTTGTATCTTCACCATTCATACTTCTTGGGTGTAAGCTGGAGGCACGCACCCGCCACGGGAGCTTTTTTTTTTTTTTTTAAAAAAGCTAGCTCTAACGGTGACGCCCTCGAGACCGACGCCTTGTGTCATGCGCGAGGGGTGGCCGTTATATTAATGACTCCTCCTCCATCTCAGTTCTGTGAGCCGGAAAGGCAAAAATTATATTGTGGAAAAAGAGAAAGCGAGGCAAGATAGCCAAGGGATAGCAAAGGAAGGAAAATAAACTGAAAAGGAATAAGCCGATGGAGAATAGACAGAGGAGAGAATTCCTGCCCTAAGGGATCGAGGGCCTCCTTACAGGCGACTCTAGGAGGAACAGATAGAGAGAAAAGGAAGGAGAAAGAAAGAAAGAGAGAGAAGAAGAAAATGGGATGTTGAGGAGACAATAATGCCCAACGAGCATTGTTAGCTGAGAGGCTCAAGGCTCAACTTAACAAGGGAGCAAGAATCCCCGTTGGTAGTGCTGAAGAGAAGGTTCACCGAACCTGCTAGACAGACTAAGGAGGGCATAGTCTTTGACCTCAACATGCCATGGTCCTTTATCCTAGTTGAGGGCTCCTGGCCTGATTGAGCAGACCTTTGTTCCGGAAGAGCGCCCAGCTAGGAAAGGGTTGATTCCCAGGCAGCATGTAAGAGCTGCTCAAAAGGGTATAGAAAGAAACTTAGCCTTGTAAAGGCGGTTTGTAAGAAATATAGCGGAACTCAATCGGACTTGCTATGTCAAGGCAGGTAGAGACTTGAAACTGGCAAGATCTGCCCGTAGTTGGCACTGCTTTTCCTGCAGCACTGCTCGCAGAAGGACCCTTGAAAAAAGGGGGTCAAGACAGAGCATGACTCACAGGCTTATGAGGAAAAACATGACCTGAGAAGCAAGGGATTGCCTTCAAAGCAGTCGGAGAGAGTTCCCTCAGCTTTAAGAGAGAAATTGTATAACCGTACCCGTTCCTCTTACTCTGTAAAGGGTTGGTTTCCAGGGCTTAGTAATTGATTAGCAGAAGATTCTGGGACCAAACACTGGACAGACAGAGTCAGGCAAAGTCCCTAGGAGTGCCTCGCCTGAAAACATGGCGTGAGATAGTCGTGCAGCTCCCTCATGACCCAGCACTCCTGCAATAAATGCCAACGAATCTTAGAGTAAATAATTTCCTGGAAACCATTAGGAAAATGGCAAGGACAGAGATTTTTTTTTATTTTTATTTTTTTTTTTGCATAAGGGCCAATAAGAGGGAGGAACGAGACGGAGGGAGACGCACAGAAGGAGGCCACTGAGGGAAGGAGGAGGATCAGTATGAATGGTGAAGATACAGAGAAGATCAAGAATTACGGTAGTCGTAATTTTCATATCTTCCTTGTCAATCTTCACCATTCATTACTTGGGTGAGTACTAGTCCCTCTTCCCCAGAAGGGGAAGGGTAAAAACCCTGAGGGAACAAGACCCCAGCCTCCTGTTGGTGAGAAACAGAAGGGAAGACCCTGGCTAGTTCAGAGAAAAGCCTAAGTGGGAGAAGAGCTGGAGGTGCCTCCTGAGGACGTGGAGACGGAGTTAGCCCCTGCAAAAGTCTCCTAGCTCTGGAGAAAGAGCGAGGTCCCCCGAGCGGAGCGCATCACCCCACGCCGGGCCAGGGTGACAACCTTGAAAAGAAGCTATGCCGCCCGCCTAATGCAGATCGCTGTCCCCAAGCCTGGAAGCCACCCTCACTGGCATCGAAGATGCCCTTGCCTGGTGTCTTGCCAGCTCCAGGCCTATAGCGGAGAGGGCAACAGCTTGTCTGGTTTGCTCCGTATCAGGCATTGACGCTAGAAGTTGAGAGAGCATCGACCACAGGTGCCGATTGTAGGCAGCGTGGTGAGCCTGATGTGATGCTATACAAGCAACCACACGAGAAGAAGAGAACACCCTTCGCCCCCACCGGTCGAACTGAAGAGAGTCCGGGTCCGGTGGGCGGTCGTGCGCCAGGCAGCGGCGCCCGGAGGGAGTCTCTAGGTAGACCAAGTCAGAAGGGGGGTTGGGGAGAGTACCTAGAGACTCCGAGGGGGCACAATACCTATGCTGACAATCAGCCGGGGCTGGAGAAGAGGTGGCTGGCGACTGCCAGGAACGGATAGACGCCTCCTGGAAGGGAATAGGCCAGAAAGGTACCACCAAGTGTTGGGCACTGAATTCTCCAAGAAATTCACGAGTCTCCCGTTCGGTATTGTCTCTCCGTATGTAAGAGATCCGAAGGTCCCTCACCATCCTCGAAATGAATCGCTGATATTCAGTGAAATCAGCATCGGAGGAGAGATGAGCAGGGGGTTCCTCTCCCTCAGAGGAGGGAGACAAGGATGATGGAGAGCTGGAGTGCTCAGAGAACTCCTGCGGCGGTGGGGAGAGTCGAAAGACCCGCTCATGCATACATCTAACGTATGAGGGGAAGGCCGCTGCAGAACCTCTGAACTGCTCCCAGGATAACAGACCCGTAGGACCGACATGGCCCGGGAGCGGGGGTGGTGGAGGCAGAGATATGGGAGATGGGCACCTATGAGGAGGCAATAGTTCTCTGCCAGGGCTCTGGAATCCGGGGAATGGAGCCCGAGCTGGCGGGGTCCCGGACAACAAGAGGAAGCGGAGCCTGGAAGAGCCCAGGGGGAGAACCTCCCCTGTGATGAAGTTGGGACTGCATGGATCCAGAAGGGCAGCCCACAACAACGCCACCGGAGGGCACCCTAGAGCCCCGGAGGGAAGGGTGGGGTTCAGCACTACGGCTCCTGGCCACCCCCCCTGAGGTGGCCAGAGAAGACCGAGGTCCTGTCCCCCTGCCCCTCAACCCCTCGGACTCCGAGAGAGCCCTCCTCCTCGACCGCAGTGTTCCCACCCCCCCAGAGGGAGCAACAGCACCCGGGAGGGCTGCTGTCACCGGTCCCCCGGGAGGGAGCCTCCCCTTAGTCCCCCGTCCCCCCGGGACTCAAGGCCACCCCAGCCGGGGAGGCCCTCAGGGAGGACGGAAGGGGGACAGAGGGAGGGGCCCGCTGCGCCGCCTGGTACCTCGTGCCACAAGAGACCTTGACCCCGAAGAGTGGGGGTGTCAGGATGGGTCCACGTCTGAATCGTCGGCCTCTGAGGAGGACGAGATCAGCAGGACCTCAATACTGGCCACCCCGGGGGTCCCCGTGGCAATGGCGCCGCGAACGGCACCGGCACCAGAGGCGGCGCCAGCTGACCCCCGAGCATCAGCAACAGCCAGGCCCGGTCCCAGCTCCCCCGCGGCACCAGCGAGGCCAACGGCACCGCTCCTGGCGTCAGAAACTGACCCGGCACCGCGAGGAGGAGAAACCAGGCCCATGGCGCCGCGAACGGCACCGGGATCCAAAACGGCACCGCGAACTGCGCCGCCTCGATCACCAGCACCGCGAACGGCGCCGGGATCCGAAATGGCGCTCGAAAGGCGCGCCGAGGGTTCGGGCTGCGTCCGCCCAGAAATCATGGGCCCGACACTGGGGAGCCTGCACCTCCGGAGGAGGTGACTGCCGAGGTGATGTCGACGTCGCGGCCCCGGGAGGGACCGCTACGCTCCCCCGACACCGCAGAAGGAGCTTCCTCTTCGGCAAGATAAGATGAGGAAGCCCCCTCCTCCGCGGACCGTATAGGCCCAGAAGGGGACCCGGGGGAAGGGCCTAAAGACCTTACCTGGGAGTCCCGTGAACGACGCCGTCCCCCGGAAGTCGGCGGGGCCTTGCCGAGCTTGAAAGCGCGGACTTCGAGGACACGACGGTCCATGGAGAAGCAGGCATCGCACGAATCCATGTCATGGTTGGGTCCCAGGCATCAAGACACACGCTATGCTGGTCCGACACGGAAAAATGCCGCCACAGGAGCACCAACGCATCAGGGCCGCCTGCCTAGAAAAAAAGTTTCGCCTCCAGAACCGGACATAACGTGAAACAATTAAGGTAAAACAGTAGGAAAACACTCGACGCTTACAGATAGAAAAAGAACAGTCTTACCGTGGTATGGCGTCAAGTGTGAATCGAGAAAGAGGAGTCGCCAAAAACTATTGCGCACTTCACAGATCGAGCTCTCACGACGTAGCAGAAGTGCAACCTCGACAATGGAGAAACGAACTGAGATGGAGGAGCAGTCGGTAGCTACTAATGGCCTTCAGCGCATAGACGCAAGGCGTCCGGTCTCGGCGTCGTCATTAAGCATGTTAGCTAAAAAAAAAAAGCCCTGCGGGCGGGTGCGCGCCTCTGGCTTACACCTAAGAAGTAATGAATGGTGAAGATTGACAAGGGAAGATCTGTCACTTCCTGCTTAATCTGAGATTCGGGAAGGGAGTCCAATTTAGATCCCACCTGACTAAGAATGGTCTTCTGGAAATCCCCCATATGTGCCACATAGTGTAGGGCCCTAATTCCCAGGGTAGAAGAGGAATAGATATTCTTCCCATACTGGTCCAGAAGCCGGGATTCATTATTACGCAGAAACGAGCTGAGGTGTTTTGGATTTGCGGAGCGGCGCCGATGACGACCGAGTCTGCCTTGGGGTGGAGGTTAAGGAAATCTACACCCCCAAGAGCCTGATATAGCCTGCCTGCCTTCCTCGGAAGGGGGGGCTAACGCAGAAGGTTGTTTCCAAATAGTGGAAACAAGATCCGCGTGAGGCTCTATCCAGGGCGGAATCAGCATAGGAGCGGTCTTGGGCAGATCCAGATGAGCAGCGAGTTTCTTACGCTGTGGGTGCGGCTCCACTGATTGCCACTGATGGACCTCCTGGATTTTCCTCAATAACTCCAGAAAGGAGGGGTGCTCCGGAGGAGACTTCGGAGGAGTCCTCGGCCTAGGGCATTCCGGAGTACGTGGCTCGTCTTCAGGAACAGTGCGTCCCATCTCTGAGTCCGAGTCAAACGTATCTGATGATAAGGAGGAAGACTCTTCCCTACGAGGGGGAGGAAGGACCCCTCTGGGGAGTTCCCTGGGGTTCATATCCTCCCCTCCTCAGGCGCCAGAGGGCTCTCCTCTGGTGTCAGGAAGGGGGAGGAAGTCTCCGACGTAAGGGATCCTGTACAGGGTCCGGTGTCGGCAGACAACTCTCGACCTCACGAGTGAGCTGAGCCTTGGCCTCAGCCCACCAGGAGGCCAGTGTCTCCTTCAGATCCGCCGGCAGCTGGGGAGTGGGTGGCGCAGGTGGAAGGGGATATGGATATTGAGGATATCCGTAGGAGGAGTATCCGTTACCTGACGGCGGGTAGCCCGGTGTCAGGTACTGGGGCACTGGGTACTGTGGCACCGGATACTGCAGCGTCAGGTTCTGAGGCGCCGGATACTACGGAGTCAGGTATTGTGGCACCGGATATTGCAGTGTCGGATACATGGGTGCCAGGGGATCTGATGGAGCAGAGGGGCCTGGCAGAGGCCCAGCTCGCGGGCCAGGTGGTGGTAATGTTGGGCCCGGTATGGGTACGCCTTCGACAGGGTCCAAAGGACCTGATGGTAAGGGGATGCCAGATGGCATCGGGTATGCCGGCATCTCAGGGTCCAGCGTCAAGAGTATCAGGTCCCAAAGGGGGGTTCCCTGACGGCAGCATCTCAGTATCCTCTGTGATGACCGGGGAAGGAGGATTATAATCCCTGAGGGTCAGCTGAGGGGACTTCAGAAGGCAACATGGCACTTTGCAGATAGTCTGGTGTGTCAGACTGTTCCATAGGGTCCAGCGCAGGCTTCTTGGTCGGGCGGGCATCGGTGGAACTGGCATCCGACTTGTCCGAATCCGGGCGGGTGTCGGAGGAGCTGACATCTGACTTATCGGACTCCCTGCATGAGGAAGGCCGCGCAAGAGATGCGGCCTTGTTGGGCATAGTCTTGGCTGGGCGCTCCCCCGCAGGGGCAAGCGGCTTAGCAACCTTGTCCGGGCGAGCGTCAGTGGGACCGACGTCTGACTTACTGGACCCACTCTGACCCGAAGACCACGTGGTAGAAGCGGCCTTCACGGGAGCAGAGGCCTCCTTTGCCACGGAGGCTCCTGAAGGGCCCGAGCACGAGCCAGATGGGAGGGGCGACGCCTTCTTGGTAACCACCAACACGGCTGTTATGGAGCAGTTAAGTGCTATGACTCTGGCCGGAGTCACGGCTGCTGTGGAAGCTGGTTCCCACTCCCAGTGCTTCTCCTTGTCGTGTTTTTTCTTGTGACTTTCAGGGGAAGTGGACGCCTGCCTGAGTTTCTTTAGCTCCTTCTCCATGGAGGCCATTTTCTTCTTCAAGATATGGACTTCCAGGGACTGCTGCCTTCTTTTGCAGGTAGTGGAGTTAAATTTCTGGCAGTGCTGGCACTTCTCCACGGGCTGGTCTGGGCCCAGACAGAAAAGGCACAAGGAGTGGCCATCCTTGTGTGGAAGTTGGGAACCACATGAGTCACACTTATTCTTATGTGATTTGGAGGGCATTGGGGACGACATATACAGCAAGTCAAAGATAAAGGCTTAAAGAGAGAGAGAGAGAAAAAAGGTCGAAAAGTTTGAAGACTTAAGGACCGATGAATGACTGATGAAGCGTTGTTCAACTGCAAGGAACTTTCACAAGCCGACGGCAGGAAAGAAATGGAAGGCAGGCATGGGGGACTGCCCCTTTATACTGACGTCATATGATGCTGGTCACCTGACGTGGGGGTGGTCCCCTGCCAGAGACTGCTAGCTAGACATGTTTCTGTGGGGTCCTGACGCCTGGTGGGTCAGTCCTATATGTGAATACCTACTGCAAGAGCCCTCTCGAAGTAAGATCAAGCACTAAGTATCCCTATGAGGGACAGTACAAGGGATAAACATGACGTAAAATGTCTAACTACTTAAACTAGAAGCAAAACATACACTGCAGCATGTACTGGGTTTGGCGCACTGCAGTAAAGCCTTGGTGTTCATCTCTTGTGTAGCGCAGATGGAGCGTTTCACCTTTGCAGTACAAGACAGGATCTCCACCTACTTGACAATGTGGACTTGGTGAGAGCTGGTGCAAAACACAGATATTGTCAGGGCTGAGGGACAGTGCTAGATATCTACATTTTTAGCCATGGTTGGAGAGCTGCAGAAATATAAGTCTGAAGTAAGACGGTTGAGAGTCTGTATGAGGTTCTTAAAAGTGGCTTACCTACTGATTTTCTTTAGAGGTTTTCTTTCAGTTTTGGGTTCAGGACAGGGTGGATCTAGGTTTGGCTGTGAGGTGCCTCCCGGTTTACGGGATCCCTTTTGGAGTCAACTTTGAATACACTGTCACTCCATTTAGATTAGTTAGATTAGGTTTTTGTTAGAAAAAACAAAAACGACCAATTTGTGCATTATTGTTCATTCACAGTGTTATGTGTCAAAAGTATGGTGTCTTACGGAGATGTACTGCACAACAATACTGTATTTCTGTTTTGACCTTTCAATAACGGTCAAATAAGGTCAATAAAGGAGGCAGTATAGCGCAGTGGACTAAGGCTCTGAGCTGCAAATCTGGTGACATCCAGCAGACCAGACCTGGGTTTGAATCCCACAGCTTCCACTTGCATACTGTGTGACCCTGAGCAAGTCACTTAACCTCCTTGTGCTCCCAGGTCGCTCCTGTAAAAAAGCTTTCAGCTTAGTGTGCTATACCTGGTTAAACAACTAAATAAAAAAAATAAAGTATTTAAAAAAAAAAAAAGCCTTGGTGGTGTGGTCACATGATGATATCAAGGACTGGGGAATCCTCCCTAATCAACGGAGAATAAAAACGTGTAGTTTATAAACAATGTAAAGGGCTGACAGCGGTCGGAAGGAAGCACACTGTTCGTGGTGCTTACCCTCCTTCAAAGTGGCTGAAATAACTATTTACTTCCATGTTGGGGCTGACCCCTAATAAGCATCTCAAATGAATGGGCCCCCACCGCCTTTTTTTTTTTTTTTTTTTTTTAATTCCGCAGACAACCTGTTGTGGAACCCCACCCCCATATTTTTTTTAAATTCCATAGAGAACCCATTGGTTTTCCTACATTTATTTCTTAATCTGTAAATAGTTTCAATCCTAATCTCAGACTCTGTCAAACTGCAGTTATTAACCACAATAAAGTGACGACTGTCAGCAAAGAGAAGAGTATCATCTGTATATATACTGTAAATATATATATATATATATATATATATATATTGCAAAATTGGACAGAGGGAGGAAGATTAACAGATGCTAAAGAGAAGCAGTCCCAAAACACAACCTTGAGGGATGCCCATACTGACTTTGCCCCATGCTGCCTTGTACAGGATCGGAGGTGACAGGTCTCAGGGCCACTGATTGAGACCTCTGTTTAAGGGAGGAATGAAACGAGTGAAGAGGAGGGCCAGAGATACAGAAAGTGATGAGTTTGCAGGTCAGGAGAAAGTTATGAAGTTTCAAATACCTTGGCAAGGATAAAGGAGAGGACACCAGTAGGGAAGCACTTATTCATGAGAGAGAGAATGTAGCCAGTTGGATACAGAAGAGAGGAAGTAGTAGAGTGTGCAGGGTGGCTGGCAGACTGAAAACAGGTAAGGAAGTTTGTCCTGGTGTAAAGGTTGGACAACTGCAGACCAGCCTTTCAAGGACTTTGGAGAGTGTTGGGAGGAGGGAAAGGTGTGTGTGTGTGTGTGGGGGCAAGGGCAACAAACCTGGCTAGACACTAGCTCCTGTGGTAAATTCGGGTGAAACATGGCAAATCTGATGGAGCAATGGTCTTTCTCCTGAAGCGATAGGACAACTGCATGCTTCCATACGGAATGGGAGATCCCAGACAAGACAGAGCAGTTGGAAACCTGAGCAAGGGGAGTGGAAATAGTTACTGTACAGCCCCAAGTTAAAAAACTGGGAGGTGGGCCATCTGAAGCACAGCAAGAACTAGGGTTGATACACTACCACTTGAACAAAGCCCTGTATTTACTATTCTAATTGTTCCCATTATGGTACCTTTTACCTACCCCTCCTTCCAGGTCATCTGGAAATGACACTTTTGGGCTGTCTGTATGCTTACGTGGCAAAATAAACGTCAAATAAATCAATTCATACATCATCAAATAGACACACACACACTGGGTAACCTTTATTCCTATTTCCTTTTGGGGTGAAAAGGATATCTTCATATATTTTGAAAGCACCTTCTAGAGAAACTATACGGTCTGCTTGTCTGGTAAACAGAAAATCGACACTGGCAGTGTCAATATTGCTGTTTACCACACAGACAGACCTCTTCCTATAGGACCAGAGAATGAAGGTGCCTCATATCAGGACGCCTCCGATTCTCAGCCTCCTCCCACTCTTTCTGTCAGGCAGAGATATTTTATGAAGAGGAAGTAACAGCTTAGGGCTTTGTTCTTTAAGACACTGTGCTGTTGACAGTTGTGGGTGGCAGGCTGCTTCTTTTTTGATTTTCCGGTTATCATCAGCTGCTAATGTGCATTCTTGCTCATCTTTTTGTACCATTTCTCTCTAATGTGCATGTCAGAGATGCCAGCTTCCAGAGAGAGTTAAAGGGATTTGAACAGTTTAATGGACAAACTGGTAGTAATGTTAAAGCAGTATCACTTTTACCTGCTGCCGTACAGGAATCAGTTAAGAAGCTTGTTGGGGTTTTATTTATTTAAATACACAGCATTTATCCCCTTGCACAACCCGCGATATTTCCTTGTATCACAGTCTGGTGGGGGCACCTTCCTGAATGTGGAGTCCTGTTGTGCCACATCCTCCTCGGGATCCTGCCTGGTCAGCCCTGATGCCTCCCCAGTTTGCCCTCTGAGGTGGGTCCCCAATACAGCACCATAGCACTGAGAGAAAGAATATCCAGTCAGTAGCTAGGACCCAGAGGGAATCCCAGAGGATGTAAAGAGGTGGAGAACAAGGCCTGCAGAGGTCATGAGTGGCGGGCTGAACTTTATCTGACCCACTGGTGATCTTTTTTTTTTTTCATTAAGTTAGTTACATGGCAGCTGCCTGGGATTGTATGACCCGACATGTGCGAGCACAAACTCCTTCTCCCTAGCCAACCTTCTAACCATCCGGTCTTCTGCCTGAAGCTGCATTGCAAGTAGCACTGCTATTGTGCCATTGGTCCAGGTCCATATCAAGTCTATCATCTCTAAAGATCTCAGGATCACCGGTTTGCGATGCCAGTGACCCGGTTTTGGGAGTGGACTGTGGTCGTTGGAGGGCCGGCTGAGGTGAGAACAGCTTGAGCGTCCCACAACAGCTCGCCATCTCCAGGGGGGTGGGGTGGGTGGCGATCACCCAAAGCACTTGTGTGTCCTTGGGCGAAGACTTGGGGGGGGGGGACCACAAGCCCCGTGAAGGGGTCAGGCAGCCATCAAGATGCAGTGGACCTTGGCGTGCATGACCTGACGTCAGGGGGCTATCACTGCACCTGAGGGAGGAAAAAGGGGAAAAACTCCTGCCGGCTCTGGGAAAATGGGCTTCCCGGAACATGCCTCATATATGCCCCACTCACCAGATCACCTCCACGGGCCCGACGAAATGAAGGCTTTTGGGGTACAGACCCCACCTTGTCCCTGCTCGGGTGGGGGGAGCCGAAGCTCCATGGGGGACTGGGAGGTGAGTCTGAATGGGTGCAAGGCAGGAGGATGACTCCTTGGATGCCCTGAAGGGTTGGGGCTGGCAGGCAATAAGGAGGGGATAAATAGAAATTTTCAAAAAAAAATGATCTCAGGATCATTGAAAATGATGATTCTAGGGATGTTCGATGGCTCAGGATGGTGACATGTTTGGGAAGCAGGCTCATGGAGCCAGAGTCAGATGGCTAGGGTAGAATTACCACATGCAGTGCTTCAGAGCCAGATGGGGGGGCTGGTGTCGTGTTCATCAGCCACGGTGAGTGGCCCCCTGTGGTGGGCCAAGAAACTTGCTCCTCTGCAGGGATTTGCTGTGTGAGGGACAAAGGGCACAGAAAGAAAACCACTGGGCCTTCTAGATAAGATCTGGCAGTGCTCTCAGTCCTCATGCTTTGTGGACTGCTGTGGACTTGATCCAATGGGGCAGTGGTGGGTGGGGAAGGGAGGAGGCTGGGTGACAGCTAGAGGACTGAGTTGATGGACCCAGGAGGAGAAAAAGTTGTATGAAAAAAAAATGTTGATTGTAACAAATATTTATTTTACAACTTCCTTAGCATTCTGTTTTTCTTCCTTCGATTACGATTAGCACCTCATTGCATTCTCCTCTTCTGAACTAAGCAGATCCTCAACCCCACTCGCCTTCAGTCCACACACCACTCCCGATTTATAAACAACTTACCTCCCATGGTGGAGCCTCGTGAGAGGATGCAGTACCACTGGGAATTCACCCAGCTGGGAAGGTGGAACTAGGCCATGGGCAGAGCCAACCTATGAATGCCAGGTTCACCACAGCACAAATTTATATTGGTATTATCCCTTCCTCACCTCTTGCTGTCCCTCCATGACTCCTTTCAGCTGCTTCCCTCATCACTGCCCATCTGTCTCACAGTACAGATACCCTGCACTCCGGGCAGACCGTACCAGTTTGAACTACCCTATGGGCCGGCCGCCCCCAAATGGCAGGCATCAGGGCTGTAACAAAGCCCTGGGCTTACTATATCTTTACTCAGTGGCTCAGGAGGTACACGCATACCTCTAGTGCTGGAAGGTGGCCATGGGCTCTAGTCCCACACCAGGTACTTTTTTTGTTTTGTTTAATAAAGGTTTCTATCCTGCTGGGCTAACCGGGCAGCTGCTCAGCCCTGTCCCTGGGCATCATAAGCTGGGCTACTGCCTCTCTTCTGGGGGGGGTTACATCCAAATGTCCCCTCATTTGACCACCGGAGTGTCAGGACAGCCGTGGACCTTCAGGTAGGGTTTCATGTAGCCCAGTTTCCCTGCCATTTTCCTCCTAGGTTTCCTCCCTATCACCGCCCCGAGGCTACTGCAGACACAGAGGATGCATGTGATTGGGAAACACCAGCTCCTTCCACTCACTCAATTTTCATCAGTCACCCGAGCATTGACACTATGACCACGCCTCCACCTGGGTGCCAGTCAAGAGCTGCAATGGCTAATCACCCCATTCTGGAAGAGAAGAGCTGCCAGACAGCCCGCTTGATCCTCTCTCAGCACTCCCTCTTCCCCAGCCAACCCAAACTCATTCCTGAACTCGGGTTGCTGGCATGGGAGAGGTAAGGTGCTTTACAGCCCCTCTGCACCACAGGGCAGGCTCCCACACCAGGTCCTTGGGGTAATATCCATAAATGACACTGTAGTGCAATACGGGGAGGATGCTGGACTCTTGAGGTGCTGTCCTTTGGATGAGATGTTAAACTCACAGCATAACCCCGACATTCTGTCAGTAGTTGAAACCTGGCTTTCACCTAAGATCCCAGATAATGCAGTTGCTATTCCAGGCTTGACAGGACTACCAAGAGAGGTGGCGGATGTGTGATCTACATTAAGGACTCCATCAAAGGTCATGTCCTCCTCCAGGTGGACCTAGGACCTAATGCATAGGTGCTACTCGGGGCACACAACAAAGCCTTATCATCTCTGCCTAGGTTCCCCCCAATGAACATAAGAAGGGCTTCAAGGGTATCGCGGACTTCATCCGTGGCTTGCCCTCTAACTCTGAGACCATATTACTAGGTGACCTCAACGTCAACCGGCTGTCCCCTGATGCAGGCCCTTACCAGGACGATATCTCTGCAGTCCACCTCACTCAACTTGTCCCCTTCCCCACCAGGGTTAACTACAAAACTGGCACCAGCACCCTGGTAGACTGGATACTTTCTAGCAATCTTGAACGATTCACCAATGTGACAGAGCACCCAGACGCAATTAGTGACCACTCCCCAGTCTTCTGCAGCTGGACGGAAATTTTTAAAGCCACCACCCCGCTTCATCTTTAGTAGGGTACTAAAGCATGGGCATCTGGAGTCCTTGAAACAAGATCTTGCCAACATCAACTGGTCACAAATTGACAACACTAGACACGTTAATACTGCCTTGGAATACTTTATACAACAGTTCACGAAGGTCTGTGACATGCATGCACCCCTCAGAAAGCTCAAAGCATGGGGGTCAGTGAACCCCTGGTTATCATCTGACCTCATAAGCAGACTGAAGAATCATTATCACCTCTGGCACCTAGCTAGAGAGTCGGGTAAACCCACAGCTATACTAGATTACAAGCAAGCCAGAAGTGCCTGCACCTGAGAAATACACCTGGCTAAATCCAACCACCACAAGGAGTTCCTTACTGCCTCCTGGGGCAAGGGGAAACATTTCTGGACTAACATGAAGGAAGTCTTAAGGAAGGATGTAAAGACGTCTCCGAACCTGATCAACATTCAAGGTACCCCTATACAGGACCCTCGAATTGTAGCCAACGCCTTCAATGAAGCATTCTCGGACCTGTCCATGATACTCCCCCCAGACTTCTTCGAGGACTCACCACACATCAACATCACTACACTACTCCTGACACTCACCATCAACCTGCCCCTTTTTACTTCAAGAAGCTAACACCTTCGCTAATCAGAAAATACCTTTGCAAAGTGCTTGGGAAATCATGACAAAGTGCAGACACACTGGACCTCAAACTTACTGCACTCACTGTCGAAGAAGTTCTCCTCCCCATAACTAAGATCCTGAATCTGTCACTCTGCCATTCACAATTTCCACAGATGTGGAAATCGGCCAACGTGACTCCAGTCCACAAGAGTGGAGACAGGGCATCACTGTCAAACTACTGGCCCATCTCAATTCTGCCACTGCTCTCCAAAGCACTAGAACGCATAGTGGCCGACCAGTTGGTCGAATACCTTGAAAAATACTCAATTCAAAGCCCTGAACAGCACGGCTTCTGTAAAGGCCATAGTACCTCTACGGCACTACTGGAACTCACTGATTTCATACACCAGTCGTTGAACCAAGGAACCCTGTCAGGGGCAGTCTTCACTGACCTCTCAAAGGCCTGTGATACTGTCCACCACTCCCTCCTCCTAAACCAATTAACCTCCATTGGCCTCTGCAAAATCAACTCTCTGGTTCAAAAGATATCTAGGACAACACTCACAAAGGGTGAAAATCAACAATGTCCTCTCCACTACCAACAACAGATGCGGCTCTATGCAGATGCAGTAATCTTCACAAGCAGCCCAGACCCAGAGGAACTTGAGGGCAATCTGTAATGAGGCTTTGGGATAGTTAAGGAATGGTTCCATAACCATAAACTAATCCTGAACAGCAACAAAACCGAAGTCATGATGTTCTGCAGTACTTAGAATAAGCATAAGTCCTATGCACTTAACATCAGTACCCACTCTGGTGCTCTGCTCGAACATACCCAGCACTTTAAATATCTTGGGAGTCACACTGGACAGCTGTCTAGCCTATGACCAGCACATCACCAATGTTTCTAGGACTGTCAACTACAAAATTGGTCTCCTCCACAAGCACCGTCTCACTTCGGACGCCCTTAGACTCGCCATCAACAGCTCCATCCTTTCTGTTGTACACTATGGTTTGGTAATCTATGGTGCTGCTCTCCGCAGAATATCAGTTGTACTGAATAAGGCCTGCAGACTGCTCACAGGGGCCATACGTCTCACCTATACTTGTGACCTCTATGCTCAAACGGGCTGGCTCCAACTCAGTGGGAGGTTACACTACCAAACCTGTCTGCTCACCATAAAGACTCTACTTGGTATCCTTCCCCATGGCACAGCTAACCTACTTCAACTTCACAGCAGCAGCTCGCAATGGACAAGAAGCTCTAGCACCCACTTCTTCCATGTTCCTCGTCCTCTAAGGATGCAGGGCCAACGCTCCTTTGCCTACAGAGCACTCCTCTGATTTAATTCCCTTAGCCAGGACATCTCCAACCAACCTACCCTGGGCCCTTTTAAAAGACTGCTTCGCCAACATCTTTCCACATCCAGCACCTGTGACTGCTACCCCTAGTCACCTTTGCCTACAGTCTCTGCCCTGCCACTTAGTGGCTCCTTGCATTGGCATGGCCCCTTGCCTCCTTTACCCACTCCCTCCCTCCCACCCCCTGACCTACCACTTAGCTGCTCACTGCACTGGCATGGCCATTGGCTACCTTCTACTCACCCCCTTCACTCCCTCTCACTATGACAATGTCAATTACTACTGCCCCTTTCTTTCTCACCTCCCTCATACCCCCCCTCTCCTGCATCCTTTAGCCCATCTCTAACCCCTATCTGCAACAATTTGTTTGCCAACTTACGGGGTACACAAACCTTTGGTGTTTTACCTATTATTATGTTTTTTACATTCTTGCTTGTGTACCTTTGTAATTATTGTTCATGTTGTATACTCTGGTTTGTATAATCCTTTGTATTATTGTATTCCCTCCCACTGATGTGGAACCTTTGTAAACGAGCTCCCAGCTCAAAGTTATTTTAATCCTAGATCTCAATAAATAAATAAATAAAAACTGAGGTCCGTTCTGCCCATCTCTAGTCACTGTCCAGCTGGAAGTTTAAAGAAACCTGTGGCAGTTACCAATGAAGAGTTGGGGAATTTTAGTGAAACAAACAAGACAGTGTTATTAAAAAAAAAAACTATTTATAAATCACAATGAAGTAATCAACCAGAAATGAGAAGACCAAAACCGATCAAGTAATACAAATCACTGATTAAGAAATTAATACAGAGGTGCCTCAAACCCTAAATAAAAAAGAAAAATTAAACCAGAAATGTTACTCATTCCCAGGCAACAGGTTTGCTGAAGTTATTTAAGACGGGGAATGTTTTGCAGTCTACTTTGTAAGATAGCCGGTGGAACATCTTGTGACTAGATGCATCCAAGTTCATTTTCAGTCTTATACAGCAAATCTGAGAAGCTACATGTTTTTTGTTGTGAAGTAAACTGGTACTTTTATTTATGTTCTAGGATTACAATACCTTTGAGCCATGACTCTTTTACAAAGGTTCCACGTCAACTTGGGAAACAATACAAACGTAACAGGCTTTGAAATAGGCAATTCAAGCAGTTGAATACATTTGAGGGGGCAGAAGGTACAAGGCAGAAATATGTATGAAAAATGCAGTGCAGGGGATTGAACAATGCAGTACAAGGGATTCTAAGCAGTCTGAGGCAGCTTGAAAACAGCCAGAAGAGGTACCAGGGCAGGGCAAGGGTTAACAGGGAAGGCTGAGGAATTGAGGGGACAATAGAAAACAGCGGAGCAGCCGAGGGCATTGTCAGGTTTAAAGTGCTAAAGCCAGGAAGGGAGAGGCAGAAGTAAGTGCAAGAGAGGATAGCAGATTAGGAACAACAGTCACAGCAGCTGGAGGCAGAGAGGTGGAGGTGAAGGTTGGTTTTGTACTGGCCAAGCTTTTGCAGCAAGATGATGTCTTTGTTGAGTCCATTAAACCAGGAGGGTGCACAATGCGCAAACGACCTTTGTCCCTGTGAGGTGCGGCACCGGGGGATGTGCAGATTTTGATTTTCAGAATCCCTGGTGAGGGGGGATGTGTGCTGCATGTAGAAGCGCTTGGACTCCTGGGGGTGCAAGGCCTAATGTGATCTTCTTGGCCATTAGGCAGGCATGGAACTTAATACAGTTGGATAGTTTGGAGCCAACCCATTTGGGCATAGAGTGCACACATGTGGGTGAGACAATGGGATCCAGTAATGAGACTGCAGGCTTTGTTTAGGGCCAAGGATAGGCGCCTAAGGGCTGTAGCAGTAGCAGAGCCATAGACAACTAGCCCATAATCAATTAGACCACAGAGCTCTGTACAGCTATCCTTAAGGCATCTGTGTCTGTAGAGGAGGCCAATACGCTTGTTAACAGCTTTGGCAACAGTGTCAGTGTGGATGCCATAGGTTAGGTGGCTGTCGAGAGTGATGCCAAGATATTTAAAGGAGTGTACTTGGTCTAGGACAGCACCATGGCAGTTTGCAATTGAGATGGGTTGAGACCTATGCTTGTTACGGGGAGCCACAGAAAAGCATCACCTTTGTTTTCTTATAGTTGAGCACCAGCTTTTGTCTGTTAAACCATTTTTCAACAGAGGTGAAACCCATCTGGAGCTTTTCTTGGAGTAATAGGGGGTCATGGTGAGAGGCATGAATGACTGCATCATCCATGTATAGCAGGATTTGTTTAGGACAGGATTGTGGAAGATTGTTCAAAAAAAGGCAGAAAAGGAGTGGCCTGAGAATGGATCCCTGCAGAATTCCTGAGCAGAAGAAGGGGCTAACCTCAGAGAGGATGTGAGCGATTTTCACCCTTTGTGAGCAGTTTTCCAGGTAGCTCTTAAACCAGGATGTACCCTCAAGGGACAGCCCAGCATTTTGAAGCTCAGTGATGAGTAGTTGGTGATGGACGGTGTCAAAAGCCTTAGACAGGTCAATGAAGACTGAACCAGTTAGTTGATTATTGTCAAGGGAGTTGTGGATTGCTCTCATGAAGTCTAGGAGGGCCGAGGTAGTGCTGTAGCCTTTTCTGAAGCCATGCTGCTGCTTACAAAGGATGTCGTGCTTAGCCAGGTATTCCGTCAGCTGGTCAGAGACTAATTGCTCAATGGCCTTTGTGTGTGTGTGTTGGGGGGGGGGGGTATGGATATAAGCTTACAGTTCCCAGGATGGGCCTTGTCCCCACTTTTGTGGACAGGCGTAACGGTGGCAAATTTCCATGTATCGGGGAACTGGCCAAGGGAGAGATTGAAAATGTGTGTAAGTGGAGGTAGCACTTCATCTACTGTGAAGGACAGTAGTTTAAGGTCAAGAGTGTCCCACTGGTTCTTGATCCTGCGATTGCTTTGCTGATATATTTGCACACTACATGCATCCTGACTGCTTTGAAGTAAATGGCGGTCGAGTTGCAGAGTGGGGGCCGGTTGGTGAGAGGGGGTGCAGCAGAGGGGTCAGTGTTAAAGAAGTCATGTGGGAGCACACTACTGAGGTCCAAGAATGTTTTGTTCAATGTATTTGCTATGGTGGCTGGGTCCAGAGTTATAGTCCCATCCACTTCCAGCACGATAGATGATGTTTTGGGTAATTTCCCCATTAACTTCTTTTAGATCATCCCAAGAGGACTTCCCTTTACCCCAGGTGTTTGTAAGAGCATCTTTGTAGTAGCTGCTTTTCTTTAGGCGTATTGCTTTAGTGCAGTCATTTGTAGCACGTTTGTAGTTTTCTATGTCTACTTGCCTACCTGTGTCCCGAGCCCAGAGGTGGTCCCTAGATTTCATCAGTGCTAGGAGCTCCCCTGAGAGCCAAGGATTGCAAAGCCTTTTGACTTTCCTCTTTTTATAAGGGGGTATAGGAGTCACAGGCAGTGTTGATAAAGAACTCAAGTACAGATCTGACATCCGTTCTAGGAAAATAGGGGACCAGTCTTATTGGCTGAGGTGGGATTTGAGGTGCTTCAGTTGGCCACATGGGAGGATTCTGCTTGCAATTAGTTTGGGCGTTGGGATGTTGAATTTATTTGACCATTCACAGGTGACTTGAGAGTGGTCACTTAACAAGTCGTGTAGGACGGAGACATGGGAGATGCGGGATGGGTGGTTAGTCAGGATCCAGAAGGGAGCTGGTGCCAGACTTATAGTTTTGCCTAGTGGGTGTGGCGACTAGCTGGGCGAGGTCAGTGGCTGAGATAGCATCCTTAAAGCAGTTTGTATCTGACCCAAGCCAATTTATGTTAAAATCACCCATAAGGATAGACTCGGAGCCTGGGGGTTGTGAGCGGATGAAGTCCAGGACATAGTTGAGACCATTGCCTTGTTCCTTGGGTGGGATGTATGACAGCAGTGATAGTCAGCACTTATTATGGGCCCCGAGAAGAATTCTGATCATCTTTGAGGTAGATAGCACAGCCACCACCTCTTTTAGAGGTCCTGTCTAGTCTGAAGAGGTTATATCCTGGAAGAGCAATTGCATTGTCTGGAATTTTAGGAGTGAGCCAGGTTTCAACAACCACAAGAACATCAGGGTTTTGTAGGTGGGTAAATATATGCAGGGCATCAAGTTTCGGAAGGAGGCTACAGACGTTGAGTGCTGCAAAGATGAGAGCCCCAGAGCTACACTGTTTGTGCCCGTTGCCTGGAACCGAGGGGCCAGGGTTTGGGTGTATATTGCCTGACAGTAGTAGTAGAAGGAGCAGGAGTCAGTGTACACCAACGTAGATTTGTGAGGGAGAATTTCTTAGTCTGCCTCTTACAGGAGCGAAAATTCTGTAATCGATCTTGATCCCTAGGAGAGGCAATGTAAGCCAGAGGCGAGAATGGGAAGAGACAAGTGTAAATCACCTTGCCATGATACCACGGGTGGTACCAGCTAGTCCCAGTGGAGGGACAATAATGATGGTAAAATCCCGAGTTGATGGTTCCTGAGTGCTGGTAGCTGTAATCCAATTTGTAGCTCTGAGGGAGTTTGGGAAAGCAGGTTCCAGGCAGGTTAGACAATGGGATCAAGGAGGCGAGAAAAAAAACAGACAAAGGGGCAGAGCAGAGAGGGCCATTGTGAATAGGGAAGGGGGGGCAGGAAGTTAGATGGTCTGAGGGAGGGAGAGAGCAAATCAGTCAGGGACAGGCAGACAGATGTGAAGGGGTGAGTAGAAAGATAGCTACAGAGTACTGCATCTAGGCAGACAGACCAAGAAGCAGAAATTTAGATGGGTAAGGTAAAAGTCAGAAGAGAGGGGTACAAAAGAGGCACCACCAGGGAAGCTACAAGTAAGAGGCAAGAGGTGGGCAGGGGGACGAGAAGAGCATGGGAGACAAAGGGTCTCCTTGGCTAGGATTTGCAGTGAGAGGAGTGCTGACAGCCAATAGGACTGGAGGTAGCCGAGCGGGGTGGGGAAAGGTGTGTATTTAAAGGAGGCTGGGGGGAGAACAAAAACCCTAGCAGCTATAGGATCCCAAAAGAAAAGGCATAAGAGCCTAAAAGTCACTTGGGAAGCAACATGTGCCATTTGAAACCAACACACAGTACAGTCACAGTACTAGTGTGGCATTTATCCCATGGTCTGTCATAACGAACATGCACTAGAATATCATCGGCTATGGAAACAAATAGCTGTTCTTTTCAAGCTGCAGCCACGAAGTTCCAAAACTATGTATGAAAGAATACGTAAAAAATAAATGGTCCACTGTTGACAGCAACAATGAGTACAGCAGTACCATTCCCTCCGACAAGCTTTTATGTTTGTGATTATCCTTAACATTTAACTCTGAATGGCAACATAACCAGAAAACATTCCAAAGCTTTTTTTTTTTTGGGGGACAACTCCAGAATCATTAAGCTGTTTAAGCAAAAAGAGCATCATACTTTGTGGGCTTCCATAAAACACCTGCTCCACAGTAAAATAAGCATCCAGTATCAAAGTATAAGGCCTTACAGGAAATTGTTTTGATCTGTTCCATAAATACAGCCCAGCCTCGCAATCTACAGAAAGTATCCCTACTATACTGAGAGGTTGTGACAGCTTTGCTCAGTTATCCTCAAATTACCATTTACCCATAGGTGTAACCGGTGCATACATGTGGCCCTGGCCTGAGGGATCCAAGACTTAAGAGTAGGCACAACTAGGAGATGTGAACACGAATAAAAACAACATACCACTAAGGACGACAATTAGGCATAACATGGCAAATCCATCTTTTTTATGGGCAAATAAGTAACATTACATTTAATTAGGTTAAGACAACTCTCCCACAAGCTTTGAAGAAAAAAAACAAACCTAAGAATTGTGATTTCTCATGTCTTTGGGGGAGGGAAAATATGGCTAGTATATATTTATTTATTTAGTTTTTGTTGACCGGGTAGGTATAAAGAGTGGCAACAAAAAAGTTTTAATTATATACTTTTTTCATTCCCATGTGCCACAATTTCCAGTAGTTAAACTTTTTTCCTCCCTTTTTCGTTACAAATATTCCAATTAAGGGTTGCAAGGTATCAATTTCCAAATTTAATAAACTAGTAATGGGTCTTGTGTAATTTGGACCCCTGCCACAGAGGGTAGAATGTGAGCTCCTGGCTAACTTTCCCCTAATGAAACAGGTCTCTGGAATGCTGCCTCTGCCCAACCTGATGCACCTCGCAAAATGTTATCGTAGCTTAGTGTCCCTTTCCTGGTCAAAAACTGCAAATAAATTAATAGTTTGGTGTTCCTGGAGAAGGAGTCGGGGAAAGACACTGGGGTAGTGATGTTGGGACAGGAGAGGCTTCAGACAATCTGGGCCATGGCTGGACCCTTCCCTTTGGATAGGAGGGCAGGTGAGTGCTTACTTTCGCAGCTGTCAGAGATGTGCCCCAGTGCAGGACAGCCTATACCTTTCTTGGTAACTGGACACTTTACCTCTGTAACACGCTAAACCCCCAGCTGCACCTCCTCTGGTGTGAGATTACAGGGTTTGCATGTGATTTGCAGTTTTCATGTCAACACAATGTGTGGCCACAAAGCACTGCGCTGGTCTTTCCCAGATTTTAAGCTGTTTCTCAACCTGCTTCAATTTGTTGGTAGCCATCTCTGTAGTGTGGCAGCAGTGCAACATGTGACCAGCTGGGGGACCGGAGTTTGCGTGCGAAGACCACACTGAGACTGAGTGGGAGCTGTGCAACAAGTGGCAACCTAGGGGACTGGGATTTGTGTGCGAATACCATGCCGAGGCCGGCTAGGGGACCAAGCACACTGCAGAGGTGAGATGCTGGACTACTGTGGAGGGAGATGTGGGCTGCCCCGTATGTGCACCTCTGCCCTCACCACCTGAAGGAGCAGCACTGGCGTCAGCTGTTAAGGTGGCCTACCCACCCACACACATTTTGGGCCAGAGAAAGGGTGCAGGCCTGGCGACTCTGATCACTGCGGTAGTGGGGTTAAGGTGGGGTGCAGAAATTGAGAAAAACAACATCTAGAAGAATACTGCACATTTTAAAGACTGGCCCATTTCTTCACTTATTTTGCAGGTAAATGTTTCAGGAGAGGAAACTTTTTGAGTGCTACAGGTTGTGACTGGTTTGAATAAGACCCTCTCCCATTTGTTATGTAGAAAGAGTTAAATGCAAGGGCCTGTTCTATCCTCTCCTTTTCTGTCACTTGTCTGTCTGGGTGCACAACCAAATGTTCTTGTAAGACCTAGGAACTGATCAGTCTGACAGTCTTGCGATTCTCCGTCTCTCACTGTCTCTCTTGCCTTCACTTACTGTTTCTGTATTTCTTCCCCCTTGCATATCTGCGGTTGTAAAGGTATGTGTGAATCTTTGTGTGAAACTGGGATCCCTTGGTTTGAAATGTACATTAGTTATACTGGTGAAATGATTGTGAAAAGCTCTTCGGAATTTAGGGGGTTAACCTGAGATGCAGTCTGAGCTTGTCTCAGGCTTGTTTGCAAACTCCTTTGTGGAGCCATCAGCAGGAGGCCGGCTTGGGACACTTCTATTTGCAAGCCTGCTCTGCAAAGAAACTGACTAGAACAGATACATTTTATGAGAAACAGGATGTCTCCTTAACAAGCTCAGGATGGAGAAGTTAACTGTCAAGCTAAGACTTGTTTTTAAAAAGAGCAGCAATCTTTGTTGGAGACAAACTTAAGAGATATCCCAGATGAAGGACTTTGTTTTCTCTGTTTGTACTGCCTTTGTGCTATCCTGAACATTTTTTTTAAGTTTTATTGCATTACTGGTAGTGGTCAAGCACTGCTTGCAAATTTTGTAACTGCTACTGGTTTTCCTATGCTTCCTGAACTGTGCCTCAATGAGACAGATCAATAAACCCAAGTTCACAGTTTTACTGGATCTGTACGGCTCCACAGTGCTTCACATTAGTCACTCAGGTGTATTTCAAGGTGAGAAAAACAAAATGCATTTACAATGCTGTCATTCTTTTAATGTTTTCCTTCATCCTTGCTTATGAAGCAAGGTGGGAGGGGTATAGAGACAATGATGGCCCTAGGGTCTCTTCAGACTTAAAATTATGATGTTACTACATCTGCGGTGGAGAATGGTTTGTAGACTACTTTGCAAAGGCACTATAGCCTAGTCATTTGAGGACATAGCTGTGAACCTTAGGACTTATGTTTTACTTATTTTAATTTTATTAGTTTGTAAGACATTTTCTTGTACACTTAATCCACAACTTGGCAACATGCCACATAAAGTTAATAGTACATTATTACAGTAGGACCTGTAGTTACAAAGTCCAGCTTTTATACCCCATTGGTGTTTGAATGTAAATATTTTTACATGTAGCTGTAATGACTTGCACACGTCAGTTTATTTAAAAGTTGATAACCAGGAAAGGCACACTGAGCCAAGACTAGTGTCTGGTGTATTCTGGGGAAGGGGTTGTAGGGAGACCAGTTACAAATACAATTCAGTCAGCATAAGGAGTGCAGGAAGAAAGGCATATACACAGGCAATGGCATCATAAAGTGGCATAACAATACAGCAATTGTATGGTATGCAGTCAAGTCGGAGGCAAAGTGCTCAGTGCGTGTTGGGGTAGAGGTAAGTAGGTGAAGTGCAGCAACCAGGAAGTCAGCAGGTGAGGGTCAAGTGAGAGGATAATTGGGCTAGGGAGGGGGGTAAGCAGGGAAAGGTGGGTGCAGGAAGTTGCCACAGATAGAGATGGAAAGCTGAGAGAGAAGGGGTGAGGCAGATTCCTAAGGGGAAGGGAAGCGATAGGAGAAGGATGCTTGGCCAGCAGAGGAGTGAGGGTGGACAATGGAGAAGGTGCAGGAGTCCCTGAAGCAAAGCAAGTAGGAAAAGCAGGGAGCTGGGGTTAGCAAGGAAGATCGAGGGGAGGGACCCAAACCAGTTTTAGGCAATGAAGGCAGCAAAGTTTTGCCATCAGCATGAGTAACCAGTACCTAGATAGCTCACCAACACTCAGTAAAGCAAGCTTCCCTGCCTGGATGGTCTAAATACTAGACTGGAATTGAAATGGCATTTTGTAACTGTGCTATAAACTGAAATCCAATGTACAAAAACTGTTGAACCGTACATGAATATTATACCAAGAGACATTAAAGTAATAAGGATCTCATGCTGGTGCATCAGCGGAGTGGTAGGATTTCCATTTACAATGCCGACAATCTGGATTCAGATGCGAGCCTAGGGAGTCAGAGGGCCTGCCGAGGGGAGTAGGACTGAACATCCGACAGATTACTCTCCTCCTCCAGTGGGGAAGCACTTGATGGTTGACTGACCCCTGGTGGATGCCAGCTGCATCACGACTGAAGCTCACAGGTGTCAGCGAGGTGTGCCAGCCGTTGGCATGTACACACCCTTAAGTAGCGCCACCGTAACCCCGGTTTACTCAAGCTACCTATATTTGTACTGTTTATGTTTTTTTTTTTTAATTATGTAAACTAGGACCTCCTTGTGAATGAGCTTGCTCAACGGAGTTTATCCTACAATAAACTTGAACTAAGTCACTGTATGCCATCCCACCCAACAAAAAAACAAAGGGAAAAATTAGCCAGACTGAAGCAGGAGGACATCCACTCTCCCCACCATCAAGCCCCATGCAGCAAGGCCAATGCACTCTGCTCCCAGATCACCAAGAAGCACCATTTGGGGAGTTAGGGGGTTCTCCTCGATGGCCCTGCCCTGGGGGTAATCTAGGGTGTACTCCAGGAGACAGAAGGTAAGTCATGGGGGATGGGGTGGGGTGAGAAAGAGGTGGACTCATAGCAGCCAACTGGCAGCAAAACTAAACAGATAACCAAATACATAAAATAAGGATCTCAAAAGAGAGAACACGTTGTGTTATATTCTTATTTAAATCATTCCCTTCAACCTGCATAAATCATGGTGAATAGGAAGGTAGAAAAGTCCACCCCACACACTAAACAAAACTAGGTTTCACTTTGTACTATTCAAATATGGCTCTGTAAATGTATGAGCTTAACATCTGCTGCATATGATTGTTATATGACAAAACGCAAAAAGAACAGTTTATCTGAGGTCTTTTGCAATGTCCCTCAGTCTGTGGAAATGGAATTTGGTGACGCCGCCTGAACATGTGAGGGAAGGTGCCATCTTGCCACACAGGACCCGCAAGGCAGGCACCATTTTTCTTTGCTACAGTCCGTTAGAAAAGTGAGGCTAGGCCATAGAACATGCACTTCTCAGTCACATTTAGCCTCCAGAAGTGTCTCAACCAACCACCCCACTGGATCTACAACCCCCACACTCCCTCATCAGTTACAGTTTGTGGATCAATCATTCAGTCCAATTCTTCAGCCAATTCCAGTGTCCTTGGCCCCAAAGTCTTTGATTGTTTCAGTCAGTCCTGCAGCATCTTTGGGGGTCAGTGAACAAATATGGTTTCCCTCCATAAACTGCTTGTAGCTTTGCTGGGAAGGGGATGTTATGGAAAACTCCAAATGACTAACACTGCCCTGACTCAGTCGAATGCCTTCAAGTGTTCTCGTGTCACAAAGCTGAGATCGAACACAGTGTTTTTTTGTTTTTCATTTTCACCCAAATCTGCTGCCAGTGGTCCCATTCATCGAGCAGTATCCGATCTCTCTTGTGTGGACCCACAAGAGTGATTAAAAGTGTCCAAGGTATATTCTGCCACTTGTGGGAAGTTATCCTAAAGGCAAAAGATGGTGGGTGACAAATCCAAATGTTCCCCCAGTCAGATACTCACAAATGAAGCAAGGTTTTCTCCCTCTAATGCTTCTGGAGTTCCGATACATGGAGGATGGTGGCTCTGGTACTACTTTCAGGGGCTTCAAGGCAGTAATGGAGAACTTTGTTCTTGATCAGTCTATTGTTGCTGTTACCACCTTCAACATGGAGTCTGCTGGTTCTTCAGAGTCTACTACAGCCACCTTTGCTTGTTGTTTATAAGTTACAACTCTTGTATTAAAATCAGTTAGCTTTTTGTCAGTATTAAGGACTTGGTTGTCAAGAGCTTGGATTGCTTAAAGAGGTCCCTGTTAGAGAGCTTGTCTGAGACCTCCTCTACTGAACTCATGGCCCCTGCTGTTCCAGCTCCACTAGGCCCAGGCTGTTGTCCCTTCTGACCTACACCATCAGCTTTGTTCTGGTTTCCCATGGCAGAATTGGCTCCAAAATTCATACCTGTGTAAATCAAATGTCTCTCTGCCAACCCTGGGGTGTACATATGGAAAGTGCTATTTTTTTTTCCGCTTCCCTGTGCACCCCTGCCCGGCCTCTCCCTCCAGTCACCTAGGTGCACCCCGCTGTCTCGTCCCCCTCCTGCCAGTCACAGCCCCATACTGCAGCCCCCCTGGGAACCCAATGTATCCCTTTGTCGGACGGGTCCCCCCCATTCTGGGGAGAAAGCGCTAGTAAGAACATCCAATTGACCTGGGTGCTGCTGGGGTCGGTCCGGGCTATCCAGGGCTTTGTGGCAGTGAAGGATCGGCGACCGTTATCCAGTTAATCAGGGGGCATTTTTCCCTGGTTTTTCTTTGGGAGTGTGACATGCCACATGACGCCAAGGTGTGAGCCGACATCCATCACACTGTCTCCCGCAGCAATGCCCGACATGCTGCCATGTCCCTGGCCTCTGCCAGGGGCCGACCAACACTGGGCTGTATACCTCACTACCTCCCAAGAGAAAGAAAGCAGTCATGGGACGCTCAAGCCATCTCCCCCCTGGCCAGCCCTCGGACGCTCAGGTCCGTTCCTGAACCCAGGTCGTTGGTGTCACTGGCAGAAATCCAACTGCTGTGCTGGCCCTAGTGCTCTATATTTAAGGTTTGTTGTTGCTGGATTTCAATTTTGTGCACCTGGGCTCCAGCCAAGCACGTTTTTACAGGATGGCTACTGGCCATGCCCTCCATTTTATTTATTTTTACTGGGGAGGCCTCTTTTGCAGTAGTGCCCTTGGAGGGGGGATACAGAGGGCTGAATTACATAATAACCATTGCACATTGGTAAAGATATCTGACTATATACATAGTTAGTCAGGTTACACTTATTACGGATTAGCTATATAACTATTATACTGGAAGACTCAAGACAGTTGAGCAGGTTGAGTTACAATTTTTACAGGTATAGACTAGAATGTGTACATGGCAATACAGCTACGTTACTTGAGTTTAAGGTAGGTTGAGTTACATTCCTTTTTTCTATACTCAGTCTTTATTCAAAGCTTTCAGAATCCAACAGTATACAATTACATTAGACAAACAGGTTACTCACCTGTAACAGTAGTTCTAGAGCGGTATATGTTGTTCATCCACACTTGTTGGCATGTCCCTTTCCCCTTTAATTCTTGCTGGAAGGTCTTCAAGCTGGCTCCTCCTACCCAACCGGGTGGTATAACCCTCAGCTCCACCCCATGATGCCAGATCTTAGCCCGCTGGAAGCCAGGTTTGTGTGCTGCAGCTGGGGAGGTCGGGTGGGTCTGTGTGGATGAACATAAAACACTCCTAGAACTACTGTTACAGGTGAGTAACTGTTTTTCTAGGGACGTGGATAGGCTGTTCTAGCCACACTGCTTGGCAGACTCCTATCAGTTCTCTGGGAGGAGGGAGGCAAGACACACACACCCTACTTAGGGAACAGAGACTGGAGAACTGAAGCCCCAAAACCAGCATCCTAGTATGACTCAAGGTCGATGTGGTAGTGAGTGATGAAGGTGTTTGCTTTCTTCCAGGTAGCAGCCCAGCAGATTTCCTGGATAGGGATGTCCCTGGAAGCAGCCACCAATGCAGCGGTATGGTGGGTGGAATGAGCCCTTAGCCCTACGGGAGGCTCCCTACCCGCCAACCTATAGCAGAGATCAATGCAAGATGTAATCCATCTGCCAGTCGTCCGCTTTGCTGCAGGTCTGCCAGATGCGGCTTCAGCATAGGTGACAAACAGCTGGCGAACCTCTCCCCGAATTTCCGCCGTTCTCTACTTGTAATAGGAGAGAGGTTGTCTCAGGTCCAAGGTATAGAGCCTGTACTTGGCATCCGAGGTGTAGTTCGGGTAGAATACAGGCAGAGTCAATACCTGATTAAGGTGAAACTGACACCACCTATGGGAGGAATTTTGGGTTGGGGTGCAGGACAACTGTCCCTGTGGAAGATCAGATAAGGAGACTCCACCAAAAGCACCTGGAGCTCCCCAGTCCTTCTGGCAGATGTGATAGCCACCAGGAAGGCCATCTTCCATGACAAGTGATACATGTTACACTTGTGCATGGGTTAGAATGGCTTGTCCATGAGCTTTGCCAGTACCAGCAGTAAATCCCACGGAGGTGGAGGTTCACGCACTGGAGGAGATATGGGATCTAGGCCCTTGAAAAAGCGCCAGACCTTCTCCTGTGCCACCATCTGCTGAATTGGCCCAGCCCGGTAAGCAGAGATGGCTGCCAGGTGCACCTTAAGGGTCGAAGACTAGTTTTGAACAGAGACCAAAGGTAGTCTAAAATGCTAGCCACAGGACAGAGGGTCTAGGCCCTTGCCCTGACAGCAAATGGAAAATATTTTCCATTTGAAGGCATAGCACTTTCTGGTTGACTCCTTCCTGGATGCTTCCACTACTGTGAGTACATCCTGAGAGAGACCTAAAGCCTGGAACTCTAGCCACTCAGGTACCAGGCTGTCAGGTGCAGGGACTGAAGGTCCGGATAGAATATCTTCCCCTGACTGACAAATACCAGGTCCAGGCGTGCTGGAAGCCTGTTGCTGAGGCTGAGGCGATCTGGATACCAGAACTGGTGGGGCCAATCTGGGGCTACCAGGATCACCTGCAGCATGTCCCTCCTCATCTTGAGGAGCACATTGTGGAGCAAGGGAAATGGAGGGATGGCGTAGAAGAGGCCTAGGGTCCATGGTCTTAAGAAGGCATCCCCCTGCAGTGATCCCCACTGAGGGGGGCAGGCATGAAACAGCCTCAGCTCTGTGTTTTCCCTGGAGGCAAACAGGTCCACCATCGGTTTGCCCCATTGGGAGAACAGGTTGGGAGCTACCTCTAGATGGAGAGACCACTTGTGGGACGTCTCGCCTATGTGGTTGAGAGCATCCGCCAGGTGATTTGAGGCTCCTGCCACATGGTTGGCTAGGAGATCCACCTCCAGTCGGCTCACAAGTGTCCAGATGCAGAGCACTTCCCTGCACAGCAGCCAGGAGTGCGTGCCGCCCTGCTTGTTGAGGTAGTACATAGTCGTGGTATTGTCCGTCTGGACTTGAATAACTTGACACTGAAGCTGCTGAGAGAATGCTGACAAAGCCAGTCTGACTGCTCTGAGCTCTAAAAGGTTGATATGGTATCGGGATTCCTGGGGGGGGTCCAGAACCCGTGGGCCCTGCTGTTCCCCATGTGGATTCCCCAGCTCATGAGAGGCATCAGTCGTGAGGACGACTGTGTCCTTGGGGCAGACAAATGGGATCCCTTCCTGCAGATGGTCTAGGATGGTCCACCACTGGAGAGTGTCCTACATCTTCAGGGTCGCAGTGATCAGCTGGTCGAAATGACATAGGCACTGAGTCCACTGGGTGGCCAGCTCACATTGAAGAGGACGCATATGACACCGGGCCCAATGGACCATGGTGGTGCAGGCTGCCATGTAACAGAGAAGGCGCAGAAAGTCCCAAGCAGGGTGCAAGTGCCCAACCACAAATGACTGGGCAAGGAGGAGAGAACCTCTGCCCTGTTCGCTGAGAGCCATGCTCTGGCTCGGCAAGGGCTGGGCTCTGCCCCGATGAAGCATATCATCTGAGATGGCACGAGCTCCGACTTACCCTCGTTGATCAGGAGGCCAAGTTGAGAGTAGGTCTAGAGGGCCAGGTCCCTGGACCTCACCACCTCTTGTTGGGTGGAACCTGCTAAGAGCCAATCGTAGAGGTATGGGTACACTCTGACCCCTCAACACCCGAGATGGGCTGCCACCACTGCAATGCATTTGATGAAGCCTAATGGGGCCGACGATAGGACAAATGGCATGGCTCGGAACTCATATAGGGTTCTCTCTGTTCTGAAGCGGAGGAACCGCTAGTGGGACGGAAGGATTGGGATGTGAAAGAATGCATCCTATTGATCAAGTGAGCAGAACCACATGTTTTGCTCCAGGGATGGTATGATCTGGGACAGAGTTACCATCCTGAAGGTGCATGGCCTGAGATACTGATTCAGGTCGTGCAGATATAGAATGGGACGGCAGCACCCCCTCTGATTTGGGACCAGGAAGTACCTGGAAATGAACCCTGGGTTGAATGGAGTATCGTCACTTTAACCACTGCCTCCTTGAGGAGTTGGGCTATGCCGTCTCTCAGAGCTGACCGAGTGTGGGCTAATACTCTCTCCTCCCATGGGGCGCGGGCTCAGCTGGGAGGGTACTGCTCAAACTCTACAGGCAGACCCTGGCCAACCACTTCTAAGACCCACCTGCCCATGGTAACAGCAGACCAGGCAGAAAGGAAGCGATGGAGCCGACCCCCCACAGGAGGGCCCAGAGCTGGCATGACAGGGATACGGGTGGCAGCCCCTATTCAGTCACTGGGCAGGCTTGGAGGAAAAGGGTCCAGATTGAAAACCGCCTGAACCCCAACCTCGTCTGCAGGCCGGTGGAGGCCTGGACTTGGGCCCAGGGCGTCAAGTCTGTGCCTGCTGTTGCTGCCCACCCTGAAAAGAGGGCTGCTTGGTCACAGGAACGGGTGCCAAAAAGGCTTCTTCTGCTGCTTTTTAGAGCCAGGGGCATCTTTTTGGGCAGAAATAGCAGAGTTCAAGGTGGCACTGGACTGCTTGATTCGCTAAAGGTGACCATCCACACCTGGGCCGAAGAGATTGGTACCCAAGAAAGGAACATCAGTGAGTTTATGCTGGGTATCTGCCGTAAAAGTGGAAAGCCTTAGCCAAGCACAGCGGCACATGGCAAACGCGGCTGCCACAGAACAGGCGCAAGAGTCCCAGAGATCCAAGGCCATCTGAAGTTGCTGCTTGGCAACGGCTCGGCCCTGGTCCCGCTTGACCGTAGTCTGAAGGTCCACGGGAAGGTGCAGGAGAACTTCGGCCAAGGAGCCCAGGAGGGAGTGGGAGAAGTGCACCATGATGACTGCCGAGCTTACCTGATTGAGGCCTAGACAGGAGGCTGCATAGATCTACTTGGCAGTGTGGTCCAGTTTTTTGGACTCCTTGTCCGGAGGTCTATCAGTGTCAGCAGAGCTGCCTGTGTGTCTGAACACAGAAGTGGTCACTAACCCCTCCACTGAGGGATGTTCCGCAAACCCCAAGGGGGACCCAATGGGCACTGCATACTTGTGGGCCATCTGGGCAGTTTGTGCTGGGCAGGAGGCAGGGTGCTGCCATAGCGCCAAAGCCAGGCCAACGGGAAGGCTTCTGTGGGGGTATCCCATCTCTTAAGAATATCTGTAAGAGGGTACTCCACCCTTTTCTGGACATCTACGAGGAAGCCCCGGAACCTTCGGAGATAAGGCGGAGAATCCCCAAAAATGACGGGCCCTCCTCTGTCGACAGACTACCAACACACTCATCATCCAGCGGATGAAAGTGGAGGTTGGCGTTGTCCGCATCTGAAGAATCTGGATGAATCGGTTGGCTACCAAGGTCCCCCTCTATACGCCTGAGACAGTCAGACGCAAGGGTGATGGATAACCTACGTGGAAAAACTGAAACTGTCCAAGCATCCTATGTAGGAGGCGCTCCCGAAGGCTGTTTAGACAGCGGCTCTACCACAATCCGTGGAGACCGATTTTGTCTGAACCGGGGCAGGTTTAGCCGGCTCCGTGGACGTGGGGAGGGGAACAGATTTCACTGGTTCTAGTGGAGTTGGCTTTGGCCTAGGAGGTCAAAGCCAAGTAACTGCTGGAGTGGAAACAGACGTAGGCTTCTGCCTGGACAGAACCAGTTGTTGCCACATTAAATCCTTATAGTGTTGACAGAGTTTCTGCCAAAGCCTCTCCTCATCTGACGAGAATGAGGGTGAATGATGGCGTCGCCTCTTTTTAGTGCATTTATGCGCTTTCCACAGCCTGTCAGTCGAGGGGGTCTGAGATCTCTACCTCAAATCAGACTGGCTGAGCTGGTTGCACAGGAGACACTGGGGAACCTGTGATTTTCCCAGATCAGGGACCGGTTCCTCGATGGGATTCCCAGCTGGCTGGGTCTTATCAGGAAGAGGCAGGACCGAGGTCCTAGTCAAAGAGTCGTTGGCCTCATCGGGCAACAGCAGATAGACAGGATCAAGACTGATCTCAACTGCATCGTCGCTCGAGGCCTCAGCCAACTGACCAGACAGCAAAGCTGAGAAGCCAGCAGCCAAAGGAACAATTTCGACTGAAGTCAAGACTGCAGTTTTCTGTGACAGAGATCGCGCATGATCCCAAGAACGTCTCCGCCGAGATGAAGAATCTCTCAGTTCCTTGTCCTTTTTATGGGACCAGGAGATATGCGAGGCCGAAGGTCCCTCGCCCTTAGTGGGGAGAGACTGGCACAACTCCCGAAAGGAACCCGAGAATGCTGAGCCCAGGTTGAGAGGAACAAAAATAGGCAGAGAGGAGAGTTTCGTGGCCTGCGCCGTTTCTTCTTCGAAGGCCTGCATCTGTTCTAACTGCTCGGCAGACCCCGCAGCCGTGGAGACCTCTCATCGGGCTTCTTTGGATTTCACCGGAGGATTACATTTCTTGAGGACGTTCAGATGGAAAGGGAGACATATCTTGCAAGCCTGGGTGTCACGACTGACACCTAAGCAGTACATGCATGCGGTACAAGGATCAGTATGTGACATTTTCTGGCCGCACAGGCACTGGCGAAAACCGGGGGAAGATTTATTTTCCATGATTGAACAGCACAAATTTGCAATCGCAAGCTCGAATGAGCTGAATCTTCAGAGGATCTGAAGAATTTGAAGCCAGGGCCTACAATACAGGTAGCGGAGAGAAGGCAACCTGTATCTTCCAGCGGAAAGGAAGATCTGGCATCATGGGATGGAGCAGAGGGTTATACCACCCGGGTGGGTGGGAGGAGCCAGCTTGAAGACCTTCTGGCAAGAATTAAAGGGGAAAGGGACATGACAAGAAGTGTGGATGAACAATATATCCATGTCCCTAGAAATATTACTGATAGACAGCATTATTTGAAAGAATGTACCATATGTAAAATGAACCTTTAAAGAAATTCAATCCACTACTGTTTTAGAGAAGATATTAAAACACTATTTCATAACAATACATTAAAATAAAAATAAAATCAAATAAAAAGAGTGGGTCTTCATAATTCAATCACTAACTACAACATATGGCAGAATAAAGCTTTGGTGAGAATCATTAAACTTTCATGAAAGACTAGGACTGATAATTCAGGTCCAAAAAATGGAAATATTTCCATCACTGATGGGTACCATTAAAGTTACATTCCTTAATGCAAGTTGCAGGACCTGTTCAAAGAGTCAGCCAACAGACAGGGAAATGGCCATCTTCAAGAAAGGTGTTCCAACTACAGCCTGGGAAACTAGCTTCAAATAAACTACAAGCTAAACCTGTAGCTCTCATTAGACTAAAAATAACTGTTCGTGGAAACACAATTTGTTGGCAGAAAAGGACTGCCTGCCCCACCCGGTCTGCCCAGATGACCGTGTCTAGTCAGTCTTTGCAGACCCTAACTGGTCTCTGGCAACCTTCCCTTCTCCCCACCTATTTACGAATATTCCTGTCTATCCCATGCATGCTAGAAGCCCCCTGTTTTAACCTCCCCACGTCTGCTGCAGGCTGTTCCAGGCGTCTTCCCCTCCTTCAGTGCAGTAGAACTTCACATTCCATTTAAACTCTATCCCTCCTCCTCGCTTAATCACATGCCATCTAGTCCTGGTGCGCCTTCTCATTTGAGAGACCCCCCTTCCGGCACCCGGTTTACCCCGTGAGGTACTTTTACGTCTCTACCATGTCCCCTCTCACTCTCCTCTAGGGTGCACATGTTGAGATCCCTCAGTCTCTCATCGTAGGGCTTTTACTGCAACCCTTACACCATTTTAGTTGCCCTCCTCTAGTATTTATCCCTCCCTTATAGCTGCAGGTATCCTTTTTTATATCACTAATACACGTGACATCACCAAAGAAGAATACTGAAAGATGCTACCCTCCTATACATTATTTATTCCCTTAAGGTATTTGAAGGTCTTTATCATATCCCCCTCCTCTCCTTCAGGGTATACGGAGTGCCTCCAGTCTCTCCTCGTATGACGTTTGTTGAAGGCCCTGGACCATTTTTGTTGCCCATCTTTAAACTGCTTCTACCCTATGTCCTTTCAGCGATGCGGCCTGCAGAACTGGACTTAGTACTCCAAAGGAGGTCTCACCAAAGATTTGTACAATGGCACCACAACCTCTTTTCTTCAGATGGTGATACCTCTCTCTGTGCACCCAAGCATCCAACTGGCTCTCCCCACAGCCTTGGCACATTTTTTTTTTTTTTTTTTATCCCCTATCACCCCATCATTCCACTCCTTCGGGCTCTCTCATGCTACCCACCCCGACACTGAGTCTGCCCCTAGAGTGCCCATGGGTGACTCCTACTTTTCCTCCCGTCTTTCGTGGAGCAACCTGGCACAGCGGGGTCGGTCTGTGGTTCCCGGACTGGGCAGCTGGAGCGGCCGTCATCTAGGACTGCTGAGGTTGGTTTCCATTTTCTGTGCTCCCAGTCCCCCCCTCCCCTGAGGACGTCGGCTCGGGCAAGTGCCGAGTGCCTAACAACATCCTCCCCTTCCCGACTCCAGCCCTTCTGAAGCCGCCAGTGCCCCGTGACAGCTGGTGCTCCCACCAGCCCCCAGGGACGTCGGGTGCATACAGCACCCCTGGTAACCCACCCCAAGGAGGAGGGCATCCCGTTGGGACGCTCAATCCTCCTTCCCCTGCCGACCCCCGACCACCCAGTCCATTACCCGAGCCGGGTGCCCGGCATAGTGTGAGGTGTGGTCAGCGCCTCAACCCTCGGCGCCACCGGCATATTGTTTGACCACCTTTAGGTCATCAGATATGATCACCCCCAGATCTTTTTCCTGTTTGGTGGCCATTAGTAATATCCCATCCATAATGTAGTAATCCTTCCCTAGATTTCTGCACCCCAAGTGCATGATTTTGCACCTTTTTCACACTGAATCTTAGCTGCCACACTCCAGACCATTCATCCAGTTTAGCTAGGTCCTTTCTCATTTTTTCCACCCCTCCCAGAGTGTCTACCCTATTGCAGATCTTGGTGTCATCTGCAAAAAGGCATACCTTCCCTTCCACAGTGACATACAGAGTTGATGCGAATATAATGTGGGTGGCCCCATCACTCCTCAGTTCCCAGCTGCAGATTAGCCTTGGTGGGCTTCTAACCATGAGGAAAGTAAAGTTACGTAAGAACTTACCATGATATTAGATCTTCGAGAGAGGCTCTTGCAGTAGGTAATTAGATAGGACTGAAGCCGGCAGGACCCCATGGAAAAATTTCTAGCTAGCAGTCTCTGGCAGGGACTGCCCCCACATCAGGTGACAGACGTCAGGTGATGTCAGTATAAGGGGGTGGTCCCCCACGCTCGCCTTCCAGTTCTTTCCCGGCAAAGGCCAAAAAAGGCAAGACGAGAGAGAAGCGGATGTTTCCTTCCCTGAAAAAGGAGCTGAAAAGCTTAGGGTGATGGAGGGTGGGAAGGTATTACCTACTGCAAGAGCCTCTCTCGAAGATATACAGGCTACTCACCTGTAACAGGAGTTCTAGGAATGGTATATGTTGTTCATCCACACTGTCTGGCAGGTTTCTTGCCACTTTAAATCTTGCCGGAAGGTCTTCAAGCTGGCTCCTCCCACCCACCCGTGTGGTAAAACTCTCGGCTACACCCCCTGACGCCAGATCAAGCCCGCTAGAAGCCAGATTGTGCGTTGAAGCCGGGGAGGTCGGGTGGGTCGTGTGGATGAACATATACCATTCCTAGAACTCCTGTTACAGGTGAGTAACCTGTATTTCTAGGGACATGGATATGTTGTTCATCCACACTGTCTGGCAGACTCCTAGCAGTTTTCCGGGAGGAGGGAGGCAAGGCGCACACCCCCTACTTAGTGAATAGAGACTGGAGAACCAAGGCCCCAAAACCAGCATCCCGGCGTGACTCAAGGTCGATGTGGCAGTGGGTGATGAAGGTGTGTGCCGACTTCCAGGTAGCAGCCCTGCAGATTTCCTGGATAGGGACATCCCTGGAAGCAGCCACCGATGCAGCGGTATGGCAGGTAGAATGAGCTCTTATCCCTCTGGGAGGCTCCATGTCCGCCAACCTATAGCAGAGATCTATGCAGGAGGTGACCCACCTGCCTACTGTCCGATTGGCTGCAGGTCTGCCAGGTGCGGCTTCAGCGTTGATGACAAACAGCTGGCGAACCTCTCCCCGAACTTCAGCCGTCCGTTCCCTGTAATAAGTGAGCGTTCTTCTAGGGTCCAAAGTATGGAGCCTATATTCAGCTGGTTAAGGTGAAACTCCGACACCACCTTTGGAAGGAATTTCGGGTTGGGGGCGCAGGACAACCTTGTCCCTGTGAAAGACCAAATAAGGAGACTCGATGGAAAGCGCCTGGAACTCTCCCATCCTTCTGGCTAACGTGATAGCCACCAAGAAGGCGGTCTTCCACGACAGGTGAGAGATGTCACACCTGTGCATCAGTTCGAATGGCTTGTCCATGAGCTTAGCCAATACCAGCAGTAGATCCCATGGAGGTGGAGGTTCTCGCACCGGAGGGGATATGTGATCAAGACCTTTGAAAAAGCGCCCGATCACCTTATCCTGCGCCACCGACTGCTTCCCGGCCCGCACCCAGTAAGCAGAGATGGCTGCCAGGTGTACCTTAAGGGTTGTCGACGAAGCCCTGGCTGAGAAAGGGACCACAGGTAGTCCAGTATGCTTGCCAAGGAACAGGAGGAAGGGTCCAGGCCCTTGCCCCGACATCAAATGGAGAATCTCTTCCATTTGAAGGCATAGCATTTTCTGGTTGACTCCTTACGGGACGCCTCAATGACGTTGAGGACCTCGTCGGAAAGACCCAAGGCCTGGAACTCTAGCCGCTCAGGAACCGGGCTGTCAGGTGCAGGGATTGAAGATCTGGATGGAATACCTTCCCGATTGACTGAGATCAGGTCCGGGCGGGCTGAAAGCCGCCTCGGGCGCCTGGAGCCGAGACTGAGGAGATCTGGATACCAGAACTGGCAGGGCTAGTCTGGGGCTACCAGAATCACCTGCGTCTTGTCCCTCCTCACCTTGAGAAGCACCTTGTGGATCAAGGGAAATGGGGGAAAGGTGTAGAAGAGGCCTAGGGTCCACGACCTCGAGAAGGCATCCCCCTGCAGCGAGCCCTGCTGAGGGGGGCGGGCATGAAACAGTCTCAGCTCCGCATTCTCCCTTGAGGCAAACAGGTCCGCCTGAGGCGTGCCCCAGTGGGAGAAGAGATCTTGTACTACCTCCGGCAGAAGAGACCACTCGTGAGACGCAGCCCTTATCCGGCTTAGGGCAATGGCCAGGGTGTTGAAGGCTCCTGCCACGTGAATGGCGAGGAGATCCGCCTCCAGGCTGCGCACGAGACACCAAATGTAGAGAGCTTCCCTGCACAAAGGCATGGAGCGCGTCCCGCCCTGGCGGTTTAGGTAGTACATGGTCATGGTATTGTCCGTCTGGACCTGAATCACTTGACCCCGTAGAAACGGAGCGAAGGCGGTGAGGGCTAGACGAACTGCTCGAAGCTCCAGCAGGTTGATGTGGCATCGGGACTCCCAAGGGGACCAGAGGCCGTGCGCTCTGTGCTCCCCCAGATGGGCACCCCAATCCATCAGAGAGGCATCGGTCGATAGAGACCGTCGGCTCGGGGTGGACAAACAGGATGCTCTCCTGCAGATGTGCCAGAACGGTCCACCACTGGAGAGCGTTCCACATCCCCTGGGTCACTGTTACTAGCTGATCCAGCAGATCGAAGTGCTGTGACCACTGGCTGGCCAGTCCCCACTGAAGGGGACGCATGTACCAGCGGGCCCAATGGACCACGCTGGTGCAGGACGCCATGAGGCCCAGGAGGCGCAGGAAGTCCCGGGCAGGGCGCGATTGCCCAACCTGAAATGACTGGGCAAAGGAGGAAAGAACCTCGGCCCTGTCCGCCGGGAGCCGTGCTCTGGCTCGAAGAGAGTCGAGCTCTGCCCCGATGAAATGTATCACCTGCTTTGGCACGAGTTCCGACTTGGCCTCGTTGATGAGGAGGCCAATCTGAGAGCAAACCTGGAGGGCCAGATCTCTGGACCGCTCCACCTCCGCTCTGGAGGGGGCTGCAATCAGCCAGTCATCCAGGTAGGGGTACACCCGGACCCTTTGGCGCCACAGGAATGCTGTCACCACTGCCATGCATTTGGTGAAGACCCTGGGAGCTAGGGAGATGCCGAAGGGCATGGCCCGGAACTCGTAAAGGGATCCCTCCGCTCTGAAGCAGAGGAATCTCTGATGGGACAGACGGATTGGGACATGAAAGAACGCATCCTGGAGGTCCAGGGAACAGAACCACACGCCTCGTTCCAAGGATGGGATTATCTGAGCCAGAGTGACCATCCTGAAGGTCCTAGACCTTAGGAACCTGTTCAGGTCGAAAATGGGGCGCCAGCCCCCCATCTGTTTTGGGACCAGGAAATACCTGGACACACCCCCCCCGGTCTGGAGGAGGATCCGCCACCTTCCTGATTACCTCTTTTTCGAGAAGCAGGGCAATATTGGCTCGGCGGCCCGACAGCGAGGCAGCGGATCCTGTGGCCCCCCGAGGAGCGACGGCTCGAAAGGGTGGAGCCTGCTCGAACTCCAGAGGCTGGCCCTTTCCTACCACCTCCAACACCCAGTGGTCCGTGGTGATAGTGGACCAGGTGGAAAGGAAGTGGTTGAGCCGTCCCCCCACGAGGGGAACCCAGGGGGGAGTGACAAGGCTGGGGGTGACACCCCTCAACCCGTCACTGGGCAGGCTTGGAGGAGGGATCAGCCGAGGGACCTCCTGGGCCTTTACCTCCCCGCTTCCTACTGGAGGAAGCCACGGGCTTGGGTTTGGGATGCCAAGGGCGAGCCTGCTGGCCCTGGTGCTGTTGGGCCGGACGTGCCGCAGGCGCAGAAGGACGAAAGGGCTTGTGCTGCTGCTGTCGGCGGCCTTTGTCCTTCTGGGCGGAGGTGACAGAGTCCAGAGTGGCATTGGACTTCTTGATCCGCTGGAAGTGACCTTCCACTCCAAGGCCGAAGAGGTCGGTCCCCAAGAAGGGGACGTCCGCCAATTTGTGCTGGGTATTCGCTGTGAAGGTGGATATCCTCAGCCATGCTTTGCGGCGCATGGCCACCGCGGCCAGAACCGATCTGGCACAGGAGTCTCCTATGTCCAGAGCTGTTTGGAGCTGCTGCTCCGCCACCGCCCTACCCTGGTCCCGAACCTGCCGGACCATGGTCAGCCGGAGATGAGGGATCACCTCATCCAGGGAGCCCATGAGGGCGTGGGAGAAGTGTGGCATCAACACGGCCGAGCTGGCCTGGCGGAGGCCAAGGGAGGATGCAGCGTACACCATGCGCCTGGCGTAGTCCAGCTTTTTAGACTCCTTGTCGGGGGGCTTGTCCACGTCCCTAGTGTTCCCGGAACGCCGGAAAACGCTGTCAGTGACCAACCCCTTGGCAGAGGGGTGTTCTGAAAAGCCGGGCAAAGAGCCAGTAGGGACCACATACTACCTGGCCATCCTGGCTGAGGGCGTAGGACAGGAAGCAGGCCGCTGCCAAAGCTCAAAGGCTAGGCCTACAATGGCCTCAGCCACTGGAAAGGCCTCCGTGGGTGAATCCCCTCGGTCCAGTATCTGTCAGGGGATACTTGGCCCATTTGGATACGGGCTCGAGCTGCATCCTGGTGGACTCCGAGATGAGCCGAAGCAGATCCATGAAGGACGATGGGCTTTCGTCCAGTGACTGGCCCCCTGGAGGACTACAGGTCAACAGGCCTGGAGAACAGGGAGGAGTCGGAGGACTCCGAAGAGTCCGCAAAGAGCTGCCTAGGGCCTGAGCCACCCTCCACCCGACGAAGACGGTCAGGAGTGAGGGTGATCAACAACCTGTGGGGCAGGCCTTGACCCGACCAAGAGTCCCTGGTCGGCGCCCCCAATTTCAGTTGTGAAGGCGGAGGTTCCACCACAATCGGTGGGGCAGCAGGTTTCGACCGAACAACCGGCCCAGGTTTGGGCATCTCAACTGCAGCGAAAGGTTGTTCAGCCGCTCAGGTGACAGCCACTTGATGGCCGGGGAAAGCATCGGTGTCGACTTGCTCCCAGACAAAAGTAACTGCTGCCACATCAGGTCCTCATAGCGTCGACGCAACTTGCGCCAAAGCCTCTCCTCTTCCGAGGAGGAAGATGAGGACGAGCGGCGTCGCCGCTTACCTTGGTGCCGAGACTGACTATGTCGGGCGGATCGGCTGGACCGAGAAGAAGTCCGAGATCGAGATCTCGGTGTTTCAGGAAGGGCCTGGGAAGCGACGGGGACCCCGCCTTCCCTCGGCTCGACACCTTAACTGGGGACTGCTGCACCGGGGGCACAGGCAGATCCTCGGTCTCCACCAGGTGAACCAGTGAAGAAGGGTTGTCGGCTTCACCAGTTGATAACCCGTCTGACGGATCGAGAAAAATCTCGACCGCGTCGACGGGAGTCTCGGCCAGCTGACCTGATGGGGACGCCGTGAAGCCAGCGGCCTTAGCTGCAACCTCTACCGAAGTCGACAGTCGGATGTCCGGGGAAGGGGACCTCTCCCGCTCCCACGAATGCCGACGATGGGACTTACCTTTAGAATCCTTCTTTTTGGAGAGAGAGGAATGTCCCGATGGCCCCTCTACCTTCGTGGAAAGGGACTGGCAAAGCTCCTTGAACGAAGCAGAATACGAGGTACCCAAAGAGAGTGGGATAAATGCCGCGACCGAAGAGGAGGAAGATAAGGCCTGGGCCGCCTCCTCGAGGGCGATCATCTGCTCAAGCTGCTCAGCCGAGCCAGCCGCCGCAGTAACCGCCCAACGGATAGCGCTTCTCCGGCGCCCAAGTTTTAACCGGGCAGCGCGGTCCTCCAGGACGTTGGCCGAGAACAGACAGCATGACTCTCAGGCCTGTGGGTCATGTTCTAGGCCGAGGCAGTAGATGTACGTGGAGTGCGGATCCATCCTGGACATCTTCTGCCCACAAGGGCACCGCCAAAAACCGGGAGTCTATTTGTCCATCGCGGCCACGAGGGAAAAGGATGACCGAAGTCTTGAAAATTTTAAAACGAGATTTGGACGAACCGAAGAATTAGGATCCAGTCTATCACGCAGAGCGTTAAGGAGGGAACCTGAGCTTCCAAGCGGTAAGGAAGATCTGGCGTTATGGGGCGGAGCCGAGAGTTTTACCACCCGGGTGGGTGGGAGGAACCAGCTTGAAGACCTTCGGCAAGATTTAAAGCGGCAAGGAACCTGCCAGACAGTGTGGATGAACAACATATCCATGTCCCTAGAAATGAAAATTACATACCTACCGTAATTCTTGATCTTCTTGGACGAGTCTCCACCACTCATTCACACTATTGGGATCTGCGCCGGAGGCACCAGGACCCATCGGGAGCAAACTTTTTGCTGGAGGGTCGGCGCCACGAGCCCTAGCGCGTGCGGTAACGACTATCTCGGCGTCGACCCTCCAACCGCCTCAGTACCTTTTTTACCAAGGAGGTGCAGCGTAACTAACCTAGAAGGGTAGCCTAACCTAAAAACCGGACATAAGATAGTCCAGGCGACCCGTGTAAGAAGGGTCAATAAAGAAGTCTTCACGGCCTAAAGATTTGAGGGAGTGAAGACCAACAAGAAAGGTGAGCTCGGGGGATGGAGGGTGGGCGTGTGAATGAGTGGTGGAGACTCGTCCAAGAAGATCAAGAATTACAGTAGATGCGTAATTTTCATATCTTCCTGGACATAAGTCTCACCACTCATTCACACTATTGGGGGAGTACCGAGCTAATAATCCCCCCGAGAGGGCGGCAGGAAAGACCAAGAGCTCACGTTTCTAGGACAGAAGTCCATTGAGGATGGCTCTGCCAAACGAAGAATGTTGTCTGGCATGGACATCTAGTACATAATGTTTAACGAAAGTATGCACTGAGCTGCAGGTGGCCGCATTGCAGATGTCTGCAATGGGCACGTTGTGGATTTCCGCTAGGGATTCCGCGACCGCTCTGATAGAGCGAGCGTAAACTCTACCCTCCAACTTAACCTGCGCCATGGAATAGCAGTGACGAAGGCACACCACTAGCCATGAAGAGATACATCTGATAGCAACAGGTTGACCCAGCCGGGTCTCACTGAAGAAAACGAACAGTTGCTGAGCTTTGCGAAAATCCTTGGTTCTATCTAGATAGAAACGCAAGGCCCTCTTAACATCTGAAGAATGGAGAACGTTCCCCTTCATTTTGGAAGTCTGCAAAATAAGAGGGAAGGACCAAAGGTTGGTTTAGATGAAATTCTGACACAACCTTAGGAAGAAATTTAGGATGAGTACGAAGAACTACTTTGTCCTTATGGAACACAGTACACAGATGGTCTGTGACCAGGGCATGCATCTCAGAGACCCTGCGGGCTGAGGTAATGGCCACTAGGAAGGCAGTCTTCCAAGTGATAAATTTTAGCTCACAGGTAGCCAGAGGTTCGAAAGGTTTCCGAGTGAGCATGTCTAGCACAAGATTAATGTCCCAGACTGCGACTGGACGTCTTGTAGGAGGTCTGGTATGCAGAATCCCTTTAAGAAATCTCTTAACCATAGGTAACTGAGCCAGAGTTAAGGAAATAACGGGCTCATGATACGCTGAAATGGCACTAAGATGAACTTTGACTGTAGAGTACTGCAGACCCGAATTTGAGAGGTCCAAAAGGTACTCCAAAACCTTATCTGGTGGACAGGAAGAGGGATTCAAAGAGGACTTTGCACACCAGAGCAAAAACGCCCACTTGGCTGTGTAAGTTTTCAGAGTGGCTGGCTTCCGTGCAGCCAGAAGAATATCTGAAACTCTTCAAGAGACATTGAACCAGTTTACTTTGACCTCTTCAGGAGCCAAGCATGAAGGTGAAGTGATCTCAGGTTGGGATGGACCACCGTCCCTTGAGTCAAAAGGTTCATCTGCAGGGAAGTGGTCTCGGAGGAACTGCCAACATATTGTTGAGCAGTGGAAACCACAGCTGCCGAGGCCAAAAGGGAGCAATGAGAATCATTTTGTCCCACTGGGATTTGAACTTGAGGAGTACCCTCTGAATAAGAGGAAGAGGCATAAAGACGTAAAGAAAGCGTTTTGTCCACCGCAGCCTGAACGCATCCGGACAGAAAATGCCAGACCCTGGATTTCTGGAGCAGAAGAGAGGCAGTTTTACGTTGAGTGGGGATGCAAAAAGGTCCAGGTCTGGAGTTCACCACTCTTCGAATAGTGACTGAACTATGGTTGAGTCGAGAGACCACTCGTGAGGGTCTGTCTCTGTTCTGCTGAGACGGTCTGCCAGTCTGCTCTGAACACCTGGCAGGTAGACCGCTTGAATTAGAGCCTCGTGCTCCAAGCACCATTCCCATACCCTCATTGCTTCTCTGCATAAGGGGTAAGAGTGAGCACCGCCCTGCTTGTTGATGCAATACATCACTGCTTTGTTGTCTGTTTGAAGGAGAATGTTCTTGTGACACAGAGTGTCCTTCAAAGCTCGGACCGCATAAAGGATGGCTCTCATTTCTAGGATGTTTATGTGGAGCTGGGACTCGACTTGAGTCCATGCACCTTGAGTGTGGAGAGCCTGACAGTGAGCTCCCCACCCCAGTAGGGAAGCGTCCGTGGTAATGGAGATCTGATGGTCCAGAGGAGCAAACGGATACCCCTCCAGGAGATTGCTCTCTTGAGACCACCAGGTGAGTGACCTCCTTAAAGGTTCTGTCACCTTGATGAGATAAGGACTGGTGAGTGGTTGGGGACCACTGAGTACTGAGCATCCACTGGGTGGTTCTCATGTGCAGACGTGTTAGGGTACAGTGAACACTGAGGATGCCATGAGGCCTAGCATCCATTGCATCGAGAGAGCTGTGACTGAGCTGTTTTCCCGATGTGACGGGCCATCTGAAGGATATCGCTCCTCCTGTCTTCTGGAAAAAACCTTCACACAGGAGGTGTCCAGAAGAGTCCCTATAAAAGGAGCTCTGGGAGGGCTGCTGTTGGCGATTTCTTGAGGTTGAGCAGAACTCCATGGACTCCAGGAAGCGCGAGGTCGCCTCCACAGCGCCCAGAGTCCCTTGCCTGGAAGGGCTTGCTAGAAGCCAATCGTCCAGATAAGGAAACACCTGAATTCCGACCTTTCTGAACTACACTGCGAGAACTGCACAACATTTTGCAAAAACTCGCGGTGCCGAGGATAGCCCAAAGGGCAGGACTCTGAACTGATAGTGCTGTCCCAGAGCCACAAACCTCAGGAATTTGTGATGCCTCGGGTGAACAGGAATGTACTGGTAAGCGTCCTGCATATCTAGGGAGGCTAACCAGTCGTGTTGGTAGAGCAGAGGTAACAGGGTTCCCAGAGAAATCATTTTGAATTTCTTCTTGGGGAGAAATTTGTTTAGCTTTCTGAGATCTAGAATGGGGCGCATTCTGCCGGACTTCTTTGGAACCAGAAAGTAATGGGAGTAGAACCCCATGTTTCGTTGGTGCAGTGGCACCACTTCTACTGCCCTGTTGTTCAGAAGGCCCTGAATCTCGGCGGCGAGCAGGTCTGACTGAAGGGTTGACAGCCTGGGCTGCCGTTTGGGGGGACGATCCGGAGGGGTCTCTGCAAGGTTGAGTGAATACCCCTCGCAAATTATCCGAAGGACCCATTTGTCTGAGGTTATGGACTTCCACTGGTTGTAGAAGTGCAGGCGCCCTCCCACCGGAGAGGAAAAGTCCACCTCGGGCAGCTGAGATGGAACTTGGGCCGGCAATTCATAAGGTCGCGCTGGGCGCTTTGGGCCCTTGCGCTTTCTGTTGTGCCTTCTTTTGAGGTTGGGCAGGTTGGTTCTTATGGAAACTTCCTCTGCCTCTGCCTTGAAAGGACTGGCGATTATAAAACTGCCGTTTACTGGCATGTCCTCGAGAGGGGGCAGGAGGGGGTCGAGCCAACTTAATGGCTGACCTAGTCTTTTGAGTAGCTTCTAGAGCTTGCTCTACCCGAGGACCAAAAAGATATGCACCATTAAAGAGCAATGCCATCATTTGCTGCCGTGCCAGTCATTCAGAAAGCCCGGCGCGAAGCCAGGAATGACGCTGGTGCAAATACAAGCAGCTGAATGAGAAGCAGTGTCAAAAGCATCCTTGGCTGCTTTAACCTGCTGGTTATTAGATTCAATACCTCTGGTAATGATTTGAAGAAGCTCTGGCTTTGAATCCGACTCTGGTAGGGCTTCAACCATCTGTTTAATAGAATGCCACAGGATATACTCATACTGAGAAAAATAGCCTTGGTAACTGGCAATACGCATACTTAGGGTAGAAGCAGCAAAGACTCTTACCGAAGGTGTCTATCTTATGAGAATCTTTGTTAATAGGTTGAGCTGTAGTAGCTTGAGGAAGAACGACTTTATCATTCTCTGCCAGGACTACAATAGGGTCTGCAAAGGCTTCAGATGCCAAAATGGGACGATCCTTGGGGGCCGAATATTTCCTGTCAATGGATTTAGCCACCGAAGGGGTAAGACCAGGATTATTCCATGCCATTTGAGACAGCGTCTCGAAGGAAGGCTGAATCGGAGGAGTCAAATCCGTAGGGATCTCCGAAGCATGAAGATATTGGAGTCTCAACAATTTCCCAGGATCGATGTCTGTAGTCTGGAGAAAAAGTGTGGAACTCAGATTTTTCAACAGAGACTTAAAGGATAGGTCCTCAACCACAGGCTCTGTAGCAGTAATAGATCCTGCTTCGTCCACTTCATCACCCAACCGAAGGTCTGGGTCAGGCTCAACGTCATCTCCTGACAGTCCAGGAGGGACTGTATGGACAGGAAAGGAATGAAATTCAGAAGAGGAGGAAGAAGGAAACAAGTGAAAAGAGGAGTCCCCGAGAGCCGCCAGCACCGAGAACGACGCCACAAACGGCGCAGAGAAGCCGCACAGCACAGAGAAGCCACACGGCGCTGAAGACTGTGCTGAGTGCAGCATCGACGCAGAGAGGCCAAATGACGCCGAGGGCACCGAAAACACTCCCAGACTCCGGAAAACAGGTTTTGAAGGAAGAAGAGCAGGAGATAAGGGCATCGGTGTGGCCCCCTTCGCCGCAGCCATGTGAGGGGGAACACCTAAGCGTGGAGTCGACAGCACTGAAGAAGATGCCGCGCGACCAGGAAGGTCCAACTGCTCTACCCGGTCGCCCAGAGAGCCCGAAGGCCCACGAGTGACCGAGCCAGGTAGCCGAACCAGTCTCCGAGCCCATTGCTCCATAAGAGCGGCCCACTGATGAAACTGCTCATCTGAAGACCTACCTGCGGGCGGGGTAGGGCTCCGATGTCGAAGCCGTTGGCTACCAGAAGCAGAGGTTGGCGACTTCGAAGGAGGAGACTGGCAACTAGCCCTGATAACCGAGCGTCTACGCGCAGACATATCAGAGGGCGACCTCGAGTGATGTCTTCTCTTTAGGCCTGTGGGGCCAAGAAGAGTTCGAGGTCGAATGGTGCAGAGAGTGCGACCGCTTATTTTATGCTTCCGGGGACCGCCCATCCCCCGGCATTGGACTGACTGCTGTCAGACCCTCCTCCGGAGAAGGCGGCGGACCGACCCAGCCCAACTGACTGAACAGCTTTCATACTAAGTCTCCCTACCGTCACCTGACCTGTTTCATGGTCGACTCCGCAAGGTAGGCTGAGACTTCTTTATTATATTTTATTTTAAAATAAGAATAAATTTAGCGATACTGTATCGAGATAATATTATAAAATAATAAAACTGAAAACTATGCTGCTAGTTTGAAGTTTGACTCCCGACAGGCGACGACGTTGTCACTGAAGTGCACTCGACGGCGGAAAAAGGGAACTGAGGCGGTTGGAGGGTCGATGCGAGATAGTTGTTAACAAGATGAGTTAGGCTCGCGGCGCCATCTCTGGTGCCGACCCTCCAGCAAAAAGTTTGCTCCCGATGGGTCCTCGAGCCTCCGGCGCAGATCCCAATAATGTGAATGAGTGGTGGAGACTTATGTCCAGGAAGATCTACTGTTACGGTAAATTCTTACGTAACTGTACTATCTTACTTCGAGAGGGCTCTTGCAGTAGGTAATTACAAATAGGACCGAGTCCCAAGCAGTCTTGAACAAGAAAAAGCAAATGAGAGGAGGAAACTACCCAAATGTAGACCCTCTGGCTGTGAAGGTCTTAGGAAAGAAGACCTTGCAGAACAGCCAACTCAGAAGCTCCGTCTTTTGTGCGGAGTCTGGCAGGCCAGTAGCTAGCTCCTGCCCTCTCTCCCATAACGCATTCTGGTACTGGACCATATATGTGTGAGGAAGTTGAAGGACCTAATGGAGCAGGTGGAAGCAGAGTAGACCTTCTTGCCCACCTGGTCCAAGTAGCGCGATTCCGGGTCAGGAGGCTGGCAGCTTAGGTGCTTGGGCTTGTTGTGGGCAGCAGTAATCACAGATGAGCCCACCTGAGGGTGTTCTTCCAGAAAGGTTCGGCCCTCGGGGCTCTATACAGTCTGTCTGACTTCTTTGGAACCGCCAGGACTGAGGCTGGATACTTCTAAGTGATCCTGGTAAGATCCTGGAAGGTATCCACTAAAGGAGGCACCACGAGAGGCTTGGGCTTCCTTCTGCCTCAGGTATTTAGCCAGTCGATGGTGTTCCAGGTCCAGGTCTTCCATTGCCCACTTGGTAGAAGCCTGGATGTGCCTCATGACATCCATAAAGGTCAGATCATAAGGAGGCGAGCGGGGTTGGGCCCTTCTCTCCTGGGGAGCCCCCCGACTCCTGAGAGGGACGAGGAGGGAGACTGAGTAGATGACCTGCTACTGGGCCTTGAGTGGCCTGAGCTGTGTCTTGGACGCCCCCCGCTCGAACGTTGGTCGCTGACGGACTGTTGGTCCGAATACCGGCGTCAGCTATGGGACTGGCAACGGAGCAATGACAGACGTCTGGAATGGGAGTGGGCCCGCCTAGAAAAACGGAACGACTCCTGGACCGGGGACGAAACCAGCGATTGCTACCTGATCGCAAGGGGTGCCGATGCCGGTCCTCAGACCGGGAACAGACCTTGGAGGGCATGGCAGCGGCCGCTCGGGGGTCTTCCGCGGGGAGGCCTTCGGGTTTGGCGTTGTCTGGCTGGCCAGATGGGTCCGGCTTTGGTGGAGACTGTTCTTTCTTGACCCGACTCCACCAGAAGGTGAACAGTTCCTGCAGCTGGTCCTTGGTAAAGACCGAGGCCGCGGTCCCTGGAAAGGAAGGCAGTGAAGCTGGATCAGGCAGGTCATGAGAGGGAGAACCCTTCCTCCGACCCCTGCGAGGTGGAATACTTTGTGGTTCCCGAAGACGCTCCTGCCACGGGGTCTTCCACCACCGCTTCTACCGCTGTTGGTATGGGAACTGGCATCGGTACCACTGGAGTCGGTGCCGGGGTGATTTTCTCACCTGGTGGTTTGCCAGAGTCAGGTGAAGCTGGGACCTTCCGTAGCTTGTACCGTGGGGGCCTGGGGGGTAATCCGAAGAGGAGCCACCTTAGGTTTGCACTTATCCCCCAACGATCCTGCCTAGGCTTGCACCGTTTTTTTGTCAGGAGGGGGTAGCACCTTAGAGCCTTCGGGGTGTTTCCCTGAGCCTGAGGAGGGACAGGCCTTCTTGTGGGACGAGCAGGACTGAGACCGGGAGTGGTGATGGGACCGACTACGGTCCTTCTCGCAGGAGCACTTACCAGACTTGCCCCGGTGTTTGCCGCCTTTTCCCCCCGGAGGTGTGCAGAACATCCATGTTCTTTTCATGAAGGTGGGCCTTTAGAGCCTTCAGGTGCCAGATTCTTGTCCTGCTAGTAAACCCCTGGCAGATGCAGCAGGACATGTTGTTGTGGTGTGGGCCTAAGCAAAAGACACACTTTTTGTGGCCGTCTTGAGATGGAATTTGGCCACCACAATGACACTTGTTCTTCTTGGGCCCGGAGGAGACAGATGACGGCGACATGCACCGGACTGGAGTCGGAGGTCGAAGTACTGGAAATAAAGTTGAAAACACGACGAAAAGAAAAAATTACTCACCTTAGTAATGTTTCTTCTAATGGAGTCTTGCTATATTATAGACATTAGCAGTTTGATCCAACTCTAGAACTGCCCCGGAGTGAAATGGTTAAAACCATTCCAAAATAGAATTTTGGCACGAGAGCAGCTCTATCTGTGTCATTTCAAACTTGAACTGTCAGATGTTTATGAGCCAAACTCACTAAGGTCTGTGTGGAAGCTGTAACCTACACTAGCCAAATGGCTACCTAAATAATAACAACCATTGATGGTCCCAACACCCAAGACTCAAGTCAGGGGACCAGAAATACTAACACCATTCTAATAATATGAAATGGAACATAAGTATAATAAACACACACACGCCAGTACACACATATCCCCAAAGTCCCAAAGGGGACAAAATGCTAAAAGAACGTAAGTAGTGCCCACACTAAGTTGCCCGCACCCCACCAAGTAGAGGTTCTGAGAGGGCAGGTTGGGGAGGTCTATAATATAGCAAGACTCCATTAGAAGAAACAACATTACTAAGGTGAGTAATTTTTTCTTCAAAAACATGAAGTCTTGCTATATTATAGACATCAGCAGAATACACAGCAGTACCTCCATGGAGGAAGGGCAGAACCTACTTAGGGAATAGGCTCTGAAGAACAGTTGTGCTAAACCAGCATCTCTCCTGCCTGGACATCCAGGGAGTAATGCTTGGTAAAAGTGTGTACTGCTTTTCCAGGTAGCAGCCTGGCAAATCTCTAATAAAGGGATATCTCTGGCAGCAGCTAGAGACGGAGCTGTACCCTGGTAGAATGAGCCTTCAAACCGGGGCTCTGCCCACTTTCTGATAACAAAATTGATACAAGAGACAATCCACCTGGCTACTGATCTCTTAGTGGCAGGTTTGCCTTTCCCAACTTCACCATAGGTAAGGAAAAGTTGGAGGATTCAACCTGGACCTTTGGTACGCCTATATAATAACTAAGAGCTCTTAACATCCAGGTTGTGCAACCTCCTCTCACCCAAGCGGAGGATCAGTGAAAATACTGGAAGGAGATAGATTGATTAAGATGGAAATCTGAAACCACCTTAGGCAAAACTTCCTATTAGTCCTAAGGACTACCTTATCCCTGTGGAAAGAAATAAAGTCAGTCTCCACTGACAAGGCTTGCAATTCACTTATGCGCCTGGCAGAAGTGATAGCCACTAGAAAAACAGTTTTCCAAGTTAGGTACTTAAGCTCTGCAGAAGACAGAGGTTCAAAAGGGGTTGCATTAACTGGGCAATGCAAACATTAAGGTCCCAAGCAGGGGCCGGTTCCTGAAAGGGAGGATTAGTATGGAGTAATCCCCAAAAACTTGGAAAACACAGGATGAGAGGAAAGAGGGGATGACTTTCCTGCTGACACAAAAGCAGACACAGCTGCCAAATGAACCTCAGGGTAGCTGGTCTGAGACCCAAGGAATTAAGATGTACCATGTAATCTAACAAAATGGGCAATTCAGCAGATTCTGGGAAATATTTTTCCAGCACACCAAATGGAAAACCTTTTCCATTTAGAACTATAAGTAGTTCCTAGTGGAAGGCTTTCTGGAAGCCTTTAGGATCTCAAGAACACCCTGCAAGAGGTGTAAATCAGCAAATCTTAACTCCTCAAGAGCCAGGCCTTGAGGTTGAGGGATTTGAGGTCCGATACCAAACCCTTCCCTGGGCACAAGTCAACAGATTGTGATTCCTGGGAGGCACAGGGAAGATGGACTGTCAGAGACAGAAGGAGTGGGTACCAGGGCTGCCTGGCTCTAATCCGGCAATCAGAATCACCCTGCAAGGCTGGAGATCTGATTTTGACTAGTACTTTGAATAGGAGAGGAAAGGGGAGAAAGCATAGAGGAACTTCCCCTCCCAATCCAGAAGAAGGGCATCCAGGGGAACTGAGCCCAGCACTGGAGGCCTGCAACAGAACAGAGGAAGTTTGTGATTGTCTGGGGCTGCAAAAAGACCTATTTGAGGGATGCCCCACCTGGCAAAAACTATCCCCAGCACTTGAGGATCCAGGGACCATTCGTGATGGCCCTGGGAAATCCTGCTGAGGGCATCCGCTAGGACATTGTCCTTCCCTGGAAGATGAACTGCTATGAGGGAAGTGTTCAGGGAATAGGCCAGAGGCCACAACTTATTGCCTCGTGCACAAGGCCAAGACCAAGTGCCCCCTGTTTGTTGATGTACCACATTGTTGTGGTGTTGTCTGTTCTGACTTGTATCACCTTGTCGTGACAGATGCAGAAAAAGCTTGAAGAGCTAAAAAGACAGCTCTGAGTTCCAGCAAATTGATGCGGAGCAGAGATTCCTGGGGACCAAACTCCTGAATGGAAAGGTCGCCATGTGGGCTCCCCCAACCCAGAAGGGAAGCATCTGTAGTGAGAGTCAAGTCGGAGAAAGGGAAATGAAGGAGACCCTCGCCTAAATTGCTCTGATCCTGCCACCACTGGAGAGCTAGGATCAAGGTTCGAGTCACTGGGACCAACTTGGAAAGGGGTCTTCTCTGAGACCAAAAGGTTCTCAAGTGAAACTGAATGTCTCTCATCTGAAATCTGGCCCCTGCACAACAGCTGTGGATGCAGCCATGTGCCCCAGGAGCTGCAGAAAGTGTCTTGCTGGTCGAGACCTGCAGAGTGAAGGAAGAGGCCAGAGCCACTAAATTCCTTACCCTTTCTGGTGGAAGAAAGGCTCTGGCTAGCTTTGTGTCCAATTTGCCCCTATAAAGGTGAGTACCTGGACTGGTTCCAGAACCGACTTTGGTAGGTTTAGCAGAAAACCCAGGGAGGTGAGAAGCTGCTGGGTGACCTGCAGGTGAGATTTTACCTGTTCTGGGGACTGGCCTACAATGAGCCAGTCGCCTAGATAGGAAACAGCAATCCTCTGCCTTCTTAAGTGGGCCACTGCTAGACACTTTGTGAATACCTTGGAGCAGAGGTAAGGTCAAGGGCATTGGTCTGAACTAGTAATGACCTGAGGGCAGTTCAATCTGAGGTACTCGATGGGATCTTCTGATTAGGACATGGAAATAGGCATCCTTGAGGTCCAGGGAGGCTAGCCAGTCCCCTGGCCTTAGGGAAGGTAAAATCATTGCCAGAGTTACCATTTTGAAATTTGGTTTCAAAAGATGCTTGTTCAGATATCTGAGATCCAAGATGGGCCGCCATTCTCCTGTCTTTTTTGGGGTAAGGAAGTATCTGGACTACAGACCCCTGCCCTGATGCAGGGGAGGAACCCTTTCTACTGCTTTGAGAGCTAACAGGGATGAGACCTCTGTTTCCAGAGCGAGGGTCTCTGAAGCACTTGCAGGTAGAAAAAATCTGCTTCTCAACTTGGGAAACTTTTTGAAGCGGAGAACCAGACCCTGGCTTACTACTTCCAGAACCCACTTGTCTGAGGTTAAAGAAGCCCAATTCTGACTGAAGTAGGCCAGCCTGCCCCCCACTGGTACAGGAGAATGGCCCTGGGCACCCCATCAGGTGCCTGTTTCGCAGGAGTTTAGGCTGGGGGTGGGAGCAGGTCTGCCCACCCCTCGCCTGCCCCTGCCTCTGAAGAAGCCCTCTGAGCATAGGCAGAGGAGGCCTGAGTCTGGTAGAAAGGCTCTGAAAAGGCCTACCCCTACCCCTGGGGCATGCCTTGAGGAGTGGCTTGCCGCCTCCTTAGCCTGGGCACCTTGTAAGTAGTCCTATATTCATCCATCTTCTTCATGTAATTCTCTGTCTGCTCTCCAAACAGAGAATTTCCCACCACAGGAAAATCCATAGCCTTAGTCTGGGTATCCTGTGACAAACTAGTACACCTGAGCCAGGCCAACCTACGAAAAGCTACAGATGTGGCCATGACCCTAGAGGAAACATCATTAACACCCACAGCAGCATGAAACTGAACCTTAGAGGCTTCAATGCCATCAGCAGCCACCTGTTCTAGTTCACTAGCCAGCTGACCATGGGCCTGCTTGGCCAATTGCATAACAGTATCCCATCTAGATTTCTGATACCTAGCTACATAAGCCATATAATTTGCTTGCCCGAGTCCCAGAGAGGCTGCCATATACTGTTTTTTTGCCATGGCATCAATCTTCCTGGAATCCTTGTCAGGAGGATGTGAAGCCAAGGGAATATTAGCTTCATCACAGGCAGCAGCCTGAACTACCCCAACATAACTGCATTGCTGAGAAAGGAATTCTGTATCAGGACCTGACAATGTATAACTTCTGTCCATCTTTTTATCTACAGGAGGCACAGAATTAGGAGCTTTTAAAATTGTAATTGTTTGTTTCCTAAAAGACTTATGTAAAGGAATAGACAATCTCCTAGACTCTGGAATATCCATCATTTCTACAAAATCAGGCTCCTCTTGCTCATCCACAGCCTCTTCTAAAGGAAGCTGGAGGGTTTCAGCAACTTTTTTATAAACATAAAATGAGATGGGGACTCAGACAGCATAGGGGGAGATTCTAAAGGTCTGTCTGGGGAGATGTCCGGTTCAATGGGCACACCCAGACCTTCCCAGCCACATTCATACTGTTCATAATCCTCCTCCCCCTCCTCTGGTTCATAAAATTCCTCAATATCATAATCCTGAACCACTGGGACCGGACGAACTGACCTTTTACCAGATAGTAGTGGTTCGGACGGACCCCGAGACAGTGACTGGACAATTTGTATGGCTTTTGCTATCTCTGCAGCAGTTGGAGAAGGAATTTTGGACTCCAGACCTGCTGATTTTCTTGTTTTCTTTACTGGAATTGGTTCCTCAGAACCAGCTTTTCTTTTGCCCGAGGAAGTCTGGCCCTGGTCAGAGGGCACTCCCTCTAGTTCGGTTGGCACCGAACTGGGCTGGCCATCCGGGTCAGCGGACTTTTTGGCCTCTCGTTCCCTGAGCCTGCCCAATCTTTTTTCCAGGGTGGCTGCAGGAAATTCTTACATACCTGGCAGTCTGACTGGAGGTGGTCAAACCCAGACAATAAACACATGGTGTGTGGGTCAGCTTGGCAAAGACTTCCCACAAACATCACAGTGTTGAAACCCAGTGGGCCCGGTTTTTCTTTTGGGTTTCTCAGACATAATGCCAGCCTAACCAAAAACTTGCCCTTTTAACGGCAGTGCTAGGTAAGACACCCTTATCGGTTCCTAACCGTGAACATGGTATTGGAAAAAACGTATAAATCCGCTTTTTTAGAACCGATAAGAACCGGAACCGTGACTCTAAAATAGTAACTTAGTTTTAAAAGTTTTAAACTCCACTGATCGGTTCAAAACCAACCGATAACTTACAAGTTCCACACAGACAAAACCTTCATTGACTTACGGTTACCACAGATAGAGCTTGAACCGAACGGTTTTGTGGTTAAAATAAAACTATTCTCGGTTAAATCCAACCGAGAAAACACTTTTTAAACCGAGAAATGAACCGAGCAGAAGGAGAAATCTCCGGAGCGACTTCACTGAGGCAGAGTAAAGAATCTGACAGTTCAAGTTTAAAATGACACCGATAGAGCTGCTCTCCTGCCAAAATTCTATTTTGGAATGGTTTTAACCATTTCACTCCGGGGCAGTTCTAGAGCTGGATCAAACTGCTAATGTCTATAATATAGCAAGACTTCATGTTGTTTGAACAAAGAAATATTCAAAGGTAAAAAACTCTTGTCTTTCTGATTCTGCTGGGTTGGATAGCCTGAACTTCTCCAACGTGAGTGGGTCGCAGCGGGAAAAGAACTGGGGTGGAGCTGGGTCTGCCCCCTTTTATACCATGGCCGACGTCAGGGTGGGGGCAGTCTCTGCTGGCTGAGAATTTTTCTGGTGGGTCCTGATGCCTGCGGCGGTAGTCCTAATGGTTATAGTCTGCTGCAAGACCTCCCACTCAAAGTAAGATCATGTTGTAGTCTATGCAGAAGTTTAGGTCTCAGCTCTAACACAGGCCCGAGATCTCCGGTCCATCTGGGGACCAGGAAGTATCTGAAGTATAACCCTTTGATCTTCTGACGAGAAGGCACTGGTTCTGCTACACGTTTGTTTAGCAAAGCTACTACTTTCAGGAGGAACAAATGCCCTGCAGCACAAGTGAAAAATAGGTGGAGGGTGCTCTGTGGGTATCTTCAAGAGCTTCACAGCATGTCCCTTTGCAATTATCTCCAGGACTCATTAGTCTGTGGTAATTTCCCCTCCACTGTGTCAGATGAAGGAAGAAGTGACTCCCTACAACCACCTCTGGAGGCAAGAGTGGTGTGGGAAGTGCGATCTGAGTCATGCCGAGCCAGTGGAGGCAGAGCCTCCAACTCCACTGGCCTTCGATGCTTTGGAATGTACCCCTTGGGGAAGGAGAGCTGGCAAGGCTCCACCACCACCCTTAGCCCAGCCTTGTTGATGGCAAGCCTGACAGCAGGCCGATGAAAGGATCCCTTGCCACAACCCCTACCAGGTGTGGGATACAGGGATCCGACTGACATTAAAGTCATTTTACAGACTTGAAGGCCTCTTATTGCCTCTTCCTTCCACATGATAGCCAAATGGTTTGTTGCCTTCAAAAGGGGCATTCAGAACCATTTTCAGCCTATCAGTTGTAAACCCAGCAACCCTGAGCCAAGAATACCTTCTCATGCAAATACCAGTGGCAGCTGCCCTGGCAGCTGTAGCAGAAATATCATAGGCTGAGCACAACAAACGTTTGCCAACCTTAGCCCCAGAATTAAGATTTTGAATGCATTCTTGGCATTTCCTTCGGGAAGAGCTGGAGCTTTGGCAGCCTCCCACAGGCTCTTCTGATATTTGATCATGTGGGCCTGGTAGTTTGCAATACGAAGGCCTAGTGAGGAAGAGGCATATGTGTGCTTGCCCATCACATCTAGCCTCTTGGGCTCCATACCGGTGGGCAGAGTACTCTTCTTTAGGTGCCCTGGATCTATCATGAACAACCATTACAACCACTTAGTCGGTTTCAGGCTGGCTGGCATAATAAGGCTTGGCAGCATGAACAGGGTACTGCTCGTCAGCCTTTCTAGGTACAGCTGGTACTGAATCCAGCCTGCATCATGCAGCAAATGTGGCATCCTCCAATACATGGCAAATTGGAGGAACAATGATGGAGGGAGTACATGGTACCTCCAAGAAGTCCATCAGGATCCTTTTAGTGGAATCCTCTTCTTAAACAGCAAAGCCCATTGCATTTTGCAATTTCTGTATCATAGTTTGGAAGGCAGGGACTTCGGGAGGAGATCTGAGTGCATACACCACAGAATCCTCACTACAGGAAGATACTGTGGCATTAGAATGTGCTACATATTGTTCTTCTCCATAACCCTCTTCTATTATGAGGTCTGGATTATATTCCTCCTCCTTGTTGATGTCCCTGTTGGCGATGGGAATTGATGACCTTGCTGGGACGTTTGAGGCCGCAGCTCAGGAGGCATCTGCCATGAATCAGTCAATGATGTTGAGGGGGCCTGCAGAGACACCCATCAACGGCAGTACAAACTGCGTAGATAAGCTTGGAAGTATGCGTTGTATTGTATCTGAAAACTACGCCACTATGGCCTGCACGATGATGCCTTGTTCTGGAGAAGTGACTGCTGGGGGATGGCATCATTGCCACTGAGGCGAACGATGACAGAGCGGGTAAAATACCTGCAGGCTGCAAAAGCAACCTAGACCTCACTTGGGAAGCAGACTTGTGTTTATCCTTGTGTCCAGACGATGACTGGTCTTTTTCACTGTCTTTCGATTTTGATGACCGTGAGTTGGTTGATGGGGCTGGCAACACCGCTTTCTGACCCTGGGCTCATTCCATGGCCATTGAGCGTTTTTTTTCCAGCAAAAACTTCTCCAGAGCCTTTCTTCTGCATCACCTGGTTGCTTGACTGAAGCCCTGGCAAACTTCACAAGTCATGACTTTGTGAGAGAAGCCTAAACAGCAGACACTGTGTGTGTTGTCCTTATAAATCTTTTCTCTGCACTCGCAGTGCCAGAATGATGATGTTGGTTTTAGCAGCATGCTGAAGCAGCAATATCACTATAAACTGACGACAATGGCTAGTTGGAAGGCGTCCCCACTGCAGGTATGAGTATGACTAATGGCAGGAAAAAGAACCGAGGAGAGATGGGGCCTGTCTATGTTTATGCTGATGCTGACTCGTTCCATTGTTGTGGGCAGTCCCTGGCTAGTAAAAGTTTCTGTGTGGTCCTAGCATTGATGTGGGTTTAGTTGCAAAGGTGTGGCCTAAGGGAAGAGACAGCCTTGAAGAAGATCAAAAGGTATTAGTAAGTAACCAGCAGACAACACCGTCCTTTCTAGCACTTTCATCTGAAGTTTCCCCTGTGGTTACTCAGGTGGCACATGCACAGTGGCAACCCGTGACCTTCCCTTCCCGGAGGATGGCATCTGCTTTGATGCTCAATCCTCCCTCCCCAACCAGCCCTTAACGTCCCAGACTCATTCCCAAATGCAGGTCATCAGCATCAAAAGTGGTAGCTCTACCGCTGCATCAATGGGCCGGCCAAGCAAGACCTACTTTTTTTTGGTCAACTTTATTTCACTCCCGTCATGGCCCAGAGGTCCTCTCTCAGGCATCCCATCCTTTTTCCCCGCCCGAGGATCCCCAAACTGTGCCTCTTCTCTCCTCTCCCCATCGATGCCAACATCCCTGGCTAACCCTATCCTGGGTGGGTCGCCCTCCTCCTACTTTGGGCGCTCTTAGTAAGTCAGACTCCAGCATCGGACGAGGAATGGAGAGGGGAAATTGAAGGCCAGTCGAGGAAGCCCGGCGTGGAGCATGGGGGATAGGTGCCGTCACCTGATCATCAGCGCTGTTTTTCTTGTTCTGTTTACCCCGGACGTGGGATGTGCAATGCTGCCTAGCCCAGCGATATGAGTGCTCCACCTGTGTCCGGAAGGCGCTGCCAACGTTGTCCCTTGCTATGCGAGTCCGGCGCACATTGCCATCGGTCTCCACCGGTTACCCTGGATCCCTCCCCAAAAGAGGAGAGGAGAGCAGTCCATCCGACACTCTCACCCTCTCCTCTCGCTTATCTCCCGGGCGGTCTGCCTGCTCTCGAACCCAGGTCGCCGGCGTGATGCAAGGTGTGGTGTCCAGCACCTCAACCCTCAGTGCCACCAGGCTAGCAAGACCTACTTTTAACCTCAAATACATGGTGCGCTCAATTCTCCCTCCTTGACTGGCCCTCAACACCCCAGGACTCGTTCCTGAACCCAGGCCACAAGCTCTGAGTGGCAGCTCTACTGCTGTGACAATGGGTTGGCTGATCATGCCCTACTCTGATACAAAAATATCTGAGGCTGCCTGGTACTGGGATACTTACCCAGAGAGGAAGGGTGGTTAGAAAACAGACTAGCTGCCAAAGCAACTGGCCTTAACAGGCACCCTACCTCACATAACAATCAGCAAAAAGAACTGGTCACTGAACAAGAAGAACTGAGAGAATCTTATACATTTAAAACAGTAATGGCATTAAGAACTAAATAAGTCATGTGCTAGTTAAGAAATAAAATACTGTAAAACAAAAAGTAATCAAACTATATAGAAGCCTATGCAGACGAAATCCCAGGTTCTGTTCTCCTGAGGAGGTATACTCTCGATGATGGGGAAAAAGGAACCGAGGTGACTGGGACCGGCACCATCATTTATAGTGCTGGTGTACGCGATATCATGCTCAATGCCATACATATGTGCATGGTGCATGCTGGCCCTCAAAAGTTCATGCTCCCTTAGGACCCTAGTGCCTCTGGTCCCAAGATCGAAGAGTGGGGACCAATAAATAAGACAAATTCCTGAAATATCATAATAGTGATGGACAGTCTAATATACCGATGAGTTTGTCATCTAAGTGAGATTACATAATGTTACTGCTTTTATTCTGGCCCGTACAATAAGGACTGCATTTTGGAGCCAGGTCACTGGCTGAAGATGTCCAGGAGAAAATAAATGCAGGGCTGCAATAACAGTGACTGACAGTTCCACAGATCAATGAGTATAAGAGTTATGTGACATTACATCGTGCGTTACCCCTCTTGTTGGCCAGTCAGCAGGAAAGGGTAGGACTGTATTATGAAAGGATGTCGCTGGGTGAAGCTCTGCAAAAAAGGATGCATAAAGGAAACATTTACATACCTTCACATTAGCGGACATCACCACTCTTCATTTGAGCACTTGAAATGAGACACATACTATCACTGTGCACCCCGAATTACTGGAAGACATACCTGTCTTCTAGAAGCAGATATTAAATTTAGCTGGCATACAGCGCAGCTGACTGAGATGACATACACCAAGAACTACTTAATGTCTTATGTAGGGCATGCTTGCTACCTGTAATATGGTTATGCATTTGCATACCACTATCTTGGCTATCTCACTGAAACATAGAAACACAGAATTTGATGGCAGATGAGGACTGCTTGGCCCACCTAGTCTGCCCACTGGCTGAAAATATACCATGCACTTCAAACACACACACACAGTGGCAACTGGCTAGTGGAACATTATGAAGAAAAGGATGCAGATCTTGCTCTTTGACTGGCTTAGGGTCTGCCAAGGCCCCAATTCCCCCAAACTGATCCCAATAGGCTTGCTTTGCCAATGACAAACATAAAAAGGTTGCATATTCATAGGCAAGCAAAGTGGTGGTAGTTAATTCGTCCACCCTCCCAGCCAGAGCAAGTTTGCTGCCAGGGCAGCCCACACATCCGGACAGGGGATCCAAAAGGGGAAAAATGGATGACACTAAGTGAATAAACAAACCTGACCATGCACAGACTACAAGCCACACACATAAGATAATGCATTCTGGTATACAGTTATAACTGGACTTTATAATATTCATGATTAGCACAAGATTCCATGACCATAAATTATACATTTGTCATCTACTCTCAGTACATAAAATATTTCCAATAAATTGAAAAGTGGCACGTGGTATTAATGCATCCTCGCTGGCATCCTCGGAAGCATATGCAACGTGAAAGTGTTGTGTGTGCGCCGTCACAGTGAAAGAAAGTCACTTCGACCCCTACAGTTCCTGCTTTGGACGAATTTTAAAATGTGTTGAGCCTTCTATCCCAGGTGTAAGCCCCCCAGGGGTTAGGGGGTTAACACCTTTACTGATGAGCTCACTCAGTTTGTGTTCCTTAGCATAACTCTGCATACACTGCATTTTAATTAGTTTGCAGCACATGCACAGAAAATAGTAGATATAATATCCCCCCTTTTTCTTTCTATATTTTAATACACCGAACTATATGAAAACGCCTAATGCTACCGTCTGTACATTATTTTAAATAGCAGGGTACACCCAGTACATGTAAAATACAGTCTCCTTATTAAAAACAAACAAAAAAAGACACCCACCCACACATACACACAACCAGTACGGAGTGAAACAAATACCAAGTCTGAAGTGCCTCTGCCTTAACTGTGACGTCGACATTTTTCTGATCACGCTGACTGTAGAGGAATAGATAGTGGAGGTCTAACACTGTAAGCCTAGTTAACCACCGACACCCCACAGGTACATTTTATTTCACATTTTAAGCCATTTGCCATTTTTTTTTTTTTTTTTAATAATTTAAAATTCTCCACCCATTTACCTTTGCATCTGTTTTAAGATTAACATTTTACAGTACAACAGTTTTCTTCATCAAGTGCAAATGTTTGTGTACAAGCAAGAAAAGATTTAATGTGAATTGGAACCCACCCTTATTCCTTGCCCAATGGCTACCCTGCTTCCAGTACCTTCAAGTGTTACTACTGCTTTCTTGCAAAATTTTAACTCGATCAGTGCCTTTATATGGACTCGCAAGGTCTGAAATACGTCAATAATAATTTAAAAAGCTGCGCTTATGAAGAAGTTGAAATGTAACAGGAACACAATAAATTATTGTAACAAGTATCCTTTAGAATTCTCCATGCTGTGCAGGAAGAGCGTTCCGCCAACAGAGGGGTCCTGTGGCTTTAAGACAGTCATATTTCTTGAAGATGTAGGGTGAAAAAGGGGACAGTGCGATTGTACCACCAAGAGAAGGGAAGGAGTATTTACATGGTGAAACCAAAAGATGGCTGAGTATATCCAGGGGCTGTATATCCATATGGGAAACCAGGCTGTGGTGGAACTGCATTGGGGACTGGGCTGGGGCCTGCTGTCAACATCAGCTGCTGACCTGAAATAAGAAAACACAGCAGTCAAAAAGGCAATCTGACACCATTCAATCAGCATTTCAGGGCACACCTGCAGTTACACCTGAGCCTTTTGTCACACAAAAGAAGGCTATCCCCTAGTAACATGGGACACTTGAGAAATGTTCACCATTGTATCCAACATATTTCTAGCTCAAAAACAGCGGAGGTGAACGAACTGGTAGCCTTACCAGTGTCAGTCAGGGGCACGTGTGTTTCTGTGAAGGTCTATACATTTCAGCTCAAAAGCTGCATGATGAGCAAGAAAAAGTTACGTGAGCAGCTTAAGCGTCAGTAACTCTGAAGGCCTATTATAAACCCTCCTCTCCACAAAAATCAACAAGGAGACACCTACCGAACACAATTGGAGTGGGCTCTGCTACTCGCTCCTCCTCTTTTCTCAGACTTTCAGAAGCATCAAGTTTATCAACCTAAAAAAGAAAATTTACTTTGATGAAGGCATTTTAGCGTTTGCAAAGGAGTTTCAATTTATGTGAGTGAATTATAAGCAGAATGTTGTGGGTACAGCACTTCAGAAATTAACATGACCTGCTCATTCTGCCTTTAGTAATTTGTGAATGGGGATGTGCCAGTTCAATACATTTAGTTACAAAAAGGACTGATAACACTTATCTCACCTATGCCCCCTACCCTTTTATACTTTCCTTTTGCCCATGCCAAACCCCCCGGGCCATCATGCTCATAGAGTCTGTTGGGGCCTTCAAACTCACACCCAAATAGTGCTTTTTGAATGGAGAAAGGGCTGGAAAAGTATAAATTTAGTGTCGCGCCTTGATTAAATTTAAATTGCTGTCCCCACTCCCCTGAAATTCTTGGCATGACATCACTGTCTCTGCCCCCCCCCCGCACTAAGGAATAAGAACAAATACAGGCTTCCCTCTTACTTTAAAGTGGTCAAAATCAGTGTAAATCTAGTTATTTTTCCTTGAAAGTACATCACCTGACGAGTACTGACATTCAAAGAGGGAAGGAACCCCCACACACACACTCAAATCCCATTTGTTAAAATGGGAAATTTCAGAATTCTCTTGGGACCCAGGTTCCAGATGCCAGTCTTGTTTTGTTACTGCACTGCATTCCTAGGTACTCAGTGAGGCTGAAAACAAGCAGCAGCTTGTAACGCTAATAAGTGTGTTGCTAGATTTCACATTTAAATGTGTATTTGTACCCTAATATTATTACATATTATTACGTTAAAATATTGACGTGCAACATGGTATGTGCTTTTGTCACTTGTTTCCAGCCCAAGCCTGGAAGTAACCAGAGAATGGCAATTTTCTTATTATTCATTTCTATTTTCATTCCCTGGTCCATGTCCACCCATTTCCCACTCACTGCTGTGGCTCCTTGCTTCCTTCTGCCTGAAGTGAAGGCATGCAGCGGTCAGCACAGCCGATGCCATCGGCACTCTGAGGGGGGAAACACAGGAGACAGGACAAATGCAGTCTTGTGAGACATTTTCTGGGTGGGTGGGGCAATACAAACATCACATATATGTGCATATTTCCCACCACAGGTTGGGGGTCCAAAAGGATGATTCTGACTCTCTACATGCTACCAGAGGCAGCCATACAGGAAAAGATGCAGACACCTCCCATTGGCGCATTGCACATCCAAGAACACTGACTGAACCAAGCATCCTAGGGGCGTAACTGGGGATCTGGAGCTACAAACACAAACATGGAAAGTAGTAATCTTGCACTTCGCCACAGCGCTATTAGGACAGCCCCATCTTATTTTTTTTTTCCCTCTGTTTCTCTGCCTCCGTCCCCAGTCCCTGATCGGTCTCGTGGACTTACAGGTCAGCCACCACTTACAAAAAGCCATATTGGCAGGTGGCCAGCAATGTAGGATCGTACGGTATCTGTAGCAGATGCTAAGCAAGCTAGGGCACATGTTCCTCCCCTGGGACATCTGTGAATGATGCATGCAAGTTGTCTACTGACACACATGCTTGCTGCATTAACGCATGCTCCCACACATGTGCTGGTCCCGCCAGTGCTGCCACGCAGTCTCTGCTAGGTGACAGGTAAGCTGCGAGACTCACCCTTCCCCTTTCCCACCGAGGGAAGAGAGTCATCCTGGGATGGTCAATCCTCCCTCATCTGATGGACCCCCAAGTGACCCTTGTCTGTTCCAGTGTGGCTGGAGGTAAGGTGCCAGCGCGCCTCAGCCCTCCACAACACTGGGCCAGCTCATCTTATTATTCTTAAAGCACAAAACGTTTCGCAGATCTGGGTGTAGCAATAATTAGGGCTAAAAGGACTCCAGGCACTGCTATTCTTTTATGACTTGTCCTACTACGTTTGTAGCTTAATTTGCACTGGCACCTCATTCTTTAATCAGCTCTTTTTTTTGTACATGTCCTTCGAAGAAATGAAATTGCAACAGGGTTGCTGGTGCAGCGGTTAGACTTCCCGCCTGATGCTAATATCCCAGGTTCAGATGCGAGCCTGGGGGTTGGAGGACTGGTGGAGGTGGGGGGGAGAGAGAAATCGAGCATCATAAGGCCTGCTCTCCTCCTCCTCGGGGTGGGGGGGGAGTGGGCTAGCATCTGGTGCCTGACTGACCCTGGGTGGAAACCAGGGATGTTACACCCAAGGCTTCCTAGGTCTGGGAAGTGCGCCAGACACATTGGCTTGTTACACACTTTACGTCACTGCACACCACAACTTCCAATAATGGGTAAAACAAAAAAAAAAAATCCCGACTGTAACATGGAGGACGTCCACCTTTGCCACCAAGCCCCATGCAGCTGTTCGAGGCTCTGTGCCAGCAGATCTCAACATGGCACTGCTCAGGGAGTCATGCTGGGAGGGCACGCTGATGGCTGTGCCCAGGGGATAATCCAGGGAGCACTCCAGTTGTCACAGGTAAGTCCCAGGGGAATGGGGCGAGGTGGCAGTGATGGCAGACCGAGGGACAGCCAGCCGAGGCACGCAAAAACAAAACAAAAAAAAACCTTGTCCTGCACAGGGGGCAATAATATTTTCACATCCCTGACTCCAGTGGCATGATAATACAGGAGATGCTGCAGAGGTCATATCTGGTGTATTCCTACAGAAACTAACTGCTGTGCTTGTGGATATCCCTGCCACTGCTCCAATTAAACACTCAGAATTTGCAACTAACTGGTATAAGAGTGCTTTTTCCTAATGAGCGCCTGTCAGTCTGCTTTGCTGCCATGTAGTTGTGTCTGGATTTGAAGTTACTCAATTTTGACATGAGCACCTTTGTTTTTCATGGCAAATGTGCCCTTGATCTGCATTTACTTGTGTTTATTTCTTTGACTCCTGAATGTTCTTTGTTCGGAAACACTTCTTAAGCCAATAAAGCATCTGCTTTACCCAACAACAAAAAAAAAGTTACATTATCACCCAGTCTAGTGGGGTGGAACGGCAGCAGTGCTACAGACTGCCAGTTGGTGACCAGAATTCTGGAGTGGATTCAAATTGCAGCGGGGGGGATGACACCCAGTTGAGGACTCTGGAGTCTCCAGACATGGGTGTGATATCTATGGACACTCCTGCATCTCTGCACGTTGACAGATGGCCCCCTCGCTGGCCTGGCACCATGGCCTGAGCACTTACTGGACCTGCCAAAAGAAGTAAGCTGTGACATAACTGGGTAAGATCCAGGGATGGCGGATGACCGGACCATTCAGAAAGGGCAGGCGGGCAGATCAGGAGACAAAATCCAAGTGATTACTTATCTTAACTCCAGATCTTCAAGAATATCTTCTCCACAGAGTAACATTCCTTGGTCTTAGGGCTGGAGGCAGTAGAATCCCACTAAACACATTTTGCCAGGTCAGCAACAACGTCAGTATCAGCACATGTGCGACACTGTGCCCCAACTGCCTCAGTGCTGTTAATAAAGTGAAAGAACAAGCACCATGGTTGCAGAAAAAAAAAATAATAGAAAATGGATATAAACAAAGAAAAACTGAATACACCATTAACAACCTAACAAGAGGGAAAAGAAGAGCTTCCCTCCAACTAAATACCATACAGCCTATTCAGCCAGCAGAAAAAGGCCTTATGGATTGCCATGTCTGCAGGGCCCCTCACTAGCTACCCTGTTATCCACTCCACCCTTTCTTCTGCTGATGCCCGTCTAACCCCCCCTCCGGGCTTCCACCTCTACATCTGTCCAACCTCTCTTGAAGGTGAACAAAATCTAGGTCCGAGCACGCAGCTGTCAAAACACACTGCACACTATGAGAAGAGTGCTTTCAGTGTACTATTTTATTATACAGCAAAAACAATAAAACAGCACAGCCGGCACCTCACGGGAGGACACCCACAGAACACCAATGTTTCACATCACCTACAGGGTGCTTTGTCAAGGTAGCTTGCTCCTTTGTGGGGCACAATTTATACACATTCATTAAATTAAGTGAGGCAAGGAAAAATTTGCTTATGAAAACAGTCTGATAAAACAATTAGATACAACAGCATTCCACTTCAATAAGCAATCAATTTTTGTATACGCAACTGAATTTTTTTTAGCTAACAAAAATTTTGCTGAACTAGCCAACATTTGAATCTGCTAGCCATTCAAAGTATAAACCAAGGAATTTAATCTTATATCTTGGCAATACTTATTTATTAAGAAACTCCAGGGGCATTAAAGAGATTGCTAAAGCCAAAAACACCACGACTGTTTGGAAACCCCAAAAACTAACCCACAGTCTCGAACTCTAGCTGCTCAGGAACCAGGCTGTCAAGTGCAGGGACTCGAGGTCCAGGTGGAGGACCCTCCCCTGAGAACAAGAGAGCATGGGCGAAGAGGTAATCACCACAGAGGCCGGCTGCTGAGGCTGTGGAGATCAGGGTACCAGAACTGGAATGGCCAGTTCAGAGCCACCAGGATCATTCGTGCCTTGTCCCTCTGAACCCTGAACAACTCCTTGTGGATCAGGGGAAAGGGAGGGAAGGCATACATGGGGCCTGGGGTCCAGGGCCTTACAAAGTAAGGCATTCAGTAAATCATTCAACTCTGTTCCATACAGAAGGCTGATAAGTAAGTTGGACAGCATGGGAGTAGGGCAGGGGGTGGTCAACTGGATAAGGAACTGGCTGCGCGGAAGGACGCAGAGAGTGCAGGTGAACAGCGCATTGTCTGAAGAGAGGGAGGTGATTAGCGCAGTGCCTCAGTGCTCAATGTTGGGACCTCTACTATGTTTTCATTAGCGACATCACCAAAGGGTTGGAACGGAAGGCGTGTCTATTTGTGGATGACACCAAGATTTGCTATTGATACCCCTGAGGGGGTGAAGAAAATGAAAACGGAGCTGGAGAAGTGATCAAGAACATGGCACTGAAATTCAATGCAAATAAATATATGATCATTCACATATGTAGAGGCAACTCTACAAAGGAGTACTACCGGATGGGGGTGGGAAGAGAACTGTCATCAACCAAACAAGAAAGGGACCTGGGTGTCATATCAGAGGAGTTAAAAGTGGCAAAACAGTGTGAAAAAGCAGCACTGAAGGCTAGCGGTATGCCGAGATGCATCAGAAGGGGCATACGAGCAGAAGATACTACCACTGTATAGGCTGCTGGTGAGACCCCACCTAGAGTACTGTGTTCAGTTCTGGAGGTCGCACCTCAGTAAGGACAGGCAAGTTGGAGATGGTGCAGATGATACAGTGACTGCACCAAAGGCCACATGAGGAAAGACTGGGAGAATTTAACTTGTACTACCTTGAGCAAAACAGAGAGGGGGCGATATGATAGAGACATTTAAGTACCTCAAGGGAGTAAATAAGGTGCAGGTGCAGGACCTCTTTCAGGTCAGAGACTGCATGTGAACCAGTGGACATGACGAGACTGCAGGAAGGGAAATTAGGGGCAATGTGAGGAAGCACTTTTATACTAAGGGGTGGTGGAATCCTGGAATGGCTTGCCCCAGGAGGCTGTGGGGGCTAAAACTAAGAGAATTCAAGAATGCGTGGGCTAGATGTAAGAATGTCATCAAGAAATAGTTATAGTGTATTTGGGGGGTAGGATATGGATAGACTAGATGGATCAAGTGGTCTCCATCTGCTATCACATTCTAGGTTTCTGTGTTAACGCATCCCCTCAGTGTCCCACACAGAGGCAGGTGGGCACAAAACAGCCTCTGCTTCACATTCTCCCAGGAGGCAAACAGGCTGACCAGGGGAGTGCCCCATTGGGAGAACATGCGATCGACTACCTCCTGGTGGAGAGACCACTTGTGAGACATCTTGCTCACTCGGCTGAGGGCGTCCACCAGCTGGTTGGAGGTGCCGGCCACATGGATCACCAGAAGATCGGCATCTAGATGGTGTATCAGGGACAAGCTGCGGAGAGCTTCCTGGCACAACATGAGGGAATGCATCCTGCCCTGCTTCTTGAGGTAGTACATGGTCGTCGTGATGTCAGTCTGGACCTGAACGACCTGACCCCACACAAATGGAGTGAATGCCAGAGCTAGACGCACTGCACGAAGCTCCAACAGGTTGATAAACATTGGGACTCCTTGGGGATCCAGAGCCCGTGGGCCCTGTGGCCCCCCAAGTGGGCTCCGCAGCCAATCAGAGAGGTGTCGGTTATGAGAGTGATGGTTGGCTCTGAGTGGACGAATGGGACTCCTCCCTGCAGATGCACCAGGATGAGCCATCACTAGGTGGCCTCCCAGATCGACTGCGTCACCATGACCAATTGGTTGAGGTGACAGACACTGACCACTGACAGGCCAGTTCCCATTGCAGGTAGAGCATCTGCCAGCGGGCTCATCAGACCACACTGGTGCAGGATACCATGTACCCCAGCAGCCGCAGGAAGTCCCAGGCAGGGCGTGATAGCCCAACCTGAAATGATCGGGCAATGGAGGTAAGATCCTCTGTTCAGTCCACTGGTAGTTGGGCCTTGGCCCGAAGAGAGTCTGGCCCTGCCTGATAAAGTGGATGATCTGTGAGGACCTAAGTTCCGACTTGGCTGGGCTGACCAGAAGGCCCAAGGCTGAGCAGGTCTGAAGGGCCCAGGTCCCTGGATTACTCCAACTCCGCCCTGGAGGAACCAGTGATCAGCCAGTCATCCAGGTAAGGGCACATGTCCCCTGACACCATGTCTTCCCATGGGGAAAGGCATGGCGGGAGAGCCTCAAATTCCAGAGGCAAACCATGACTCGCCACTTCTAGCACCCATTTGTCCAACATAATGACGGGTCAGGCAGGTGCAAAATGACTGAGCCGGCACCCACCGGAGGTCTTGGGCAGGAGAGAATGACACCCCCTGATCGGTCACTGGGCAGGCTTGGAGGCAGCTCCAGAGCATGCTGTCAAAGGAGTCCCGGCCCCTCCGGATTTCTTGGAACCAGAGGAGGTTGGCTTAGGTCTGGGCCACCAGGTCTGCTGTTGCCCCACTTGGGGCTGCCACAGTCTGGGTTGGAGGTGCCAAGTAGGGATGAAACTGAAAGGGCTTCCTTCCATGGTTTCCTGCACAAAGGGGACATCCGCCAACTTGTGCTGGGTATCTGCTGTAAAGGTCAAGATCCTCAGCCATGCCCATCACTGCATGGCCACCGCTGCAGCCACAGACCTGGCAGAGGAGTTACTGATGTCCAGGGCCGTTTGAAGCTGCTGCTTGGCCATGGCATGTCCATGGTCCCGGACCAGACTAACTGCAAGCTGAAAATTTGCAGGAAGGCAGGAAATTACCTGGCACAGTGTTCCCAATAGAGCATGGGAAAAGCTGGCCAAAATGACGGCTGAACTGGCCTGCTTAAGGCCCAGGGAAGAAGCAGCGTAGACCCTCTTTGCTGCATGGTCTAACTTTTTCAACCCTTTGGGGGCTTCTCAACGTTCCCGATGTTGCCCAAGCATCAGAACACTGAGTCAGTGACCAAACCTTTGGCTAAAGGATGTTCAATGAATCCAGGCAAAGACCCGGTAGGGACTGCATTCTTGAGGACCATACAGGTGGATGGCGCCAGAAAGGAGGCAGGTCGTTGCCACAGCTCCAGAGTAGGATTAAGAATGACCTCCGCTACAGGGAAGGCAATCCTAGGGGAGTCATCCCTGTCCAAAATCTTGGTCAAGGGGTACTTAACCTCTAGTTCCAGCAGGATCCCCATAGAATGAGATTAAACCGAGCAGAGGTCCACAGGAAGCCAACCCTTTCCTCCGAAGACAGCTCCTCGAAAGACTCCTGGTCAAAGGTCAGGGTCCGAAGGGAGAGCATGGAGAAGTGCTCAGAGTCCGAGGATTCCTCAAACAACACCCATGACCCGGTTCCCTGCTCACAATCAGAGGCTCGTCAGGGTGTGAAATCTGCATGGAGAGCCTACTGGGAAGCCCGGAAGCAGGGCGCACAGCCTTGGATGGGTCCCAGTACAAGGGCTGTGGAGGCGGTGACTCCACCCAAATGGGTGAGGAAGCAGGTGTCGACTCGGGTGTGGGAAACAAAACAGGCCGCGGCAGTGACCTGGGGAGCGCTGGGGCCTGCTGTGGAGCATGACTGTGGCCAAGAATACACTGCTGCCAGAAAAGTTCCTTATATTGGCGTCGCAATTTACAGTGGAGCTGTTCCTCGCCGGAAGACGAGGAAGAGATGGATGAGGAGCGCTGACGGTGCTTCTGGGCCAACGGCCGAGAGCGGGAACATCTGAGTCCTGAGACCTTGACACAGCCAGACTGGGACCTCGACCGTGACCTAAACAGACGATGGACCAGTCATCAGGGAGGAGACATGGGGAAGGCGTAGTAGGCAGAGGAATCCCCGAAAGGTCAATCTTCCTAGGGGAGACAGCCGGATTGGTTGGCTTATCTGACCCCTCTTGCGCGAGGCCCATAAGGACTGGAGTCCTTGAAAGGGAATTATTCTCACTGTCCAACACCAGCTCAACTGGGTCGAAAAAGATCTGGACTGGCTGGTCGACCCACATCTCAGCCGGCAAGCCCGATGGGGACACCATGGGGCCAGCGGCCTGGACTTGAATAGCAGAAGCGTTACCTGAAGCGGACGGCTTGGCAGCTATCAAGCCAGAAGCAGAACTGCAGGAACAGGAGGAGTTGGCTCGCTCCAGATCCCACAACCTTCAACAGGACGATTCGGAGTCCTGCAAAGTTTTGGACCTTCAGGAAGGGCCCTCACCGAGATTAAGTAGGAACTGGTACAAGTCCCTGAATGCCCCAGTAAACAAGGCGCCCAAGCCCACCAGAATCAAGGTGGATGAAGTGGCCTGGGCCGTGGCCTTCTCAAAGGTGGCAAGGCGTGCAGCCAAACCGACTACTACAGAAATTGCCTTGTGGGCATCCTTGGACCTAACTGGAGGATCCTGTTGGTCTGGGCGACCCAGGAGGAGGCGGGCATAAATGGAAATTACCTACCTACGGTAATTCTTGATCTTCTTGGACGAAGTCTCCAACACTCATTCACACTAATGGGGAGTATGCTGAAGGCGCTAGGACCCAGCGGAAGCAAACTTTTTCAGGAGGGCCGGCACCTGAGATGGAGCTGCGAGGAGCAGCACCGCGAGCCTGGTGTGTGTGGTAATGACTATCTCGGCATCAACCATCCAACCGCCTCAGTACTTTTTTTCTGAGGAGGTGCAGCGTAATTAACCTAGAAAGGACTAACCTAAAAATCGGACATAAGATGGTCCGAATGACCCATGTAAGAAGGGTCAATAATAAAGTCTTCACATTTCAGCCATTGAGGGAGTGAAGACCATAAACACAGAAGTGAGCTCAGGGGATGGTGGGTGGGCATGTGAATGAGTGGTGGAGACCTTGTCCAAGAAGACCAAGAATTATGGTAGGTACGTAAGAACAGGTTACTCACCTCTAACAGTAGTTCTAGGAGTGGTATATGTTGTTCATCCACACTCTGGCATGTCCCTTTCCCTTTAAATCTTGCTGGAAGTCTTCAAGCTGGCTCCTCCCACCCAGGTGGTAAACACCTTGGCTCTGCCCCATGACGCCAGATCTTAGCCCGCTGGAAGCAAGGTTGTGCGCCTAAAGCCGGGGAGGTCGGGTGGGGACGTGGATGAACAACATATACCACTCCTAGAACTACTGTTACAGGTGAGTCACCTGTTCTAGGAGCGTGGATATGTTGTGCATCCACACTCTCTCTGGCAGACTCCAAGAAGTTCTCCAGGAGGAGGGAGGCAAGGCGCACACCCCCTACTTGGGAAATAGACTGGAGAACAGAGGCCCCAAAACCAGCATCCCAGCATGACTCAAGGTTGATGTGGTAGTGGGTAATAAAGGTGTTTGCTGACTTCCAGGTAGCAGCCCGACAGATTTCCTGGGTAGGGATGTCCCTGGAAGCAGCCACCGATGCAGCAGTATGGCAGGAAGAATGAGCTCTTATCCCTCTGGAAGGCTCCTTGCCCAACTCATAGTACAGACTTATGCATGATGTAATCCACCTTGCAATGGTCCGTTTGGCTACAGGTCTGCCAGAAGCGGTTTCAGCGTAGGTGACAAACAGCTGGCAAACCTCTCCACAAATTTCCGCTGTTCTCTCCTTATAACAGGAGAGCGCACGTCTCGGATCCAAAGTATGGAGCCTGTACTCTGCGTCGGAGGTGTAATTAGGGTAGCATACTGGCAGAGTTAACGCCTGGTTAAGATGAAACTCTGACACCACCTACGGAAGGAATTTTGGGTGGGGGTGCAGGACAACTACGTCCCTGTGAAAGACTAGATAAGGGGAGTCCACTGAAAGCACCTGGAGCTCCCCTGTCGTCCTGGCTGACATGATAGCCACGAGGAAGGCAGTCTTCCACAAGTGTGAGAGCTCATACTTGTGCATGGGTTCGAATGGCTTGCCCATGAGCTTTGCCAAAACCAGCAACAGATCCCACATGGGTGGAGCTTCACGCACTGGAGGGGATATGTGATCCAGGCCTTTGAAGAAGCGTCCGACCACTGTCTCCTGCACCAATGTCGGCAGACCGGCCCGCGCCCAGTAAGCAGAAATGGCTGCCAGGTGCATCCTAAGGGTTGATGACTGTAGACCCCCTTTGGAGAGAGACCAAAGGTAGTTGAGAATGTTAGTCACACAGCAGGATAAGGGGTACAGACACTTACCCTGACACCAAATGGAAAATCTCTTCCATTTGAAGGCATAACATTTCCTGGTTGATTGCTTACGAGATGCCTCCACATCCTCAGAAAGACCCAGAGCCTGGAACTCTAGCCGCTCAGATACCAGGCTGTCAGGTGCAGGGATTGAAGGTCCGGATGGAATACCTTCCCCTGGTTCAAAGACATCACGTCCGGGCGTGTACAGAGCCGCCCCGGGGGCCTGTAGCTGAAGCTGAGGAGATCTGGGTACCAGAACTGGCGCGGCCAGTCTGGGGCTACCAGGATCACCTTCGCCTTGTCCTTCCTCACCTTGAGTAACACCTTGTGGATCGAGGGAAGGCGTAGAGGAGGCCTGGGGTCCACAGCCTCAAGAAGGCATCCCCCTGCAGCGAGCCCTGCTGAGGGGGGCAGGCATGAAACAGCCTCAGCTTGGTGTTTTCCCTGGAGGCAAACAGGTCCACCATCTGTCTGCCCCAACGGGAGAACAAGTTGTGAGCTACCTCTGGATGGAGAAACCACTTGTGGGATGTCTGGCCTATACAGCTGAGAGCATCTGCTAGCTGGTTCAAGACTCCTGCCACATGAATGTCTAGGAGATCCACCTCCAACCGGCTGACGAGGGTCCAGATGTGGAGTGCCTCCTTGCAAAGCAGACGGGAGTGCGTGCCGCCCTGTTTGATTGAGGTAGTACATGATCGTGGTATTGTCCGTCTGGACTTGAACCACTTGACCTCGGAGCGGAGGAGCGAAAGCTGACAATGCCAGTCTGACTGCTCTGCGCTCCAACAGGTTGATGTGGCATCGGGATTCCACGGGGGTCCAGAACCCGTGGGCTCTGCTGTCCCCCATGTGGGCTCCCCAGCCCATGAGAGAGGCATCAGTCGTAAGAACGACCGTCTGCTCGGGGAGGACAAACGGGATCCCTTCCTGTAACCATTCAGGGGCGGTCCACCATTGGAGAGCATCCCACATCTTCTGGGTCACAGTGATCAGCTGGTCGAAATGACCGTGACGCTGAGTCCACTGAGCGGCTAGCTTCCACTGGAGGGGGCGCATGTGCTATTTGGCCCAACGGACCACTGAGGTGCACGCCGCCATGTAACCCAGAAGGCGCAGGAAGTCCTGGGCAGGGCTCAAGTGCCCAACCAGAAATGACTGTGCAAAGGAGGAGAGAACCTCTGCCCTGTCCACCGCGAGCAGAGCTCTGGCTTGACGAGAGTCGAGCTCTGCCCCGATGAAGCCCATCACCTGAGAGGGCACGAGTTCCGACTTGGCCTCGTTGATCAGGAGGCCTATTTGGGAGTAGGTTCGAAGAGTCAGATCCCTGGATCTCTCCACCTCCTGAAGAGAGGAATCTGCCAAGAGCCAGTCGTCGAGATAAGGGTAGATCCGAACTCCTCGACGCCAGAGATGGGCTGCCACCACTGTGATGCACTTGAAGACCCTTGGGGCCGATGACAGGCCGAATGGCATGGCTCGGAACTCATACAGGGTCCCCTCGACCCTGAAGTGGAGGAACTGCTGATGGGACAGATGCATTGTGACGTGGAAGAACGCGTCCTGCAGATCCAGTGAACGGTACCACATGTTTCGCTTCAGGGACGTATGATCTGGTTCAGAGTTACCATCTGGAAGGTGAGAGACCCGAGATATTGATTCAGGTCGTGGAGATCTACGATGGGGCGTTAACACCCCCCTGTCCACTTGGGCACCAGGAAGTACCTGGACACAAAGCCTGGGTCTGTAGAAGGATCCAGCACTGCAGCTACTGCCTCCTTGTGGAGGAGCTGAGCAATGTTGCCTCGAAGAGCCGACTAAGTGCAAGCTGAGATCCTTTCCTCCCGAGGGGCACGGGCTCGGCTGGGAGGGTACTGCTCGAAATTCCAGAGGCAGTCCCTGCCTGACCACTTCTAGAACCCACCTGTCAGAGGTGATATTGGACCAGGTGGAAAGAAAGTGTCGGAGCCGGCCCCCCATGGGAGGACCCAGAGCTGGTAGGATGGGTCTAGGGGTGGCAACCCCCAACCCGTCAATGAGCAGGCTTGGTGGAGGAGGCGGCTCCTGGACCAGCACCTCGGCCTACTTTACGGGGCTGTTGAGGACCCTGCTTGGGCCTGGGGCGCCAAGCTTGAGCCTGCTGTTGCTGCTGGCCTCCTTGATAGGAGGGCTGCCTAACCGCAGGGGATGAGTGCCGAAAAGGCTTGTTCTTGCGCTTCTGCTGGTTCTTGCCTGAAGAACCCTTCGCAAAGGTAGCATCCAAGGTGGCACTGGACTGCTCTATGTACTGGAAGTGACCAGCTACTCCTGGACCGAAGAGGTCATGCCTAGGAAGGGCTCATCAGCTAACTTGTGCTGGGTATCCACCGGGAAAGAGGATAACCTCAGCCAAGCCTTGCGGCGAGTGGCCACTGCAGCTGCTAAAGAGCGGGCATTGGAATGTCCAACGTCCTGGGACGTCTGGAGCTGCTGTTTTGCAACAGCATGGCCCTGATCACGGACCTGCTTCACTGTGGTCTGCATGTCCGCCGGGAGATGAAGGAGGACTTCATCCAGTGACCCTAGGAGGGCATGAGAGAGGTGTGCCTTGATAACAGCCGAGCTGGCCTGACGAAGGCCTAAGGAGGAGGTCGCATAGACCTTAAGGGCAGAATGGTCCATATTCTTAGACTCCTTGTCCAGGGGTCGGTCAGTATCGGCTGAGCTACCAGTATGTCTGAACACAGAAGCAGTCACTAGGATTTCAGCCAAAGGATGTTCTGTGAACCCAGTCAGGGACCCCATGGGCACCGTATACTTGCAGGCCATATGAGCAGATGGAGCTGGGCAGGAAGCAGGACGCTGCCAAAGCTCAAGGGCCGGGCCAATGATGGCTTCGGCACCTGGAAAGGCCTCAGTCGGGGTATCCCCCATTTGAGGATATCCGTAAGAGGGTACTCCGGCTTTTTTCTGGATGGGCTCCATAGGCATTCCGGTGGATTCGGAGATCAGGTGGAGAATGCCCTGAAAGGAGGAAGGGCCTCCCTCCAATCCCGCCACGGATGACTCATCCCCAGGATGAGAGTATAATCCAGAGTCGTCCAATTCCGAAGAGTCTGGATAAAACGGTCTCCCGCCTAGGTCTCCCTCAATACGCCGAGGGCAATCGGGGATGACCATGATAGACAGATGTCTGAGAAGCCTGGTGTCTGGTTGGTCCTCTTCGAGGGAGCCCCTCCCTGAGGCTGCTTAGGCAGTGGGTCCAATAAAATTGGTGGAAAGACCGGAATAGGCTGAGCCTGAACACAGGCCGGCCCCATAGGTGGTGGAACCAAGGCCTTCGGTTCCGGAGGGGTCGGTGTCAGCCTGGGAGGCAGAAGCCAAGTGATGGCTGGGGCGGCCGGCAGAGCCGACTTCTGCCCCGTCAAAATCAGCTGTTTCCACAAAAGATCCTCATAGCGAAGTTTCTGTCGAAGCCTCTCCTCATCCGAGAAGGATGAGGATCTATGATGGCGCCTTTTATTTAGAGTGTTTGTGGCCCTTTTTCGGTCGTTTGACCGAAGGGGTCCTGGTCCTCGATCGAGACCGACAAGGTCGGTTTGGTCGATCAGGAGTCACTGGAAACCAAGGTTCCGGCACAGTTTCCACGATTGGGACACCCGAGGGCAGTGAAAGGAAAGGACCGGAGTCCTTTCTAAAGAATCATCGACCAGAGTTGGCGATAAAGGCTCAACTGGGTCAAGAGTAATTTCGGCCGGTTCAGCAGTTTCCTCAGTCTCGGTCCCTTGGCCAGATGGAAGGTCCGTAAAGCCAGCGGCTAAGGAAGCGATCTCGACTGAAGTCAAGACCGCATGTTCCTGGGACTCTGACCTCTCTCGGTCCCAGGAGCGTCTCCTTTTTAGTCGAAGACTTGGGGGTCCTTATCCCTCTTCCGAGGGTGGGAGGAGTGCGAATCCGAAGGCACCTCACCCCTGGTGGGGAGAGATTGGCACAACTTCCTGAAGGAGCCCATAAAGTAGAGCCAAGGTTGAGTGGAACAAAAAAGCTTTGACTGGCTGAAGCTTGAGTCGCTTCCTCCTCTAATGCCTTCATCTGCTCCAGCAGCTCGGCAGATCCCATGGTCGCTGAAACCTCCCACCTCGCCCCTTTCGATTTCACCAGCGGGTTCCTATTCTCCGGTCTCCCCAATTTTAGGCGCACCTTGCAGTCATCCAGAACGTTGGGATGGAAGACCAGGCAAAAAGTACAAGACGTGGTGTCATGTCCGACATCTAGGCAATAGACACACGAGAAGTAGGGATCGGTGGGCGACATCTTCTGACCACAGGTACACTGGCGAAATCCGGGGGACGGTTTGTCCTCCATGTCCGATGCGCTGTAATCGGAGTCGTTAACTCTGACGCATTTTAGAGTGACTTGCAGTAAAAACAGACGTTGAGAATCCAGGGCCTACGAATTGCTAAAGTAGCACGAGGGAACCTGAATCTTCCAGCGGAAAGGAAGATTTGGCATCACAGGGCAGAGCAGAGGTATTTATCACCCAGGTGGGCAGGAGGAGCCAACTTGAAGACTTCCAGCAAGATTTAAAGGGGAAAGGGATATGCCAGAGAGTGTGGATAAACAACATATCCACGCTCCTAGAATTTCCATATCTTCCTGGACATAAAGTCTCCACCACTCATTCACATTAATGGGAGAGTACCGAGCTAAATAATTCCCCTGAGATGGGTGGCAGGAGTGAAAGAGCTCACATGCTTAGGACAGAAGTCCGTAAAGAATGGTCCTGCCAAATGATAGATGTCTGGAATGTACATCCAAGTTGTAGTACTTAACGAAAGTATGCACAGAGCTCCAGGTAGCCGCATTGAAAATATCTGCAATGGGCACGTTACGGATTTCTGCCAGAGATGCTGCGACTGCTCTGGTAGAGTGAGCGTACACTCTGCCTTACAGCTTGACCTGTTCCATAGAATAGCAGTGGTGAAGGCATGCCACCAACCACGCTGAAATGCATCTGATAGTAGCAGGTTGACTCAGTCGGGTCTCGATGAAGGAAACAAACAGTCGTTGAGCCTTGCTAATTTCTTTCGTTCTATCTAGATAGAACCGCAATGCTCTCTTAAAATGTACCCTTTAAGAGAGCATCTGCGTTCTATCTAGATAGAACGAAGAAATTCGCAAGGCTCAACGACTGTGTTTCCTTCAGCTAGACAAGCAGTTTTTAAAACTTCAAACCCCAAAATCTGGCTTCACAGAGAGGTAAAGTAAAGGCTGCTGTTTACATTCATGCTAAAACTGCATCTATGCAAATAAATGCAGTTTCATAGCTTTTGAAAAATGTAAACATCAGTCTTTCACTTTCAAAAAACAGCCTTGGTTTCTCCCTAAGATGTCTGCCAAGTGTGTTAAGTGACGAGTCATGATGACATCATCAGAGCCAGAGACCCACATATATATCTATAGAGCCAACTAGTTTCTTTCCCTCCTTGTTTTGAATTGTTTTACCAGAATGATCAACACCATGTATTAACTCGTGGATTATTTTGATCAGTACACATGTGAGGCTATGATTTTGTTCATTTATTTACCCGGTCAACAAAAACTAAATAAATACATTTTGTTTACTTTAACTTGTGGAAAATGTTTTGCAATCCAGCTGACTTTTTCTTTGGCAAACTGCATTACAATACAACACTTCAAATACCTGATGATCTAGTCATCATGTGATGCACTGTATTTTTTTTTTTGGTTAACCAGGAGAGACGCACTAAGCTGAAAGCTTGTTAACAGGTGTGGCCTAGAAGCACAAGGAAGTTTAGTGAATTGCTCAGGGTCATACAGCAAAGTACCGGTCTGGCTCAGTTCCAAACCTCATGCTGTCCTGTTAATCCACAAGTAAGACTTTTTTTCTCCATGTGAACCCCCTGCACCTAGCCTGCCTTCTGGGGAACACCCCACCATCCACACCCTGTCCCTAGTACTACCTAGGGCCGCATCTGTGCTTACGGTCTGATGAAGAGAATTATCACACCTTAGATTGTAATCGTGTACCTCGGAGAGTTGTGCACACCTATACTGATATGCATCATCAGCTGGCACTGTTAAAAAATGCCTCCCAAATCACTCTCCAGTCCACATTCTCAATATTTGACTTCTGCTCCTATAATAAACATTGAGTGGATCACCACCCTTCTGCACAGTGAAGGCAGTATGTCCAGTTCCCTGTTTTTTTCCCACCTCATTACCCAACAGCTAGGTCTTCCTGGAGGGCCAAGCAATAAGCATCATGAGTGACCCACCAGAAAAACTGCTGTTCATGCCCTCATAAGGGCTGCACTTACAATGGATAACAATATTGTTAGCAGGAGAGGCATACTAATACCTTGAGTGAATCCACCAGACTTAAATTGTCAGTCTACTTCTTTACCTGTGATCCGCAGGACAGTTCCCAGCAGTTCTTCTCCAGTACTTTTCTGTGCTCTACTCCACAATGTGAGTTGGCTGGCTACCACCCTTCCAAATTTTAAATGAGCTATACACAACTCCCTCAATACTGTCCTAACAAACGTCAACATCCACGCCCACCCGAGGGTAATCTCCCTACAATGAATTCAAGTAACAGTTTAGGTGCAGCCCTGCCATTCTGTGTATTTTTCATTGCTGTCTACTCTCACCCACAGTCCGGTAGTGATCACGAGGCTGGCAGCCCCACATTTCAGATCTCACAGTGATCTGCTCAGCGTCCTCCTTCATGTCTTCAGCTACCCTGAATATAGCTGTACCCTGCTGGATTGGCCTCTTCAGTCCCTCTCTGGCATTCATTCTTCTCACCTGCTTCCCACACCAAAAACTGGTGAGTTCACTGCCCTTCCCCATCATGAATGTGGTTGGTACAATCTCCCGTGTTCTTTTTACATATTAATAATAAACATCATCTTCTGGTAAGCTAGGCTGATAGCAGCATGGCACAAGTGGGACAAATAGGCTATCCTACCCATATAAGATCTAAGCCACCTATTATTAGGCACTATTAAATGACGTGCATAATGATGTGCACACCCATCATTTAACAGTGCCTAGTCAAAGGTAGCCTAGATCTTTTAAGGATAGGAAAGTCCATCGGATAGGAAAGTCCATCATTCCCCTTGTTCCCTGCTGCTATCAGCCTGACTCACTGGAAAATACAGGTTACTCATCTGTAACAGGAGTTCTAGGAATGGTATATGTTGTTCATCCACACTTATTGGCAGGTTCCTTGCCGCTTTAAATCTTGCCGGAAGGTCTTCAAGCTGGCTCCTCCCACCCACCCAGGTGGTAAAATTCTCGGCTCCGCCCCATGACGCCAGATCTAGCCCGCTGGAAGCCAGGTTGTGCGTCGAAGCCGGGGAGGTTGGTGTCGTGGATGAACAACATATACCATTCCTAGAACTCCTGTTACAGGTGAGTAACCTGTATTTCTAGGGACATGGATATGTTGTTCATCCACACTTATTGGCAGACTCCTAGCAGTTCTCCGGGAGGAGGGAGGCAAGGTGCACACCCCCTACTTAGGTATACAGACTGGAGAACCGAGGCCCCGACCAACATCCCGGCGTGACCCAAGGTCGATGTGGAAGGGGAAATCGGTATAGGCCTGCTTCCAGGCAGGAGCCCTGCGGATATCCTGGACAGGAGTATCCTCGGAAGCAGCCACTGATGCAGCGGAAGGGCGGGTAAAAAGAGCACTTATCCCTCTGGGAGGCTCCATGCCCGCCCACCTATAGCGGAGACCTATGCAGGAGGTGACCCACCCGCTCGCTGTCCGCTTGGCTGCAGGTCTGCCAGGTGCGGCTTCAGCGTAGATGACAAACAGCTGGCGAACCTCTTCCAAACTTCAGCCCTACGCTCCCTGGGTAGGTGAGCATTAAATAGGGTCCCATGGATCCTATACACGGCCTCCGCGGCGTGAATGGGGATGAACCCCTGCAGAGACAATACCCAGTTAGGGAAGACTCCGCCACCGCCTACGGAAGGAACTTCGGGTGGGGCGCGGGACACCTTGTCCCTGTGGAAGAGTGGAAGACCAGATAGGGAGATACAAGGGAGCGCCTGGAACTCTTCCCCTCCTTCTGGATGGCAGAGTAGCCCCAAGAAGGTGTTCTTCCACAACAGGTGGGGGAACTCGCACCTGTGCAAGGTTCGAACGGCTTGCCCGTGAGCTAAGCCCATACCAGCGAAGATCCCACAGAATGGGGATACTCTCCCCCAAAGGGAAGGTGTGATCAAGGCCTAGAAAAGTGCCAGACCACCTTTTCTGCGCCACCGACTGCCTTCTGGCCCGCGCCCGGAAGACAGGGGTGACCAACAGAAGCACCTAGAGGGTCGTCGGCCCTAAGCCCTAGTTCAAAAGAACGGACCGCAGATGGTCCGGAATGTTCGCCCAGGGAGGGGAGAGGGGCCCAGGCCCTATCCCATCATCAAATGAAGAACTCTTCCAAATGAAGGCGAGCATGTTTGGCCGACTTCTAGCAGGACGCCTCGAAAGCACCGAGGACCTTGCCGAAGGACCCAAGGCCTGGCCCCTAGCCGCACAAGGACCAGGCCTGCTGGTGCAGGGATTGAAGGTCCAAATGAAAGACCTTCCCCTGAAAAGAGAGAGATCAGGACCGGGCGGGCTGGAAGCCGTGTCGGGAGCCTGGGGCCGAGACTGAGGACAGCTGGATACCAGAGCTGGCAATCCAGTCTGGGGCTACCAGCATCGCCTGTGCCTAGTCCCTCCTCGCCTTGCCCGTAGGTCAAGGGAAATGGGGGAGAGGCGTGGAAAGGCCCGGGGTCCACGGCCTCAACGGCATCCCCTACAGCAACCTTGTTGAGGGGGCCGGCATGAAACAGTCTCTGCTTCGTATTCTCCCTGGAGGGAAGGAGGGAGAAGATCCTGTGCTACCTCCGGCAGGGGAGACCACTCGTGAGGCGCAGCCTATGACCAGCTCAGGGCATCAGCCAGGATGCTGGAGGCTCCTGCCATCAAATGGCTGGGAAACCGCCTCTGCTATGCGAAAAACCCAATGCGGAAAACCTCCTTACACCGAGGTAAGGGGCTCAACCGAACCTGGCGGGGTAGGTAGCACATGGTCGTGGTGTTGTCCGCTTGGACTTAAACCACTAGACCCCGCACAAACGGAGCGAGCGGTGCAAGCTAAGCAGACCGCCTGGAGCTCCAGCGGGTAGGAAAGACGTCGGGACTCCCGAGAGGACCAGAGGCGAAGCACTCTGTATTCCCCTAGATGGGCACCCCCAACCATCCGAGAAGCATCGGTCGGAAAAGACCGTCGACTCAGGGCGGATGAATAGGATGTTCTCCTGCAGGAGCTAGAACAGTCCGAGGGGGGAGCGTTCCCCTAACTCCTGAGCTGTAGTCACGAACTGGTCCGAGGAACGCAGCACTGTGACCGCTGGCTGGCCAGTCCCCACTAGGGGGACGCTTGAACCAGCGGGTCCAACAGACCACGCTGGAGCCGGCCGCCGTGAGGCCCAGGAGGTCCCGGCAGGGCGCAATTGCCCAGTCAGACCTGACTAGGTAAGGGAGGAAGAACCTCAGCCCTATCTGCCAGGAGCCGAGCTTGGACTCAAGAGTCGAGCCTCGTCCTGAAGAAGCATCACCTGCTAAGACAAGAGTTCCAATGTGGCTCCGGTAAAGGGAGACCAGTCTGAGCCTGGAAGGGTTGTAATCAGGCCGCCATCCGGGTGGGGTTACGCCCGGACCCCTTAATGCCGCAGAAAGCTGCTGAGCAGAGAACGAAGGGCCTGGCCAGGAACTCATAAGGAGATCCCCGCTTAGGAAGGAGGATCTCCCAAGGAGCAGACGGAGCGAGGTGAAAGTTCGTCCTGGAGGCCCAGGAAAGAAGCCACACGCCTCGTCCTGAGGATGGGATGTCTGAGGCAGAGGGACCATCTAGGCGTGCAGAAGGATGGTGCACAAGCCCCCCATCCGTTTGAGACTAGGAATACCTGGACATAAACCCAGGATCAGAAGGAGGGTCCGCAACCTTCCTGATCACCTCTAATTTGAGGGCCAGGCAAGTCGGCTCAGCGGGCCGATGAAGAGGCTGTGGACCCAAGATCCCCGTGGGGCAGCAGCTCAAAAGGGGGAACCTGCTCGCAACCCGCGACAGGACCTAACCTTAGCACCACCCAAGAGGAAGAGGTGCGGAGCCGTCCCCCATGGGAAACCCGGGCAGGGACGGCGGGGCTGGGGACAGCGCCCATAGCCCGTCACTGAGCAGGTTTGGCGGAGGAAGAGGCCAAAGGGCACTGGATCCTTACCCCCTGCTTCCTTTTGGAGAAAAGATGCTGGTCTGGCGACAGGCCGCCCAGCGCATGCCTGCTGACCCTCGTGTTGGCCGGTCGAGCCGCAGGGGCCGGGGGGCAAAGGGGCTTATGCAAAGGCTGCCGGCTGCCCTTGACCCTCCGGGCGGGAGTGACCAAGTCCGGAGTGGCATCGGACTTCTCGGACCCCTGGAGGTGTCCCTCCGCTCCAGGGCCGAAAAGGTCAGTCCCCAAAAGAGGGATGTCCGCCAACTCGTGCTGGGTTTCCAAAGAGAAGGAGGATAACCTCAGCCATGCCCTGCGGCGCATGGCCACCGCGGTCACCACCGATCTGGCACAGGAGTCGCCCAGATCCAGAGCTGTCTGGAGCTGCTGTTTCGCCACCGCCCTACCCTGGTCCCGCACCCGTCGGACCGTGGTCCGCAGGTTGGCCGGGAGATGAGGGAGGACCTCATCCAGGGAGCCCAAGAGGGCGTGGGAGAAATGTGCCATCAGTGCTGCCGAGCTGGCCTGATGGAGGCCTAGGGAGGATGCAGCGTAAACCTTGCGTCTGACATAGTCCATCCTCTTGGATTCCTTGTCAGGGGGCCTATCCACATCCCTAGCATTTCCAGAACATTGGAAAACATTGTCGGTGACTACCCCCTCAGCCGAGGGGTGTTCCGAGAAACCAGGTAGAGAACCGATAGGGACAGGGTACTTCCTGGCCACCCTGGCCGAAGGCGCAGGGCAGGAAGTAGGCCGCAGCCAGAGCTCCAAGGCTGGGCCCACGTTTGCCTCAGCCACCGGGAAGGCCTCCGAGGGTGAACCTCTTCGGTCTAAAATCTCCGTAAGGGGCCCGTTTGGAAATGGGCTCGAGCTGCATCCCGGTGAATTCCGAGATGAGCGGGAGCAGACCCATAAAGGACGATGGGCTGTCGTCCACAGAATGTTCTGGGGAAGGCCATGAGTCCTCCCTGCTAGGAAACATAGAGGAGTCAATTTGGGGCTCCGAGGGGTCTGCAAAAAGCTGCCGCAGGCCCGAGTCACTCTTCGTCCGCCGAGGGTGGGTGGGAGTGAGGGGAACAGATAACCTGCGGGACAGGTCATGGCCCGGTCTGGGTTCCACCGAGGATGGTGGGGCAGCAGGGATCGGACGAGCAACCGGACCCGGAGAGGGCACCTCGACTGCCTCAAGCGGCTGCGTCGGCCGACCGGGCGGCGGCTGCTTACTAGCCGGAGAATGAATCAGGGTCGATTGATTCCTGGACAACAACAGCTACTGCCACATAAACTCCTCGTAATGTCGATGCCAACGGCATCGAAGTCACTCCTCACCTGAGGAGGGGGATGAGGAAGAACAGCAAAGCCACTTGACTTGGTGCCCCGACCGAGAACGCCGAGGTCGGCGTGAGCGGCTAGACCGAGAGGAGGACCGAGACCCAAATCCTCGGGGGAACCGAGGGCGGGCCTGGGAAGGAAAGGTGCGTGCACGCTCCTCCTTCGGCTCGGAAGAAAGGGCCGAGGACTGTCGACCCGAAGGTACAGGCAGAACCTCAGCCTCCGCCGGGGGAACCGGCGAGGGGACGGCGGCACCAGCAGAAGACAGCCCAAATGACGGGTCGAGAAACTCGACAACGTCGACGGGAGTCCTGGCCAGCTGACCTGACGGGGGTACCGTAAGGCCAGTGGCCGAAGCCGCATCCTCGACCGAAGTCGAACGTTGGCCGGCAGGGGAAGGGGAACTCTCCCGCTCCCTCCGGTGCAGACGAAGCGACTTTGCCTGCGATTCCTTGGACTTGGGCCAAGAGGCAGGTCCCAAAGGTCCCTCTCCCTTCGAGGAAAGGGACTGTCGAAGCTCCTTGAATGAAGCTGTATGAGGAGAACTCAAGGAGAGCGGGATAAGTGCCGCGACCGAGGAAGAGGGAGGGGCAGCCGCCCCCTCCCCGGAGGAAAGAAGATCGAGCTGCTCAGCCGAGACAGCCGATGCAGACACTGCCCGACGAGTCTCCGAGAAATTTTCCGAGGCAGGAAAAACTACCGGTCGCCCGGACCCCGAACGGGCTGCGCGAACCTCCAGAGAGCTGGCCGAAAGGGCACAACAAAATTCGCAAAGTTGAGGATCGTGATCCAAGTCAAGGCAGTAAACGCACGTGGAGTGCGGGTCTCTCCTGGAGGAAATAACCAGGCGCCTCCCGGAGCCGGAAAACGAATGGGCCGTCACCACAGCGAAGAAGAAAAAAGACTGAAGTTTCAGAAAACTTCCAATTGATTTCGAAGACCGAAATTTCCAGGAACCAGTCGAAAATGCAGAGCGCTAAGGAGGGAACCTGAGCTTCCAAGCGGTAAGGAAGATCTGGCGTCATGGGGCGGAGCTGAGAGTTTTACCACCCGGGTGGGTAGGAGGAGCCAGCTTGAAGACCTTCCGGCAAGATTTAAAGTGGCAAGGAACCTGCCAATAAGTGTGGATGAACATATCCATGTCCCTAGAAGATATGTTTATATTTGATATGTCAAAACAAAATCGGGAAGTGTACTACTTACATTCATGATGCAAAAGGGTGATGAGTTCACCGGTTTAACAAAAATATGTAAAGTGTACATTAAGCATGCACACCACCCCAGCACCACCACTGTAGCATCCTGGATCCGCCTTAACTGCTAGACCACCAGGTTATTCAAGATTTATACTGCACTGTGGTTTGCCACAGAGAAAGTCTGTTGGATTAAAACACAATTTCAGCATGTTAAAGTAAACAAAATGAACCGAACCATAGCCTAACATGTATTATACAAGATAATGCTCATGGTTTTGACCATTTGGGTGAAACAATTCTGCACAAAGGGAAAAAAAGAACTAGTTAACACTACAGAGAGCCATATATCTCTCTCACTTTGGCTCCAATGATGTCATCACATAACACATTTGGCGGCCATTTTAGGAAGCAGGTAGGACAGTTTATTTGAAACTTGAAGTCTGATTTTACAATTTTCAAATACTCTGGAACCACATTTATGTAAATTATATAAATGTAGTTTTAGCATTAATGAATACAGCAGCCTTTCCTTTCGGCACCTACAGAGTCAGATTTTTGAATAGTTTGCTGTCAAAATGTTGTTTAGGTGTCCTTTAACATCCAGTGAATAAAGGGTACACTCCCCCTTCATTCTGGAAGTTTGCAAAGTAGGTAGGAAAAAAGTACAGTTATGCAAGAACTTACTGTAACAGTAGATCTTTGAGAGAGGCTCTTGCAGTAGGTAATTACATATAGGACTGATGTCGGCCGGCGTCAGGACCCAACGGAAACATTTCTAGCTAGCAGTCTCTGGTGGGGGACCACTCCCATGTCAGGTGACCAGTGTCAGTATAAAGGGGCGGTCCTCTACGCCCACCTTCCAGTTCTTTCCCGCCAAAGGCCAAAAGGCAAGACGATAGAGAAATGGATATTTCCCTTCCGGGAAAAGGAGCCAAAAAAGCTTAGGGGGATGGAGGGTGGGAAGGTATTACCTAATGCAAGAGCATCTCTCGAAGATCTACTGTTACAGTAAGTTGTTACATAACTGTACTATCCTACTTCGAGAGGGCTCTTGCAGTAGGTAATTACATACAGGACTGAGTCCCAAGCAGTCTGAAAAACAGAGAAGCAAACGGGAGGGGGGGAGCTACTCGAAGTAGACCTCTGGTTGTGAAGGCCTTAGGAAAGGAGGCCTTGCAAAACAGCTAGCCCGAAGCCTGCTCTACGGTGAGAGGCAATGTCCAAACTGTAATGTTTCGTAAAGGTATGGACAGAAGTCCAAGTGGTGGCTGCACAAATGTCAGCCGCTGACACGTTCTTGAAACAAGCTGCAGAGGCAGCGACCCCTCTGATGGAGTGGCCTCTAACTTGACCCGGCAGAGTCTTGTTGTACTTGTCTTAACAGAAAGTGATACAATGAGCCAACCATTTCGATAGGCATTGCTTAGAAACTGCATTGCCTTCTCTCTTATGGGCAAAAGGGAAACAGTTGATCAGTCTTTCTGAGATCCTTTGTCCTGTTGGTGTAGTATCTCAGAATTCGGTGAACATCCAAAGTATGCAGGAGGTACTCTCCTTGGTTGGAGTGCTGCGTAAAAAAAGGCAGGCAACTCTATGGATTGATTCAGCGTCGATTCCGCTATCACCTTAGGGAGAAACTTAGGGTTGGTACACAGAGCCACACGTTCCTTGTGAAAAATCAAATACGGGATTTTACACATCAGGGCCTGAAGCTCGGAAATCCGTCGAACAGAAGTAATGGCCACTAGGAAGAGAGTCTTCCAAGAAAGGAACTTTAGGTCCACTGAGGCTGCCGGCTCGAAAAGAGGCAGAGTAAGTTTCTCTGAAATGAAATTCAGATCCCAGGGAGGGGCAGGAACCCGGATAGGGGGTCGTAAGTGAAGGACCCCTCTCAAAAAGATCTTAAGAGACCTCCAGCTGAGCAAACGTTCTGTTTGAAAAGGGGACATGATAGGCCCGAAACAGCTGCCATGTGAACCTTTAAGGATGAATGGCTGAGACCCAGATAGAAGAGGTGTCGCAGGTAATCCAGAAGTCGGCCGACAGAGCGAACCGCTTCCATTTCATGGCATAAGCAGATCTGGTTGAGGGTTTCCTGGCCTCCACCAGAATCTCAGCTACTCGGTGGGAAACCATGAATCGGGTCTGAGCTATGTCTGCAGGAGCCACGCATGCAACTGAAGGGACTTGAGGCCTGGATGACCAGGGTCCCCTGATCCTTGGTCAGTAAAAACAGCGACAGAGGAAGAGAAAGTTCCTCTGACTACTGTTGCAGAAGAGAGAACCAAACTTGCCTGGGCCAGAAAGGAGCGATCAGAATCATTCGAGCTCCTTCCGAACAGAGTTTCTGCAAGACCCTCGTAATCAGTGGAATCGGGGTATGGGGGAAGGCATAGACTAATCTGCCCTTCCAGTCTAGAGACAGAGCGTGTCTCCAAAAAATGCCGTGCCCCGGAGCGAGCGAGCAGAAGGGAAGTTTTGTGTTTTGGGGGGGAAGCGAACAGGTCTACCTGTGGAGTTCCCCAGTGCAGGAAGATGTAGTCTACGACACCCTGATCCAGTTCCCATTCATGAGCTACAGCAGATGACCGGCTTAGCCTGTCTGCCAGCGTGTTCTCGATCTCTGGGACATGAGATGCTGTGAGGTGAAGGTTGTGCTGTACTGCCTAATCCCAGACTCACATCGCCTCTCAGCAAGGGGGTAGGAACGAGTTCCTCCCTGTTTGTTGATGTACCAGACCACACACATGTCCGTATGTACCACTAGGTGACCTAGAGACAGATGCAGATCCTGAAGAGCATACAGTATTGCCCTTAGTTCCAGCACACTGATGTGGAGGGACTTCTCGAGCTTGGACCAGGAGCCCTGGGTCCTGTGAGGACTGAGATGGGCTCCCCAACCCTTGCCGGAGGTGTCCGTAATCAACGCCTGTGGGGGAGACTGAAGAGACTCCCATCAGAGGTTCTCTTGAACCATCCACCACTGCAAGTCCTGAGCCATGGAAGTGGAGACCAGGACAAGCTGATCTAGGTCATCCACCAGCTGATCCCATTGAGACCGAAGTGTCCACTGAGAGATTCTCATGTGGAGCCGAGCGTGAGGGACTGTCGGAATCGCAGCCGCCATTAGCTCAAGGAGGCGAAGGACTGACCTGGCACTGACCTGCCTGCAGCTGGACAACAGGCTGACCTGGGCCTGAAGAGTGGCTGCCCTGTCCGGTGGCAGGAAGACCCTGCCAGAGGTCGTGTCCAGGATCGCCCCAATAAACTGGAGCCTCTGGGACGGGATCAGATGGGATTTGGCTTGGTTGAAGGTAATACCCAGGCAGGCAGAGACCTGCTGGGTAAGGGAAAGGAAGCGCAGGAGTTCCTCCCTGGACAGGACTGCCAGGAGCCAATCGTCCAGGTACGGGAAAACCTGCACCCCTGGGATGCGCAGGTAGGCCACTACCACCGAAAGGCATTTGGTGAACACTCGGGCGGCCGAGGAGAGACCAAATGGGAGGGCCCTGAACTGGTAGTGGTCCCCCTGGAATGCAAAACACAGGTATTTGCGATGGGAAGGGCAGATAGAGATATGCAGGTAGGCATCCTGCATATCCAAAGTGCACAGCCACAGTCCCGGCCGAAGAAGGGGCAGAAGGTTCTGCAGCGAGTGCATCCTGAACCTCTTGTACTCCATGAACAAAATCAGGGAGCTGAGATCGAGAATTGGCCTCACGTCCCCCGTTTTCTTCGGGACCAGGAAGAAATGGGAATAGTATCCCGTTCCCTGAAGAGGAATGGTGATGGGTTCTATCGCCTCCTTAAGCAAAAGTGCCGAAATCTCTTCCTGGACCAGAAGATGTTCCTGAGAGTACGACAACCTTGGGGAAGGGTGTCTAGGGGGTTTCTGAAGAAACTCTATTGAGTGTCCTTCTGCGATCAGCTGGAGCACCCAGGAATCTGAAGTTATCCTCTCCCAACCCAGGAGGTGGAGGGAAAATCTCCCTCCTACCGGTTCCCCCGGAAGGCCCAGAGGCTGTGTGAGAGGAAAGGAGTCAGGTGGTGTGGGGCAGTGTCGTGGCTGAAGCACCCGCTGCTTTTTTGGGTGGAGGGAGCTTGGCAGCCGGAGGGGCCTGGTGTTCAGCGGCCCGCTTTCCCTGGGGTTTCGTCTCCTTCCGATTCTGCCTGCGAAAGGGACGGCGTTGCGTTTGATGAGGATGATGCATGGAGTCCACAGACTTCAGTGCAGTCCCCTTCTCCTGCAGATCGGTGATAATGTCCTTGACATCAGCACCGAACCCTGGAAGGGCGCTTCCTGAATAGCAGACTGCACATCCAGGACCAACCTTAACACACGGAGCCAGACATGAAGCCGTAAGCCTACGGCAAAAGCGGAGCTCCTACCAGTAGTATCCACTGCATCGTAAGTAGCACGAAGCATGTACTGACTGGCTGAATGTGCAGAGCGGACAAGGTCAGCCACTTCCTTTTTGACTTGAGAGTCCGGAAGGGAGTCCAATTTGGATTCCACCTCACTAAGAATCGCTTTCTGGTAATCCCCCATGTGACCGACATAATTTAGGGCCCTAATACCCAGGTGGAAGAAGCATAGATCTTCCTGTTCTGGTCCAGAGACTGGATTCTTTGTCAGGTGGAAACGAGCTCAGATGTTTCGGGTTTGCTGTCTGTCCATGAGTGACGGTAATCACGACCGAATCAACTCGAGGGTGAGAATCTAAAAAGTCAATACCCTCGGGAGCCTGATATAGCCTGTTTGACTTCCGAGGAAGCGGGGCTAAAGCTGACAGTTTCTTCCAAATAGTGGAAACAAGGTTGGCATGAGGCTCAATCCAGGGTGGCACCAATGTAGGAGCTGTCTCGGGCAGGTCCTGATGTTCAGCGAGTTTCTTGCGCTGTGGATCTGGCTCCAAGGAATGCCACTTGTGAACCTCCTGGATTTTGTGTAACAACTCCGTAAAGAAAAGATCCTCCAGAGGAGACTTCGGAGGAGTCCTAGGCCTGGGCTTAGATGGAGAGCGTGGCTCGTCGTCCAGCTCGGAGCAACTGGAGTCGTCCGGGTGTCCAAGAAGGAAGAGAATAAAGAGGAAGACTCCCTCTCCCGGTGAAGGGGAAGAACGGACCTCTTGGAAGGTCCTTGGGGAAGCATATCCTGCCCCGCCTGGAACCAGAGGGCTCGCCCCTGGTGTCCGGAGGTGAGGAGGGAGTCTGTCGTCGCAGACGTATGGGAGCCGGAATCAGCACCATCGTGAGAAGACTCTCCACCTCTCTGGTGAGTTGAGCCTTGGCCTCAGCCCACCAGGAGGCCAGAGTCTCCTTCAAGTCCACCGGCGGCTGAGGGGGCGGTGGAGGAGGAGGAGGAGAGGTATACGGATATTGATTGTACCCGTAAGGCGTGTATCCATAACCCGACAGCGTTTTGTCCATCACAGCCTGAACGCATCCCGACAAAAAAATGACAAGTCCTGGATTTCTGGAGCAGAAGAGAGGCAGTTTTGCATTAAGTGGGGATGCAAAAAGGTCCAGGTCTGGAGTTCCCCACTCTTTGGAGAGTGACTGAACGACGGTTAAGTCAAGAGACCACTTATGAGGATCTGCCTCCATTCTGCTGAGACGGTCTGCCAGGTCATTTTGTACTCCTGGCAGATAACCCGCCTGAATCAGAGCCTTGTGCGCCAGACACCATTCCCACACTCTCACTGCTTCCCTGCATAATGGGTAAGGGTGTGCATCACTGTCTTGTTGACCGTTTGGAGGAGAATGTTCTTGTGACAAAGCATGTCCTCCAAAGCTCAGACTGCATAGAACAACAGTTCTCAAACTTTTTCATAGTGAGCCTCCCCTAAGCCATGGAAAAGATCTTGAGCCTCCTCCAAAATACTGAAGTATTTCTGGGCCTTCCCATAGAAAAATAGCCTACTTTTCACAGTACATCAGGAATAAATTGAAACCTCTTTGCATAGCTGGCTCTCATGTTATTAAGCTTATTGTAACCCCCCCCCAAAACAGGACAACCTACTTGCTCCAATATTTTGATTCTCGAACCATTGTTACCCCTTACTGCCATACCTTCATGGGTTAGACGGCATTTTCTGTTTCCCTCCTCTAACTGGAATAACAATCCTGCCAATCTCTGCCTCTCCCCCTGCTCTTAAGCAACTTCTCAGGGATCATTTTGCTCCCTCCTGCTCTTATTCCTAGTGCCTGTATGGTTGACTCTTGTATTTGGACAGTTCTGTAGCCAGTCTGATTGATCAAGTGTTCCTCGCATTATTCTTAATTTGTTTGCATGTTTATTCATTTTGTATTGCTTAAGTGTTTTGCAGTTACATTTTGAATTGTATTCTCTCACTACCCTTCCCTTGGTACACCTGAAATAAGCAATGGCTCAGTGTACAGTACCTTCCCTGGTCACAGACTTGTGAATAAATACATAAATTCACCTACTGTTATCCTCTTTCAGTTTGCCTTATCCCTTCACACAAAATCTATAGAGTTCAAAATTGAACTATAACACTTTTTCAAGACTTGCTTGAGCCTCCCTGGAACAGGTTGGGGCCTCCCCAAGGAGGCTGGCCTCACCAATTGAGAACCCCTGGCATAGAGGATGGCTCTCATTTCCAGGACGTTTATGCGAAGTTGAGACTCGTCCCGAGTCCACGTACCCTGGGTGTGGAGATCCCTGCAGTGAGCTCCCCAACCCCACAGGGATGCATCTGTGGTAATGGAGATCTGATGATCCAGAGGGGTGAAGGGATATCCTTCCAGAAGGTTGGCTTCCTGAGACCACCAGGTGAGTGACCTCTTCAGAGGTTCCGTCACCTTGATGAGAAAAGACGGAGGATGAGTGGTTGGAGACCACTGAGCATCCACTGAGAGGTTCTCATGCGAAGACGAGCCAAAGGTACAGTGAACACAGAGGATGCCATGAGGCCCAGCATCCGTTGCATAGAGACAGCTCGAACTGAGCTGTGTTCTCTGATGTATTGGGTCATCTGTAAGATATCGCTTCTTCTGTCCTCTGGAAGAATAGCCTTCGCACAAGAGGTATCCAGAAGGGTTCCTATGAAGAGGAACTTCTGGGAGGGCTGCAACTGGGACTTGTTGAGGTTCAGCAGGACTCCCATGGACAAGAGGAAGTCTGAGGCCATGGCCACGACATCCAGAGCCTCTTGCCTGGAGAAACATGCTAGGAGCCAGTCATCCAGATATGGGAACACTTGCATTCAGATTTTCTTGAGGTGTGCCGTGAGAATTGCACAACACTTTGTAAAAACTTGAGGCGCCGAGCATAGCCCAAAGGGCAGGACTCTGAACTGATAGTGTTGACCCAATGCCACAAACCTTGGGTATTTGTGGTGCTTTGGGTGTATGAGAATATGTTGGTAGGCATCCTGCATGTCCAGGGAGGCTAGCCAATTGTGTCGATGAATCAAAGGTAGCAGGGTACCGAGTGATATCATCTTGAACTTCTCCTTGTGAAGGAACATATTTAACTTTGAGATCCAGAATGGGACGCATGCCGCTGGTTTTCTTTGGGACCAGAAAGTAATGGGAGTAGAAACCTGTGTTTCATTGATCCAGTGGAACTACTTCTACTGCCCTGTTGTTCAGAAGTCCTTGTACCTCGGAAGCAAGAAGGTCTGACTGTACTGCCGACAGTCTGGGAAGTCGTTTGGGAGGATGATCCAGAGGGGTTTCCGAAAGATTGAGTGAGTACCCCTCGTGGATTATCCTGAGGACCCATTTGTCTGATGTTATTGATTTCCACTGGTTGTAGAACAGAGTCAAACGTCCTCCCACTGCTGAGGAGGAGTCCCCTTCAGACAGCTGAGGTGGGACCTGGTCCGGAAACTCAGAAGGTGGTGCTGGGCGCTTCTGGGGCTTGTGCCTTCTGCTGCACTTTCTTTTGCGGCTGAGGGTTCTGGTTTCTGTTAAAACCATGTGGCCTCTAGAGATTGCACCACCTGAGGTCCGAAGAGATACATACCGTCGAAAGGTAAGGCCATGACTTGCTGTTGGGCGTCATTCATGATGCTCGAAGTACGCAGCCAACAGTGGTGACGGGTGCAGATGCCAGCCACCGTCCTGGAAGCGGTATCAAAGGCATCCACTGCAGCTTTAACCTGTTGGTTACTGGACTCGATACCCCTAGTTATGGTTTGAAGTAGCTCTGAGTTAACCTCCGATTCGGGCAGAGCTTCTACCATTGCTTTGAGCGAATGCCAAAGGACATACTCATATTGAGAAAAAATAGCCCTGGTAGCTGGCACTGCATATGCTCAGGGTTGAGGCAGCAAAGACCCTCTTAGTCAAGGTGTCTATCTTGCGAGATTCTTTGTTTATAGGCCGGGCTGTAGATTCCTCAGGTAAGACAGCCTTATTCTCTGCCAGGACCACAAGGGCAACAGCAAAGGCTTGTGAGGCCAAAATGGGGTGATCCTTGGGAGGGGCATACCTCCCATCTATGGACTTGGCCACGGAAGGAATAAGAGCTGAATTCTTCCACACCATCTGTGAAAGGGTCTCGAAAGAGGGCTGTACCGGAGGAGTTAAATCCATAGGGATTTCCAGGACATGAAGATATTGGAGACAAAGAAGCTTCCCAGGATCGATTTCTGTGGTCTGAAGAGAAAGAGTAGAATTTAAACTCTTGAGCAGAGACTGAAAGGAAAGGTCCTCAATAACAGGCTGTGCAGGAGGATTGATCCCTGCCCCAAGGGCAGTGTCAGCATCAAAATCATCACCCAGGCAAAGATCTGGATCAGGCTCAAAATCATCTCCTGACAGTACTGGGGGGACTGTATAGACAGGAAAGGAGTGAAAATCAGGAGGGAGAAGAGGTAAGAATCGGAGTCGAAAACCCTGAAGACCAGAGCGACGCCACCTCGTCCCTGGCGCCGTTGAGAAAAGCAGGCGCCAGAACAAAGAAAAGAGCAGTCAGGTTGAAACTGCGCGACACCTGCACCGATAAAGAGCACGGGCGCCGGACAGGGTCTCTGGCGCCCGGAGAAGTCGGCACCGCTGGACTATGGCAACGTCACAAGAGTCTGAGAACTGCAACTGGAACGAAAAATGGCAGAAGATAGAGGCATTGGTGTAGACTCCTGTGCCACAGCTGTGTGAGAGGGAAAGACACCCGGGCACAGAGTCGACGGCACCAAAGAAGGCGCCGTGCGACTAGGAAAGCCAAACCGCCCCAACCACCCTTCCGAAACTGAATCCAAAATGGTGCAGGGACAGCATCAGAAGACATATGAGGACAGATTAACGGAGCTCAATATGTATACCCTTGAGCAAAGGAGAGAGAGAGGTGATATGATCGAGGCATTCAAACACCTTAAGGGCATAAACAAGGTGAAAGAGTCTAACATGTTTAAATATAAGAAAAATAGCAGGACAAGAGGACACAGCATGAGATTAGAGGAAGGCCGATTAAGGGGGAATGTGAGGAAATTCTTTTTCACAGAAAGGGTGGTGGATGCATGGAATGGCTTACCACAAGAAGTGGTGGCTATGAATACAGTGCAGAGCTTCAAACAGGCATGGGATAGGCATAAGGGAGCAATACAAATAACTATGAATAGATAGGCCACTGACAGAGCAAAGGCCGATGGCACACTTATAAGGTAGAAAAAGAAATGGGCAGACTGGATGGGCCTTGCGGTCCTTATCTGCCATCAACTTCTATGTTTCTATGAATGGCCCGAAGTCCCCGGTGTCGGACTAGCCGGTTCAGGCAACCGGACCAACCTCTGAGCCCACCGATCCATAAGAGCAGCCCAATGGTAGAACTGCTCATCGGAAGCTCCTCCATAACACAGTACCAGCTCTGACCAACTACAATGATTGGAAAAGACGACAAACTGAGTTGCAGTTTGGCTCCCACTGTGTGCACTCAGCAGCAGGAAAACCAAAACCAAAACAGGCAGCTGGAGCATCGATGACTGTCACTGGCTCAGGTGTGCAGTGCTAAGCATGGCCCGGCGCCGACAGTTGCTGCACCCTGGTGAGTCCTTAGCACCTCTGGCCCCAAGACCAAGGAGTGGGGCTCTATGAAAAAGATAGATTCATGTAAGGTCCTTGCCTGCGCGATGTTCCGGCTCTGGAGGACAGGCGGGGGAAACAAATTAAAACCACACCACGTGGTACATGAAAAGGGACATATTTTACGATACTAAAAGGAGAAAAATCTGGCTGCACTGCCGATCAACAAAATGCTCACTGACTGCGTGCGACAAAAAACAACTTTATTTAACAGTGATAGCTACCCTCTCACAGGCAGCTGCCTACATTTCGCCGTATTCAGACGCTGCCTTCGGGGCTATCACCATTAAAGTAGTTTTTTATCGCATGCTATCAGGGAGCGTTTTGTTGGTTGGCAGTGCAGCCGGATTTTTCTCCTTTTGTGCTTACCGTGTGGTTGCTTCTGGCTCCTCCATTTGGTCCCATGCCGTGGATTGTTTCCTATTTTGTGATAACGGCACGCCTAGAGAAGTGAGGTGCGAGCTGATGCAAAATACCTTATATATTCAAGAACTGCTGTATCCCACAATTTCACACACCATGTAATACCTTATGGCAGTTATAAAATGGTGGCCATTTTTCATTTTTAGGTCAAGTAACGATTCTGACCTGTGCTGTTCTGCTAAAATAAAGCACGGTCATGTGATCACATCTGACAAAATTTTTGGATTTCTCACCCATTTTTATAACTGAATATTTTTTTTTTTATTATGTGTCTATTACTGTTAACAGCAATAGCAACATTTTTTCTAGTGTCTAAATATTTAAATTTTATTTCTTCATCCCATCCATTTTACGTTAAAAAAGTGGTCACTAATCTATAATTAGGGCACCTTATGAAATGTACTGAAGATTCAGAAATTAAAGGAAAACTACACCCTCATAATGCAAATTTTATTTGTTTCCATGTTCACAGACAACTCTTCCTGTAGCTGTTAGGGCTATACGTGTCTGCTTTAGTTTTTCACTGTTCATGGTAGCCCCCTGTGACTACACTGGGGGGGGGTCTCCATTTTTTTTTCTTGAAATCTCATTTGTCCATGACAGCTGCATTAGCATATGAGAACATGATGTCACATCACCCATTTATACCATGTATCTCTATGCTGAAAGACCAAATACCCTGCAAAAACTCCTTGGAAACCAAACAATGCAGTATAAGAGCAAAAAATGGAAATTACGAACTAGCCGTAAATCTTGACATTCTCGTACAAGTCTTCATTTATTCACACTGCTGGGTTAAAGTACCAAGCTGACACCCCCCGAGCAGGGCAGTAGGAGACCAAGCTCACTCAGGACAGAAGTCCATTAAGGATTGTCCTGCCAAAGGAAGCATGCCATCTGGCACTGACATCCAGAGCATAGTGTTTAACAAAAGTATGTACTGAGCTCCAAGTAGCCACTTTGCAAATATCAGTAATGGGAACAGAGCGGATCTCTGTCAAAAATGCAGCTACAGCTCTGGTAGAGTAGGCATGCTCTTGACCTTGCAGCTTGACTTGCGCCATAGAGTAACAGTGGAGAAGACATGCCTCTATGTAAGCAGAAATACACTTAACTGAAACTGGCTGACTAAGCCAGACAGCACTGAAGGACACAAAAAGCCCTTCAGTTCTACAGTGATAGAACCAAGGATATCAGTCAATCCAAGTAGCTCTTTCAACATCCAGAGTATGAAGGATGTGCTCCCCTTCATTCTGGAAGTTAGAAAAATAAGTAGGTAGAACCAAAGGCTGGTTGAGGTGGAACTCTGAAACCATTCTGATGGAAACTTAGGGTGAGTACAGAGAAATGAATATATCATACCTACCATAATTCTTGATCTTCCTGTGTATCTTCACCATTTATCACTGGTGAGTGACTGGCTGGAGACAAGCAGCCTTCGGGAGCTTTTATGGTTTTTTTTTTTAAAGGAGAGAGGAGCCAGTGCCGTCCACAAGGCCGACGCACTGTGTGGTGCTCAAGGGTTAACTAGTAATAAAGTTGCTGGCGGCTTTCCACTCAGTTCTGCACTACCGGAAAGAAAGAAACAGAGGATAGAGAAAACGGTGGGCGGGCAAGGGAGCCTGAGAGACAGCAAAAGGAAAGGATATAAACTGAAACGTCTCTACCGGATGGTCGGGGCCTAGGCAAAAAAGGCACAGGGAGCGGCTGTCCTTGTGCGGGACCTGGGTGCCGCACGAGTTGCACTTGTTTTTGTGCTCGAAGGGTGTGGGACGACATATACTGACGAATACCTGATGGATGATAGGAAAAAAAAAAAAAAAAAAATTGAAGATACTTGGTTAAAATACCGACGGAAGAACCTGAGGAGCAGGGAACTTTTCCGCAAGGCGCTGGCATGAGCTAACGGCGGGAAAGAACTGGAAGGCGGGCATGAGGGACCGCTAGCTAGAAATTTTTCTGTGGGGTCCTGCCGCCTGCCGACATCAGTCCTATATGTAATTACCTACTGCAAGAGCCCTCTCGAAATAAGATCGCCCCTGCCACCTTCCAAAGATTGGTGAACCAGGTGTTAAATGGTACTGAAGAGTATGCAGTGGTTTATCTGGATGATACTGCCATCTTTAGTACCAACTGGAGGGGAACACCTGTCCCACCTGAAGGAAGTGTTGGGCAGGATACAGAGGGCAGGGCTCACTGTCAGGGCTGAAAAGTGCCAGGTGGCTATGGTGGAGGTGGCATGATGGCAGGTGGCAGTCACTCACCTGGTGGTCTCAGGAAGACAACCTTCTGGAAGGATATGCCTTCACCCCTCTGGATCATCAGATCTCCACAGATGCATACCTAGGCCATGTAGTAGGACGGGGGAAGCTTCGTCCTAATCAAGTAAAGACGTAGCCCATGCCGGAAACCAAGATGCAGGTTAGGAGCCTCCTAGGGACTGCAGGGTACTACTGAAAGTGTTTGTGCCCAATTACAGTACCCTGGCAGCTCCCCTATCTAGCTTGCTGAAGAAAAGACAGCTCAAGAGGGTAAAGTGGGAGCCAGCCCGTGAACGAGCCTACACACAGCTAAAATAGGCACTGTGCAATGCCCGTGTTGGCCAGTCCAGATTACACTAGGCAGTTAGTAGTACAGACCGATGCCTCGGATCTGGGGATTGGAACAGTCCTCAGCAAGACATCTAATCAGGGAAAAGACCACCCAATAGTGTACCTGAGTAAGAAGTTACTTCCCCGGGAGCAGGCATACTCCACGGCAGAAAACGAATGCCTGGCGCTGGTATGTGCCCTAAAGAAATTAGAGCCATACCTCTATGGAAGGCACTTTGAGATACAGACTGATCACAACCCCCTAGTGTGGTTGAATCAGATGAGCAAAACAAATGGATGGCTCCACAGATGGAGTATTGCCCTGCAGGCCTATGACATGACAATCACGCACCAGGCTGGATCGGCCAACGCCAACACAGATGGCCTATCTCGCCAGTCAGAACAGTAAACAGAATAATGGAACCTACCAAATGATAAGTGATAAATTCAGTCGAGGGATGTGGTGATTTGGCCACTGCTGTGTAATAATGCAGAAATACTGCAGTTATAATTTTCTGTGATTTTGGCTATGTTTAAAAGTTCAAACAGGCCAGAACTAAGGGTTGCCAAAAGAATGCCCAATGTTACTGAAAAGGTCACAGGAAAGAGAAAATGTGTTGCAAAATATCTGACATTCCTCTGTCATCTGGAGACAAAGGCTTAGCCAGGAAACTAAAATCCCATTTCAAAGAGAACTGTAAGTTCCTTGTAAGCTTATTAAAGGGAAACAGAGATAATACAATCACATGGAGATGGAAGAGGCTAGACCTTGTCATAAAACTTTAAACTCAAAGAGAAATGGGTTTTAGGCAGGAGGTGTCAGCAAAGTTACCATCTATTTACATTTCTAATAAGTGGCTGGAAGCTGAGAAATATCTACTCTGGAAGTCTATTGTAATTACACTTCCAAGTGTTATAATCCACCTCCATTTAGAAGTCAGGAAGGATGGGGGAAGATCAAAGGCTGTTGGGACTGAAGGACATCTAATTAATTAATAATCCTGAATCCCTTAGAAATATAGGAAAGAGCAAGAGACACTTCTGCTGGCCCAAAAAGATAAGGCCACCAAGAGAGTTACAGACTGCATGGGCCAAGGTATACAAAGCCCTCAGAACAGGGCATGTTGCATACTTCTTCTGGGACACTTCCCGACTCACAGAGCAAGACTGCCGCAACACAAACACAGACTAAGGACCAGTGAATGTAAGAGAGAACTGGGTTTTCTGCAGACTTCATTTATGTTCTGGACTTTGGATTTTCCACAGATAGAGTAGAAACTAGCCAGTTAAATTTTACAGTGTGTTTTGTATTTGTATTTTTCCAATTTTGTTTTATTCTGTAACCAGATTTCTGAAATCTTGTTTGTAAATTTTGTATGATTATTTAAGTAATTTAGTAAAAGCACTTTGCTTTTAAAACTGCCTGTGAGTGATGTGTGTATAAAGGTGGAAGGTTTATTCAAATCTGAAGACCAACCTGGTTAGTGCAAGGCGTCACCATCGCTACCAAAGGTAGGATCCTGGAAGGGAAAATACGGGTGCCTTAAGTAGGCGAGATACACTGGTCTCTGTAAGAGTCTGTAAGGGAGAACTAGGTCACTGTACCACCCATGCGAAAAGACACCAATCAGGGTTATGAAAAGCCAGCCCCAAAGAGGTCATAACACCTGGGTCCCTCTCCCAGTACAGCAACCAAGGAGGGTCCTCACCCAGCTACAGACTTGAGACTGTATTTTACCCTTACCCAGATTTTAAAGAGGAAGCCCTGGGATCTCGTGGCAAGTGTTCAGTTGTTAACTCAGTGAGCACTCTAGACGGACACGTGGAGGGTATTCCTGTCCCCCCACCCCCCGTCACAGACTGCACTTAGGGGTGGGCAACTGTGAGCTCAGTGGACCTAGCCCCCAGGAGTGGGTTTGTGACAGCTGTCACTTCCTGCGGTAAGACAGCCTTGTTATTCTCTGTTAGAATAACCAGAGTATCCACAACTGCCTGAGAAGCTAGGCTAGGTCTCTCTTTAGGAGGGACTTATTTCTGACCTATGGACACAGTCACTGAGGCACAGGTCAAGAAGCATAGGAAAACCAGAAGCAGTTATAAAATTCTCAATGAACATTTTATTATCAATAACAGTAAAATAAAAAAAATTGTTCAGAATAACTATTTATAAAGGCAGTATAAACAGAGAAAACAAAGTCCTTCTCAGTGTTTCTTCTCAATTTCAAATCTCAGTCTCTCTAGCAAAAGAACTGCTGCTCTTTTTATAACAAGTCTTTGCCAGGGAACACCTTATGTTTTTCTCAAAATGCATTACAGTTTCCTTCCTTGCAGGTGCAGCAAAAAGAACACAGTGACCCAGAACTGACCTATTGTTGACAGCGCTGCAAAGATTTTGCGAACCACCATCTCAGGTTAACCTCTAGTTCCAAATTGCTTTTTGCGATCATTTCAACAGTATAGCTATATACATTTTCAAACAAAAGGATCCCAGTTTTACACAAAGATTCACATATGTTTTTATAACCATAGATATGCAAGGGAGGAGAAGAAAAGAAAAACAGCAAGTGAAGGAAGAGAGATAGCAAGAGATGAATAACTGCGAGACTGGAGTGATCAGTTCCTAGGTCTCAAGAAAATCTGGTTGTGCAAACTGACAGACAAGAGACAGAAAAGGCGAGGACAGAAACGAACATTACATACCTACCGTAATTCTTGATATTCTTGAATGAAGTCTCCACTACTCATTCACACTGATGGGCCTATGCCAGAGGTACTAGGACTCAGTGGGAGCCAAAAATCTTCAGGAGGGCTGGTGCTTAGGTAGGGCTATGAGGAAGCGGCGCTGCGAGCCCGGCTGGTGCCCTATAGGCTACCTCGGCATCGACCCTTCAACCACCTCAGTACCTTTTTTACTGAGGAAGTGCAGCGTAAACTAACCTATGTCGGACATAAGACAGTCCGAATGACCCATATAAGAAGGGTCAACACAACAGAGTCTTCACAGCCCAGCCATCAAGGGAGAGAAGACAAAAACAAATAAGTGAGCTCAGGGGATGGAGGGTGGGTGTGTGAATGAGTGGTGGGAGACCTCGTCCAAGAAGATCAAGAATTACGATAGGTACGTAATTTTCATATCTTCCTGGACATAGTCTCCACCACTCATTCACAATGATGGGGGAGTACTGAGCTAAAAGAATCCCCTGAGAAGGGCGGCAGGAGAGAGGAGCTCACTTAGGACAGAAGTCCATTCAGGATTGTCCTGCCAAAGGATGGATGCTGTCTGGCACGGACATCCAAAGCGTAGTGCTTCACAAAAGTGTGCACAGAGCTCCAACTCTGTTGAGCATCATTTGTAAACCCCGAGGTCCGTAACCAAGAGTGGCGTCAGGTGCAAATCCCTGCTGCTGCCCTAGAGGCAATGCCAAAAGCATCCATAGCAGCCTTAAGCTACTGGTTACTGGACTCTATGCCTCTAATAGTGGTCTGAAGAAGTTCTGAAACAGCATCTGACTCTGGAAGAGCTTCGACTAAGGTTTTCAGCGAATGCCAGAGGGTATACTCATATTGTGAGAAGTAGCCTTGGTAGCTAGCAATACGCATTCCTAGGGTAGCAGCAGCGAAGACTCGCTTCCCTAGGGTATCAATCATATGGGATTCTTTATTTACCGGATGAGATGTAGATTCCTGAGGGAGTACAGCTTTGTCATTTTCTGCCAAGACCAGAATGGCATCCGCAAAGGCCTGGGTGGTCAGGACTGGTCGATCCTTTGGAGAAGCGTACTCCTTTCTATGGATTTAGCCACGGAAGGAATAAGTGCCGGATTATCCCATACCATCTGTGAGAGAGTCTCCAAAGAGGGCTGTACCGGAGGAGTCAATTCAACAGGGATCTCTGGAATATGCAGATATTGAAGGTGCAATAGCTTCCCTGGCTCCACCTCCGATGTCTGGAGAGAGAGGGTGGAATTCATGTTCTTCAGTAGAGATTTAAAGGACAGGTCCTCGACCAAAGGCTCTGCTGAAGTAGAGGGCTTACTTTCCACTCCAAAGGAAGAATCCTCATCGAAGTCATCTCCTAATCGCAGATCAGGATCAGGCTCAATATTATCTTCTACCAGCCCAGGAGGAATAGTATATAAAGGAAAGGGAGGAAAGAGCGCAGGAGGGGGTGCTCCTTGAATTGGAGTTGAGAAACCCCGCATCCAAGGAGGTCCAGGAAATCGCACTTAACGCGGCACCACAGATGGCACCACATGTGGCACCAAGACTGGAGTAGAAGGTGGCACCGAGGCCAGCGCCACATGGGCGTTCGGGGCCCCCAACAATGAAAATCTGAAAACCTGAGGTGAAGGAGATACCTGTGCTGGCCCCTGCACTTCAGCCATGTGAGGGGTGAAAAGCACCAGAGCACACCGTTGATGGCACCAAAGGTATCGTGTGACAAGGATGACCCAGCCGCCCTGCCCGTGGGCTCGAAGGCCACGGGACTGATCCCGCCGGCTTGGGAAGTCGGCACAACTGCCAAACTCACTGCTCCATAAGAGCTGCCCAATGATGAAACTGCTCACCGGAGGACCCCCCAAGGAGGGGGCCGGGAGGGACTGTGACAGGGCAGAATAGAACCCTGTCCCAGTTATTATAGAAAGTGTTTAAATGCAAGGATCTGTCCTTTTCTGTCTTCTCTGTCTGCACAACCAAATTTTCTTGAGAGACCTTGGACTTGATCAACCTGAACAGTCTCACAATTCTTTGTCTCACACTGTCTCTCAGACTTCCCTTGCTGCCTGTCTTTTTCTTCCTTGCATATCTGCTGATATAAAAATATATGCAAATCACTGTATGGAAATGTAACTGATATTGGGATCCCTTTATTTAGAAAATATATAATGTTACTGTTGAAATCTATATAATTATGGTTTGAGATGACTGCAAAAAGCTATTGGAACTCAACAGGTTACCTGAGGGCAAGTTTTAAGCCTTTAGCAGAGCTGGGAAAAGGGTGCCTCAGCTCAGGACTCTGTTCTTGCCTTGCACCTGCCTGAAATATACAAGAAATTAAAATTACTTACCTACCGTAATTCCTGATCTTTCTGTGTATCTTCACCATTCGTCACCGTTTGGTAATGTGGTCGGAGGTGAAGACTGACATAGATAAGATCAGAACATTAGAAGAAACAGGATGCTTGATTAAGAGTGTAGGTTGCAAGGACTTATAAGAGAGATGAGCTGCAATTGCTTAAAAAAGAGAAAAGGGACACAGATGGAAGGAAAACTCTGATGGATGTTCTCTTATTTTGCTTTTGTAAACAGTTATACTGAACAAGTTTTTTTTTTTTTTTTTTAAAGGTTACTGCTGATTTAAATATTTTTCATGAATTCTACAACTGCTCCTGGTTTTCCTACGCTTCCTGACCTGTGCCTCGACGAAGGGACTACAGAGGCTGCAGATAATCCCGATGGCATTGAAGTCAGCCTCCTGTCCCCGGCAACCAACGATCGATGTGAAGACCTATCAGAGGGCAACCTTGAGCGGTACAGTTTCTTCTTCGACCGGTGGGATGAAGAAGACTGAGAGAGTGGTGCTGGGTTCCAGATAAAGATCAGGAATGGGCCTGCTTCTATTCGTGCTTTCGGGAGGACCACCCCCCTTCCCCCACCAAGCACTGGATTGTCTGTAGTCAGAGCCCCCCCCTCCGTATAGGGCGGCAGACCGGACCCAGCCCTGCAGGAAATACAGCTTCATTCAAAGTCTCCCTACTGTCACTGGCCCCATTCATGGTCTACTCCGTCGAAGGCAGGCTGAAAAAGACTTCTCTGTTCTCTCTTGCGAAAAGAAAAACTTTTTTTTTTTTTTTTTTTTAAATAATAAACTTAAGAATACACTAAAACTAAATCTAAACTGAACGATTTAGCTGCTGTCGCATAGATGTGAAGATCTGACTCCTGGTGGGCAAGCATCGTCGTCAATGAAACGCAATTGACGGTGGGAAAAAAGGAACGGTGGCGGTTGGAGTGTTGATGCCGAGTAGCCTATACGGCGCGAGCCAGGCTTGCGGTGCCACTTCCTCGCGGCCCTACCTAGGCGCCGGCCCTTCTGAAGATATTTGGCTCCTGCTTGGTCCTTGCGCCTCTGGTGTAGTCACATCAGTGTGAATGAGTGGTGGACACTTTATGTCCAGGAAGATCAGATCCTTGTGTTTAACCCTTTCTGCATAACAAATGGGACAGGGCCTTATTCAACCCTGTCACAGACGCACACAGAAGGGACAGAAGCAGGCCTAGCCCACACAGCTTCGTACGGAGTCTCAAGGGCTGGGGGGACTGGAGGTTTAAGGTTCACTGGAATATTGGGAACATGGAGCCATTCCAGACACATGAGCTTTCCTGGGTCTAAGGAAGAAGTCTGAAGAGCCAAGGTCGCCTGCATATTCCTTAATAAGGATTAAAAGGAACGGTCCTCTTGAGGGACAGTAGCAGGAACTACTGGCTTATTGTCTAGGCTGTAGAAAGAGTCATCATCCCCTTCCTCAGAAATGATGAGGCCAGGGTCACTCGTTCTATTCCACATCCCCCTCGTGGGGGAGGGGGTGAGTGGAGCCCAGAAGGCCAAGACCAGGCCTAGGAAGAGGAAAAAAAAAAAAGACGACACCAGCACTGGACCTGGCACAGGGGAAATGGCTCTAGGTGCAGCGCCAAGGAGATGGTGCTGCCCTGGACCCAAACCAGGCCTGAAAGAAGAGGAGGCCTGGGATAGTACCTGTGCCAGTCCCTGTGAAGAAGTAAAGTGAGGGGGTAGACACGTGGAACCAGCATCGGTGCAGACACCAGCAAGGGAAGGTGATCTGTTGCTGGCGCCAGACACTCCACCTGACCCAAAGGTCCCAGTCACAGGTTCGAGGCACCTAGGCCTGAAGGCCCTGGATCCACAGGCAGCAAACGGGCCAGACACTGTACCCACTGCTCTATAAGAGCAGCCCAGTAGTGAAACTGGCCACCAGAAGCCCCACAAGAGGACAGAGAGGGGCTGCAGTGTAGAAATTCTGAGTGACCGCAGGCAAATGCTGTTGAACCTGATGGCGCCGAAGAAGGCCTCCCACCCATGGATGCAGAAGACCCCTTGGCTGACATACCAAAGGGCGACCTCAAGTGGTACAGTTTATTCCCCTTCTGGTGGGAAGAGGAAGAACTTGAGGCGGAGGGCTGCCAGGACCCTGACTGGGACAGGGCCTGCTTCTTTTTGTGTTTCTGGGAGGGCTGTTCTCCCTCCCAAACACCAGACTGCCCATGGTCAGACGACCTCCCCCCGAGAGAGGGCACAGACCAGACACAGCCCAGCTGCCAGAGAAGCCTTCCAATGGAGGTTCCCTACTGTTGCCATCACCGTCCATGGTCCATTCCTTCCAGGGCTGAGAGGCAAAATACAAAAATGCTGTTTTTTTTTTTTTTTAAACACTACAGAAAACAAAAAAGAAAGCATCTGAATAAACTAAATGCTGTTATACAGAAGTGAAGATCGGACTCCCGGTGCGTGAGCGATGTCAGTGATGCACAATCAATGGCAAGAAAAAAGGAACTGAGGCAGTTAGAGGGTTGAGGCTGAGACAGCCTGCATGGCATGAGCCAGTCTCGTGACACCACGCATCTGTGGTCCTACCTCGGCACCAGACCTCCTGAAGTTTTTTGGTTCCTGCAGGGTCCCAGCGTCTCCGGCTTGACTGCAGCAGTATGTATAAATGGTGAAGACTTAAAGTCTAGGAAGATTCCTGCATTACAACTCAGTTTGCAAAGCTAACCGAAGGTGACTGTGGTATTTTACATCTCCCTGCAACTTGGTTCTTTGAAGTCTAATTAAGCAGACATGCATACTGTGGAGTCCAAAGGGTAATTACACATGTTCTTATATGCTAATGCAGCTCTCAGGGACAATGAGATTTCAATAACCAGCAAATGGAGCCCTTCAGGATAGTTACAGGGCTTAGTATGAAGTATAAAAACAATTTAAAGCAATTGCATGCATCTCTAACAGCTACACACAAAGAGTTGTTTGTTGACATGGTAACAAATACAATTTGTAAGATATGAGGGTGTAGTTTTCCTTCAGGTGGCTAAAGGGCACAGGTTTGGACCTCTGTATCCAGATATCAAATGTTTCGTTTCAGGGATAAAAGGACGCAACTCATCTCTAATATCTGTGGAGGAAGACAGCAAATATAACACTCCAAGCGATACTCAAGGAAGCCAACTTTGATGGCTTCAAACTCAATCTTGGGATCAAACCTGCTGTAACAAAATCAAGCCCCTGAATGTAATCATCAGATTTCAGTACCTAAGCATCAACCATTCTGCTTAGCAACACACACAGGTTAAGAGAAAATGTTTTAAACCCACATCCCTGCGTGCTAATGGAAGCACATCTGACACACTGCCATGCACCAGCAGCTAATGTACACACAACACACCAGTTATGTTTGCAGTATTATGCAGTTCCCTTGCTGCCAAACTGCATGTGCAGACACTTGGCAAACCCAAGGCCTATTTACACAGCCGTTACCAGATAAAACATGCTGGTCCGCTCTGGTACCATCGAGACCATCCACGCTGATAGATTCTTGTTTAGACAGCCCCTCTCTCAGCACCAATGCAAGCCATGCTGGAGAGGGGCCATGAGTGCAGGGAGGCACGGTTTGCTGAGTGGGGGCACCGGCTGGGTGCAGAGTGAATGGTGCAGCCTGTCCACATGCTGCTTACACCACTCATTCAGGGACGCATCCCCAGCCCAGCAACGGCTCCAGAAAAGGAGCGAGGATGGACTTGATGTGATTGGTAAGTGTCCACATTTTCACTGCAGCAACCTGACAGTTTGGGCTGCGGCCGTGTAAACAGGCTTTCTGTTTCCTTCCACCAACCCCCATGGACATTTAACATTTCAGTTGCAAGGAACCAAGTGTTTATGAAAAGCATAGCAATCAAGGCCAAAGAGAAAGATGCTCACAGCATTTTAGCCAGCTACACACAGTAAGCCATAGCTAAAATGTCAGCACAGCCCCAACAAAGGCTGCAGATAGACTAAATTTAGTCTCCATGCTCCATTCAGTTTAAAAACCTTTTTTGCAAAGGAAAATAACCACATGTGCCTTACATGCCCCTCTGGGGAAAATCACAGTAAGACCAGCACTGTATACATAAGCAGCAAAGAATACACTTGCTCAAGTAGTGTTAAATTTCTATGCAGCAGTTCTTACAGTAAAGGAAGACCATGTTTTTGCTTTAGGAAGAAGAGTAATGCGAATTTATAGGCGACTGGCAAGGAATCTGTTAAGCAGGCTCCTAATGTAATCTACCTCAGTAGGCTGCTCTTGGATCCATAACTAGCAAAAATAGGTTAATCACTTGTAAATGAAAATTGCGTATCTGCCGTAATATCATCTTGGACAAGTCTTCACCGTTTATTCATACTTCTGGGTTCAAACCAGAGGAGCTAGTACACAGTGGGAGCCAAAAATCTTCAGAAGGGCCGGCGTCATGGTAGGACCACAGATGGGCGGCACCGCGGGATTAGCTTGCGCTTGCACAGGCTATCTTGGCGCCGTTCCTCCAACCGCCTCAGTACCTTTTTTACTGAGAAGGCACAGCGCAACTAAAACTAGATAAACACCTAACCTAACAAGGGTATAAGAGTCCACTTCGACCCATATCAGAAGGGTCAATTTAGAACAATGTCTTCACAGCCCAACCAACAAGGGAGTGAAGACCAGGAACAGAATGAGTTAACTCGAGATGGTGGGTGGGCGTATGAATAAACGGTGAAGACTTGTCCAAGAAGATCAAGAATTATGGTAGGTACATAATTTTCATATCTTCTTGTACTTAAAATTTTGTCTTCACCGTTTATTCATACTTCTGAGTTAGAGTACCAAGCTAAACCAATCCCCTGAGCAGGGCGGCAGGAGACAAAGCTTACTCAGGACAGAATTCCATTAAAAACTGTCCTGCCAAAAGGAAGCATGCTCTCTGGCATGGCCATCCAGAGCATAGTGCTTCACGACAATGTGCACTGAGCTCCAACTAGCCACTTTGCAAATCTCAGTAACGGGGAACCGAGCACATCTCCACCAGGGACGCAGCAACTGCTCTAGTTGAGTGGGCATGCACCTGGCCTTCTAACTTGACCTGCACCACAGAATAGCAATGGCGAAGGCATGCCATTATCTAAGCAGAAATGCATCTGATGGATACCGGCCGAATCATCCGGGCCGTAATGAACGACACAAAGAGTTGCTTCGCTTGACGACTGTCCCCAGTCCTATTGATATAGATTGAATCGTAGGGCTCTCAACATCCAGGGAATGTAGAGTGCGTTCCCTTTCATTTTGGAAGTTAGCAAAGTAAGCAGGTAGAATCAAGGACTGGTTGAGATGGCAATCTGAAACCACTTTGGGTAGTAACGTAGGAGGAGTACGGAGGACCACCTTGTCTTTGTGAAAGACAGTGTATGGAGGGTCTGTGACCAGGGCATGTATCTCAGAGACCCTGCGAGCAGAAGTGATGGTCACCAGAAAGGTGGTCTTCCAGGTCAAGAATTTCAAATTACACATGGCTAGAGGCTCAAAGAGTTTACAAGTGAGCATCTCTAGCACAAGATTAATATATCAGGCAGCCAGAAGCTTCCTAACTGGAGGCCTTTGAAGAATCTCTTGAACAAGGGGCAGCTGAGCCAGAGACATATTCTGGACTAGCTCGTGATAAGCAGAAAGCACAGAGAGGTGTACCTTTACAGTTGAATACTGCAGTCCTGCATCTGAAAGGTCTAACAGGTACGCCAACACTTTATTTGGTGGGCATCAGAATGGATCTAGAGAGAGCTTAGCACACCATAGCGAGAAATGCTTACATTTGGTGGTGTAAGTCTTCCTGCTGGAGGGCTTACAAGCCACCAAAAGAATCGGAGATTCTCTGAGAAACTTTGAACCTGCCCACTTCTATCTCCTCCGGATCCAGGCATGGAGATGAAGGGAGTGCAGATTAGGATGAACCAAGGATCCCTGTGTCAGGAGGTCCGTTCACAGCAGCAGTTGCCTCGGAGGGCCCTCCGACAATTTGCTGATCAATGAGAACCAGATCTGTTGAGGCCAGTATGGTACAATTAGAATCATCCCACCCATGCATCTCTAGTTTGAGCAGACCCCTCTGAATTAGGGGTAGCAAGAGGAAATGCATACAGAAAGCGTCTTGTCCACCGCAGTTTCAATGAATCTTGACAGAAAATGTCAGGTTCTGGATTTCTAGAGCAGAATAGAGGCAGTTTTGCACTGAGTGGGGATGCAAAAAGGTCCACGTCCAGAGTGCCCCACTTGTCAAAGAGCAATTGCATGACATCTGATGCAAGTGACCACTTGTGAGGATCTGCCTCTCTTCTGCTGAGGTGATCTGCCAGATTATTTTGAATTCCAGGCAGACAGACTGCCTGAATCAGAGCGTTGTATTACAGGCACCATTCCCATACCCTCATGGCTTCTCTGCACAAGGGGTAGGAGTAGGTTCCCCACTTTTGTTGATGCAATAAAAATCACAGCCTGGTTGTCCGTCTGATGAAGGATTACTTTGTGACAGAGGACCTCCTTCAGGGCTCAAATAGCATACAAGACCGCCCTCATCTCCAGAACACTGATGTGCAGATAAGACTCCTCTTGGGTCCATACTCCCTGAGTGTGGAAGTCTTGGCAGTAAGCCCCCAGCCAAGCAGTGATGCATCAATGGTGATCGTAATCAGACCCCGGCAGGGCAAAAGGGAGACCTTGAAGAAGGTTATCCTCCTGAATCCACCATGCAAATGATCTCTTCAGAGGTTGTCATCTTGATGGGATATGACTGCGGATATGCTGTTGGGGACCACTGTGTGCTGAGCATCCACTGAGTGGACCTTGTGTGCAATCTAGCCGGGGCACTGTGAAAACGGAAGAAGCCATGAGACTCAAAATCTGTTGCATGAAATGAGCTTGTACAAGGTTGTTCTCCCTGATGAAGCGAGCCATCTGGAGAATGCCGTTCCTCCTGTCCTCCGGGAGAAACGCCCTGGCCTTGAAAGTGTCTAAGAGGGTCCCTATGAATAGGAGCTGCTGAGAGGCTTGAAGCTGCAACTTCTCCAGGTTCAGCAGAACCCCCAATGGAGATGAGGAATTCAGACAATCTAGAGACTGCTTCCCGAGTCTCCTGCCTTGATAGGCTTGTCAGTAGCCAATCATCTAGGTAGGGAAAGACCTTAATGCTGAGCTTTTGTAGGTGCGCCATGAGAACTGCGAAACATTTTGTAAAGACTCAAGGTGCAGAGGAAAGCCCAAAGTGCAGAACTCTGAATTGGTAATGCTGACCCAAGACCACAAAATGGAGGTACGTGGGGTGACTTGCGTGTACTGGAATATGCTGGTAGGCGTCCTGCATATCCAGGGATGCCAGACAGTCGTGCTGTTGGAGAAGTGTAGGGAGTGTCCCTAAGGAGACCATCATGAACTTCTCCTGGAACAAAAGCTTGTTCAGCTTTTTGAGGTCTAGAATGGGGCGCATGCCACCTGTCTTCTTTGGAACCAGAAAGTAATGGGAGTAGAACCCTGTGTTCCATTCCTCCCAGGGAACTACTTCCACTGCCCTGTTTCGGAAGAGGCCCTGAATCTCTGAGCTGAGAATGTCTGATTGCGTGGTGGAGTGTGTGTGCTGCTGTTTGGGCAGACAATCGGCGGCGGGGGCTCCAAAATGTTAAGAGCAGTTCCTTCCCGGATGATCCAGAGGACCCATTTATCTGTTGTGATAAGACTGCCGACTGTAGAGCTGAGTCAGACGACCCCCCTCACCGCTCAGGAGTCCACCTTGGGAAGCTGAGGTGACACTTGGGCCAACATTACCGAGGGTGGTGCTGGGCGCTTTTGGCCCTTCCGCTGCGTTTTCTTTTGTGGCTGAGGAGGCTGGTGTCTGCCTGGGGCTCCTCGGCCTCCTCCTCAAAAGGACTGCCTGTTGCGAAAGGGCTGACAGTTCCTGCCCCTTTTGGGAGCTGAAGAAGCCAGCCTGGCTGTTTTAATAGCAGTCCTGGTTTTCTGAGCGGCCTCTAGTGCTTGCTGTACCTGAGGGCCAAACAGATAAGAACCACTAAAAGGGACGTTCATGACCTGTTGAGCATCAAAAGAAAATCCTGATGTTCCAAGCCAGGAGTGCAGTCTGATACAGATGCCAGCTGCAGCTGCCCTAGAGGCAGTGTTGTAGGCATCCACAGAAGCTTTGAGCTGGTGGCTACTGAATTCTATGCCCCAGGTAATGGTATGTAGAAGCTCCCTTTTGGAGTCATACTCAGAGATTCTCTACTATAGATTTGAGAGAGTTCCAAAGGATGTACTCGTATTGAAAGAAATGCCCGATAACTGGCGATATGCATGCCCAGGGTTGCGGCAGCGAATGCCCATTTCCCCAAGGTATCAATTTTATGAGACTCCAAACTGATAAGATGATCGGACGTCTCCTGAGGGAGAACAAATTTGTTGTTCTCAGCGAGGACAACCAAAGCGTCTGCGATAGGTTGTGATGCTAAGAAGGGTCTTTCCATGGGAGGGACTTACTTCCTATCTATGGACTTGGCCATAGAAGGAATAAAAGCAGGCCTCTCCCACACTGTTGGTGACAAAATCTCAAGGGGTGGGGGAGACTGGAGGCATAAGGCTCTTTGGTACACTAGGAATATGAAGGAACTCGAGACGCAAAAGCATTCCTGGGTCTACAGAAACAGTCTGCAGAGCCAGTGTTGCTCCCAGGTTCCTAAGAGGAGACTGGAAGGAAAGATCTTCAACCAGAGATTCAGCCAGGAGACAGGGCTTCTCTTCAAGCTGTAAAATGAGTCGCCGCCATTTTCAGAAATGATCAAGTCAGGATCGGACCTGTCATGTTCCACATCCACCTCAGAAAAATCAGGAATTGCCCCTGCAAAGCCAAAACCCCGCCTAGGCAAGGGATAGACAGGTGAGACAGGGACAGACAGACACTGGACTCTGCGCCGAAGCACCCTGTGTCACATCGAAGTACCTGGCATTCGGGGAAGCCTGCCAGACCTGGAAAAAGGGGGGAAAGGGAGTGGTACCTGTGCTGACCTCTGCGAGGAAACAAGGTGGGGGGGCATGTAGAACCAGCATTGGCAGCACTGGTACCGGCGAGGGAAGAGATTTTACTGCCGGCACCGAATGTGCATCCCGTCCCATAGGCCCCGACCGCAGCCCAGCGACCTCAAGACCCAAAGGTCCTGGAACTGGGTCTGCTGGAAAGGGCAGACAAGAGATGCTGTACCCCCTACTCCATAAAAGCGGCCCAGTGATGAAACTGACCTCCCCCCCCGGAAACCTGGCAAGAAGACAGAGAGGGGCTCCGGTGACGTGAGTCCAGGCCATCAAAAGCAGAGGCCACCAGTGACACAGGAGGTGTCAGGGTAGGTCAACCGCCCTCTACTACCGCAGACTCCCCAACAGACATATCAGGGTGTGACCTCGAGCGGTACCGCTTCTTCTTCCGATGGGAAGAGGAAGAACTTGAGGCCGAGTGGCACAGAGTCCTTAGCTGAGATTGGGAATGGGCCCGCTCCTTTTTGTGTCTACAGAAGTATTGTCGTTCCACCTGAACACCAGAATGTCCCTGGTCTGACCCACTCCTCCTGAGAGGGCGGCGGACCGGACACAGCCCTGCTGCCAGAGAAGCCTTCCAAAGAAGCATCCCTACTATAACAGTCTATGGTCGACTCAGTTGATGGACGGGGCTCAGAGAAAAAGCTTTTTTTTTTCTTTTAAAATAACAAAGAATGAAAATACTAAAACGAAACTGAACGACTAAAGAAGTCACTGTCATACAGACGTGAAGTTTTGACTCTCGGCAGGTGTGCAACGTCACTGAAGCTGCGGACTTTGGTCCCCACCGGAGGGCAAGCAGTCCTGGGATGCTCCAGCCTTCTCCCCCGGCCGGCCTTCCAGCGACCCGAGTCCGCTCCCGAACCCGGGTCGCCAGCGGAAATCCAACTGCTGTGCCAATGGGCTGGCTGTGAGTTGACTCTTTCCAGGAGGGCTCCCCATTCTCCAAAAGTCCCAAAGCCTGGCACCCTAGCTGCGAAGGAACAAGGTTGTTAGGTGCAAGGGCTGAGCTTCCCCTGTAGTCTGGTTAGCAGATCTGCTTCCATGTGAACTGGTTTAGACCATCCAGATCCAGTATGGGGGCACCAGTCCCTCATCTGTTTTGGGAGCAGGAAGTACCTGAACACATATCCCTGACTTGCCAGGGCATCTGGGTCATGGGCCATGACTCCTTTCACAAGGAGATAAGCAATGTCCCCCATGAGGGCTGACATGTCTTGCGACACCAAGGACTCTCAGAGCATGGGATCAGTAAGGTGGGAGAGCCTAGAAGTTCAGAGGCAACCCTCTGCTATCATCTCGAAAACCAACTTTTCTGTGATGACGACGGATCAGTGTGGCCGGAAGTGGCGAAGCCAACCTCCCACAGGAAACTGGGTCAGGGATTGGAAAGGTGGGAGGTAGGCACACCCCCACCCCTCACTGGGCAGCTTTGGAGGTGGCACCAACCGTTGGAACCGGAGGGGCACCACTACCCCTGCCTCTTTTTGACCCCTAGCTGGAGAACATGGTCTTGGGGCACCAGGCTTGGTATTGCCCCTGCTGGGGCTTCTTCTGCCATGGCTGAAAGGACTAAAACTGAGAGGTCTTTTTCGGTTTCTGGCCCTTCAGGTCCCTTTGGGACGAAGCCACAGAGGCCAGGGTGATACTGGACTTTTCGGTCTGAGTGAAATGCCTGTCCACCCCCTGGGCCCAAGAGGTCAGTGCCCAAAAAAGTGACACTGGCCAGCTTATGCACAGTGTCCTCCATAAAAAACTGGAGAGCCTCAGCCAGGCCCTGTGCTGCATCATGCCCGCTGCGTGCCATGGCACAGGCACAGGAGTCGCCCATGTCCAAGGTCGTCTGAGCAGGTTATTTAACCAGTGCTTGACCCTGATCTCTGACCACCTTCACCAGCAACTGCTTGACAGCAGGGAGGTGAGAGAGGACATTATCCAGCACTCCCAGCAGGGGAGTGACCAAAGTGGGCCATCATCAAGGCATAGCCTGTCTGATGGAGACAAAGTGAGGAAGTGGACATAGACTTTCTTGGCCTCATGGTAAAGTTTCTTTGACTCCTTGTTGGGTTTTGGGGGGGGGTTCGTCTACATTTCCAATGTTTCTGGATTTCCATAAGATCGAGTTCAAAATCAGACCCTTGGCTGAGTGGTAGTCCAAGAACCCAGAAAGAGTGCCAATAAGGAAAGCATACTTGCGCACCATATGGGCTAAGGTTGCCAGGCAGGATGCCAGATGCTGCCAGAACTCCAAGACTGGTCCCAAAATGGTCTCCGCCATGAGAAAGGCAACCCCTATGGATCTGTCCCAATCCAGGGAGTCAGTAAAAGGGTATTTAGACCTTTTTTGAACAGGCTCCAGAGGGGCATTCTTAGACTCAGACATAAGTCAGAGAAGAGCTAGCAGTCTCTACTTCTAGCCAGTGGCTGACGCTTCGCGCTAACCCTCCCTGCTATGCTAAATCTCTGACTGTAGTTCCAAACTTTAACTCTCCCTGCTTGATCCTCTCCTCTCACTGCCTACTCAGAACTACCCAGGCCTCTGCCTCTCTGAAAGCGGCGCTGACTGGAACTCAGCCCCCTTCCAGAACCCCTTCCTGCTCTCTTTCACTGACCTCCCACTCTCATTCACCCAATCCCCTTTTTGTCTTGCAGTCCCAGACTCCTTTCACAGCCTGACTTGCTGCTACCCAGGCCTCTCCCACTCGCATTAGCCTAATCCCCTATTGTCTCTCTGGCACCTAACCCCAGCTGGCTGTCTGCCGCCAGCCGATGCTCAGCTTCTTGCCTTCTCTCCCTACTTATACTGTTTCTTCCCTTCCCAGACTCCAGATCGACTGCCTACAGGTGCTCCAGAGGTGCGGCTCTGCCCCGCTACCACTGACGGAAAAACTCTGAGGAAGCCTTGAACCAGCTCCCTCTCAGAGACACTACCGCCTTCGGCACTCCTGCGTAGCAGCATCCGCTCCTGCCGCCGATGACCTCAAACACCCAGGGAAGCCCTGACTAGGCTTGCCCCACGCTATCTGTTCCACTGTGCTGATATTTACCAAGTGCCTTAAACTCCATTAGGACATTATATGACACTGCCACTAGAGGGAGTGCAAAACCTTGACTGCTCCATGGTGGCTGTATGCTACAGTTATAACTGAACTTCCCTCAGATTGCTGGAATATCATTCTCAGCCTAAACTCACCCCATACTTTTGGTGACAAGAACTCTGATCACTGCAATGCCCCTCAAGTCCGAGGGTATTTCTGTGAGCCTTGTCCTGCTCACTATAATATCACTTGCAAGTCCACCCAGTGGACTGCACTCTAAATCCACACAATGCATCTCCCAAAAAGCAGTGCTAAATGCTTATGGGACCATCACATCCCATGGCACTGCAGTCTCCAAGTACACCTCGCACAGGCGCTCTATGCCTGGTCACGAGAATACCAACATAATGATCCATACACGTTGTCACTCTTCCCTGGGATGGTGACACAATTCAACACTGTGAAAGAGTGACCATAGAGGAGAAGGAAATGAGGAAGGACTCAAACTCCTACTGTGCCATCTTGCACGCTTGCTCATGCTCTACTTCTACTATCAGGCAATGTGCACCCCAACCCAGGGCCCGCCACAGCAGGTGAATCGAATGATCAAGCCAGCTGGACTTGCTCTTTCCTTGATTAACATATGCAGCCTGCTCCTTAAACTGGATAACCTGGACGCATGGTTTACCCAACACAGTCTGGACGTTCCCTCACTGGAGGAGTCTTGGCTCTTTCCCAAAGTACCGGACTCCGCTATCCTTTTACCAAGTTACATCTTGTTCAGACAGGACCGTCTCTCAAAAAGAGGTGGGGGCTATGTCCAGTACGTCAGGGATTCCCTTCATGGGCACGTCCTCCCCTCCCCCAGTAGCAGTGACAACCTGCAGGTCCTGACCGTAAAACTTCTTTTGGGGTCACATAACAGGGCTCTCATCATACACTCTGTATACATCCTGCCCAAACTCACTGGGGCTGGTACCGGGGACCTGATGGACTATGTGAGCACCCTGAGCCTCAATACTGAAACTGTGATGCTGGGAGATTTGAACATCAACTGGCTCTCCCCTGCTGCCACCTCAATCAAAGATGCCTTAACAGCTGCCCATTTTTGTCACAAGTGGTTGAAACTCCAACCTGCATCAACTACAAAACTGGGACCAGCACACTCCTTGACTGGGTTCTATGCAATCAGCCTGCCCACATCCTCAACACTACTGTTCTCCCAGCTTGCCTGAGTGACCACACTCTGATCACATGTACCTGGTCCTTCAACTATTGTAAATCACCCACCAGAACAATTACAGAGTCCTACTAAAAGGGCACCAGAAGCTGCTAAAAATGGACCTACAGAGCGCAGACTGGATAGCACTCTATAATGCCAATAATGTGGACACAGTCTTGGACCACTTCATAAAAACCTTCGACGCCATCTGTGACAAGCATGCCTTGTTAAAAAACAGAACGATAAGACAGCACAGTAACCCCAAAACAACCACAAGCCAGAGATCACTTATGGCAGATAGTGAGAGCACATGGTACCACCACTAACATACAGAGGTATAAAAAAGCTCGGAATGAGTGCATTAAAGCTGTCAGACTCGACAAAAGCAAATACTACAAAGAATCCCTCTTCAGCACCTGGAATGACAGCAGGTCATTCTGGGATAACCTCAACGACACAACCAGCAAGGACCCCAAATCTGCACCAGCCATGCTCATGATAGACGGCGTACCGTCCTTGGACCACATGCACATTGCATTCACGGACCTAATGAGTGTGCTACCAGCAGACTACTTCAACCCCCTACCGCCAGCTGATCCTAATATGGCCAAACAACCATCACTTAACCACCCTCTCTTCTACCTTAAAGAAGTCTCTCGAGCTGAAGCTGAAAAGTACCTGGAGTAGGTGATGGGGAAATCAAGACATAGCGGGGACACTCTTGACCTAAAATTCATCAAGCTGGCCCTGGCTGAAGTCCTTGGCCCACTCACCAAACTAATCAACCTCTCAGTTCCCCAGGAGATGGAAATCAGCCACAGTAACTCCAGTGCACAAAGGTGGCAACAACACCCTACCTAACGACTACAGACCTATCTCCATACTCCCCCTTCTCTCCAAAGCCCTTGAGTGGATAGTGGTGGACCAGTTAGTTGAACACCTGAACCAATACCAACTTCTCTGTCCTGAGCAACATGGCTTCCGATCAGGTCACAGTACTATCATGGCCTTGCTCGAATTCACCGGACACATCCACCATTCAATTGATCAAGGTCTCCCGGTTGGGGCAACTTTCATCCACCCATCAAAAGCATTTGATATGGCGCACCACGAGCTCTTGTGGGACCAACTCTCAGCTATGGGACTCTCTTCGGAATCAGTATGCTGATTCAGCAGCTACCTTCTCAATCACTCACTCACAAAAGGTCAAAATGGGGAGGGATCACCTCTGATAACAGACCAGTCTGCTCAGGGATCTCACAAAGATCAATTCTGGGACCCCTACTGTTCGGTTTATTCCTAAACAAACTGCCATCTGCAAGCCCAGGCTGAATGCTCCTATACACAGACGACAAAGTCATTTTAAACAGCAACCCTAATCCCGAACAACTGGCAGTGAATCTCCAATAGGGGTTCTCAGCTGCTGAAAAATGGTTTACGGAACACAGACTAATCATGAACTGCAAAAAAACAGAGACAATGATGTTCACCAGCACACAGCGCAAAGATAAGGCCTCTCCCTTGCAATCAGGAACGTCAATGGGGACCCACTGGAACATGTCCAGCAGTTCGGGTACCTGGGCATCACACTCGACTCTACAATTTCGTACACCCAACACACTGACAACACAGCAAGAGCCATTAATACAAGGATAGGGATCCTATACAGGCATAGACACTGCCTAACATATGAGGCATTGAACCTGGCCATCAACAGCTCGATAGTCTCACTTGTCGATTATGGCCTGGCAATCTACGGGTCGGCGATAGACACAGCCCTAAACCGCATCACCACTGCACTAAAAAAGGTGGTCCGACTGCTCACAGGTGCAGAACTACTAATGTACACCTGTGAGCTCTACACCCGGGAAGGATGGCTACAACTGAAGGACAGAATAAACTACCAAACCTGCCTGATCACCAAGAAATGCTCCGCCAACCAACTACCCACAGGGGTCCAGAACCTCCTAACTCAAGCACCCGACCCATAAGAACTCCTCCAACCAGACCTACAAAGTTTCCAGCTGCCACACAGCCCTGGCCCAACGTGCCTTTTACTATCGTGCTCCACTATGGACCAATGTCTTGCCTCCTGACGTTAACAATGCCGCATCTATTGGATTGTTCAAATGTAGACTCCGGCAGCAACTAATGAAATCTAGTAAATGTGGCTGCTACCATTAGCACTCTCCCGGAGCACCAACCAACTACCTGCACTTACCTCTTAACAACTCTTTGGGTTGAGGGGCCCCAATTCCAGCACTATAGGTTACACCTACCCCCCCAATCATGACACTGCTCCCACTTCCCTACCACCTTACTCGTCCCACCTATGTTTGTGAGCTTCCAAGTAGGATGTTGACCTCCGACGTCGGCCAACTACTATACTGCCTAAACCATTTAATACTGTTGTACCCTGTAACTTACCTGTACCATATGTAACCCTGTCATCTGTATTGTATTGTCTATGTAACTGACGTGGAACTTCTAAATGAGAATCTGCTCACTTGTGTAATCCTAGTCCTCATTAAATAAACAGCCCCAAATGACACCAGCCCATGGTCAGTGGTCAACCCCTGACTGAGTTCTGGTTGAAGGTATATGTCCGACGACTACCTGAAGGAACCACCAGAGTTATCTGAAGACTCAATAAAAAACAGCCCTTGGCTGTCTACCACTGTGAACCACCCTAGAGTAATTTGACTGGGTGTTGTCCACTGTGAGACTGTCTGGTCAGTCCTTGGTTGGGGCTCCCCGCAAAGGCTGTGCTAGAGGCGGTTCAACCAACAGGGGTGGAAAAACAGCCATAGAAGGACTACTACAGACTTGACTGGCAACAGCCAGTCTACCCCAGGGGTACGGCCCTACACCCTGCCTCGCCAAGGCCCACTGCTGCCTGAGGAGTCCCTCACAGTGCTGCCACATTTGCTGGCGGAGCCTCTCATCATCCAAAGATGAGGAAGATTAGGAACATCGATGCTCACCAGTCGAGTGGTACCAAGAGTGCCTCAATCTTGTCCTGGGGGCTGATGTTGAGGAAAAGCAACTGGAGGTGCCATATAGATAACACGCACTGGCTTCGGTGCAACAACTGCCAGTGAAAGCTGTTCCCAACTGGCAGCAGCCAGGGACACTGACCACTCCATGTCCTCCCAGGTGAGGACTGGGAACACTGGTGTCTTTGAGATTGATGCCTCGATCTTCTTGACAACAGATTAAGCAGGTTGTGGAAAATCTCAGCTGCCTAGCTGACCGATGTTGAGGTTGTCAAGTCCGACAGGGTTGCCGTGGAGCTAGTGACAGGGCCCTCAACCAATTTCAACTTGGACCAAGCAGGACACTTGACAGGCTTCGAGCAACTGGGGGAAATCGGGGGAGCGTGATCTCTCCTGGTTCCACGACCGACCGTAGTGCTTTTTACCATGGCGTGTGGGGCTCTCCCTGAAGGCCTGGAGTACCCAACACATCTCTCTGAACTCTCCAGTGAGCTCAGATGCTGGCTCCAGCTGGGAGCAGCGCTGGGGTGCATGCCGTGGCCTTTGCTGCTGCTTCTTCTATGGTCGCGAATTGAGCTGCCAACTCTGCCACAACGGAGGCCGCCTTCCGACCCTTAGGCTGCAGTTTAGGATCTCGATCTGGCCTGCTGACCGAGGAAACAATGAGCCTTGCGATCCTCCATGGAGGAAGGGAGCATTGTCTGACAGAGGCCACAACCTGCAACATTGCCTGCTGTCCCCGGGCAGTAGGGGCACGACACGTGTAGGTCCATCCACAACATCTTCTGTTGACATGTGACAATGCATGAAGCTGGGAGCTGGCTTTGTTTCTTTGTGTTCCATCTTCCATCACCCAAGACTTTTCCCAGCAGCCTTTGCTACCACTCTCAGGAGCTGAGGGACACAGGTTTACCAAAACGCTAGCCTATTGTAAAAAAACAATCAGAGAACTGGAAACATGAGAAATTCCTTCATACTTACCGTAATTCCCGTTTCTGTTGGCTTTGGGCACGTCACAAATATGTAAAAATATTCCCAATTGACAAAAGGGAGCAATACAGAATGTTGTAACCAACTGTTTTGGACTGCAGGAATAGCCTAAGGTAGATTACGGTACAAGTCTGGGAAACTAAATCCCTTGCTGGTCACCTTTAGGACACTTTAAGCTTTAGTTTCATCAGAAAGCCTTTAGTCAAAATAATCATGTTTTTAAGTGCAGGAAGGAGGGACAACAGGGATCCTGAACTACCACCAACATGCTGAAGTATTACAAACTTTATAGAACGTTCTAGGGGAAACCTGTCTCTGAGCCCATTTGTATTTTCTGCTCATCCCCCACTTACACAGAACTCTTAGATCTGCTCCCATTGACATAAGCATTTTTGTACTTTGCAGCAGATGATGTCAAGGACAATTTGGGAACTACGGTGTTATATGTGCAGGATGCACCACCTATTTACTGGTCTGCATTACACAATTCACTTTACTCAGTTATGAGGGGCTGTTAAATAAATTGAAAAAGCTACATGGGAGGGGGGGTATTTCAAGATGAAACCTCAAAACATGCAGCTTCAACACTGGTGAAATAACCAGCGAACTATGGCACAGCGACTGATGTCATATCCTCTCTGAATCACACTGCAGTACATGAAAATATATTTTATTACTCAAAATGCCATGCAGGAAGGCATCGTAACAGGTCAAAACTGAAAGCGTAATCTCTGCATTTCAGATTCTAGATTGCAGCAAGTACTGCAGCTCAATTAATTTATACACACCATGCCAAGAGACCAAATAACATTAAAAACATTTTCCTAATAACATTTGCTCTGCAAGAGTTCTAGTCAAACCACAAAGACCTGATCTACCCTGGTCTCGCACGCAACTATCAACATATATTTAGCAAATGCAGCATCTTTCCCTTATAAAGTTATCAAATTAAGAGATAACACCTTGCCATGTTCGCTAGGAAAGGACTCCTCTTCTTGATGAACCTTTGGGAAAAATTGGAGTGTCTTATTAATATTGCAAAATAGTTAAGATTTGAAACTAATAACAGTTACGTACATACAACTGTTAATCTTCCCGAATATCTTCTCCATAGAATATCACTAATGGGTCTGTGCTGGAGGTGCTAGGACACCATGGGAGTCATAACTTTTCTGCAGGGCTGATGGTGTAAGTAGGCCCTGCACATGTGTCACCATACGAGCCTACTAATATAGAGCAATGCCAGACCCCAACAGCCTCAGTATCTTCTACAGAGGAGGTGAGCAGCAAGAACCTTTTTTTTTATTTGCCAAAAAGGTTTTTATACTCCGGTAACAGGTTTGGGTGGCCATCAGTCCTGTCCCCATGCTTCCTCAGTTACGTATGAGGCCTCAATCTCCCGTGGCAAGGCCCCAATCTCTCATGGCAACCCCCCCCCCCGAGACACATCCAGATGTATCTGGGACCAGAGTGGCCAGGCAAACTGCCAAGACACGGGCAGGGCTTCACAAAGCCCAAGCCACAACATTTTCCCCATGCGGGTTTAGGAGTACCAAATGGAAAATCTGTTCCACTTGGCTGTATAAGTATTCAGGGTGGAAGATTTAAAGGCAGCCAAAAGTATTTGAGACCATCGGCGATACCTTGTATCTGTTGACTTCCATCTCTTCAGGAGCCAGCCTGAAGATGAAGGAAGTGCAGGCTAGTGAAGCAGATGACCCTAAGTCAGTAAGTCTGATCTGAAAAAAACAATCCACAGTTTGCTAACTGATAAGTCTGTTCAGAGGAAACAATATCCGTCGATGACAGCAGAGGGCAGTCAGTAATATTTTGCCCCTATGCACCAACAGTTTAAGTAATACCCTCTGCACTAGGATGTGATGCTTGTGAGCACTGAGCATCCACTGGGTTGTTCTCATGTGTAGTCATGCCAAGGGCACTGCGAATACTGAGATTGCCATCGGATCTAGCACACGTTGCATGAAGCGGGCTTGAACAGATCTGCGCTCCATTCTGCTCCCTGGAAGGAAGGCTCAGGCCTTGTTAGTGTCCCGAACAGCCCATGTGAACAGCAGCTGCTGTGTGGGTTGGAGATGAGACTTCTTTAGATTCAGCAGAACCACCATGGAGGGAAGCAACAGAGGCCTTGGCCACTGCCTGTTCTGTCTCTTGCCTGGATGGACTGGTTATCAGTCAACTGTCTAGATAAGGGTAAACCTGGAATCACTGTCCTCTCAGGTATGTTGTGAGAAATAAAAATGATGTACTCGCCTTAATTCTTGATTTTACAAGAATATCTCCACCACTGATTCACATGAATGGGTTCTGAGCCAGAGGTGCTACAACCCTATGGGAGCCAGAGCTTTTCAAGGGCGTGGTGCCAAGGCAGGCTGCTCGAATGCATGGCACCATAAGACGCTCAGCACCATGACACCTTGATACCAGCCTCAACCACCTTAGTACTTTTTTTTTTACCGAGCGGTGCAATGTAACCTAACTGACACTACTGCACTTAACCTAAGGGTATAAAACAGTCCTGGTGATCTGTGTAAGAAGGGTCAAGAAACCAAATATTAAAAGCTTTCTCCTTCTAGGAGTGGGAAGAAGATGTGGGGCGGCACAGCCCTTGAGGCTGATGCTGTGATAGCTGCGTGCTTTAGCCAGTAATCGATGCTGTTCCCTCCACTACCTCAGTTCTGCTCTTTGGAGAGGAAAACGGGTATACAGAAACAAGGGAGGAAGGTGGGCAAGGGAGCCGGAAGGACAGCAAAAGGAAAGGATACAAACTGAAAAAGGAATAAGCTGACCAGAGAAGTACAGGTTGGAGCCTAGAGATTCTAGGAGGTGGGTTCCAACATCTGGGTAGGCTGGGGAGGGATGAAGAAAAGGAGAGGATGAGCATCCATACCCTTATGTTCCAGAAGTCCCTGTGGACCAAAAGGACTCACTTTCTCTCTGCCTCGTGTGTGTGTGTGTGTGTGTGTGTGTGTGTGTGTGTGTATATATATATATATATATACATATATATATCACACACACATATATACATAATATATATATACACACACACATATATATATATATATATACACACACACACACACACATATATACATACACACACACACACATATATACATACACACACACACACATATATAGTATATATACACACGTCTATACACAATCTATATATGTGTATGTATATACGCACACACACACACATACTGTATACACACACACACACACGTGTATATACACATATATGTGAAGAGCCCGAGACAAGGCAATTAATCCAGGAAACTGGACCTTCCCATGAGGAGAGAAAAAAAGAAAAGAAGCCCTCACTAGCAAGGGGCCGGAATAGGAGACGCTGACTCACAGACCATGTGCTAAACCCAGGTCCACCAATGAGGAACACCTGCTCTTAAAACGCTCTCCCCCACCCCCTTCACTTGAGGCCAGAGGACAGGAGAGCCCGCCTACAAGTCAAAGTTCACCTCTGCACCCAAGGTAAAGTCCCAGGGTGTAAAAGGATAAAATCCTACATTTAGCACCACTGGGGAGGTGATTATATCAAGAGGAGGAGACCTCAACAAGGTTCCTAACCTCTGTGAGTCCAGTGTGTTGACAAAGGGCCCAGGAAAGGGTCTCTTATGCTAGAGAAAGAAGCTTACGATTAAAAGGAGAGGGTCCTCGGCACCTTAGTCCCAGCAGAGGGACCCTAGGTGGAAGGCAGGACCCCACAAGAGGGAGCTTGAGGCAGGACTCTCAGAGCAGGAGACCTGAAGACCCCTTCTACTGACAAGAGAGCCCCGGGGAGCCAAGGAAAAAGAGGGCAAGAGCTGCTGCTTGCACCCTCCCTCCCCCGAGTGGGTCCCTGATGCTGCCTAGAAGTGGCAGGGAGCCCGGAGGTACCAGTGGGACTTTGCCCACAACTGGCCTCAACTGGGGGGGAAGGCAAGAAGGGAGGAGGCACTGCTCAAGAGTTGAGGCCCCAGAGGGGATGGTGGGCATGAAACAGTGATAAATGGTGAAGATATACAGTAAGATCAAGAATTACGGTTGGTATGCATTAAATGCATCAATTTTCACCATTCATCACTTGTGGGTGAGTACCAAGCCCACACAGTGGTACCAATACCTCCCTAAAGGCTGGGCAGTTTCAGCCTCCCATGGGGGACTCACGAGAGTAGAGGGCCCATGATGGGTCTGGTCAGACCCACTACTGTTCAAAGCCAGGACGAGTCTCCTGACCTGTAGGAAAGGGAGGACGCCCAGACGGTTCTTGCCTGGCCCTGTGGGAGAAAAACCTGGCCCACTGGAAAGGCGAGGCAGTCACCCTACGCTGGGCCAAGCATGACAGCAGGGAGAAGCAAAGCCATGCCGTCCGCCAAATGCAGACAACACAATCCTGGAAGCTATCACACTGGCATCACAGAATGCCCGTGCTGCGTGTCTTGTTAGCTCCAGGTCCCTCGTGGAAACGGCGATGGCCCACCTGGTTGCCCCACAATCAGGCATGGCTACCAGGATTTGTCCTAATGAAGCCCACAGACGCCTTTCACAGGCCACCATGTGTGCCTGATGAGCAGCTATGGATAACAAGAGACTCGCTGAGGCGAAAACCCTCCTAACCCAGCGGTAGAACTCCACAGAGTCCATGTCTGGAAGACGGTCTCTTGTTAGGCTCAAAAGCCAAGGAGGAGTGTCCAGCCACTCTAAACGTGGTGGGGTGGGGCAAAGACCCTGGAGACCCTGTGGGAGCACAATACCAGCGCTGGCAGCCCCAGAGGCCGAGGAAGCAGAGGTGGGGAACTGACAAGACACTGTGCGACTACTTCATTAAGGGCCGAAGCCATGGAGGGATTACCATTGATTCCTGGCTGAATTCCCCAGGGAACACCATCATTGCATGGCAGGACTGCGTTGAACTGTAGGGGTGAGGTTGAGCTCCTCCATCATCACCAGGAACCACAGATACTCAGTGAAGTCAGCATCAGCATCAGAAGACCGGTACAAGGTGGAGTCCCCATTCTCGGAAGAGGAAGCTGACGAAGTGGAAGGGCTCTGCATAGAGAATGACGGTGCAGGAAGAGTAGCTGCGAACACCATCTCATCCATGGCCCTGTAATAGGTGGAGAAAGCACTCGCTGTTGCCCATACTGCTCCCATGTGAAGATCCCAAGGGACCGGAAAATCCGGAGGATGCTGAAGGGTAGAAGGCTGGGCACTATGGTTGTGAGAGACTGGAATCCCTCAGCCAGGGCTGTGGGGACAAGACCAACGCTTCTCTCCACAGCCCTCTACAGTGGGGAGGGGAGGGGTGCGCTGTCCAGAGACCACCTGCTGCTCAAACCTCCCCGAGCCAACAGGGGGCAACCCTAGGGGAGGACACCGGAGTCTAGCAGACCCAAAAGGGCGGTCCCTGTCCCCACCCATTGCAGGACTCCAACCCCTAGATGGGGACGGGGTGCTAGCCCAAGGAGGTGGAACGGTCCCCCAGCCCCCTTGACCCAGAGGACTGACACTTGCCCTTCGACAGAGGTCCCACCCATGGCCACCTCTCTCAAGGGGGGGAGAGAAGTTGGCACCAGGGTCGGTCTCTGACTCCCCCTCGAACTCTGTGTTAGCACCAAAGCTGGTGTCCCCATACAGGGACGGCCCTTGAGGTGGCATCACCCAGGACGGCACAGACTGTGGCGCTGACCTATGTGGCGTCGACCTCAGGGGGGCACAGACCACAGCACCGACTCCCAAAACAGCACAGACCACGGCACTGTAAGTGGCGCCATCACCCGAGACAGCACCAGAGTCCACAGCAGTTTCAACAGAAGAAAAGGCAGTGTCGCATACGGTGCCTACCCTGTGAAAAGAACTCACGGACTACGACCTCATGCGGATCCCTGTGGGTGACCACTGCTGCGCAAAGCTCGGTTGCCAATCCGGATCAGCCTGCTTATCTTCCGAATCGGAGGAGAGCATGGCGATCCTGGGAGAAGCAACCCCAGTTACTCTACCTGTCCCAGCACTTGAGGATGGTGTTGGGAGGGGACTCCGCAGCAGCGGGGGTCCGGTCTTGCTCACCGGCATCTATGCAAGAAGCTGAGGCTGCAATCCCCGAAGCCCTCAAAGGCACCACCAATGCAGGCCCTGGGTATAGCTGAGGCCTCGACACTGGGGCTGGCAGATTCCCTGAAGGGGAACCAGGTTGTGAGCAACCCATGGCCGCCCCCCCACTGGAGGAGGCAAACTGTTCCCCTAAATGCTCGCCCAGGAGTCTGGGCTCAGTGAGACATGAACCAATGGAGGCCTGCTCTCCCCTGGTGCGTATAGCAGCAGAGGGAGGCCTGGGGACAGGCCCAAGGTCCTTGCCTTAGTGGCCCTCGTGCGACACCGGCCACCAAAGGTTGAAGGGTTGTGGCCCAACTTTGCTGCACGGATCTCTACGGTGTGGTAATACATACTAAAACAGGGGTCGCAACGATCCATGTCTTGGTTCAGCCATAGGCAGGTGAAAATGGAAATTACATACCTACCGTAATTCTTGATCTTCTTGGACGAAGTCTTCACCATTCAGTCACACTAACAGGACTACGTCAGAGACGCTATGACACAGAGGGAGCCCAAAATCTTCAAGAGGGTAGGAGCCGAGGTAGGACCGCACGTGTGGCTCCATGAGGCTGGCTGGCACCTGTATGGGCTATCTCAGCGTCGACCCTCCAACTGCCTCAGTTCCTTTTTAACTGAGAAGGTGCAGCATAAACTAACCTTGGAAATACCTAACCTAATCCAGGCATAAGACAGTCCAGATGACCAGTGTAATAAGGGTCTACTCAACAGCATCTTCCCTGTCCAAGCCAATGAGAGAGTGAAGACCAGAAGCAGCATGAGTGAGTTCATGGGATGGTGGGTGGGTGTGTGTGTGTGTGTGTGTGTGTGTGTGTGTGTGTGTGTGTGTGTGTGAATGAATGGTAAAGACTTCCTCCAAGAAGATCAAGAATTATGGTAGGTATGTAATTTCCATATCTTCCTGGACTAAAAGTCTGCACCATTCATTCACACTAATGGGAGAGTATCAAGCTAAAAACCAATTCCCCTGAGTAGGGCGGCAGGAGACAGAGCTCACTCAGGACATAAGTCCACTAAGGTTTGTCCTGCCAAAGGAAGTCTGCTGTCTGGCATGGACTTTCAGAGCGTAGTACTTCACATCACGCTCCAAGTAGCCACTCTGCAAATATCTGTAATGGGTACATTACAAATTTCTGCTAAGGATGCCACAACCGCTCCAGTAGAGTGTGGACAAACCCGGCCTTTCAACTTGACCTGTGCCATCGAGTAGCAGTTCCCCTTCATTCTGAAAGTTGGCAAAATAAGTGAGAAGAACCAGGGGTTGGTTAAGGTGAAATTACGAACTACCTTGAGCAGTAATTTAGAGTGAGCACAAAGTACACCTTGTCCTTGTGAAAGACAGTACATGTTTGGTCTGTGACCAAGGCATGAATTTCAGAAACTCTGCGAACGGAAGTAATGGCCACTAAGAAGGCAGTCAGAACAGCAAAGGCCCAAACCGAGGAAAAGATAGCCAACTCAGTTAAGAAGGGGGATAAAACCTTTTATAGGTACATCAGGGAGTGAAGGAAGACCAGGGAGGGATAGTAAGGCTTAATAAAGGGGAGGAGGCGGGCAGAGGAGACTGTGAAAAGGCAGAGATACTAAACAAATATTTTGCTCAGTATTTATGAAGGAAGAGGGGAGATATAAAACAAACAGTAGTAACACTCTGGATACAGAAGTTTATACCGCCCATTTATAGAAGAAAGGGTTCTGAAAGAACTCTTAAAACTGAAGGTGGACAAAGCAAGGGGCCTGATGGGATTCATCCCAGAATTCTAAAGAACTAAGGGTAGAACTAGTGACACCACTGACTACCCTTTTAACAAATCATGGGAGGATGGGGTGGTACCCGAGGACTGGAGGAGGGCAGATGTGATTCCCTTCACAAAAGTGGGAGCAAGGCAGAAGCAGGAAACTATAGACCTGTTAGTTTAACCTCAGTGATAGGAAAATGATGGAATCACTTCTAAAGGAAAGAATTGTCGAGTATCTAGAGGCCAGAGGGCACAGGACCCTAGGCAGCATGGATTCTCACCGGGAAGGTCATGCCAGACGAATCTGATAGATTTCTTTGACTGGGTGACCAAAGTAGTAGATCAGGGAGGGGCTGTGGACATGGCCTACCTAGACTTTTAAGGCATTTGACACAGTCCCACAAAAGATTAATATACAAGTTAGCCAGCCTGGGGTGGGTCCCAAGATGACAGCCTGGGTAAAGAATTGGCTGGAGAATAGGACACAGAGTTATAGTAAATGTAGTCCACTCAGAAGAAAGGAGGGTTACTAGTGGGGTACATGAGGTTCAGTATTAGGACCGGTCCTCTTCAATGTCTTTATAAGCGACATTGCAGAAGGACTGGAAGAAAATATGTCTCTTTGCAGATGACACTAAGCTCTGCAACAGAGCTGGCCTTACAGGGTGGAGTGGAAAGGATGAGAAGGGACTTGGCAAGGTTAGAGGAATGGTCAAATGTATGGCAGCTTAGATTCAATGCTAAGAAGTGCAAGGTAATGCACCTGGGAAACAAAACCCAGGGAAGAGTACACAATGGGGGTGAGATACTAACAACAACAAGAATGGAAAGGGACCTGGGGTAGTCATATCAGATGACCTAAAGATGGGCAAGCAATGTGAGAGGGCAGCAAGGAGGGCTGGGGGATACTGGGATGCATAGGAGAGGCATCACCAGTAGAAAACAGGAAGTTATTATCCTCTGTACAGACAGCTGGTGAGACCCCATCTGGAGTACTGTGTGCAGTTCTGGAGACCCACTCTCCATAAAGACAGACAGGATGGAAGCTGTCCAGAGGAGGGCAACTAAAATGGTGCAGGGTCTGCACGGAAGTCATATGAAGAGAGACTTAAGAGCTTAATATGTATAGCCCGAGGAAAGGAGGGAGAGGGGGACATGATAGAAACTTTCAAGTACCTCAAGGAATCAACAAAGTCCAAGAGGTAGCATCTTTCAAAAAAGAGGTGTGCAAGAACAAGAGGGCACAATTTGAAGATATGGGGGCTCAGAGGTAATTTAGGAAGTATTTCTTCACAGAGAGGTTGTGGATGCATGGGCGGCCTTCTGGAGGAGGTTGTGGAGTCAAAATCAGTGGGGGAATTCAAGCATGCATGGGATAGTCATAAGGCAATTCTGGGGGGTGGGGGTAGGAAGAAGTAGGCTGCTGGTTAACTAGGATCTGCAGCTTATCCAGTAGGTAGGGAAATGGGCAGACTGGGTGGGCCAAGCGGTCCTTATCTGCCGTCAAATTCTATGTTTCTATGTAGTCTTCCAGGTCAGAAACCTCAAGTCACAGGTTGCTAGAGGCTCAAAGATTTATGGGTGAGCATATCTCGCACGACTGGTTTCCTGACCGAGGGTCTAGTATGTAGGATAGCCTTGAGGAATCTCTTGACTAGCAGTAACTGAGCCAGCGACATGTTCTGCATTGGCTCATGGTAGGTGGAAATCGCACAAAGGTGTACCTTCACTGTCGAGTATTGCAGTCCTGCACTTAACAAGTTTAAGAGGTACTCTGACACCTTATTTGGTGGGCAACAAAATGTGTCCAGCGTGGACTTTTTTTGCACACCAAATGGAAAATCGCTTCCACTCAACCGTGCAAGTTTCCCAGTGGAAGGCTTATGTTAAGAGGCTTTCCAAGATCCTTTGAGAGATCACAGACCTACCCACTTATCTCCTCAGGAACCAGGCATAGAGATGAAGGGAGCGCAGGTTGAGATGGACCAAGGGTCCCTGTATCAGGAGGGCCGTCCAAAGAAGAAGCTTCCTCGAGGAGACTTCTGCAACCTGTTGATCAATGGAAACCATATCTGATGGGGCAACGCGGGGTGATGAGGATCATCCTGCCTCCGTGCCTTCAGCTTGAGCAGCACCCTCTGAAATAAAGGAAGAGGACGAAATGCATACAGAAATCGTCCTGTCCACCACAGTCTGAATGCATCCTGATAGGTTTTGGATTTCTGGAGCAGAATAAAGGCAGTTTTTCGTTAAGTGGGGATGCAAAAAAGGTCCAGGCCTGGACTGTCCTGCTCGTCAAATAGCGATTGCTCACTGCTAGAGCGAGCGAGCAACCATTCATGGGAACCCGCCTCCAGCCTGCTGATGTAATCCGCTAGGTCGTTTTCAATTCCTGGCAAGTTAACTGCCTAAATTAGGGTATTGTGCTCGAGACATCACTCCCACCCCTTTCATGGCCACCCTGCACAGATGGTAGGAGCACACTCCACCCTGCTTGTTGATGTAATACATCACAGCCTTATTGTCCATCTGAAGGAGAATACCTTGTGGTAGAGGACATCTTTCGTGGTTCAGAACCATATAGGACAGCTCTCATCTCTAAGACATTTCTGTGAAGATGAGACTCATCCTGGCTTCACACTATTGGAGTGTGGAGGTCTTGACATTGAACTCCTCCACCAATCAGAGATGCATTCCTGGTGATGGTGATCTGAGATGCCAGTGGGGCAAAGGGTAGACCTTGTAGAAGCCTGTCTTCCTGTGTCCACCATGCAAGTGATCTTGTCAGGGGTTCAGTCACCTTTATGCGGAAGGCCTGTGGGTGCCAGGTCAAGAGACCACTGTGTGCTGAACATCCACTGTGTGGTCCTTATGTGGAACCGGCCAGAGGCACTAATGAAAATGGCAGAGGCCCCGAGGCCCAGCATCCGCTACATGGACTGGGCTTGTACAAGGCTACTCTCTGTGAGGAAACAGCCATCTGGACAAGTTGGTCCCCCGACCCCCAGGAGGAAGGCACTGGCTAGGAGGCAGCCAGGGAAGGGCCCCTATGAAGAGAAGCTGAGAGGGGATGCAAACCAGCCGTGCCGCTGAAGAAGCGGTAGGAGAGTCCTTACGGAAACCATTCTGCCTTGAACAAATACCTATTCTGTTTCTGAGATCGAGAATAGGGCACATGCCGCCTGTCCTCTTAGGGACCAGAAGACTATGAAGATGGTCCTGAATCTCTTAAGTGAGAAGGTGTGACTGAAGTGGGGTGACTGTGCTGCCACTTGGGGGGACAGTTGGGGGAGTCTCTGATAGGCTGAGGGATAATCCCTTCAAGTAAATCTGGAGGGCCCACTTGTCTTTTGTTATAGACTGTCATAGGCTGAAAGTGAGTCAGACAACCTTTAGGCAGTTGAGACTGAACCCAGGCTTATGTCTCAGAGAATGGCACTTAGCGCTTTTGGGCCCTGTGCCTTGAGCTGTGTTTTCTTCGCGGCTGATGGGGCTGAACTCCATTAAGGCCCCGGCTCCCACCTCGAAGGACTGCTTGTTGCGAAAAACTGATGATGGTTCTAGCACCTTTGAGGGATGGAAGGAGCCGGTCCAACTGTTTTGAAGGCAGCTACTTGAATGCCAAACAGGTGAGAATCATTAGAAGGTTCTGATGTTCTAAGTCAGGAGAGCTACCTGACAGAACTCAGCAGTAGCTGCCCCGGAGGAAGAGTCGTAGGCCTCCACAGAGTTTTTGCAGCAGTAACTGCTCGTTTCCCCAAAGTGTCACTCTTGCAAATTTCCCTATTGATATGATGAGCTGTGGAACCCTGCAGGTGAACAGCCTCATTCTCTGCTCTGACAACTGTATTTGCAAAAGGTTGTGAGCTAAAAAGTGTCCCTCCCTGGGAAGGGCATGGAAGGAATCAGAGCTGGCCTTTCCCACACCACATGTGACGATGTCAAGGAGGGTGGGCAAAGGGCATAAAGTTCTTGTACATGGGGAACTCGAGATGCAAACACCCCTCTGGGTCTACATCAGAGGTCTGCAGAGCCAGGTCAGAAACCATGTCAGAGAAGAGCCCCAGTGACAACAGTCCAGGCTGTCGAGAGCCAAAGCCACAGGGAAACCCAGAGGGCTCTTGACTACTGGAGACTCCCTGACAGACATACCAGAGGACGACCTCAAGGGGTAACATTTCTTCCTCTTCCAACAGGAAGGAGGAGAGTTAGGGGTCAAGCGGCGCTGGGTTCCCGACCTGGATTGAGAATGGGCCCACTTCTTTGAGTCTACGGGAGGACTGTCCTCCCTCCTGGATACCGGACTGCCCGTGGTTGGACTCCCCACTCCAGAGAGGGTGGCGGACCGGACACAGCCCTGCTGCCAAAGCAACCTTCTGAAGAAGAATCCCTATCGTCACTGACACGTCTGTGACCAACTGTCAATGGGCAGAGCTGAAAAATCTTTTTTCTTCATTTTTTTTTTTATGTTTTTGATGCTTCCCAGTTGTGTTGGGGGCAGGAACTCACCTCAACCGATTTTCCACACCCTTGATGGAACAATTCTAGAGGATGTGCCCCCTCTTTTAGGTACCTTGGTGTCTGGCTCGACCATCACCTGTGCTTTTCACCCATGTGGACACTATCCAGAAAAAGCTACGCCCCAAGCTTGGCGCCCTCTACAGGAATCACAATTGTCTCCCACCCTCGGTGAGATGCGAAATTATCCAGAAAATGATTCCAACTTCCTTTGACTACTGTGACAGTCTACAGCTCGGCCCCAAAATCCTCCCTAGCCAGTCTGGACCCACTTTTAATGCTTTCTGCCGATTTGCCCTAGATTGCCCCCACTGCATATACTCACACTGTGAACTCTATCACCACTGGCCCTCCCATCCTGAGCAACCATCTGCTAATCCACAGTATCAAATTTGTGTCCAACTTCTGGCTCGGTGCTCTCCTTCCTACCTCATCTCCACACCCTCTCCTCCCTACCAGCCTTCCTACACCCATAGGTCCTCTGATTCCCGGCTATTGACAATCCCTCTCCGTTGGACCACCCCATGAGCCAATCAGCCTTCTCTACCATCTCCCAAACTATGGAGCATGCTTGTGCAAATCTGCCCTCCTCCTCTGGACATTCAATATCCTCTGCCCTACTTAACTATGCCACAAGCTGTTCCTGCTCCTGACCCCTCCCCATCATCATATCCGCTCGCTCGACCCTCCCTTCTTATGCGGCCTGACAAGCGGCCCTAGCATTTCTCATCTCATGCTGGCATATATGCTCATCCAACCCTGCACTTGCCTCCCAGCACTTCTGCTCAGTCCCCCCATAACACAGTTATCCCACTGACTATGTCTGTCTGCTATGGGCGCGTTCAAGATTCCTGCGCTTTCCTACCCACCCAGCTCTCAGCCTCTCCACAGACAACAAGTCCTGTCACCAGCAGTACAAATTCTCAGTATCACTATTGTCTGTATTCTAGGCACGATATTCCACCTTCCCCTGTATGTATCTGCACACTGTAAACCTGTATGTAGCAATGTACCAAGATCCTAATGTAAACTCAATGTTATGTATTCCCTGTACACTCATGTACCATGATCTATGTATAACTCTATGAAATCCATTTGTACACTCTGTATTATGTACCATGGTCTCCTACAGTGCCTTCAGAAAGTATTCACCCCCCCCCCCGCCTTGGATTTTGTCACATTTTGTTATGTTACTATCAGAATTTTTAATACATAGATACATAGACAGTGTCGGCAGATAAGGGCCTATGGCCCACCCAGTCTGCCCATTTGAGCTTGTAAGTTCAGTTTGTTTTCCTAGAAGTCTGTTTCCCTTACCCTGAACTCTAGAATTCCTTTATGTCTATCCCATGCATTCTTAAATCCTGTGATTGTTTCAGCCCCCACCACTTCCTCTGGCAGGGTGTTCCACTTATCCACCACCCGTTCTGTGAAATTCTTTCTCCGTTTCCTCTGAATCATCCTCCCTCCAACTTCATCCCATGCCTCTAGTCCTGGAACATCTTTTAAGCTTAAAAATAGTGTTTTCCTGCACCTGTTCCTCCCTGTAAGATACTTGTATGTCTCTATCATATCCTCTCTCCCTCCTCTCCTGCAGGAGTACATGTTCAGTTCCTTCAACCTGTCTTCATAGGACTTGTGATGCAATCCATGCACCATCTTTGTTGCCCTCCTCTGAACCTTCTCTACCCTGTCTATGTCCTTACGTAGGTATGGTCTCCAGAACTGTACACTGTACTCCAGGTGGGGGCCTCACTAGTGTCTTGTATAGCTGAATTATGACCTCCTTTTCCTGCTGGTGATGCCCCTGCCTATACATCCCAGCATCCTATTTGCTTTACCTGATGCCTTGTCACACTGTTTCCCTACCTTAAGGTCATCAGAGATGACAACCCCAAGATCCCTTTCCTGCTTGGTGCATACTATATCCTCACCCCCAACTGATATATTGTGCCGGGGTTTTGTGCCCCATATGCATTATCTTGCACTTCTTTCATTGAATTTCAACTGCCAAATCCTGACCATTCTTCAAGTTTCTGCAGGTCGCTTCTCATTCTGTCTACACTCTCTGGTGTGTCTACTCTATTACAGAGCTTTGTGTCATCAGCGAACAGTGAAATTCTGCCTTCTAGATCCTGCGCAATGTCACTGATGAAGATGTTGAATAGGACCGGTCCCAGCACTGATCCCTGTGGTACCCACTGGTCACTCTTCCCTCTGTGGAGTGACAACCATTTACCACCACCTCTGTGTCCTGCCACCCAGCCAGTTACCTACCCACCACACTACTGTCCTGCCCACACCCATATTCCCCAGTTTGTGTAATAGTCTTCTATGTGGCACAGTGTCAAAGGCCTTGCTGAAGTCCAGATAGGCCATGTCCCTGCCCTCCCTGATCCACCTCCTAGTCACCTAGTCAAAATTCAACGAGGTTGGTCTGACATGACCTCCCCTGGTGAAACCATGCTGCCTTGGGTCCTGTAGTCCATTGACAACCAGATGTTCCACCAATCTCTCCTTCAGTAGTGCTTCCATGATCTTCCCACTACCGAGGTGAGGCTGACTGGTCTGTAGTTCCTGCTTCCTCTTTGTTCCCACTTTTGTATAAGGGGACTACATCTGCTGTCCTCCAGTCTTTGGGTAGCCCCCTGTTTCCAGTGATCGGCTAAACAAGGATAGCCAGAGGTTCAACCCCACCTCTCTTAGTTCTTTAAGGACCCTGGGGTGCACCCGTCTGGCCCCATTGCTTTATCAACTCTTATTACTTCCAGTTCCTTCAGGACCCTTTCTCGTGTAAAGGGACTTGTGTCCATTTCTGCACCATTCTCACCCTTGTACTCCTTCAGACCCATTACCCCCTCTTCCTCAGTAAAGACTGAGCAGAAATACCTGTTCAATATGTCAGCTTTACTGTTGTCATCCTCCACGGCTCCCATCCTCCCCTTCAGTCTCACTATCCCTCCCTTTGTCTTTCTTTTTTCCTTATGTACCTGTAAAGGTTTTGTCCCTTTACCCACTGATTTTGCAATGTGTTCTTCTGTCTGAGCTTTGGCTTCCCTTACTGACCTCCCTGCCTCCTTTGCTTCTCCTGGTACTTTTCCCTATCCCTTCTGCCTGTGTCTTTTGTATTGCCTGAATGCAATCTTTTGGCTTTCACTTTCTTTGATACCTCTTTGGAAAACCATAATGGTCTCCTCTTCCTTTTCCTCTTGCTAACCTGCTTAATGCATAATTCTGTTGTTCTTGTAATCCCCATTTTAAATACTGCCCACTGTTCCTCAACCCCTGATTCCTGTCCCCTTCCCCTTAATGCCTCTTTCAAGTATCTCCCCATTTTCCCAAAGTCTGCCCCCCTAAAATCCAGGATACGTGTTTTTGTGTGGTTTGGTTAATGCATTGAAATTATTTTTTCCCCCCTTGATTCACACAGCATACTCAACAATTTAAAGGGAGAAAAATATTTGTACTGTGTAACAAAAATTTATGAAACATTAAAAACTGAAATATCTTGTTTACTTAAGTATTCACCCCGAGTCAATACTTTGTAGAAGCGCCCTGGCGATTACAGCTTTAGTCTTCTTGGGTATGTCTGTATCAGCTTTGCACATCTGGATTTGGAGATTTCCACCCATTCTTCCTTGCAGATTTGCTCAAGCTCTGTCAAGTTGGATGGGCATCACTGGTGAACCGCAATCTTTAAGTCTTTCCACAGATTCTCAATGGGATTCAAGTCTGGGCCACTCAAGGACATTCACCTTCTGTTCTGAAGCCACTCCAGTGTTGCTCTGGCTGTATGCTTGGGGTCGTTGTCCTGTTGGAACGTAAATCTTCGCCCCAGTCCAAGGTCTATTGCAGACTGATGCAGGTTCTCCTCAAGGACGTGCCTGTATTTGGCTCCATTCTTTGTTCCCTCTATCTTGACAAGTGCCCCAGTCCCTGCCGCTGAAAAGCATCCCCATAACATGATGCTGCCACCATCATGCTTCATGGTAGGGATGGTGTTACACAGGTGATGAGCTGTGTTCTGTTTGCGCCAGGCATAGCGCTTTGCATTCAGGCCAAAGAGTTCAATTTCTGTTTCATCAGACCAGTGAATCTTTTGCCACATGGTCTCAAGAGTCTACCATGTGCCTTCTTGCAAACTCCAGGCATGCTATTATGTGGCCTTTTCTCAGGAGTGGCTTCTGTCTAGCCACTCTCCCATAGAGGCTACATCTGTGAAGTGCTGCAGAGATTGTTGTCCTCTGGACAGGTTCTCCCATCTCAGCCATGGAACTCTGTAGTTCTGTCAGGGTGGTCATTGGGTTCTTGGTCACTCCCTGACCAAGGTCCTTCTTCTCCGGTTGCTCAGTTTGGGAGGACGGCCTGCTCTAGGAAAGTCTGGGTAGTCTGCACCTTTCCATTTCCTAATGATGGACTTGACTGTGCTCCTGGGAACTTTCAACACCCTAGAAATGTTTTTATACCCCTCCCCAGATCTATGCCTCCTGACAATTCTATCACGGAGTTCTACAGCCAGCTCCTTGGTCTTCATGGTAGAGCTTCTGTTCTGACATGCACTGTTAACAGTGGGACCTTATATAGACAGGTGTATTTCCTCTGAAATCATGTCAACCATTTGAACTGACCACAGGTGGACTCCATTCAAGTTCTAGAGTGATCGCACAAGGAAATTGGATGCACCTGAGCTCAATTTGGAGTGCCATAGCAAAAGGAGTGAATACTTATCAACTCAAGACATTTCAGGTTTTTATTTTAAATTACATGTACAAAATATTCCAAAAGTTTCATTCCACATTAGAGAGTAATTTGTGTAGCTATGTGACAAAAAAATCCCATATAAAGGTATTTTAATCTGAGTTTGCAACATCATAAAATGTGACAAAATCCAAGGGGGGGGGTGAATACTTTCTGAAGGCACTGTATGTATAACTATGTAATGTATATTCTTTCTTCCATGTATCCCCCCCCCCCCTCCACTTGATCGCACCAGGAGACTAGCATCTTTTGCTCAGTGTGCCCTACCTGGTGAAACTGTTAATAAATAAATAAAAAAAAAAACTGTTCCGCAGCACCTGTCCACCAGCCCGACTGCCCCGACCATCCCTGAGAGCCCCCACAGATTACCCCCCCATGGCGTGCAAGGAAGGTCCCCCCAATCACCATTTTCCGCTTTTCTGTGCCCCTATCAGCGCAAGGCGTAGCATGTGCGTTTGGGGACACATCCGCTGGCTGCTGGTCTCCCTGCCTGCATCGCCCCCAGCCCCCACTAGAGGGTGATCGATGGGCAGGACAACGATCCCTCCCTCCTTCCTTGAGAGGAGAGCAGTCCTCCGGATGCTCAATCCTCTCTCGCTCCTGTCGACCCAGGTTCGTTCTTGAACCTGGGTCACTGGTGTAGCGCAAGGCAAGGCATCCAGCACCTCAACCCTTAGCACCACCGGGCCAGCTTGTTTATTTTTTTTAAACAGTAAACAAAAAAAGCATTAAAACTGACAAACTGAGCGACTAAAAGCTGCTGTTGTATAGACAAGAAGTTTGACTCCTGGCTGGCGAGCGATGTCGTCACTAAAGCAGCTGGAGGGCAGATGCCAGGATAGCCCATACAGGCGCAAGCCAGCCTCACGGTGCCACTCATGTGCAGTCCTACCTTGGCGTCGGCCCTCCTTAAGATTTTTGGCTCCCGCTGGGTCCTAGTGCTTCTGGTGTAGTCCCATTAGTGTGAATGAATGAAAATATTTAGTCCAGGAAGATCATCTGTCATACAGGTCTGTTACGGAAAACCGACTTCCACAAGGGCACCAATATATTGTGGAAGTCCCCACCTTTGAACCTTTATGTCCTGAAGCCAACAGGATATGCCCACACCAACTTAACAAAAATGAAAGGAAAAAGTACTTGACACAGGACTGAAAATGTTATACTAAACAACAAAATGATGCCAAACACGGTGTCAAACTATCACGACATCGAGTAATAGAATCCAACGAGCAGAAATAGCAGAACTGAGAGGGTCACAGATGATTTTATTGCTGTCCCACGAAGTCTGTGCAGCCTCGATGCGGGAAACGCAGGACTGAGGTAGTGGAGGGGATGGCGTTTGTTACTAGCCAACCCACGAGCGCCATGCAATGCAGTGGCCTTGAGGGCGACATTGTCCTCTATGTCGTCCCCTAACCCTAGAAGGAAGAAAGCTTTTAAAGCAAAAGCTTCCTACAGGATTCTAGCGTCTCCAGGGTAGTACCCACAAGTGATGAATGGTGAAGACTGATATATTTAATATACAGTGCCTTCACAACGAAACCAAGAAAAAGGGATGAAGACCAATAAACAGAGAGCAAGCCCAGAGGATGGAGGGTGAGAGTATGAATCAATGATGAAGATACTCCTAGAAGATCAAGAATTACAGTCCGTATGTAATTTTTATATCTTCCATTAATAAATCACCATTGATTCACACCAATGGGTTAGAGCACCCAGCTCAGATGAAAGTCCCCCAAAGCAGGGTGGTAGGAGCTAGAACTCACTCAGGACAGAAGTTTATTAAGGATGGTCCTACCAAAGGAGGCATGCTGCCTGGCATGGACATCCAGAGCTTAGTATTTGACGTACTGTAGGTGTACACTGTGCTCCAGGTGGCGGCTCTGCAAATAACATGCACAGAGCAGATCTCTGCCAGGGTCATGGCAACTGCTCTGGTGGAGTGGACATTCACCTCACCTTCCAGCTTGCTCTGTGCCACAGAACAGTAGTGAAAGGCAGCCGACAAATTTTGCAGAAATGCATCTGACTAACAGATTGTCCCATCCGATCAGAGTCAAAGGAGAAGAGCTGCTTAGAATGTCCGAAGTCCTTCCTTCTATCCAGGTAGAAAGTGACGGCTCTTTTGACATGCAGAGAGTGAAGAGTGCACTTCCCCTTCATTCTGAAAATTAGGAAGGCACACAGAAGCACTAGAGGCTGATTTAAGTGAAACTTTGACACTACCTTAGTGAAAAACTTGGGATGTGTATGGAGAACCACTGCGTCTCTGTGGAAAACAGTATATGGAGGATCTGTGACCAAAACATGAATCTCAAACTCTGTGGCTGAAGTGATCGCCAGTAGAAAAGCAGTTTTCCAAGTTAGGAACTTCAGGTCACATGTAGCCATAGGCTCAAAGAGCTTACCAGTGAGCATGTTGAACAGAAGGTTGATATCACAGGCGGCTACAGGTTTCCTGACTGGAGGCCTTGTGTGCAAAATACCCTTCATGAACCTCTTAAAGAGAGGCAGCTGGGCTAGAGAGAGGTTCTGTAAGGGCTTGTGGTATGCTGAAACAGTGCACAACTGGACCTTAACAGTAGAGTATTGCAAGCCTACATCAGAGAGGTCCAGCAAATACTCCAAAACCTTGTCTGGTGGGCATCAGAATGGGTCCATAGAAGTTTTGGAGCACCACACAGAAAAACGTTTCGACTTGGCTGTGTAAGCTCTCCAAGCAGCCAAAAGAATCTCTGACACACTGAGACACCTTATACCTGTTAACCTCTATTTCTTCAGGAACCAGACTTGGGAGCAAAGACTGGGACTGACTAGGGACCACTGTCTCAGAAGGAGAAAGAGCCCGCACAATATTGACAGTCTGTTCAATAGAGGAAGCTATATCTATCGAGGCCAGCATGGGTGACCAGAACAATCTTGCCCCCCCCCATGTGTCTCCGGCTTGAGAAGTACCTTCTGAACCAGATGAACTGGCAGAAATGTATACAAAAAAATATTAGTCCACTGCAGCCTGACAAAAAACACCATGTCCTGGATTTCTGCAGCAGAATAGAGGCAGTTTGGCATTGAGTGGGGATGCAAAAAGGTCCACATATGGGGTTCTTTAGTTGTCAAACAGTGACTGCATGATGTCTGGTGCTACTGACCACTTGTGAGGGTCGGCTTCTGTTTGGCTGAGTTTGTCCACCAGAATCTTGTGAGATCCTGGTAAGTAAACTGCCTGGATCAAAACACCCTATTCTAGATACCATTCCCACACTCTCATTGCCTCTCTGCAAAGAGAGAAAGAGTGTGCTCCCCCTCGTTTGTTGAAGTTACATGACAGACTTGTTCTTGCTGGAGCAGCACTATCTTGTGGCTGACATGGTCCACAAGGGGCCCCGCAGGGCATAAAGAACTGCTCTCATTTCTTTTTTCCCCTCATATAGATTTTAATCAGATTTTTCTCCCCGTCCCCATGTGTGGAAGCTTGCGCATGCCACACCTTGGGGCGCCCTTCAGCCTACGCTACCCACTGGGGTTCCACCTGTTGGGAGTAGAACAACCGAGGGAAGGGGGGGGGAGAGAAACTACTGCCCCGGGAAAGGAGAGCTGTCTTTTGGCTGCTCAATCCCCCTTCCTCCGGTGCTGGCTCTCTGATGACCCGAGGTCATTCCCAAGACAGGGTCGATGAGCGCAGCGTGAGGCAAGACGTCCAGTGCCTCGACCCTCAGTGCCACCAGGCCGGCTAACTGCTCCCATTTCCAACACACTGATGTGGAGATGGGACACTGCAGGGCTCCACACTACTTGAGTGTGGTGCCCCGCACAATGGACTCCCCATCTCAGCAGAGACGCATTCGTGGTGAGTGCTACCTGAGGCTCTGGCTGAGAGAAGAGGAGACCCTGGAAGAGGCTTTCCTCCTATGCCCACCATGCAAGCAATCAAAGCAGAGGCTTTGTCACCCTGATGGGGTAAGACTGAGGATGAGTTGCTGGCAACCACTGTATGCTTAGCATCCAACAGGTTGTCCTCATGTGCAGTCGTGCCAGAGGCTCCACGAACACAGAGGATTCTATCAGACCTAACATGCACAGGGAAGAGATGACCATCACTTCAGAGTCAGAGCTAACACTAGAATTTACCCCTCTTCTGACACTGTGAGCAGTACCAGGAGGAGGCCTGGTCTCGCAGCAGATGCTAGACCATTCACTGGTACCAGGAGCCAGAGCAGCACCAGGCAGAGACACCGACATGCTCAATGGGGCAGACCAAGCATACAGCTTTGGCCTCATCAGTGGTGGCATCTGCTGCTGCAAAGAGTAGACAGACTGGGGGTTGGTGGATGCTAAGCTGGCCTCCCAGAGGAAGCTGACTGTCCACAGACCCCCTCCTAGGAACTCCAATGTCTCGCTGAGTTGAGCATACAGCAATCTTGCTTTCAGAGCAAGGAGCAGCTGACCAAAGAGCTACAACTTTTCTTACTAATAGAACACTTCTAACTCAGAAGGAGTCACAGCCTGTTGGGATTAACCAAACAGATACTTTATTAGAAGTGTGGGGTATCATTTAGGGTTAAAAAAAAAAAAAGTGTTTCTGTGTTTGGGAAATGGGAATGTATCAGCTTCTTAGTTTGCTAAGTCAGGAGGAGAGAAGTTAATTGGGGGTGTGGCTTAGGCAGTAGAAAACCAGGTGTCTCAATTATAGTTCCCTGCTGCTAGCTTTCGGCAGACAGCAATCTTGCTTTCAGAGCAAGGAGCAGCTGACTAAAAAGCTAGAACATTTTTTTTTTTATTAATTGCCCTCCTTCCCTCCACTCCACCCTCTGAATCTCAGCCAGTTCCACTTTTATAGGCACTGGATTTGACTGACAACAGGAAATGAAAATTACGTACCTACCGTAATTGTGATCTTTCTGTGCATCTTCATTATTCATCACATATGGGTACTCAGCCGGAGGCTAGGACCCTGCGGGAGCTTTTTTTGGTGGTGAGCGACGGTCTTGGCACTGAGGTCAACGCCCATGGCGCCGCGGGTTGGCTGTTAGGCGCCGACCCGCCTGCCTGCCAGTTCTGAGTCGCCGGGAAGTGAGGAAAAGAGGGTTGGGAGGGTGGGACAAGAGAGTCCAAGAGACAGAAAAAGGATAAGATATAAAAATCAAAAGGAGAAATAAATGACAGAGGACAGAGCAAGAGAGAAACGGAAAGCTAGGGAGATTGGGAAGGGAGCCCCAATCTCTGGAAAACAGAAAAGGGTGGGAGTTAGGGAATGGCAGGAAATTTTGAGATATGTTTGACATAAGAGGGGGACAGAAAAACAGAACACACTGGATTCTGTACTGTCTCTAGATTGTATAGAACTGCAAGGAGTAGCCAAGAGGCTCAATTGCCAGAATTCAAGGCACAGAATCACTGGCAAAGAAACTCCTTTAAGGCAGCAAACGGCTATTTTTAGATGACCGGAACAGAGGTTCTGCCCCCTAAGAAACAATGAGAATTTTTAGTTGGGATAAATGAGCTTAGAGACTTGTCCATAGGACAAGAAAACTAAAATTTGGAGAGAGAACGAAGGAGGCGAGGATGGAGGGCAACTACCCTCTCTCACTCCGTTGGAGTGAAGCACAGCACTGAAGAGGGAGTGCCGTCCCATCCTGACCACTCTCTCCCCCCCAACAGACATACCATCCCACACTGTGCACCAGATCACCCCCCCCGACAAGACAGGGAAGGGGGGCAAGAAAAGATAGATACACAGAAAGAACACAATTACAGCAGGTACGTAATTTTCATCTATCTGTGTCAATCTTCACCATTCATCACATATGGGTGAGTGCCGAGCCCCCCGCCCCGAAGGGGGCTTTCAAAACCCTTAAAGACAAAGTCCCTTAGCTCTCAGTGGGTGACACACTAAGAGGGAGAACCTTCTGGGCCCGGAGAATGGGGAGAGTGAGATGGGACCCCCGAGAGGGAAGGAAGTTGCCCTGACAAATGCCGCCTCACCCTATGGGAAAACAGGTCCTCTGGTGCACGGAGTTAACCACCCTACACCGGGCCAAGGGTGACAACCGGAAAAGACGCAGCCAAGCCATCCACCTAGTGCAGATCGCTGTCCCAACAACCCTGGTAGCTACCTCATTGGCGTCATACGACACCCTTGCTTGGTGCCTTGCTAGCTCCAGGCCACGTGCAGAGAGAGCAATGGTTTGTCTGATTTGCTCCGTGTCAGGCAAAGAGACCAGAAGCTGACCTAGCCTGGACCACAAGAACCTATCATAGGCTGCGTAGTGGGCCTGATGTGCATAAATAGAAAGCAGCAACCATGCCGAGGAAGTCCTCCTACCCCAGAAGTAAAAATCTGAGGAGTCTTGATCTGGGGGCCGGTCATGGTGAAGGGCGTGAAGCCCATTGGGAGTGTCCAGCTGCGTCAATCCAGACCGTGGATGAGGCATGGAACCTGGAGACTCGCGGGGGGAAGGGCAATACCACTGGCAAAGATCCCTAGAGGCGGGGACTCCGGAGAAGGGTCTCTGCCAGGCATGTAGCAGCCTCCTAAAGGGAGCAGGCTGGGGCACCACAAGGGTGTCCTCACTGAAGTCACCCAAAAAGACGTCCGCCGAGTGCTCCGGTTTGCTCTGAGTGGAAGGAGAGAGATGCAGGTCCTCCAACATCCTCACAAGGAATTGCTGATACTCCGCAAGATCAGCGGCTAGGCAGATGTGGACAGAAGGCTCTTCTCCCCCAGAAGAGGGGGGATGAGGAGTTGGGAGGACCTCAACTGTTCAGAGGGTGGCTGCTCGGGGGAGGTTGCAAAACCTGTCTGTCCATCGCCTTGACGTAAGCAGGGAAACGAGCAGCCATGGCCCTCAACTGCTCCCAGGAGGGAGGCTCCCTAGGATCAAGAATGCCTGAGAGTGCAGGAGAGTGCAGCAGAGGGATGGGGACAGAGCCAAGAAGAGAAATCGTCTGACCTCCGCCTGGGTTAGGGAGTGTACCAGGAGCGCCAGAGGATGAAGGTGCTCCGGAAGACTCCACAGCCGACAGCTGAACCACCATTTCGGAACTGCCTTGGCTGCGTCCGGAAGAATCCCCCCCTGTGAGGTGATGAGATGACCAGGGCCGCAAGGGTTCAGAAGGTCCCCACCTCCAAGCAGGGGCTCTTTCAAAAGACAGTGAAGTGAAAGAGGAGATCTGCACTCAGCTTCATCCAGAACCCGGACGGGCCCCTGAAAAAGGCCTCCGTGCAGACACCCTGCCCCTCAACCCCTTGGAATCCGAGAATGCCCGCCTCCTTGAGATGGTCAGCCTAGGTAACTGACAGCCCTGGTAAGCACCCGAAGGAGTTATCCAAGGCACAGTACCCTCCCCTCTAGTAGGTGCTCTGGTCGGCCCCAAAGCTGGCAGTCGAAGCACACCACTTGAGGAGGTACCACCACTGAGGGGTCAGCGAAACCTCCAAGGCCGGGCTGCAGTGCAATGGTGGCCTGTACCAGTGCCCACTGGTCAGAGTCCCTGACCCCAGCCTCGGAAGTCGCCGGCCACTCCTCAGAGGGGGGGCTGACTCTGGTCTGTCGAGGAAACCACTAGGCTACCCATACTAGCAACTAGTTCCAAGGAGCCAGACTGCTCGTCTGACTCAGAGTCAGACTCCTCATCCGAAAAAGTGGAGGCTGAGGCCCTGTGCCAAACCATAGGTGGGCACCTTTTGCCATCCTTGCCAAACAGGGTGCCAGAAATGGAGACTGCACATGAGCCGGTGCCAGCGCCCTCCCCAGCACCGCGAACGGTGGCCGAAGAGACGGCTCCAGTCAGGACAACAGTCTCCGAGTCAGAACCAGTCACGTTGCTGTCGTGCCCCACGGTGCCGCAAGCAGCTCCGAGGGCAGAGACGGCGCCGAGGACAGCTCCGACAGTGCTTTCGGAGCCAACCCGCTCCACAGCGCTGCGAATGGCGCCAAGAGCAGAGACAGCTCCGACCGCTCATTCTGAATCTCTCACAGCACCATGCCCTTGTTCGGCGCTGCAAATGGCTCCAGAACTAGACATGGTGCCGTAGTGACTCCCACAGTGCCGACAGCAGTATTGGCGCCGACCCGGGCCTTGCAAACCGCTGGTCCGACACCGGTGGAGCCTTCGCCCCCGAATGGGGCGACTGCCATGACTGTGCCTCCTGCCTGCCCCTGAAGGGAATGGACCGGGCCTCCTGCACCGCGGGAGAAGCCACGGCTAGGCTACTAGCAGCAGAGGCTCCCTCCTCCTCTGTCCATATAGAACCGGGAGAGGACCCAGAGGAAAGGCCGAGAGCTCGCCCCACTTTCCACGCGTGCCGTTCGATGACCCGGCGGTCCATGGAGAAGCAGGTGTCGCACTAATCCATGTCGTGAAGCGGACCAAGAAAACGAAAGGCAATGATCGTACTTGTCGGTGACGGAAAATTTTCGGCCGCATGGACACCATCTCACGGGGGGCCGACTCATCTTTGAAGTGTTCTTGCCCTCTGACCTAGACATGACTTTCGGAAAGAAAAAAAACAAACAAGACTCAACGTCTCTGGAAGAGAAAAAATTGGAAAGGTCTTACCGGCAACGTCGAGTGGCTAGCAGAACCGGCAGAAGGACCCGACGTCGAAAACAGTGTTACTGAACGAGCTACAAGTAGGCCGAACTCAGTTTTTTTCAGAGAGAAGCTTCCAACGAGGTAACCTCAATGGCAGGAGACGAAGAACTGGAAAGCAGGCGGAGTCGACGGCGCCTAACGGCCAACCCGCAAGCACCATGTAGAACGTTGGCCTCGAGGGAGGTGCCGAGAGCACGTCTGCTCCACCTACCCAAAAAAAAACCTCCCGTGGGGTCCTAGCCTCCGGCTGAGTACCCATATGTGATGAATGGTGAAGACTGACACAGATAAGATCTTCCTGTTTGGCATTAGGAAGTCACCAAGAGACCGAGGCCCCAGGGGGGATGGAGGGTGGGATTGCTATGAAGATACACAGAAAGATCAGGAATTATGGTAGGCACATAATTTTCATATCTGTGTCAATCTTCACCATTCATCTCCTTTGGGTGAGTGCAGAGCCCCTCCCGCGGGCCCTGGACCCTAAAGGACCAAGTCCCTTAGCTCTCAGTGGGTGGCACAGAGAGAGAGCCTTCACGGGTCTGGAGAGGCCCGAGACTGGTAAGAGTGAGACGGGGACCCCCCGGAGGGGGCAGGAGTTTGTCCCGACAGATGATGCCTCACCCTACGGGAGAAAAGATGGGTTCTCTGGTATGCGGAGAAAATCACCCTATGCCGAGCCAAGGATGACAACCAGGAGAGAGGTAGCCATGCCGTCCGCCTAGTGCAGATCACTGTCCCTACGACCCTGGAAGCTACCTCGTTGGCGTCGTAAGATGCCCTCACTTGGTGCCTTGCTAGCTCCAGGCCACGTGCAAAGATTGCAGTGGCTTGTCTGGTTACCTCCGTATCAGGCATAGAGGCTAGGAGTTGACCTAGCCTGGACCACAGGAACCTATCATAGGTAGCGTAGTGGGCCTGATGCGCAGATACTGAAAGAAGCAACCGTGCCGATTAGAAAGCCCTCCCCAAGAAGTCAAAATCCATGGAATCTGCATATGGGGGCCAGTCACGGTGAAGGCGCAAAGCCCATTGGGAGTGTCCACTTGTGTCAGTCCTGACTGAGGATGAGGATGAGGCAAAACACCCCTGGCGGAGATCTCTAGGGGCTGGGACTCCGGAAAAGGGTCTTTGCCAGAAACGTAACAACGCCTCCCAAAGGGGAGCAGGCCAGGGAAGCACCACAAGGGTGTCCGCACTGAAATCACCTAAGAAGGCACGTGTCGAGCGCTCTGGATTGTGGTGAGTGGGTGGGATGATATGCAGGTCCTTCAACATCCTCACGAGGAAACGCAGATACTCCGCGAGATCAGCAGCAGG